>CM023485.1:60230951-60907227 GCA_013339685.2 Hyalomma asiaticum
ACGATTCGATAGTTGCGCCTCTATTTCTCAAAGGCGAGCCTCTCCTCCATGGCCTCACGTTGTTGACCTCACGTCGTGACGCTGTCGAAAGAGGCAGTTCGAAATAAGCGCGCAAAAAAGGCGGCAAGCGATCGCACGTTACTGATATTGGTGGCGGCTTGCGAAGTTGTTGCCCTTGAGCCACGAGATTATGTCCGACACACGCTGGATATCAAAACAAAGATGAGCTGAAAAAAGAAATTTCCGCAGGTGAGAGACCTCGTGCAGATACCCTCAAGGTACATTTGCCGTCTGCTCTACTTTTCCGGCCAACAGCGAGGGAAGATGTCGCAAGCATATTTCTGCTGTGCTTCGGCTGCCTTATCTGCGAGTGCAAACTTGATAACAGGAATACGCGAGCTCTTTAGAGTAACACGCGAGCTTTGTGGAGTCATTGACTTCATTCTCTTTGCACGTGTCTTTTTCTGGACTTCTGTGTCGACGCGCGTCGCGCAAGAGCAGTTCGTTCGACTGGCACGCCGTAATGCTCTAAGGGGGTTGAATATCATTCAAAGATAATTCAAAGAGCCAATGATAAGACACGAGAGCATTAAGTACTCCATCAAGTGGATAGTCCGACAAGTGTCCGACAACCGTCGGTCACAATGTTCCGATGAAAATTGCCGTTACTAGGTGATGACTTCAAACGGATTTGGGAGCCCAGTTCGAAAACCGACTTGACCCGCATTTAAATCCGATGCGACCGATTTCCAAAAAGATTGACTTGGCCCAACTTCCCGGTTGACCTTGCCACATTTGAGCACACGATCATGCAATCAGTTCATGTGACGTAGTAACGTAACCACAACATGAACTTAAATTGCAAGGTCACACGAACAGTCGTGACGGCACGTGGCAATGTCGCGTGACACGGATATCGAAATAGTAGCGACTTTGATATGCTCTAAACGAGCAGAGCCGCAGTGCGTACGCATCATTCAGTACACGTAACTTGGCGTATGTGCCTTTGTTACTGTCTCTTTTTTTGTATACGCGGTAAACATGCAGTGTTGGGCAGTGTTAAATTTTGAGTTCGCTACACTGTAAAAAAAAAAAGTAATAACTCCCAGGTGGGAGTAAACCGTTTGTCCTCTATAGAGCGACGCAGGTCGTTCTATAGAAGACAAGCTATTATGTCGTTGCCTCATACTCTGCGCACGGTAAAAAAAAAAAAGCGACAAAATGAGTAATGAATGAATGATGATGATGATTGCAGGATAACAAATTCAGATTTAGTGAAAGTCTCGAACGCAATCTCGTATTCAACATGAAAAATCGAACATTCAGCGACAAACAGCAATGGTAAGGTCGTAATATTCATCATGTACGTCAACAATGTGCTTCTCTACATTCACCGTCGAGTGTGACGGCCATGACGTAAGATTCCTTTAGGAATATATACAACGTTGAGAATAAATTTCAATGTAACCTGCAGATCGTCTACGATTGATGTTCCTAGCTTTCCGTTGACTCCACTCTCCCAATGTATGCTTGATGCAAAAATCAGTCTTTCGAAACCCCTCCAACCAGACTGAAGCAACTTGTTAACTGTGCACAAATTCGTGTTGTATAGGCCGAAGAAAACTCGTAACCATGGCCAACATTCTTGAGATATTGTTTCCATAAAGGGTGCAACAGTACCAGGTGAGCTGTGAAACAGTGACGAGAGAGCAGGTATAACACGGCGTGACAACTCTGTAACACCCTGCCGGTAAACTCAGGGGCCGTGTGTGATAAGTACAATCGCTGTCATCCACTCGCATGTATATTCCGTATGCTTAGCAGTTGACGTGAGCAACCGTCCACGCTTGGGAGCCTCGTTCTTCCGCAGCTAGGCGCCGACTCTGTTATATCTCGCGGCCGATAGCGACCCCCTTGTTCCAGCTCTGCTGTTTACTCAGATTTCACAAGCGTGTCATTGGCTTTAGTTTTTGAACACGAAAGCGTTTTATGCCGGTGTCCACCAAGAAATCAGTGACGTACTTCCGTAACGGAAGTGGCTCTGTCAAAAATGAATATACATTTACAATGAAAAGTTCACCCGCTTGAACTCGAACCCATATTCACCCGGGATCCAACGAAAGGATCTGGAAGCTTTACCGATACACCAACGCAATACTGCTCATATAAGAAACAGATAGGCCTTATATCTTCACTACAGTGGTTTATAAGTTGCATCTGCTTGTCGTCCTGTTAAAGAAAAGGTGTTTAATACAGTGAACTGTAGTGTTTAACAAGAAAAATTGCTCTTATATTAACATCACCTCCTTACACTGCATTCTTGGTTCGTTTAGGTTCGCTGCGGTGGTACCGCCATCTAGAAAGGATAGAGCGAAGCAGATTGTCGTTCTGAAGCGCGCTGGCAGTCCGCGCTTCGGTAGTCTGAGCCTCGACCGTAGCGGAAGTTAGGGGCGTGGCGGCGTTATGACGGCGCGTTCCTCGGGCAAAATACGAAGGCCGCCGCTACACAATTTGTCTTACGTGGCAAGGTGTCTTGAGTTGCGACGCGCACCGCTCCAGGAACAAAAGGACGGCCATCGACAAGCGAACGATGCGTCTTTCGCTGCAGTGGGCTGAGAACCTGTTCGGTTTTGCTTGCAAGGTGTCACCGTATGCGGACACTCCTTGTTTATGGTAGATTTACGCAAGGTTTGGCACGTGTAATTCGGTGTCTTCGGAGCAATGTGGTTCGTTCGAGAACTTGCCCTCGTGTACAACTGTCGAGGATCCCTCTGCCGTGTCGAGGTGCCGCTGATGTATACATGTAACATGTTCACATGTTCACAGTACCCAATCCTTCTCCTGCCCCTCGATTCGCCAGATTGTCGTTTATGCATCCCACAACTTTGCGAAGACAGATCTCACTTTGATGTTATACCGACTCCTATCACAGAGGGATCAACCATATTTTTGTTTGTTTCTTTGTTTGTTTGTTTGGTTTCGAGTAAGCGTACGTCAACAGCGAAATCTAAAGCAGCGTAACTACGGCTTATATGGACGGAAAAAAATGCGAAAATGAGCACCTTTGATGTAAGTAGTCATGTTTAGAGTAGCTTCTGAATTCTTTGCAAGTACGTGAGTTATACTTGATTAACTAAATGACAGTTTTCATGCGAATACAACTTTTATATTTCTCAAAATCTAAATTTCACCGACCACACGAATGCCTAATCTAAGCTACATTGTGCATGCCTGACTTCTTTGAAACGACCTTTCATAAGGGATGACTTCAGCAATAAGAAAAAAAAAGCTGTTGCATATAATTTTTCAGTTCACTGTCGCCCTAATAAAATTTCTATTCCTTCATGTTCAACTCCAACCAGATCAACGGCACAAGCCACGAAGCCATCACGTACGGCGTAGTAGCGGACCAGGTGGAAGCCGTACGGACAGCGCTCTGGCGACTGGGCCACAAAGCGGGAGACAAGATTCTCATCCTCAGCGCTAATCGGATGCAACTACTGCCCATGTTTCTGGGTGCGGCTTGCGCCAACGTGGCAACCGTCAGTGAAAGCCCGGGCTTCAGTGTCGGTGCGTAATGGGAACCATAATGGCCGGGCTTAACAGGGGTCATTCACTTTCAGACCATTCATAGCAGTGAACGTACAGCCATAACTCTCGCTTGCAACGATGTTATGTCTGAAGTGTCAAACAGAATATCATCCACAACGCACTTTTTGGTACACCTGACAGTATGCCGGTAACTGGGCACATTAAATGTTATTTTCTACATTCAGTACTTGCAGTAAGCTTCACTCCACTAAAGTAGTTTGCGACGAGGTATTTAAGGACTGCTTTTCCAGCTTACGCTGTAACTGTGCCGCGTGTTCCATGCCGTCTTGCAGGGTTTTTTTTTTTTTTTTGCGAGTTAAAAACATGTCAACGCAGCATGGTGACACTGAAAGAACGGTTCAAGAACAGCACCGATAGCGCAGCCCGCTTGTCTTATGTGGACCACGAGATTGCCGTTAACCCTGCATGAAGCCGCACCGTATACCGGGGTCCTCAAACGTTCGACCATGCTCGTGCACGCCTCTCATAATGGGCGTCCAGATTATAGCCACGCACAAGATCGGTATTGATATGTTTCTCGAATTCTGATGCCAAATCTCTTTCAGTGATGACCCATATATGAGATATATGAAAAGCCTTTTTGATGCCGTAACGTCAGCTGAAATTTAACAGCTCGGATTCCGTTCAAGGTCGAGGTTGTGCCGTGCGTCGGATGATCGCGTAGTGCTTGTCAAGCAGGGGACAAAAGCGCGCCCGTTCTTACCCTCGACACGGTGCCCGCTGCCGCGCTCGTCCTACACCGTTACCCTCAACCAACTGCTACGCGACAGCGATTATGCGAATGCCAACGAGAGATTGATTGATTTGTGGGGTTTAATGTCCCAAAACCAGCTCTGATTATGAGTGGACCGTAGTGGAGGTGTCCAGCAATTTATACCACCTGGAGTTCTTTAACGTGCACTGACATCGCACAGCACACGGGCCTCAACATATCGCCTCCATCGAAATGCAGCCGCCGCAGCCGGGATTCGATCCCGCGACCTTCGGATCTGCAGCTGAGTACCATAGCCACTAGACCGTGGCGGGGCTGCCAACGAGCGATGTCGTTAATGGAAAACGTTTAGGTCGAAGTTGGGAGTAAGATCCCCGGAGCCGCGGGGAAGCCGCAGGACACCCTTGCCTGTTACGTCACGAATAACAATAAAAGAACAGCTTTACTTTTCAGGCGGTTTTTGCGACTTGGAAATCGGCTTGATTTTTCGTGCCAGGTAGGGGTTTACATACCGTAAAACTGAATACGAGACACTATTCCGTCTTTGTCCTCCCCGATTCGTCAGTTCTGCTTGTCAAGGCAGGACTGATCGATCATATAATTGAGACTGGTCAGGGATTAATGAATTCTGCATTGACAAGCACCAACCAGGGTGGACCAAGACGGAATAGCAGTCTGCGTTCCGTTTTACGGTATATACCCCCTTACACCCCGCTCCCTCTGCCTTTGCGGAATTCAATTTGGTGTTTGCGGCCCGCATGCTGAGGCGTGTCTGAGAACCCGGCCATCGACATGTCACAAAACGACACGACGAAGAATGTGCTACTGCCACTCGTAAACGACGAGAATGTCATTGCAGGCAGTCACACGTTTCCACGAGGCAACGAAGTCACGACACGGCCAATGGGAGAGACCAGCCTATAGCGTTAACACCCTACACGTGCTTCGCCAATTATCACGCGTCCTCTCTCCCTGTCGTATTCTTCCTTTATTGCGTCAATAACTTATGACCGTGACACCGCTAACAAGGCCGAAGGAGTAATTGTAGAGTCAAGTTGCCGGTTGTAGGACAAGAATAATAAAAGCGCCATCACACTGACTCTTTTATTTAGCACAGAAATGAACATTACTGACTTCACAATTCACCAACTTCACCTTCTATATTTCTGCTGAGATGATGTCAACGTTTTCGCCTTCCTGTGCATTCCTTGGTTCCCTTCCAAATGTCGTATAGTCTGACGACATAATTAAACGTAGCTGAACGAATAAATTATTTATATACTAGGTGTCTTTTTCCCGTTCATTTGCGTTTTCTTGTTCCTCTTAGGTATTGCCCGGCTTTATTTTAGTTACGACAGCACTACCGCTGCTGTTTCACATCTCCGCTATAACGAAAGGCAATTAGAAATCTAGCAAACTCAATAAATGAATAGAATGTGCCATGTTCATTTCCGTTTCGAATACCTTGCTGATATTCGTAACAATCACTGCTCGGACGGCAGTGCTTGCCTGCAATAATAAATATTGCTCCTGCTCTTGCTTATATGGCCTGTTTACGAATATCACGTACTACATGGTGCCAGCCCGTCCTTTTATTTGTTTCTTTTTTGACACTTGTAATTTCACGTGCACATTGCTCGTTTTTTTTTACGCTTTTCACAAATCATTCACTGTTGACACAGTAAACGTTGCGCCATTGCAGATGTCGTGGCTGACGCAATGCAAACCCTGTCCCTCACGTCGGTCTGCTGTGAACCAGACCGGATCAAAGAGGCGCTGGAACTCCAAAGAAGGTTGCCTTCTATAAAGGTGCGTGTCGAAAGCTCTCGTTGCGTTTAACTCTTTCCACCTGTCCTTTAACTGCTTCTAAGATTTCCTGTATCCTAATTTTTTTAATGCTCAAAAAGCAACGTTCTATAGCCAAGCAAATGGGTGAATCCGTCGGTGTCATCTCTGCAACAAAAGGGATGTCAGGAAAGGGGTAGTGGCGAGTTTAAGGGGAGCGTAGCTCAAGAGAAAAATCATTTTAGTTGCATTAATAAATTGCTCCTTTTCACCTATAGCAAAAACCGCAATCTTGCCTCTGTAAGGAACTAGGTAGGAAAACGCGCAAGAGATTATAGGTGGCGAGGCCACCTTTGAAGTTTCCGTGCAAAGTCGCCGTGATATATGAGTTCGACGGCATCTGAAAGGGCCTACATAACAAATTACCACAAGAAATGAAATACATTTCGTTCAAAGAGAGTCAGAGACTTCACACTGAAATTCTTACAAAACTGCAGTGAGCTAATAAAGCTTTGAAAATAAACAATACCTTATAACGCCTAACGTCACACCGGCAAACAAACGTCAATGTCCTGACACTTACTTTTTAAAGAAATATTTGGCTTTAAATTTCTGATTCAATATTGAGCCTGTGACAACAGCAATAATAATAATAATAATAATAATAATAATAATAATAATAATAATAATAATAATAATAATAATAATGTTATTATTATTATTATTATTATTATTATTATTATTATTATTATTATTATTATTATTATTATTATTATTATTATTATTATTATTTTAAATTTCCTGTGATTTACGTGCCAAAACTATAATATGATTATGGGGCATGCCCTAGTGCTCCGGAAATTTCCACCGTCTGGGGGATCTCTAAAGTGCACCCAAATCTGCTCACACGGGCCTCCAACATTTCGCCCCTGTCGAAACTCCACAGGCTCGAGCATGATGCAAGGTCAGTTTAGGCTCATCAATTATTACTGGCAAGCTAGAGTGGCACATCAATGGAAAACGTAACAGACGTTAGATTGTTTGAAAGCATTAGTTTAGAGCAATCTTGGCGGTAAACCACTCGTCATCGCTTCTCACGATCGAATTCCTTTTTCTTAGTGCGTAGCTGTTTCATGAACCGAAGACCGCGCTCAAAGCAATACTACGCTGAAACAAGAAAAAAGGAAAATAAGGTGTGTTACTCCATTATAACTATCTAAATTCGAAACGTGCGTGGTAATGTGATGAGAAAAGGCGACAATTTTGTTGAAAAACACTGCACTCTCAATAGCGCCGAAGCTGCTGAAAATGCATGTTCAATCTAGTTAAGCAACGTGTTTCTTTATTTGTTTGTTTCCTTGTTTAACAGTACAAGATTGTCATGGGGCTACGGGCAAAACGTAGCGTTTCAAAAAGTCATCTGACTGTTGTACTAATCAATCGTAAGAAATGTCTAACGAAAAAGAAAAAGAGTAATTGAATTTTACATCTAGCTCAAGAGGGCGTTACTTAATTTCCTCGATAAACCAAGTCCGATGGTTCAATAGCATCACTATTGAGACACACAATTCATAGCCTACTTCTCCGCTTTACCACGAAGTGCCCAGCACTCTGCAATACCGCAGCTCGGAGCTAGTTGATTAGAAGTCCCTATACAGCTATAAAAACATAGCACTTAAGAAGCCTTAAGACATACAAAAAAACCTTGCGAGTACGATGCAAACCACTGCGTAACTTGCGAAGGCGAGCCGAAGCTAGTGACGGAAGGAAGTTCTTTCCACCGATAAGCCGCCACTGCAGATTGTTTATACACTAAAAGAACAACCGTCGGCAGATTCCTCTGATTAGACGGCTCGTAAAATGAAGATATTGCGAGTGATTCGCGAGCTACGTCAAGGCATGTTGCAAGAAGTCACTTCGCCCACACGTTCACGACCTTGTGTGGAACACTTCCAGAAGATAAGTGGTTTGTTTGTTTGTCACAGCACACAGCATAATATAGCAATGTCCGGAGGACTCAAGGCTTACGGACTTGATCAGATATGTGTTTGTGGGGCCCAGAAAGGCGTGCGCGCCAGCCCTGACACGTATGCACAACTTCCACGCAGTCATGCAGACAGACAGTCGCCGCGGAACACGAGGTCGCCTTCACCTGGTTAGGCCCACCCAAGATGACGGTCCTTGCTAATCTTTGGCCTCGGTGTTCGCCTAATTATTTGCTGACGGCCTTTGCTGATCCGCGATTAAGCTCGCTCGCTTTCTCACGCACTCACAAACTCACACAACAGAGCGCCTAGTGTTATGCATACAGGGAAAAAGGCGTCACTGATGTTAAAAATAACGTAAGTTGTTTTGTACCGTCGAATCTCATACCACGCTCGTGCATGGAAGTTCTGTGTTGATGGACTGAACTTCCAATGTCTACGAAATGTGCCCAGCCAGACTGAGCAAACAGCTGAGGGAATCCTTCCTTATATAGTAATTAGTAGTATAGGTTTTACGTGCCATAACCACATGATTATCAGGCACGCACAGTAGCGGATAACTCCGGAGTAATTTTCACCACCTGTGGTCCTTAAATGCACTTAAATGTGCACTTTAATGTGACTACACGGTTGTTTTGTTGCATTTCACCGCGATCTAAATGCGACCACCGTGGTCGGGATTCGAACCCTCGACATGGAGCTTCGCAAGCCAGCACCTATAGCAGCTAAGTTTATGATATCTTTATTTTTTTATTTATTTTTATTACGATGAGGTTACAGCACTTAAGCGAAAAGGGGTAGCCGTCACCAAAAATGGCGATAACTCCTTCATTTATTTTTACTTCAATTAAAAAGAAAGCTTAGCTACCTAGGCGGGTATAAGGCTTCATAATTTACGTCATATCGGAGCATCCCTTCAAGATGTTAGCCACCAGAGGTTACGTCAGCACGGCTAGCAGGTGAAAAGCCGCATCCATTCCTAATAACAAATTGCCTGTCTAAGGGTTATTTCAAGTGGAGCCGCTGGCTGATGTGAGGCCTTCCTCTCAAGACCACAGAAGTTATTTTATCTCCGCGCCTATTATCACCTGAACGTGCATATAGGTGAATAACACCCGATTTCCCACACTAAGGTACCCAGAGACCCTCACCCTCTTATACCATGCGGAGTGCTCTTTAAATATCCTTCTTTTATTGAATTGCAGTACGTCATAGCAATGGACAAACCAAGCCGTCAAATGGACAGTTCAACGAAGAGCGTGATCACATGGAACGAGCTACTGAAGATGGGGCGCGCAGGGAATGGGACAGTGCTGCCACCTGCTGAGTATTGTGAAGACACAATCTGCTACATGACATCTACAAGCGGCACGACCGGCAGGCCAAAGCTGGTCGTGCATTGCCACGAGTCCCTCATGGCTCTCCTTCAATCAAACAGGTTAGATTTCATTAAAGCGGGGCTTCATTTCTGAAGGACTTCAGGTGCTGTGAAACGTTCTTTATGAAGTGCTTCTACGCGTTTCTGCTACTGTCTTGGCTAGTAGGTCAAACCGTCGTCGACCTAATCTCACTAGTCATAGGTGTGGTGACATATACGTAGCTTCTCTTCCGGCACTTCACATCAAGGCTTTCAAGTGGATTAAGGTATTCAGTCTACTTCCGGTCCAGACTTCAAGGATACATTACCCCGTTACAGGCTTAGCGCATGAAAGCATACCTTCGTTTTCCATCCCGATCTTCTTTCTTGACCACATCACAACACTATGGAGTCACAGCCTTTCCTTGCATTGCGGCGACGGTAACATGAAGTCATGCTATTACATTTCTTGGTATTTTCCATCTTCCAGCCATCCTATGCACATGGGTCTCGGTCCAGAGGCCGTGTCCCTCTCGACTACATCGATGAGTCACGTGTACGCGCTATTTGACGGAGTCTGCAAGGCTATCGTCCAGGGTGCCACGGCCGCATTTATGGTGACTCCCGATGACAGTGCAATATTGGAGGCTATACACAAGCACAGGGTAAGCAGGTTTTTTAATAATTTTTATAGATCAGCCTGCTCGGCATATACAAAAAGATTTATGTACGGTGCAAAAATGCGAATGATGAAGTTGGCACGTCATTGTCAATACAACTGAAGAATGTATTCTCCCATGGACCATACAATCCAGCTTGAATTTTGCAAAATAAACGCACAGACCTATGCATGCTAATATGCAAACAGCGAGCACAAGTCAGTCATTACAGGTTCACCTATTTTCTTTTTTTTTTTAGCAGAGAATCGCTGAAGAATTTTAGTTACAGGCGATACAAGACCAACGCTCCTGTTACTATCTTCCGGCCATTACGCAGCCTACTCCGAGGTTATCACACCTAATGTATGAAGCTAAAGATTTGTCTTAGCCGTTTCATGTGCCTGTTATATAAAATAAAGTGTAATAGCAACATACGTATAGTTGTTATTCTTATTTCATACTGTTACTGAGTCGTGTCATATCGTTCTGCAGATGACTACGGAACGTGGCACGAGCTACTATACAGCTGTAGTCATGCAACTGTGTTTAAAACCTCTAAAACCAATTAAACCACTAGTGTTCTAGATTTCTTAGGAATACCTTTCTGATCTCTACCTCTGGGTTAATCTTTCTTTGTGGCGCGTCACAGGCTAAACGTTCATCTTCTCGGCAGGTCACGTCCCTAACCACGACGCCTTACACTGTCAGGTGCATGCTGGACAACGATCGGCGCCACAGTTATGACCTGAGTTGCCTTCAATACGTCACTACAGCGACCACGAACATCGCAGAAGAAGTTGCGGAGACGCTACTCAGAGAATTTAATCTCAAAACTTTCATACAGTGTAAGTGTCTCGCATCACATTTGCCAAAGAACTTTATTCAGCCGAAACCTCGCCGAACACCCCTCTTTTCTTTCGTAATAAATTACAACAACATGAACAGATACGTTCGCAAAGGATTCCTGAATCTAATTTAAGACTGCATTTGAGTTGTCGTTGTAAAGGATATTAATTACTTAAACCTTGTGAGGTTTCCTAATGGAAGCAGACGTTCACGCATACTCAGCAGAGTGCTAGACTGTTGTTGTCACCATAAGCGTACGCATTATTCTCCATTAAGGGAAGCGAACAGACCCTCCGAGTCTAGCGACTCTACCTCCACCCCTCCCCCTGTCCCTTCACACCCCACCCGGTTAAAACGTGGCGCAATGTAATCGTATGGGCAGGTTTGACCACCCCTTAAGTGATTAGAGGGGCCCCTGTACGTGATAACTCCTGATGGGGTGATAGGCCAATTCTTCTTGAAGGTTCTTGGTGAACAGATAACAAATATTTATGTTGGCTTTTCTTTTTTTTTCTTGTTAACAGGGTATGGTCAGTCTGAGATACCCCTCATATCAGCGGGTCTCTTCAATGCGCCGAGCAATTGCAAGTCTATCGGCTGTTTGGCGACTGGCGTCGAAGCAATGGTGAGGACGCCGAACTCTTTTTTTATCCCTTCAAGATGGCATATTAAGCACGCAATAGAGTTGCCCAGCAAGACTTGGCATCTTTACCCGTTCACTGTCGGTGCTCGGGTATCTCACGCCACCACGTACTGCATACTCGAAGTGTGATATGAAAAGTGGCATGCACCTGGCCTGCGTGACAGTCGCACTAAAGCTTCTGAACGATCGCCGTAAATTTTATGCTACTACATTGAATCATTGTTATAACCATAAATGATAAAAGCTTTCCTTCAACTGCTTTCTCTTGTTTACTAAAAAATAAGGCCCTGGAAAAATTAACATTAATTTATTGCTCCTTCAAGAAGTAAGGGCACGCGAAGTTTATTATATCGACCAACTGTTTCTTCCCTGGCTGAAGGGCGCCCAATTTTTGCTGCTTTTTTTTCTAAGGTTGCAAACTGGACTTGGTACCTTGTCTTAACGGCGTGTGTGTATGTAGTCTGTGTTCTTACGTCTTTGATCTGGCGCGTCTTGGCCCTCATTGTATGCTACTACACGTACTGTCCAGCATACTCTCGAACAGTACGCTTAAATTTCGTCGTATATGTACTGCAGTGCACTGTTTCTTAACAAATGAGCTGAGCCTCTGCGAAGCCTAGACTACGCAAATAAAACAAGAACGCGTTCTGTAGCATCGCGGCGGCAGAGAAAGAGGCGAGGCTGACACGAAGAAGCCGGTGAACCTGGCGCTGCAACGCCCTCGCTCACCTTCGATAAAGTTACGACTTCGACTGTTCCGCGTTGCGCGCTGTGTGTGGCGCTCATAATAGTGTCAATCATCTATAGCACTTATCCTTTCTTTGCTACTAGCACATGGCGTGTTACGAGAGACACGAACACCAGCCCAACGTGCCTAACCACCCTAGTATCGTTGCTTATAGTTAAGTACTCTGTGGTACTATTACAACATCTATTAAATTACTTGCGTTACGATTTGGTACAACGTCAAAAAAAATATTTCCATCGCGGCTTTCACACAGGTGAGGGACACGGAAACGAGACAGCCCTTGGGCCCATGGGAACGCGGAGAGCTGGTGGTGCGAAGTCCAAGCCTGATGCGCGGTTATTGGGGAAGACTGCACGAGCCCATCAGCGACGAGGAAGGCTGGTACAGAACAGGTTGGGCGCAATGTTCTTTTGGTGCAGGCTTCAAGGAACGCGTGAAATACGAGGGTTGGCCAGACGCAGGTCCAGCAACATAAGTCATAGTACGCATTCAATAGTGGGTATTCCCACATAAAACAGTGGTCAGAAAACAATTATCTCCTGGTAAGGATACACTTGTCAGGACTGCCAACGAAAGAACTTCTTTATCTCAAATTATTTTTAGATTTCCCCAGGAGTCAGTGTCAAGGAACACGGTAACCTTATTCCCCGGGTTCCCGATTTGCACAAGCTTCCATAGCAATATTGGTCATAGAATACTTGTAGTTCGTGACCATTACCCACGCATTTTCGGCAATACACAACGTCTTCGCAGACAATCAGCTGTGGATGATCACATGTGTGCCGATAAAAGCAATGACACAAAATTTTGTAATGCGTGAAAAAGCTATCGGGTGCTTGAAATATAGTCCACTCGGCATTTGGCGAAAGGGCCACGATTACGGAGAGATGTAGTTCGATGACGAAGACGATGATAGACGCCTTCCGGCGAGTGCCTGGTTTTCATTACATTCGTTCGTCTATGCCATAAAGACTAATCTCCTGACGTATACACCTGGTTGACATGGCCCTCAACAACTCACCATGGTGCTGGAAATCGTGTACTGATTCGTACACAAGGCAAAATTAAAGCACACAAGGACAACCGCTCTCGTCGTGGGTTTTTATCTTGTGCTTGTTCAATACTACCCAGCTGCAATCCTAGCTACGTGAAAAGTCGGGTACTAGACTAATTCATCGCAATCCCGTCGTATAATAACTTCCTGAGATACATTTTTGATCACGCTTTGTTTTGAAGTTAGTAATTAGTTGAGTGGGGTTTTAAGTGTCAAACCCACAATATGACTACGAGACACGCCCTGTTGTGGAGAGCTACGGAGTAGTTTTGGTCACACTGACCGATCTACTTACATTTTACTTCTTGCATTTCACTCCCATCGAAATGCGGCGGCCGTGACCGGGGTTCAATCAGCTAAGCAAGCTACGGCTGGAGTATCAGCTGATACTCCAGCCGTTAAGCTACCGGAACGGTTCCCTTGTTTTTAACCGTAACATGATTACGACAGGCTATAACGTTCTAATATTTCCTTTCGCTAGTTGCCCTAGTTTCTGAGTGATCTCACTTTTGCTAGATGTATTGCTATGTTGTCATATATTAACATGCCTTTCCTGTAATGTTCCCTGGTGGGATCGGCACTATAAATAAAACAAAATAAGATATGCAGCATCTCAACAGCGTGCAGCACTGGACAGTCTGGTTGACGTAATTATACACTCGGGGTCACGCAGGTGACCAGTGCTACTACGACGACGACGGCTGGCTGTACCTAGTTGCGCGACTCAGCGACTTCTACTGCTGCCGCGGGAGCAAGTTCTGGCCGTCCGAAGTCGAAGCCGTACTGCTCAAGTGCCCCGAGGTTCACGACTGCGCCGTTGTTGGAATACCGCACCCTGAAGCTGGAGAAGTGGCGCACGCTCTGATTGTGCCCGAACCAGACGCGAGAATGCTGAGTGTAGATCACGTCACGCGATTTGTGGAAGGTTAGCGCATATCTTTCTTTTTATGTTCACTTTGTCCTGTTATATAAGCGCCACGCGCGCAGCGTCTTTATCCTTTACAAAGTTGTTTGTTTGGCTTTCTGCACCATTAGCTTTGCATCAATCACCTACAGTGTGTCGTCGTGTGATGTACAGCGAAATGATATGTGCACAATAAAACCAACATCGCGTGAGCAAGACAATTCAATCAATCAATCAATCAATCAATCAATCAATCAAATCACACCAAATCAATCGACTAAATCAATCGGTTGTTAATTTAGTCATGCAATACAGAAAAATTGTTACAAAATATTTTGGGACTTCAGCTCGTATGGCTTATCAGTCCAACCTAGTACATGAGCTTTCCTTGTATAGATTGGGAGCAGAAGTTCTCTTAGTCATAAATATATTAACAAATCCAATAGCTATGTAGCTTATATGCCATACGTCATCTAATTAAATAAACATCTCAATATTTACAAAACACGTGCAATAATTCCAAATACCGCAATAGTGCACAAACAAGAAAAAACACATTGTTTTGATTTCATTGCGTCAGAAACTGGATGGTATCGTTTGCACTGTCAACATTAAAGCCTTCGCTGATACGCATCAAGTGATTTACAACAAACTTTTTGTGGTCGTCAAAGATGCGTGCCGCGTTTCACAGATGTATTGAAAGAAAGTTGGCATACCGTCACGCCCCTGTCTCAGTCAGCTCCTTCGGGAACATATCTTCTCATTACGCTGGCTTTGTGTGGCACGTTCAGTCCAGACGTACTTTCTATCCCATTTTAAGATTTTGCTTTCTATGAAAACTGCCAATTTATTATTAGTAAGTGTACATGTGTCATTTGAAAGCTTACCGCAAATTAAAGTGATGGCCCCTAACGACCTGCAATATACTTGCACTCTGGTACACTCGCAAGTTACGCTCTTATGAACCCTATCGGATATCTATTTCTTGGTACAGTAATATATTTAGAAGCCAAGAAACTCTGCGGCAGCGGCATACTTATTCTGCTAAAACGATTTCTCAAAGACCGCCAGCAAGCATGACCTAACCGTAAGACGTCATAGTATCGTCTCGGGCAACGTCACTGTTCCTGCCCTGTTTTATGTTATTCCATTTCTTTCTCTATGTCCAGCTAATGCACCGAAAGGTTGCCACTTGGAAGGCGGCGTTACATTCGTCGACAAGATTCCACGTAACGACCTCGGCAAACTCGTCAGGCGTCAGCTCGTGCAATGGATTGTGGAGAAGCGAGAGCAGTGAGGGCATCAACTACCGTCGAGCTACGACTGAGGATTCCAGGACGCAGCGCGCGGTCATTCATCGAACCACGCTACCCGCAACTGCGCAAGCGCATCTCTCACGCCGGGCATATATGGCCGCCATGTAATATTGTAATAACATAAATAAAGCGTGCGTTGACTGTCATCTTGCGTATCTCTTGCGTCTACTTAATTGGCAACAGCTCCTCGCAGACTGACGAAGTAGTAGACACCACGCAGGTAACGTGGGAGGCGTATGGTAATCATGACGACTTCAAACTGAGGTAAAGGGCACATACATACATACATACATACATACATACATACATACATACATACATACATACATACATACATACATACATACATACATACATACATACATACATACAGCCCCGCCACGGTGGTCTAGTGGTTATGGCACTCGGCTGCAGATCCGAAGGTCGCGGGATCGAATCCCGGCCGCGGCGGCTGCATTTCAATGGAGGCGAAATGTTGAGGCCCGTGTGCTGTGCGATGTCAGTGCACGTTAAAGAACCCCAGGTGGTCGAAATTTCCGGAGCCCTCCACTACGGCGTCTCTCATAATCAGAGCTGGTTTTGGGACGTTAAACCCCACAAATCAATCATCATCAATACATACATACATACATACATACATACATACATACATACATACATACATACATACATGGCTGCTGACCCAAACCCCGCCAGTTTTATACGGGCAACGAAGGGCGCATTATCCATGGAGGTGAAAATGCTAGATGTCCCAGCCACCTTCTCCCTCTCCTTTCTTTTTCTTCTGGAGGGGTGGGTCTGCACATCAGCCCGCATTTTCGGCGCACTCGTGACTGGTTAGTTCCACTCGCCGATTAATATACTCAAATTCGCAATACGAGAAACATGTAAACGAGTGATTAGACTGCCACATCCACTGCTTCCACGCAAATACGTGTTCTGTCGGCACCAACAGAGTGAAATTACAGAAGAACGAAAACGTTCCACCAGCGAAATTACTTCATGTTCTGAAGCATGATAAATCTCTTTTTTAAACATCTGTGATTGATTAATTTATAGGTGTTTTACGTCCCAAAGCCACGATATGAATACGAGAGATACTGTAGTGGTTGGCTCCGGAAATTTCAACCACTTAGGGTTCTTTAAACGTGCACTGAAATAGCACACCACACGGGCGTCAACATTTCACCTCCATCGGTATGCAGCCGCCGTGGCCAGGATTCCATCAGGCGGCAGTCAGTGCTTCAGTCCTAATGTAACGTCTTTTTGGGCGGTTTTTGAGTGGCGGTGTAGCCCATAGTGCCTGCGGGCCGCCGTCTTCGAAATTAATGCCCGTTCGCACGAGCAGACTGACCAAGAGTGCCATAAAGGGATCACTGTGATCGCCACGATGACCATGATGCCTAGTGGGAGAGGGAAAGAGAAACGACACGTGTACCACAAGAGAAGGATGTTCTGCAGCTAATGACAAATGCTTTGTATGAGAGCCCTCAGTATTAAAAATAACTGACGAACGTGTGAATTGGACAATGATCGTAATGATAATTTGTTGCGAAGAGGCGCCACCAATCTTGGTGTATATGTCTTGTGAACTATAGGCGGCCACCTTCTGTTTGCATAGTTCCTTTGATATAACACCGAAAATTGCGATGGTAGGCTATCAATGTAAGGGGAACATGAATCATTGGTCTTGATGTCATTTACTTGATATATTTATCATATACGTCACGATTACCCGCAGCAGTCGAAGGCTGGAAAAGGGAGGGCGCGCAGACGCCCACAAAGCAAACACATGCATAGCGCGCGCACGTTTGTGTGTGTGTGTGTGTGTGTGTGTGTGTGTGTGTGTGTGTGTGTGTGTGTGTGTGTGTGTGTGTGTGTGTGTGTGTGTGTGTGTGTGTGTGTGTGTGTGTGTGTGTGTTTGTAGAGGGGTAGGTGGTTTCTGTCCGGAAAGAAAAACTAAAAACGCCATCGCCGTTCTCTTTACGACCGCACATGCGCCTTCAAATCGACACAAGAAAAGCAAAAAAGCAGGAGGCTCAGTAACCCAGACATTACTGCGTAGACCCGCAAAAATAATCTCGGTACTCCAGGCGCCCTCTAAGAAGACAAGAGATAACCGTCGCCTGATTTGTGTTCTTGTCCACCGACGCCGCCTTGCAGATGCGTTGTGTTCGTGCAGTTGTCGGCTACTTGTCACAGCACATCGCGAGCTGAAGAGACTTCCAAAGATGTCCTCTCCGCTCAAGAGCTGCGTCGACGCAAAGGATCATGCATTCGACACCCGAAGAAACTTTGGGGCTTATATCGTCCAGCATCTGAGGCGCCATGCCGGTTCTAAATTGGTGAGAGGGCATCTATAGCCGACGCTTTTGCGCAACACGCAGCATCTTGCTGCGATATATGCGTCAATGACACATTTTGCAATTTTCACTTAACGAGAGGATCGATTGATTGTGGTTCGTGTAAGGAAAGGACGCTAATTTCTACAGCCATGTCGGGAGATCGGCTGAGCGTCCGTGTGGGTAGGGGAAAGGGAATGAAAGAGACAGAAAGGAGAGAAAAGCCTTAGTGGAGGGCTCCGGAAATTTGGACCACCTGGGGTTTTTCAACGTGCACTGACAACGCACAGTACACGGGCCAGGACCTCTGGCATTTTCGCCTACATCGAAAATGCGACCGAGAGCGGCCGGGGTCGGACATGCGTTACTTAACGAGAGGCATATTAGAAGACGAAAAAATATACAAGCTGTCATAGAAGGTTATTTATAGCCGCGCGCCAATGTTGTTGGCTGCATGAGATCTTGTTGCGAAATATTGCTCTCAAGTTTTCTACTTTAATATGCTTTCTAAGTCACGACTTGTATTTCAATAACGATATTGCATATATGTACTTCCATGCATCATTTGTGTTGTATACCTTTTCTACCACAAATCCTTTTGGATATGTAGGAGCACTGACATATTTTCTCATGAGGCGCTCGTGGCTGTTAGGTCACAAATTGACCAAAGTGACGAATATCACTGAAGCATAATCGCAATATATTTTATCAGCCTCTCCTGCCGTAATTGCATAAAACAAACTTACACGGCTATAAATCATTTCATTTCCTTGATACACCGCCAGGATCCTGCAGTAATTGCATAAAAGTAACCTTCATGATTTTAAATGTTTTCATTTTCTTGTTACACAGCCAGGCAAACTACGCGAAAACGGAAACCGCGAGCACGCATAAACGTGCTGCATTGTTTCAACACTTTCGTTGTGTGTGTGTGTGTGTGTGTGTGTGTGTGTGTGTGTGTGTGTGTGTGTGTGTGTGTGTGTGTGTGTGTGTGTGTGTGTGTGTGTGTGTGCGCGCGCGCGCGCGCGCGCCCGTAAGGGTGAGCCCTTTAGGTGCTCCTCATCCCAAGTAAACATCCGCTTCGAGTTCTTATATTCTATTATAAAATCACGTGAAACAGCACTCCCATAGCTCATACGATTAGGTGAGAGGAACAAAATTTGCTTCTTGCGTCTGCATGTGTACACATGTCAGCGAGAGCATTAAAATAATGTTCATTGGCAGATATGTAGTGGCCAAATTACTGTCACCAAGCTGCTTCCTTCTATGCTTTATTTTTTAATATTTAGAAGACATGGTGCAGTATGAAACATTCTTCTTCCTATGCTCTCAAAACGAAGATAGGCTGAAAGATGAAACTGCCGCAGTTGAGAGACCTCGCGCAGATGCCCTCATGGCACATTTGCCGTCTGCTCTACTTTTCCGGAAAACAGCGAGGGAAGATGTCGCAAGCATATAATACCGATGTGCTTTAGCAGCCGTATCTGCGAGTGCCAACTTGATAACTGGAACACGCAAGCTTTTTAGAGTAACACGTGAGCATTGTGGAGTCATTGACTTCATCCTCCTTGCTCTTTTTTTTAAAAAAAACGTGGGATTCTGTGTCGATTCGCGCCGCGCAAAAGCTGTTCGCTCAACTGGCACGCAGTAATGCCCTAGGGGGGTTGAATATCATTCAAAGATAATTTAAATGTGCAAAGATAAGACACGACAGCATTAAGTGCTCCATCAAGTGGATAATGCGAGAAGTGTCCGACATGCGTCGATGTCAATTTCCGACGACAACTCGCGTTACTAGGTGATGACTTCAAGCAGATTTGGGCGCACAATTCGAAAACTACCTTGACCCATATTCAAAACCAGTGCGATCGACTCCCAAAAAGATTGACTTGGCCAAATTCATGCACACGATCACGCGATTAGTTTATGTGACGTAGTAACGTACCCACATAATGAACGTGACACAAACAGTCGTGACGGCACGTGACAATGTCGCGTGAAACGGATATCGAAATAGCACGGACTTTGATATAGCCTAAATGACCGGAGCCGCCATACTTACGCATCATTCAATGCACGTAATGTGGCTTATGTGGCTCTGTCATTTTCTTTCTTTTTTTTTCATACACGCTAAACATACAGTGTTAGGCAGTGTTACATTTGGGGTTTGCTACACAGTAAAAGAAAATTACTCCCTAGTGGGAGTAAACCGCTTGTCCTCTATACAGCAACGCAGCGATGTCGGCTTGAGCTATTATGTAATTGCCTCATAGTCTGCGCAGGGTTAAAGAAAATGCGACAAAGTGAGGAATGGAGGATCATGATGAGCGCAGGAGAAGAAGTCAGTATGTAGCGAAAGTCTTCAGCGCCTTCTGACATCAAACTTGAAAAATCGAACATGCCGCTACAAACAGCGACGGTTAGGTCACAATATTCATCATGTACGTCAACAATGTGCTTCTTTTCATCAAAAATCGGTCTTTCGAAACCACCCCGACCAGACTAAAGTATCTTGTTAACTGTGCGCAAATTCATGTTGTACGCGCCGAAGAAAACCCGTAGCTACGGTCAACATTCTTCAGAAATTATTTCCACAAGGGGCTCAACAGTAAGGGTCAGGTGGGAAATAGTGACAAGTGAGCAGGTATAACACAGCGTGACAACTGTGTAACACCGTGCCGGCAAACTCATGGGCCGTGTGTGATAAGTAAAATCGTTGTCGTCCACTCGCCTGTATATTACGTATGTTTCGCAGACGACATGAGCAGCCATCCACACTTGGGAGCTTCCATCGTCCGCCGCTGGGCGCCGACTCGTTTCGATCTCGCGGTCATTAGTGATAGTGACACCCTTGCTCCTTTGCTGCTGTTTACTAAGATTTCACAGGCGTGGAACTGGCTTATATTTTTGTTTGTTTGTTTTCGAGTCAGCGTATGTCACCAGCGAAATCTAAAGCAGCGTAACGACGGCTTATATGTACGGGAAAAATGCGAAAATGAGCACCTTTGTTTTAAGTAGTCATGTTTAGAGTAGCTTCTCAATATCTTGCAAGTACGTGAGTTATACAAGATTAACTACATGACAGTTATCATGCGTATGCAATTTTTATATTTCTAAAAATCCGAATTCGACCGAACATACGAATGTCTAATGTAAGCTACGTTACGCACGCCTGAATCCTTTGAAATGACCTTTCAAAGTGAATAGCAATAACAATAATAAAAAGAAATATTACACATAAACAAATTCCTCCGTTCACTGTCGCCCTAATAAAATTTCTATTCCTTGATATTCAACTCCAACCAGATCAATGGCACAAGCCACGAAGCCATCACGTACGGCGTAGTAGCGGAGCAGGTGGAAGCCGTACGGACAGCACTCTGGAGACTGGGCCACAAAGCGGGAGACAAGATTCTCATCCTCAGCGCCAATCGGATGCAACTACTGCCCATGTTTCTGGGAGCAGCGTGCGCCAACGTGGCAACCATGTGTGATAGCCCGGGCTTCAGTGTCGGTGAGTAATGGGAACCATAATGGCCGCGATAACAAGGTCACTTTCAGAGAATTCATAGCAGTGAACATACTGCCGTAACTGTTGCTTGCCACGACTTTGTCATGTCCTTATGTGCACTGAATGATTTTAAAAAATGAATTGCCCGAAGAGTTAAACGGAATATTCCCCGCAACGTAATTTTTGGCATACGTGACAGTATGGCGATAAATCTGCACATTAAACGCGATTTTCTACGTTCAGTACTTGCAGTAAGCACTCTAAGGGAATTTGCGACGAGATCGTTGAAGACCTCGCCTCCAGCTTACTCTGTAACTGCACCGCAAGTTTCATGTCGTCTTGCAGTTTCCTGTTACGCGTTAAAAACATGTAAACACAGCATGTGACAGTGAGAGAACGGCACAAGTAAAGCAGTGAAATGGCGGTCTCCTTGTCTTATGTAGACCAGGAGACTGCCGCTGAACCTGCCTGAATCTGCACCGTATATCGATGTTCTCAAACGCACTACTGCGCCCCTTCATGCCTGTCTTCGGTCCTATCAGAGTCAGCGTCCAGATCATAGTCACGCTGAATATCGGTATCGATATGCTTTTCGAATTCAGATGCCAAATCACATTCAGAAATGATCTATACATGAGATATAGGAAAAGCCTTTTTTCAATCCGTGACGTCAGCTAACAATTTAGCAGCCGATATGTTCAAGGATCGAGGCTGTGCCGTGCGTCGGATGGTCTCGTAGTGCTTATCAAGCAGGGGACAAAAGCACCCCGTTCTTGACCTCGACACGGCACCTGCTGCCGCGATCGACCTACACCGTTACCCTCAGCAAACTGCTACGTGGCAGCAATTACGCGAATGGCAATGACCGATGTCGTTATTGGAAAACGTTTAGGTCGAAGTTGGGGGTAAGATCCCCGAAGCCGCGGGTAAGCCGCTGGACACCCTTGCCACTTGACGTCCTTGCCTGTTACATCACGAATAACAATAAAAGAACAGCTTTGCTTTTCCGACCATCCTCGCGACTTGGAAATCGCTTGATTTTTCGTGCAAACTAGGGGTCTATACACCGTAAAACTGAATACGGAATGCTATTCCTTCTCTGTCCACCATGATTGGTCATTTCTGCTAGTCAAGGCAGGACCGACCAATCAGAGAATTGGGACTGGTCAGGGATTGGTGAATTCTGCCTTGACAAGCAGAACTGCAGGCGGGGCCCCAACTTGGGCTTGTTGGTGAATCATGCGGAAATGAAGCGCCGTCTTTGTATCGCATGCTGATACAGTAAATGCTGCGGTCATGCAGATGTCGTGGCTGACGCAATGCAAACCCTGTCCGTGACCTCCGTTTGCTGTGAACCAGACCGGATCAAAGAGGCACTGGAACTACAACGAAGGTTGCCTTCTATCAAGGTGCGTACGTGTCGAAAGCACTCGTCGCATTTAACTCTTTCCAACACTCCTTTGTCTCCTTCTTAGATTTCCTGTGTCCCTAATTGTTTAAATACTGAAAAAAACAACGTTCTACAGCCAAGAAAATAGATAAATTCGTCGGTGTCATCTCCGCAACAAAAGAAATGTCAGGCAAGGGGAGTGGCGAGTTTAAGGAGAGGGTCACTCAAGAGCAAAATAATTTTAGTGGCGTTAATAAATTGCTCTTGCCTCGATATAGTACTCACTAAGTAAGAAAACGCGCAATAGACCACAGGTGGCTACGCCACCTTTGAATTTCCCGCGCAAGCTCTCCGTGACATCAGATTTCGGCAGCGTCTGCTATAGCCTACAATATTCATTAATTGAGAAAAATGTAACACGCTCTGTTCTGAGCCAGTCATAGACTTCACATATTAAATCTTACAAAACTGCAATGAGTTAATAAAGCAAACATATGCAATACTTCATGACCCGTAACGTCACACCGACGTACAAACTTCAATGTTCCGACACTTTTTTAAAGACACGCCGGCCTGCATTCAAATATGTTAAATATTTAAAATACTTAAATTTTAAAGTGAAATAACTTTTAAAATATTGAGTTTAAATTTCTTGTTCACTACTAAGCATATGATGACAAAAATGTTCATACAGTATTAATAAGAACAGCAACAATTTTCTGGGATTTATGTGCCAAGACCACGATAGATTATGAGGCACGCCGTAGTGGACGGCTCCGTAAATTTCGACCGCCTGGGAGTTCTCTAACGCGCACCCAAATCTACGCACACGGGGTCCCCAAGCATTTCGCGCCTATCTGCATGCCACAGCCGCGACCGTGATGCAAGGTCAGTTTAGGTTCACCAATTGTTACTCGCAAGCTAGATTGGCACTTCAAATGGGAAATGTAACAAATGTTCGATTCTTTGAAAGCATTAGTTTGAGCACTCTCGATGCAAACCACTCGCCATCGATTCTACCGATCGAATTCCCTTTTCTTAATGCGCAGGTATTTCATGGAACGAAGACGGTGCTCAATGCAATATTACCCCGAACCAGCAAGCAAAAAGGAAAATTATCTGTCCTATTCTGTTATAACTGCCTAAATTGAAAATGTGCATAAGTAATGTGTTCAGACAAGCCGGCAATTTTGTTGAAAGACACTGCACTCTACAAGCGTCATAGCGCCTTAAAATGCATGTTCAAGCTGGCTGAGCAACATGTTGTCCTAATCAAGCGTATGAAAAGTCTAACTGAAAAAAGGAGTAGTTGAATTTTACTTCTTGCTCAAGAGGGCATTACTTAATTTCCTCGACAAACCAAGTTCGATGGTTCAACAGCATCGCTATTCAGACACACAACCAATGGGCTACTTATCCGTCTTACGACAAAATAGCTGCCCAGCACGCTCATTAGAAGTCCCCATACAACTATAAGAGCGCAGCACTTAAGACGCATTATGACATGCAAAACAACATTGCGAGTACAATACGAACCACTGCGTAACTTGCGAAAGCGAACCATGGCTAGTGCCGTAATTAAGTTGTTTCCACCGATAAGGGGACACTGCAGATTGTTTATGCACTCATAAAACAATTGTCGGCTCGTTCCTCAGATTAGATGGCTCGTAAAATGATGAGATTGCGCGGATTCACGAGCTACGTTAAGGCATGTTGCAAGAAATCACTCTGTCCACACGTACACGACATTGTGTGGAACATTTGCAGAAGATAAGTGGTTTGTTTGTTTGTTTGTTTGCTTGCTTGTTTGTTTGTTTGTTTGTTTGTTTATTTGTTTGTTTGTTTGTTTGTTTGTTTGTCACAGCAGACAGCATAATATAGCAGTGTCCGGAGGACTCAACGCTTATGGACTTGATCAGATATGTGTTTCTGGGGCTTAGAGGGCAGTATTACAGTCAGCCCTGACACGTATGCACAACTTCCGCGCTGTCAGGCGGAAAGAGGTAGTCGCCGTGGAACACGAGCTCACAATCACGTGGACCGGCCAACCGTACATTATGGCCCAGGTCCTTGACGACGACCCATAATGGTCCTTGATGGTCCTTGATGGTCCTTGATGAGGAACATGATGGCCGAGGTCCAACATTACAGAAAACCGCAGGTTGTCTGTAAATAATACTGTTGGGGCCTTTTCTCATGTCCAGAGAAGTTATTGTTATCTCCACGCCTGCTATCACCTGAACGTACATACCGGTCACTCTCGCCCGATTCCCACACTAAGGTACCCAGAGACCCTCACCCTCTTATACCGTGCGGAGTGCTCTTTAAATATCCTTCTTTTATTGAATTGCAGTACGTCATAGCAATGGACGAACCGAGCCGTCAAATGGACAGTTCAACGAAGAGCGTAATCACATGGAACGAGCTGCTGAAGATGGGGCGTGCGGGGAATGGGACAGTGCTGCCACCTGCTGAGTATCGTGAAGACACGATATGCTACATGACGTCTACAAGCGGCACGACCGGCAGGCCAAAGCTGGTCGTGCATTGCCACGAGTCGCTCATGGCTCTCCTTCAGTCAAACAGGTTAGATTTCATTAAAGCGGGGCTTTAATTGTGAAGGACTTCAGGTGCTGTGAAACGTTCCTTATGAAGTGATCCTAGCGCGTTTCGGCCACTGTCTTGACTTACAGATCACACTGTCGTCGGCCTAATCTCGCTGTAGTCATAATAATAGCGACACATACATAGCTCCTCTTCC
This sequence comes from Hyalomma asiaticum, assembly GCA_013339685.2. NCBI lineage: Eukaryota > Metazoa > Arthropoda > Arachnida > Ixodida > Ixodidae > Hyalomma > Hyalomma asiaticum. The sequence goes on from CM023485.1 coordinate 60,256,577, forward strand.
GGCACTTCGGATCAAAGCATCCAAATGAATTAAAGTGTTCAGGCCACTTGTGGTCCACACTTCATTTTCAATCGTAACTTCACTAAGGAAAACCTCTGTAGTAAATTCGTGAGGAATTAGATAAAAAATGATTTTTAACATCACGGATGCATAACACCGTTAAAGGCATAACGCATGAAAATATATGCGCTCATTTTCCATCCCGATCTTCTTTCTTGACAACATCACAACACTACGGTCACAGCCTTTCCTTGCACTGCGGAGACGGGAAGATCAAGACAAGGTATACTATTACATTTCTTGGTATTTTCCATCTTCCAGCCATTCTATGCACATGGGTCTCGGTCCAGAAGACGTGTCCCTCTCGACTACATCGTTGAGTCACTCGTACGCGCTATTTGACGGAGTCTGCAAGGCTATCGTCCAAGGTGCCACGGCCGCGTTTATGGTAACTCCCGATGACAGCGCAATATTGGAGGCTATACACAAGCACAGGGTAAGCGATTTCTGTAGTATATTTTAGCGTGAACGATCGAAGTAACGGCCCTATTTTAGAAGGGACGAAGAGGATCCTGCTAGGCATTTTTTTAAAGATTTATGTAAGGTGCAAAAACGCGAATGACGATGAAAATCACACGTTATTGTCAACCTAACCGAAGAGTGTTGTGCCAACTATAGAGGCCACAACAACACAACAACAACAACAACAAGATAGTATTTTCCAATGTACTATAAAATTCCACCTGAATTCTACAAGGTAAACGCACCTATGCATGCTAATGGGCAAAACAGCTAGCATAAGGCGGTTGTTTCAGGTTCACTTATTTTTTAGAGAATCGCTGAAGAATTTTAGTTACAGACGATACAAGAATGCCGTTCCTGTTGCTTTCCCTTGGCCATTACGCAGATTTATCCGGAGGTTATTACACCTAATCTATAAAGCTAAAAATTTGTCACGGCCGTTTGAAGTCCGTGTTATATAACATAAAGTGTGATAGCAACATATGTATAGTTGTTATTTCTCCTTCACACTGTTACTGAGTCGTGCCATATCGTCCTACAAACTACAGAAAGTGCCGCGAGCTGCTACACAGTTGTAATCATGCAACTGTGTTTAAAACCTCCTGAAACCAATTGAACCGCCAGTGTTTTAGATTTCTTGGACATAACTCCATGATCTCTACCTCTGGGTTATTCTTGCTTTGAGGCACATGTCACGAGCTAAACGTTCATCTTCTCGACAGGTCACATCCCTAACCACGACGCCTTACACTGTGAGGTGCATGCTGGACAACGATCGGCGCCACAGTTATGACCTGAGTTGCCTTCAGTACGTCACCACAGGGACAACGAACATCGCAGAAGAAGTTGCGGAGACGCTACTCAGAGAATTTAATCTCAAAACTTTCATACAGTGTAAGTGTTTCGCGTCACATTTGCAAAGAACTTTATTCAGCTGAAACCTCGCCGAACACCCCTCTTTTCTTTCGTAATACATTACAACAGCATGAAAGGATACGTTCGCAAGAGATGGCTTAATCTAATTTAATATTGCATTTGAGTTGTCGCTATAAATGATATATGCGACCTCAACCTCGTGAGGCCTCCTAATGGAAGCAGTCGTTCACACAAACTCGGCAGAGTGCTAGACTGCTGTTCGTCAGCATAAGCGTACGCGGAGTTCTCCATTAAGGGAAGCGAACAGCGCCGTGCTCCCTTAAGTCCAGTGACTCTACATTCCGCCCACCCCCTCCTTTCTCCTTCGGACCCCATCTGGTCAAAACGCGGTGCAACATAATCGTATGAGCAGATTTGGCACCTTTCTTAGATAATTAGAGGGGCCCCTGGGGATCATAATTCCTAATAAGGTGATAGGCCAATTCTTCCTGAAGGTCCTTGGTGATCAGATAACACGTATTTATGTTGGCTCTTTTTTTTTTTCTTTCTTGTGAACAGGGTACGGGCAGTCTGAGATACCCCTCGTCTCAGCGGGTCTCTTCAAAGCGCCAAGCAATTGCAGGTCTATCGGCTGTTTGGCGATTGGCGTCGAAGCAATGGTAAGGACGCCGAACTTTACACGATACAGCTGCCCAGCAAGACTTAGCATCTGATACCCGCTTACTGTCTCCGCTCGAGTATCTCACGCCATCATGTACTGAATGCTCGAAGTATGATATAAAAAGTGACATGCACCTGGTATGCGTAACTGTTGCACTAAAACTTCTGAACGATCGCTGTAAACTTGGTGCGACTGCATTGAATCATTGTTATGACCAATTATGATAAAACCTTTCCTTCAATTGCTTTCTCTTGTTTGTTAAAAAATAAGGCCCTGGGAAATTAATATTAATTTACTGCTCTTTCAAAAAGTAAGGATTCGCGACGTTTATTATAACGTCCAACTGATTCTTGCCTGGCTGTCCAACTTTTGCTGTTGTTCTTTTTTTTTGTTATGGTTACAAACTAGACTTGGTACCTTACGTTAACGCTGTGTCTGTATCTAGTCCGTGTTCTTACGTATTTGATCTGGCGCGTCTTGGCCTTCATTGTATGCTACTTCACGTACTGTCCGGCAAACTCTCAGACTGTACGTTTAAATTTTGTCGTATAGGTACTGTAGTGCAGTGTTCCTTAACAACCGAGCTGAGCCTCTGCGAAACCTAAACTACGGAAATAAAACAAGAACGCGTTCCGTCGCATCGGGGCGACAAAGAAAGAGGCGAGGACCCTTCGATACAGTTACGACTTCGATTGTTCCGCGTTGTGCTCTGTGTGTGGCGCTCGCAATTGTATCGGATTATCACCTATAGCATTTATCACCTCCTAGCGGCTTCTTATGCACTTCTACCTTGTGGCGTGTTACTAGCGATACACTCGTCAATCCAACGTCTCTATTAAATTAGCTGCATTACCACTTGGCATAACGTCAAAAAAATATTTCCATCGCGGCTTTCACACAGGTGAGGGACACGGAGACGAGACAGCCCTTGGGCCCATGGGAACGCGGAGAGCTGGTGGTGCGAAGTCCAAGCCTGATGCGCGGTTACTGGGGAAGACTGCACGAGCCCATCACCGACGAGGAAGGCTGGTACAGAACAGGTTGGGCGCAATGTTCTTTTGGTGCGGGCTTCAAGGAACGCGTGAAATACGAGGGTTGGCCAAACGCAGGTCCAGCATCATAAGTCATAGTACGCATTCAATAGTGGATATTCCCACATAAAACAGTGTTCACGGCAAGAATACACTTGTCAGGACTGCGAACGGAAGAACTTCTTTCGTAATACATTACAACAGCATGAAAGGATACGTTCGCAAGAGATGGCTTAATCTAATTTAATATTGCATTTGAGTTGTCGCTATAAATGATATATGCGACCTCAACCTCGTGAGGCCTCCTAATGGAAGCAGTCGTTCACACAAACTCGGCAGAGTGCTAGACTGCTGTTCGTCAGCATAAGTGTACGCGGAGTTCTCCATTAAGGGAAGCGAACAGCGCCGTGCTCCCTTAAGTCCAGTGACTCTACATTCCGCCCACCCCCTCCTTTCTCCTTCGGACCCCATCTGGTCAAAACGCGGTGCAATGTAATCGTATGAGCAGATTTGGCACCTTTCTTAGATAATTAGAGGGGCCCCTGGGGATGATAATTCCTAATAAGGTGATAGGCCAATTCTTCCTGAAGGTCCTTGGTGATCAGATAACACGTATTTATGTTGGCTCTCTTTTTTTTCTTTCTTGTGAACAGGGTACGGGCAGTCTGAGATACCCCTCGTCTCAGCGGGTCTCTTCAAAGCGCCAAGCAATTGCAGGTCTATCGGCTGTTTGGCGATTGGCGTCGAAGCAATGGTAAGGACGCCGAACTTTACACGATACAGCTGCCCAGCAAGACTTAGCATCTGATACCCGCTTACTGTCTCCGCTCGAGTATCTCACGCCATCATGTACTGAATGCTCTAAGTATGATATAAAAAGTGACATGCACCTGGTATGCGTAACTGTTGCACTAAAACTTTTGAACGATCGCTGTAAACTTGGTGCGACTGCATTGAATCATTGTTATGACCAATTATGATAAAACCTCTCCTTCAATTGCTTTCTCTTGTTTGTTAAAAATAAGGCCCTGGGAAATTAATATTAATTTACTGCTCTTTCAAAAAGTAAGGATTCGCGACGTTTATTATAACGTCCAACTGATTCTTGCCTGGCTGTCCAACTTTTGCTGTTCTTTTTTTTTTTGTTATGGTTACAAACTAGACTTGGTACCTTACGTTAACGCTGTGTCTGTATCTAGTCCGTGTTCTTACGTATTTGATCTGGCGCGTCTTGGCCTTCATTGTATGCTACTTCACGTACTGTCCGGCAAACTCTCAGACTGTACGTTTAAATTTTGTCGTATAGGTACTGTAGTGCAGTGTTCCTTAACAACCGAGCTGAGCCTCTGCGAAACCTAAACTACGGAAATAAAACAAGAACGCGTTCCGTCGCATCGGGGCGACAAGGAAAGAGGCGAGGACCCTTCGATACAGTTACGACTTCGATTGTTCCGCGTTGTGCTCTGTGTGTGGCGCTCGTAATTGTATCGGATTATCACCTATAGCATTTATCCCTTCCTAGCGGCTTCTTGTGCACTTCTACCTTGTGGCGTGTTACTAGCGATACACTCGTCAATCCAACGTCTCTATTAAATTAGCTGCATTACCACTTGGTATAACGTCAAAAAAATATTTCCATCGCGGCTTTCACACAGGTGAGGGACACGGAAACGAGACAGCCCTTGGGCCCATGGGAACGCGGAGAGCTGGTGGTGCGAAGTCCAAGCCTGATGCGCGGTTACTGGGGAAGACTGCACGAGCCCATCACCGACGAGGAAGGCTGGTACAGAACAGGTTGGGCGCAATGTTCTTTTGGTGCGGGCTTCAAGGAACGCGTGAAATACGAGGGTTGGCCAAACGCAGGTCCAGCATCATAAGTCATAGTACGCATTCAATAGTGGGTATTCCCACATAAAACAGTGTTCACGGCAAGAATACACTTGTCAGGACTGCGAACGGAAGAACTTCCCTATCTCAAATTATTTTTAAGGTTTTCCCCCGGAGGCTGTGTAAAGGAACATGCTAGCCTTATCCCCCCGGTGTCCGATTTGCACAAGAGTCCATAATAATATTGGTCATGAAGTACTTGTACTTCATGACTAATATCACCTGCGCCTTGTGGGTAATACATCCAAGGACCCATGTATAGGCCTGTAAATGCACAACGTCCTTCAGTGGCACTGGTAGAGGACGGTAAAGTAGGTAACCAAGTGTCGACGATCAAACAAATGCCGATAAAAGCTCTGGATAAAAGCACTGACACAAATATTTTTAATGCGCTAAAAAGCTAACGACTGCTTGAAATATAATACACTCATTGGACACTCGGCATTTGGCAAAAGAGGCACGATTACGGAAAGATAGCGTTCGGTGACGAAGATGATGATTGACGTCTTCCGGCGAGTGCCAGACTTTCATTACATTCGTTCGTCTAAGCCATAAAGCCTAATCTCTAGACGTGTACACTTGGTTGACCCGGCTCTCAGGCTACAGAACAACCCAGCTCGGTACTAAAGGTGAACCACTGATTGGTACACAAGACAAAATTAAACCACTGAAGGACAACCGCTCCCGTCGTGGGTTTTAGATGCGAAGCAGCTCTTTGACTAGCCTGTGTAACGCTGTCCCTCCGAGCCACAATCATCATCATCATCATCATCCTCCGCACAAACGCGAGGCAACGCGCTTCCCTCGGCGCAGGTGTTGGAGCGGTGTCAAGTAGGTCACGCCGCAGCTGGGCGTTGACGCCACGCTCCCCTCGCACGCTTCCCTCGCAGGTGCGCGCGTACGTCACTCTCTCCCTCACCCGCCGGAGCGCCCGCAGCTGCCGGCTCCAACGCCCGCTCGCCTCCCGTGTCTGCGTTTCAAACAAACGTTTACACCAGCAAACGCTACACCGAGTTTCGCTTCAAACTGTTCTTCCAGCACCCGCGTTAGCGCCGTTCAACCCGTGACGCCACCCGTGCGCAACGCTGCTGCTTCGCATCCCATCAGGGTTCCCTTCGGGGAGATGGTCCAATTTTTTTTTATCTTGCCCTTGTTCAATGCTATCAGTCTGCAATCCTAGCTACGTGAAAAGTCGGGTACTGGACTAATTAATCGCAATCCCATCGTATAATAACTTTGTGAGATACCATTCTGACCACCCTTTGTTTTAAAGTTAGTAATTAGTTGAATGGAGTTTTACGTGCCAAACCCACAAGATGACTATGACGCACGCCCTGCAGTGGAGAGCTCCGGAGTAGTTTCTGTCACACTGACCGATGTACTACATTTTGCTTTTTGCATTTCACTTCCATTGAAATGCAGTAGCCGTGACCGAGATTCAATCCAACAAGTTCGGGCTTAGCAAGCTGATACCACAGCCGCAAAGCTACCTCGGCGGGTCCCTTGTTTTTAGCCGTAACATGATTACGACTGGCTATTACGTTCCCATATTTGCCTGCGCTAGTTGCCCTAGTTTCTGGGTAACCTGACTTTTGCTAGATGTATTGCTGTGTTGTCATATATATTAACATGCCTTTCCTGTAATGTTCCCTGGTGGGATCGGCACTATAAATAAAACAAAATAAAATATGCATCTCAATAGCGTGCAGCACTGGAGAGTCTGGTTGACGTAATTGCACTCGGTGTCACGCAGGTGACCAGTGCTACTACGACGACGACGGCTGGCTGTACCTGGTGGCGCGTCTCAGTGACTTCTACTGCTGCCGCGGGAGCAAGTTCTGGCCGTCCGAAGTCGAAGCCGTACTGTTCAAGTGCCCCGAGGTTCACGACTGCGCCGTTGTTGGAATACCGCATCCCGAAGCTGGAGAAGTGGCGCACGCTCTGATTGTACCCGAACCAGATGCGAGAATGCCGAGTGTCGAACACATCACGCGATTTGTGGAAGGTTAGCGCATATCTTCCTTTTTTGTTTACTTTGTCCTGTTATGTAAACGCTGCCCCGCCACGGTGGTCTAGTGGCTATGGTACTCGGCTGCTGATCCGAGGGTCGCGGGATCGAATCCCGGCCGCGGCGGCTGCATTTCGATGGAGGCGAAATGTTGAGGCCCGTGTGCTGTGCGATGTAAGTGCACGTTAAAGAACCCCAGGTGGTCGAAATTTCCGGAGCCCTCCACTACGGCGTCTCTCATAATCAGAACTAGTTTTGGGACGTTAAACCCCACAAAACAACAAACGTCGTGTAAACGCTACGCGGGCAGTGTATTTATTATTTAAAAAGATATTTGGTTGGCTTTCGACATCATTACCCTCGCGTCAAGCACTTACATAGTATGTCGCCGTGCGATGTACAGCAAGGAGAATTAATTGTGCATAGTAAAACCAACATCGCGTGAGCAGGAAATATTCATTAAATTAACCACTGAACCAGATGAAATCAATCAACGAAGCAACCATATCAATCGGTTATTGTTTGTTCAATCAATAAATACAGAAAAAAATTTACAAAAATTTTTGGACCGTCAGACCGTATAGCTTATCGGTCCAATCTAGTACATGAGTTCTTCCTGCGTAGATTGCGAGCATTCGTTCACTTAGTATGTTTATGAATATATTCGCAAATGCAATAGCAGGGTAGCTTCAACGGCATACTTCACCTAATTACATAAATCTCTCAATATATACAAAAAAACGTGCAATAATTCATAATACAGCAATAGTGCATGCACACACAATAAAAAACGTACGTTATTCTGCTTTCATTGCGACAAAAATTGGATGGTATGATTTGCACTGCCAATATCGAAGCCGTCGTTGACGTGCATCACGTTAATAATAGCAAGATTTTGTGGTCGCCAAATATGCGCACCGCGTTTCACAGAAGATCTATTGAAAGAAAGTTGGCGTACGGTCACGCCCCTGTCCGAGTCAGCTCTTTCGGACCAATAGCTTAAGTTATCCGGGCTTTGTGTGGCCCCATTTCGTCCAGCTTTAAGCCTTTCTGTCCCTTTTCAAGATTTAGCCTTCGATTAAAACTGCCAATTATTAGCAAGTTTATTCATTTCATATCGAAAGCTAATCTCAAATTAAAGCAGTCGCCCCTAACGACCTGCGATTTACTTGCACACTGTTACACTCGCAAGTTACGCTCTTATCGCTTCTATCGGATATCTATTTCTTGGTACAGTAATATTTTTTTTAGAAAGCAAGAAACTCTGCTGCAGTGACATACTTATTTTGCTCAACGACTGCTCAAAGACAGTAAGCAAGCATGACCTAACCGTAAGACGGCATTGCATCGTCTAGGGCAACGTCACTGTTCCTGCCCCATTTTATATTATTCACTCTTCTTTTTTTCTCTGTGGCCAGCTAATGCACCGAAAGGTTGCCACTTGGAAGGCGGCGTCACATTCGTCGACAAGATTCCACGCAACAACCTCGGCAAACTCGTCAGGCGTCAGCTCGTGCAGTGGATTGTGGAGAAGCGAGAGCAGTGAGGGCATCAACTACCGTCGAGCTACGACTGAGGATTCCGGACGCAGCGCGCGGTCATTCATCGAACAACGCTACCCGCAACTGCGCAAGCGCATCTCTCACGCTGGGCATGCATAGCCGCAACGTAATATTGTAATACTATAAATAAAGGATGCGTTGACTGTGATCTTGCGCATCTCTTGCGTCTACTTAATCGGTAAGAGCACCTCGCAGACTGACGCAGCAATAGAGACACCATGCAGGTAACGTGTGAGGCGTATGGTAATTATGGCGACTTCAAACTGCGATAAAGGGCATTGCTTTATTGTGTTCATACATACATACATACATACATACATACATACATACATACATACATACATACATACATACATACATACATACATACATACATACATACATACATACATACATACATACATACATACATACATACATACATACATACATACGGTACTCGGCTGCTGATCCGAGGGTCGCGGAATCTAATCCCGGCTGCGGCGGCTGCATTTCGATGGAGGCGAAATGTTGAGGCCCGTGTGCTGTGCGATGTCAGTGCACGTTAAAGAACCCCAGGTGGTCGAAATTTCCGGAGCTCTCCACTACGGCGTCTCTCATAGCTGGTTTTGGGACGTTAAACCCCACAAATCAATCAATCAAGCAACCACAAATTAAACATGTGCATAGTTGCACCTGTGCATCATGCCCACCTCTGCACATCAGCCCGCATTTTCACCGCATTCGTAAGGGGTTAGTTGCACTCGCTGATTATTCTACTCAAATGCGCAACACAAAAGACATGTAAACGAGTGATGAGTCTGCCACATCCACTGCTTGCACGCGAATGCGTTTTGTTTCGTCGCTAAGAGAGCGATATTACAGAAGAATAAAAACGTCGCGCCAGCGAAATTGATGATTTGTGGGGTTTAACGTCCCAAAACCAGTTCTGATTATCAGATACGCCGTAGTGGAGGTCTCCGGAAATTTCAACCACCTGGGGTTCTTTAACGTGCACTGATAGCACACAGCGCACGGGCCTCAACATTTCGCCTCCATCGAAATGCAGCCGCCGTGGCCAGGATTCGATCCCGCGGCAGTCAGTGCTTCAGTCCTGACGTAAGATATTTTGGGCGGTTTTTGAGTGGTGGTGTATTCCTTAGCGCCTGTGGGCCGCCATGTTCGGAATCAATGATCGTTCGCACGAGCAGACTGAACAAGATTGCCATAAAGGAATCACTGTGATCGCCACGGTGACCATGATGCCTAGTGGGAGAGGGAAAGAGAAACGACACGTGTATCACAAGAGAAGGATGTTCTGCAACTGATGACAAGTCCTCCGCGGTGGTGGTTACGGTACTCGGCTGCCACCCAAAAAACGCGGGTTCGATCTCGGCCGCGGCGGTCGCATTTTCGATGGAGGCGAAAATGCCAGAGGCCCGTGTACTGTGCGTTGTCAGTGCACGTTAAAGAACCCCACGTGGTCTAAATTTCCGGAGCCCTCCACTACGGCCCTTCTCTCCTTTCTATCTCTTTCACTACCTTTCCCCCACCCCTCACGGACGCTTAGCCGTGCTCCCTACATGGGCTGCAGAAATTAGCGTCCTTTCCTAACCGAACCACAATCAATCAATCAATCAGTACCAACGCCACCTAGAAAAAAAGAAGGCCTTCCCATCACCTAGTTAGCACTCCTTGGTAGTTACGTTACGCAAGTCGGATCTGCGTTCCTGAAACGCGGCGCGCGTTCTGCAAAATATATTTCTCTGTGAAGGAAACGCTAGAGCGGCATTGCATGGAGCAGGCTGCGCCGCAAACGCGCTTGCTTTTCTTCGATTGTGTGTGGCTCTTCGTAAACGGATAAACGGAAGCTCAAGGATGCCTGTGTGTTGCGCACCGAACTGCAAGTCCACTTATGACGGAGGACCAAGTGTCGGAGTGCACAAATTCTCATCTGACCCAATGATGCGGGCAGCATGCACCATAGCTGTTCCTAGGAAGGACTTCTCGCCATCGAAGAGGACATCTTACACGGACGTCAAGACAGGAAAAGTGGGTGACGTCGCCCTGAAAAACATTCGTCTCAAGAAAAGTGCAATTCCGAGCTTGTTTCCCAACTGCGCTGCCTATTATCGCGTCCGCAAGCGTGCGTGAGAGAAGTGCCTGATGCGAAAAGAGCGCGCTTGGAAGCCGCATCTTTGCAAAAAGCAATGATACTTTCACAGCAAACCCAAGCAGAAGAGGACACAAAAAATGTTGCTAATTTGCGGACTTTCTGAACGCCTTGCCAAGCTTTCAGAGTTCGGACTTCTGGACAGCAATTAACAAGGGCTCCAAGGTTGTCTTTTTGGACTTGTCACTCCAATCTACTCCGGCAGTTCGTACTTCGGTGATCGTGTCCACGGACCTGCGCATCGAAGTATATATATTTTGGCGAATCGCGTGTGAGGAAGTGTGGTCGTGTGGTTCCTGAAAAGCTGTGCGACTTGAGAGATTAGAAAAGTGTGTTACAAGTCATCGAACAGACACATAAGGATACCAGCACTGAGCACTCTGAAAAGGCCCGTCATTTACCGACATTGCTTTCGACGTTGCTAGGGGAAGTAAGTGGAAAAGATTTGGCATGCGAGTTGCAACAATGCCACTTGGAAGTGCTTAAATTCTTGAAGAGTCAAGTTGATCTTGCTTTGAATAATCCTGGCCAGTATCGCCCAGATATGTTGGTTTTTGCTAGCCTGTTCTTCACAATTTCACCTCATGCATACAGATTGTTGAGAACGTCGATGAAGCTTAAGATGCCGCATCCTGATACGATCAGAAGGCTGTGTTCATTGTAGGATGTAAGCCCTGTAACGGAGCAGCCGGAATCTAGTTTTATTTCCTATGCAAGGCGCATTGTAAGCACATATAAAGAGCATGAAAAGATTGCAACGTTATATTGGTGGGGTTAACCTTCAATCATTTTTTTTATTACAAGGCTGGCTTTGTTACTGCTGCTGCTGTAAATTCATCGACTACAGCGAGATGTGGCTCAACATTTTATGAGACCAAAAAAGCCCGCAAACAAGGCGGGTGGAAATAAAAGAAACACAAGAAAGAATTACAAGAAAAACGGAAGCTTATTCTATATTAGAATCAGTTGTGTGTGACCCTTCAAGGATAAAACTTTCACCAAGGACTCTCGATATTTGTGTGTGTTTTACAAAACGCAAAAGTTAGAATGATCTATGTATACGGAAAATTTAAGATGTTTGCTTTAGAATGCAGTTTTTACCATTTCTGAATAAAATATGTTACATGTGTCTTCAAGAGACAGTTTTGTTCTTTCTTTCGTTCCGTTAATTGCCAAAGGAGACTAAGCAGCATGCAGTTTGCTTGTTTTAGCGCAGGCCAAACATCCGCAGGAGCAATAAAAGGGGTCATGTTACGATACACGAAAAAAATGTCACCAGCCAATTAGAGTGATTTCACTGATGGATTTGATCAAAATCAAATTAATCAATGTTATGAGAGTATGTTGCTTTCTATGATTATCTTGACTGCGGGGAACCAGCGGCTTCCCCTTAATTTTGCGTAAGCTATACATGTCTTGCTTTGTAACGGAAGCAGATATATTCCTACGTTGCTTTAACGACAGCGCTGATTTTCCGAAGCCATATAGTAACCGTGAGGCGCCGAGTCGCGGAGACGCTGACGGCGTGGACTGTGCGGCCCATCCAACAAGCGTGACGTCACACCGGCGTGGGAAGGCCTTCTTTACTGTCCTCTGGCAATTTCGCCTCCATCGAAAATGCGACCGTCGCGGCCGGGATCGAACCCGCGTTTTTTGGGTGGCAGCAGAGTACCGTAACCACTACACGCGCTACCAGTTCGCAAAGAAGGAGAACGCGCCCTCACCCGCGAGAGAAAACATTAACGCAGGCAGCGTCTTCTGGCGAGTTTCTTGATCGAAAAATACCGACTGCTCGCGCTGGAGAACCGGCCAATATATATATATATATATATATATATATATATATATATATATATATATATATATATATATATATATATATAGGCACTGGATCTTGACTTGCATTGAAGTGCCGGTGGGAGATTTCACTTGTGCGTATTTGAACCATAAGAATTCGTAGCGTGCGCGTTAACTAAATTAATCCGGAACTCGGCACGATCTACGATGAACCTCCGGAGCTTCGCCCACTCATCATCATTCACTCCGTGGATATGCTCTGAATTTTTTTTTACGGGCGAAGCTCCTTATGCCGTGGGTCTGTCCATCCTCCGTTTGTAGTAGCCACCTCTAGTTCGTGAAGTGCTCACTAGATGGCGTGATGGCGCTGCGGTGCTCGCTTCATTCAAATTCCGTCTGTCTGTCCGTCTGTCCGTCCGTCCGTCCATCCGAGCGCTGCGGTGCTGCTTAGCTAGTACGTGAATTGATCAATAGATGGCGCAGAGGCGCTCGATGCGTGCTCTAGTGTGGTAGGAGAGCGCTAGATGGCGACACACAGTGTTTGTCACGTCTTTGATGATGTACTCGGCAAGATTCACGGAAGATTCACGGTTTTTACCAAGAAACTTCCGGAGCTTCGCCCACTCATCATCATTCACTCCGTGGATATGCGTGGATTTTTTAACCACTCCAGCTTAAAAGCCCTCTTACCATCGCCAAGCCTTATTATCACTTTTCTATGATTCCCATTAGGGGGGAAATGCCAATATTAGAACTGTAGTGTTACAGAATAAGAGCTTACAGCAAAACAAAGCAGTGGCTCCTGTTAGGGTTGGCTTGCGAGTAAGGTGCATACCGGTACGCTCACACTTTGTCCTCTGTTGTAACATCATCATCATCATCATCATCATCAGCCTGTTTAGGTCCACTGCAGGATGAAGGCCTCTCCCAACGATTTCCAATCCACCCTATCCTGAGCGAGTTGGTTCCACTTTATGCGCGCAAACTTTTTAATTTCATCGCTCCATCTAACCTTTTGCCTGCCTCTGTTGCGTTTTCCCTCTCTTGGTATCCATTCCGTTGCTCTTACTGTCCATCTGTTATCTTTCCTCCTCATGACATGTCCTGCCCAGGTCCACTTCTTTCTTTTAATTGATATAATAATATCAGCTATTCCTGTCCGTTCTCTGATCCATTCCGCTCGTTTTTTATCTCTTAGCGTTACCCCCAACATTTTTCTTTCCAATGCACGTTGCGTGCTCCTTAGTTTCATCTCTAGTTTTTTCGTTATCCGCCACGTTTCTGCACCGTGCGTTAGTACTGGGAGAATGCAGTGATTGAATACTTTTCGCTTTAGTGAGAGCGGTAAGTTTCCAGTCATGATTTTGTAATGCCTTCCGAATGCGCTCCAGCCCAACCTTATTCTACGGAGAATTTCTTTTTCATGGTTAGGAGTTCCTGCTATTAACTGTCCCAGGTATACGTATTCGTTTACACATTGTAAGGGTTCATTGTTGATTTTAAATTCCTCTTCCTTAGCTAGGCTATTGAGCATAACTTTGGTCTTTTGCCTATTCATTCTTAATCCAATTTTAATACTTTCGCTGTTTAGGTCATCAATCATGTTTTGTAGTTCGTCTCCATCATTGCTAAAGAGCACAATGTCGTCTGCGAATCTTAAATTGCTGAGATATTCTCCGTCTATTCGAATTCCCTTGTCTCCCCAGTCTAGACGTTTGAAGATTTCCTCTAAACATGCAGTGAATAGCATCGGGGATATCGTATCTCCCTGTCTCACACCTCTCCCGATCGGGATTTCTCTGCTTCTCTCATGTAGGAGTAGTGTGGCTGTGCAATCCTTGTATATGTTGTTGATGGTTTTCACGTATATGTCAGGTACTCCTTGTCTACGTAGAGCTTCTAGAACTGCTTGTATTTCTATCGAGTCAAATGCTTTCTCGTAGCCGATAAACGCCATATAAAGAGGTTTGTTATATTCCGCGTACTTCTCAATTACTAGGTTGATAGCGTGGCTGTGGTCCATTGTCGAGTGACCTTTCCTAAAACCAGCTTGTTCTCTCGGTTGGTTAAAGTCGAGGGTTTCTCTTATCCTCGTAGAAATTACTTTTGTAAATAGCTTGTATATTACTGGGAGTAGGCTAATTGGTCTGTAATTCTTTAACTCCTTTATGTCACCTTTCTTGTGGATAAGGATTATATTCGCATTTTTCCAACTGCGTGGTATACTACATGTCTTGACACATTTCGTGAAGAGCGATGCAATTTTTTCAAGTACAATATCTCCTCCGTCTTTAATCAAGTCGGATGTTATACCATCTTCACCAGCTGCTTTACCGCGGGACATGCCTTTGACAGCTTTTTTGACTACGTCAGCGGTTATACATGGAATTTCAGTGTCCTCCTCAGATTATAGTTCTATTAAGGTTGTATGGTCTGTCTGAGAACTGTACAGTTCAGAGTAGAAATCTTCTGATACTTTTACTATTTCGTTGAAACTGTTGATAACGTTACCTTGTTTATCTTTTAGCGCATGCATTTTGTTTTGCCCTAAGTGCAGTTTCTTTTTGACCGTTTTAATGCTGGTGCCTTTCTCTACCGCTTTCTCCATTTCTCTCATGTTAATGTTTCTTACACCTCTTTGCCTGGCTTTACTGATCAATTTTGATAGTTCTGCGAATTCAATGTTATCTTTCGGCGAAGTTACTTTCATTTGTTGGCGTTTTTTTATTAAGTCCTTGGTAGATTGGGACAACTTACTTGTTGTTTGCTTAGTTGTTTTACCCCCGACTTCTATCGCTGTTTCAAGGATTGTTTTCGTTATGGTTTTGTTCGTTTCTTCTACATCGTCGAAAAGGATTGTTTCGTTATTGTTTGTTTTCAAGGATTGTTCAAGGATTGTTTTCGTTATGGTTTTGTTCGTTTCTTCTACATTCTCGAAAAGCGAGAACAGTGACGCACCACATATCGTCAAGCTGTGACCGAGGATTTCCCATGAAGCGCGTTGCCATATCTGACCACGCTGCCCGTAAGTGCCCGAGCGCTCTTCTCATGATGGGCATGTATATATAGTCGCGTTTTAAAATTGTAATATTAATGAAGTGTACGTTGACTACCATATTGCTTACCTCGCGTGATTACATCGTAAGAGCTCCTCACAAACTGAAGCAGCAAGAGAGCCACGAGAGGTCGTTGTGCCCGTGAACATGCATCCAGCCTGAGGAGGCGGGCACTAGTTCTTGTATTCATTGATTGATTTCTAGGGTGTTACGTCCCAAAAGCACGATATGATTATGAGAGACGCCCTAGTGGGGAGTGCCGGAAATTTCGACCACCTGGGGTCCTTTAACGTACACTGACAACGCATGCACAGTATACAGGGGCCTCAAGATTTCGCCTCCATCGCAATGCAGCCGCCGCAACCGGAGTTCGATCCGGCGAATTTCGGATCAGCAGCCGAGTGGCATAGCCAGCAGACCACCATGGCAGGGCTTGTTGTATTCATTATCAAGGTGCATTTACTTCACGGCAATTTCGACCGGGAAGGTGTGCGTTAATTCGGTTTGGAATTTTTTTTAAAAATGAACGAGTATGGCAGTGTTTGTGTCACCCTTTCCTCTTGCCGGGTCGCTACGGAGTTTTTCATGGTTATTAGAAGCACCTGCCGCCTAGCAACGTAAATCTGCGTTCGATGTTGCATTAACTGCATGGCATTTTGCTTCCGCGGAAGGAGCCTGGCAGAAAAAGCTGATGAGGCGATAAAGTGCGCACCGAACTGCGGTGAAGAGACGACAGGTGGTCGGACACACACGTTCCACGCGCATACTAGATGCGGCAGCCGCATTTCTTTGGGGGCGAAATATCAGAACACGCGTGTAGGTGCACGTCAAAGAACATGAGGTGGTCGAAATCAATCAGGCCTGCTTGTTATGTCTGCGTTTCAATCGCAAGCTACAAAAAATGGTGCGCCTTTCTCTTATTTAGCACATGCAAATTGTTTTCTTATGAAAATTTTCATTGTCTATTTTGGTTGGTCATTGATTGACGTAAGCTGTAATACCAACATTCATGCACTTGCGGCATCGTACACGCTTACCCCAGGCCGAGGAGCCCTGCGAGGATGAGCCACATGTGATTAGGTTATCGTTAACGCTATCACAACTGCGTTATCACGTTAATGACGTCATGTTCTATCATATGTTCGCCATACACCCTACAATGCCAATTTTGGTGTATACCAAGGGAACGAGACAAACCAGGAGAGCACCGAAGTTAGGCGACTCGATAGAGAGCCAAAATGGCCTAAGTTCGCCGCAGAATACTTTGCAAATAAAAAAAAAATGCAGGTGCGCCTTTAGGCTTGAGGGAGGAAAGTGCTCGCTCTTAATAACAACTCTGGCCTCCTACTGCCACATTCATTTCTCGAAGCTCGTCACGCAATTGCGTGCTCCTTATAGGAGCCTTCTTATTTACGCATTGGAACTAGAGATGGACGCACAATGAAGATTATTTTGTAGTCCCACAGTACCCGTGGCGAAGGTTTTCTCATTTAAGTGCAGTCAGTACAGTTCAGTGCAGACGTCGCGTTATTCGGCGTGCTTCCAGTGAACGGCGACTCTCGCAGTGCCTGTGGGCCGCCGTGCTTGGAAGTCATGCCCGTTTGCACGAGGAGCCTGAACACGAGTGTCAAGGAGCCCACTATAATCGCCACGGTCACCGCTATGCCTGACAAGAGAGAGAGGAAGAATAAGGATACGGGTGCCACGAGAGCAGTACACTCAATGAGTGAGAGTGTGCTATAGGACGGCCTTTTATCGCAAGCTAAGACGACTTGGCGACAAAGGACACACTGTTTTCACAAACATTAGTACGCGACCTGAAGTGCTTTCATTTAGTATCACGCCTCACATAGTACGCATGAATGGTACACATCGCACACATGGCACATGTGAATGGTACACTGGTACAGATGTCAAGTGGCACATATGAATGGTGAACATGGTGCACATGTCATATGGCACACTTGAATGTAACTCGACATAGCCTGCGAAAGTCAACACTCAGTCACGTGTGGGTCCATGTGCCCGCATATATGCCTGATCGAAAAATGCGCGCATGTGTGACACGTCATTGTATTTTCATTAATCTGGACGAAAGTGATGAGCGTGTCACTTTATTGATATATTCACAGGATGGTTATGTTCTTATTAGACCCGTGCCCTGCCATGCTGATTTTGGTATGCAACACGCTATTTTTTGACGTCGTCCTCCTGCAAGCAACTGCAGGCGAACGAGTAACACGAGGTCATTCCTCGGTAGTTTAGGAATCGTACAGACATTAATTTGAAAGGAACAAACAGAAGTCGTTCGCAACATAACCCAAACCTAACTGCCACACACCTGCGCGCTACTGAATGTGCGAGCAGAAGCCGATGCTAAGGAGTCCACAAAGCTCGAAAGTGAGCCAATGCTTTATAATTTAGGAAGCAATAAAAGGAAGAGAAATAGAAAGGGTGCACTTGCTAGGCAAGAAAGCGTTGCAGCATTTGAATGTTTTTCCAAACAGAGATGCAGCGTCGTAAATAGTTGCGTCGATCACCTGGGAATTTTTCGCGGCGCCTTACATAATGATTCCCAACAAGGACTCCTCAGGGCATCTCCCAGATTCATTTTCAATAGGCAGCCTCAATTTACACGGAATTGGGAGCACCATACAGCACAAAAAAAGAAATTAAAAGACGACCGCAACTGCAACCGCCCGTATACCGGCCATGAAAATGCGAGCGTTAGAACAAGCCAGTGAGATCACCGACGGCGCCGCTTACGAGGCATCATGGCGGTATACACCCACGAAAAAAAAAAAACTTCCATACTTATCATTTCAACTATATACACAGAACAAAGGCGGAAAGGAACTCTAAAATAAACTTATGCTGCAATTCAGTGGCGACGCCTCCTTCTTTCTCAAGCACAAGGTGAGCGCAAACGACAGCACAAACACCGCGTGTCCACTTTTCTTTAGTCTGTCTTGTTGCGCTGCTTTGTTATGGATCCCAACCAACTAGCCTGGTAAAGTTCATTATCGGATTCCTTTTGGCGTCCGTGTTTGCTTGCGCCTGCCTTTCTATGCCCATGACTACGTGCTAAGCTTTTCAACCTATGCCGTGGTTCTAGAGTTGTAATAAATTTCCATCGCTAACGAAAGAAAAGGGAAGAAGTAGAAGGGAGAACAGCAGATAGGCAGTCTATGTGCCAAATACACTCAGATACAGGTCAAGAAAAAAGCGGCTTCTGCCTGCCAAAGGACCCCCCACCCCACCCCTTCAGCCAATGGTGCCGCTCTGTCAACGTGACGTCGCGACAGACCACCTCCGCGCCGCGCTTGAAAGACAAATCGGAGCACGGCACAGATAAGGTCTACCGCGACGTCACTTTGACAGAGCGGCACCAGTGGCTGGAGGGGGGTCCTTTGACAGGCAGAAGCCGATTTTTTCTTGAGCTGTACCCGAGTATAGTCCAGCTAACCAATTTGAGTGGTTCTGGAGATATGAAATTACGTACATGCTTTTTGCAGGAGCGTGAATGGATCAGATTTCGATGCTTTGCGTCGGGGACTCATCGTTTTTGTTTTGTTGTGCCACTGCTGATGGCCCATACCCGCTATTTGGGATTGATCAAGATTTGTGTGGAAATAAGAAAAGAACGCATGTCAGCGTAAATGTAAGGAAAAGAATCCGAAATGAATCAAGATAGGGTAATATACTATAATTCAACAGTAAAACTGCCTCGAAGCTGTTACATATTTCACGGCAGAGCAGCCATCCCTGTGGCAGCGCTTGTAGCGGACCTCGAATGCGATAATTTCATGGACTAAAGATTTCGCCGCACTTTGTCGAAACGTTATATGTTCGAACATTTTTTTTTTTTCCCCTATGCATCCAGAGTGCAGCCACCTATGCCATTGTCTCACGATTATAATTACAATGACGACGATCGTGAAAACGAAAGACATCGACAGCGAACGTGCTTTATCCATACAGTTTCTATATTTTGTAATAAAATACTGAGCGAGAAGTAAGCCCTTAAAGCCCACCTGCTATATTCCTCATTAAAGCGCAACATACGCCAAAACCTGCAAGCACTCTTGTCCATATAGAGATTCATGTATAAAGGACCCACAACCATGTGCCGTAAATCAGATTTTGATGACCGACGATAGTTAACGCCGATGCCGCAGTATTCTGTGTTGTCTTTTTCAGCAGTTCACTCAACAAGGAGCTGCACCTGCGCACGGCACAGGCTTATGGCGCCGATTTTATTCATGGATCTTGTGTCGCGTGCTCCTCACAATTCAACGTATAGTTCGTTTCGTACTGTCTTTTTGTACTTGTGAAGCGTGGTTAATCATCAAGCCTGCTGCTAATGGTTATAAGAAATATGTGAAACCTACCTTCTACAAATAAAGACATCCTTCAAGAAATGAAGTGAAAGACAGTTCATCTCCGCCAAAAAAAAGTTATAAGGAAGTTACAAGAAAATAAATAGACATGTGAGGACACTAATAGCTAACTGACACACATCAAAAGAAATAAAAGTGTACGCTATGGTCACTTCACTGGCAAGAGTGCGTATTCACATACACAAACTCTGTCCATACTGCGCTAACACTATACATAGATTCGCGTGCATCGCTGTCCTTAAACATTTTTCACGGACACTTTAGATCCACGTTCACTGGTAATTCTTCCTGGATGAATTATCACAAATAAATGGAGTAACTGAGGTGATAGACATCAGCCTCTCCACAGCACTCAAGACAGAACAGAACAGAATAGAATAGAATAGAATAGAATAGAATAGTGAATCTTATGTTGGTAACACTAAGGCATAAGGTCTGAGAATATTTCTTGCGTGAATTTGCATGCACAGATAGTGTGCATTTTAATGACCGCGTTCCGTTCATTTCGTATACGTCAGAAACACTGAAAACATTGGGAAAGCCCGTCGAGAAATGCGCCATGGTATTTCCTGGATGGCGAAGCAGGGCGCATCACGTCATGCTGATGAAGTACATCGTCCCTCCCATTTAATGCACTGCGGTTAAGGCACGGAACGTGGCCTCCGTGATCCCGAACGCCGGCAGGTCTACCTCGGAGGCCGTGCGCGGATGCCCGTGGTTTCACAAAACAGCAGAGGTGGCGTTCGTGGTGGCGCTCATCGCGTGCAATGCCTTGGGGCCGTATTGGACTCGCGTGATGCTGGCGCGATACAGGTAGTCGATCAGCAGCAACAACGATCCCACAATGGCTGTCAGCGTGACACCGATACCTGTCAGAAAATGAAGAGCGCCGAGACGAGTGCTGCAGACGAAGTAACAGCAGTACGAACACCACAGCCTGAGCGTTATGCTTCCAACCAGTAAGCACGTCATAACGGCGCGGAGCGACCAGATCAGAAAAAGAAAATGAGTATGCTTAAGGTATGTCTTTAAGAGTGGAACAAGATAGCTTCATCGGGCCCTGTTCGTATCGCAATGCGATTGCGTTAACACGCGTAAAGAACATTCATAACGACCTGCGCCTCCTCTATATGACTCTACATATCTTTCTACATGGCGCTGTCGAGGAGGCGAGCGCCATCTCGGTGGGCGATACGCAAGTAACTTACCCGGGCCAACGCATCCTCTATATAGGTGGCGCCACTGATTTTTCCCACCACAAACGCCGGCGCCGACAACGGCCCTTGCGCGACATCAGTTCCTTAACGCTATTAATATAAACGCATACACCAAGAGCAAACGTCAAGCCCAAGTTACGTCCGCGAGGCTCTTCACACAACCACGCACTACACAGCCACTGTAGTGATTAGTCTTAGACTATAAAACTATGGTAACGTAACCAAAAACAACAATATAAAGGAGGAGGAATAACGTAAGTTCTGAATGTGATTCTGTTTATTATGTTGTTTTGCGCTAAGCGGATATAGGTTTATGATGAGTAAAAGGGCATGAGTTTATAGGCTCCGCAAGAGGTGCTTCTGATTATTAACTTCGACACAAGCTTCCCGATCCAGGGTAGCAAAAGCGCGCGCAGAAAGATCACGACACCGATACCCTTATCCGCGATAACCCTGGCAACATACATACATACATACATACATACATACATACATACATACATACATACATACATACATACATACATACATACATACATACATACATACATACAAACGAGATGTTCAATGCTACTTAAAACAAAGAATGTCAGAATGTCGGAATGCAGAAGTGATCAGGGAATGCTAGGAGAGGCCATTCGAGAGCTAACGGCGTGCAAAAAAGAAACAAACAAAGAAGTAAAGCAAACGTGCAAGTCTACAAAACCGCTTTTCGAACGTCCCTTTGTTTAAAGCATACAACAGCTATTGAGAGTGAAGGGAGAAACTGATCCGCTGTTTCATTTCCTTCTTGGAATCAGATTGATTAATTGATTTTTGGGGTGTTACGTCCCAAAACCAGCTCTCATTATGAGAGCCGCCGTAGTGGAGGACTCCGGAAAATGTGACCACCTGGGGTTCGTTAACGTGCACTGACATCGCACAGCACACGGGCCTCAACATTTCGCCTCCATCGAAATGTAGCCGCCGCGGCAGGGATTCGATCCCGCGACCCTCGCATCTGCAGCCGAGTGCCATAGACACTAGACCACCGTGGCGAGGCTTCTTGGAATCAGCACAGAAGGCAGAGCTCCAGACCAATATGCGAAGAAGCAAAACATAGGTAAATGAAATAAGCGGCGCAACAAAATTATATTACGAGCATGGCACTAGGCTGCAGATCCGAAGGTCGCGGGATCGAATTCCGGCTGCATTTCGATGGAGACGAAATGTTGAGACTCGTGTATTACTGTGCGATGTGAGAGCACGTTAAGGAACTCCAGGTGGTCGAAATTTCCCAAGGCCTCCAATACGGCGTCTCTGACAATCATATCGTGGCTTTGGGATGCAAAATCCCAGGAAATATTATTACTCCGAGCATAACTGAAGAGAGGTTCACTTACATAATCGCCCGCCACGAGTCATTTGATTCATTGGCGGGCTTCTGTCGATATCAGACATATTCTTCTTCTGCGTCTTCTTATCTCGTGACCTACACGTGATCCAGAACGCGCGCATCACATCGCTGTCATCGTCATCGTGACTACATCGTAGCGTTTGTAGCAAGGAAGGCATCCATTTCATCAATCTTATAAATGTGATAAAAATAATCACCGACTTCCATGATACTTCGTAACGTAATATCTTATTGCAGCTGCTTAAGTGTATTGATTTTTCGATATATAAGGCGAAGAATTTGCGAAAAAAAAGGACGACTACCTGCATCAGCGATGCAAACGCAAGCTTCGACTTTTTGAGTGAAACAAAAAGATTTCCTTCGTAATTCTATTTATACTTCCAAATTCATCTTGTGCCAAAACCGATCGTGGTCTTCGTATCGACACGTTTCACTGCTCTTGCATTCCTTCAGTTCCATCTGTTAGTCTGACTACTGGACCATTCAGTTTTTTTCTCTTTCTGTAATTCCTTTTTCTTTCCCTTGTTCTTCTTGGTTCAGTCCCTCTTCACACAACTCCAGTTTGACTGACTACCGCCGCCTGATTCATGGCCTATCCCCATCAGTGAGTGAGCGCCATAATAGAGCATCATCATCATCATCATCATCATCAAATGCAAGTCGGGCAGGGTCCTCCTGCCGACAGCGTGAACTTCCATATAGTCAGCATTGCTGCCCCTCTTCTTTGGCAGCACAATATGTTTATCCTCCTAGCAGCGGCAACAGACGTACTTCGGCACATTGCAACTCTGACTGTGAAGTGACAATTTTGCAAAGCCGACCTCACGTTTACATAAGCGTCTTGAACTGGCGCTAACCCCTTACTTTTGGTGTGCCTTTGGTTGACTAAGGTGGACTTCTTCTTGGCTTGCGTGGACGTTAGGTTAACTTTAGATGGACTGGCTCAAGGAGGTTTTGCATCTTAAAAAAAAAAAAAGAAAGCCTGCTTGTACCGGCTAATATTTACAAATCCAGTGCCAGTATAAGCCACGCGATATTTATTTATTTATTTATTTATTTATTTATTTATTTATTTATTTATTTATTTATTTATTTATTTATTTATTTATATCATTGTGTATCCGAGGCGCTGAGCACTCGGTCTTCGTTTAATTTTCAGGACTTACAGATGAGCCTTTTCTGCGCTAAACTTATCTCTGATATCGCATCTAGCTCGTACAAATCGAAACACAGTGTTCTTTATATGACTTTTCCCTTCCAGTGTATTTTTCGCAAGAAGCCCCATCCACAGGTAAATCGGAAGAGCTGAGCAAGGAACACGCTAGCGCCGTGAAACGCGTTCGGCTAAGGAAAGGACGCTGTTTTCTGTATTCCTTGTAGGGAGCGTGACACAGCATCGACGCTGCCAGTTGCGTGACTGGCGCTTTCGGGCTCTTTCATTCTCCGCTGTACTAATATATTGTTCGCTCGGTTACGCTGCCGGCGCCAACGCCAACGACGCGGCGAAACAGGAGGAGCGGCGCTCTGAAATAATGCGCATAGGTAGTAGTGAACAAACACTGACGGATAGGGAGATAGAGGAAACGATCGCTTACGGTCATAAAAGGCCTTGAGAATAAGTAAGCAAGACACACTGAAGCAGACGCCGTAATTGTGCATCTCGAACGTCAAGCACGCGATAGCGTGGTCGTGTTTGCTGTCTTTCCTTCCTCGTGTGACGACGATGCTCTAAAAAAGAATGCATCAAAATATTGATCGATCTTCTCTTTCCCTGCGTATTACGGGAAATGTAAAGAGAAGGTGGCTGGGTATAACGTCAATTCAGCGCACTCAAATTACCACATAGACTAAAATTCAAATGCTGCCCATCTGTAATAAAAAATAAAAATCTGCCGACTTCAAACGGAGACATTGAGTCGCATGTCTATATTACACATCGCCCCTTCACGGTAGTCTAGTAAGTATGACACTCGGCTCCTGATCCGAAGGTCGCGGGTTCGAATGCCGGCCACCGGCGGCAGCATTTCGATGGAGGCAAAATGCTGAGGCCCGCGTAATGAGCGATGTCAGTGCACGTTAAAAAACCACAGGTGGTCGAAGTTCCCGGAGCCCTCCACTACGGCGTCTCTCATAAACATATCGTGGTTTTGAGACATTAAACTTCAGAAATCACTCTATTAGGTAATCACACGCCATACTGACCCGTTCTTTCTTATCGCACATCGCCCTCACAAACACAACTATGCGACTGCGAGAATTTACTGCGTGATGAACTGTGGCGAGTGTGTTTTGGGTATCGCATAAACACACCGAAATAACCATCACTGTTACGTTAGACCTGCATAACTGTAAAAGCCCAATGCCTTCGGTTTACAGAAGGTCGATTCGAGCTTATGTTGAAGAAAGAATTCGCACGTTTACGTCTCGTTTTTATCGCGAGCAATGCCAACCTCATGCTTCAGTTATGGCTGTACTAAGTGCCCTGCTCCGAGTAACATTTCCACTTGCATTACACACATCCTTCTATTTCCTGGAGATGGTTGTCTCACACCGCGTACAGTATTCTTGAGCAACGAACAAGACCATTCCATCAGCCTTTCACGTGGCAGACACGCGATCAAACCATCCGTCAGCTATTCCATCCATCAGTGGCCGTTGCACAACCGCACGTAGGCGGTATTACATCATACTCTATCCGAACGCCATCTCTAATACCAGCTGCACCGTTCGGCACGTGTACATCAATCGAACAAGGAGGCAGCGGGGTAGCAATTCGTCTTCTGTGTGTAGAAAATATGACGAAATCAATGAAGCTGGATTTCGGTCGGCGGCGCGTAGTTTCGTTTGCAGTGGATCCCTTTAATCTGTACGTCGTGGTATCATCGTACGAGAGCAGGATCCGTATACGTGTTAATTTTTCGAGGGCTTTTTAAGCACCTGTCCACGGCCCACAAATTGCTTTTTAATTGTTATTGTTAGCTCTTTCGTTTGCAGGTCCGCACGGCCTGCTCGTGTCCTGCGGACCTGCAAAGCGGTCACTCAGCCCGGTCAAGAGTAATGTCCGCGTCTCTTTGTGTAAACATGTACTTCTCCTAGAGGCGTCCCACCTTTAACGCACGTACGAGCAACGCACTTTTGGAAAGCACGGCAAACAGGTTTCCGTAACTTGTTTATCGTAAAAGACAAGTTATTACGTTTTATTACAGCGAAAGCTGTATATGGCCAGGAGAAACGAAAAAAAATTACAGCATATCCACGGAGTGAATGATGATGAGTGGGCGAAGCTCTGGAGGTTCATCGTAGATGGTGCCGAGTTCCGGATTAATTTAGTTATCGCGCACGCTACGAATCCTCATGGTTCAACTATGCACAAGTGAAATCTCCCACCGGCACTTCATTACAAGATCCAGTGCATATATATATATATATATATATATATATATATATATATATATATATATATATATATATATATATATATATATATATATATATATATATATATATATATATATATATATATATATATATGGGTTGCCGGTGAACGCTACTCCAACGCGAGCAGTCGGTATTTCTCAGTCAAGAAACTCGCTAGGAGACGCTGCCTGCTGTCTCTCGCGGGTGAGGGCGCGTTCTCCTTCTTTGCGAGCTGGTAGAGGCGGGCCTTACAAGGAGGGAACGAGCTGCCCTGCTGCGCCTGCGGACTGGCTGCGTCTGGACCGCAGCCCGCCGCCACGCCAAAGGACTCTGCACCTCCCCGGCCTGCAGCCGTTGCGGCGATCCCGAGACCCTCGAGCATCTCCTCTGTGAGTGCCCTGGACTGGCCGAGGAACGCTCAAGGGTCCTCACAGCCTACAGAAGACAGGGTCTCCCTGCCACCACACTGCAACACCTCCTCTTCCCGTCTCGACCCCATCTACCAGCACTCCGGAGCCTGGTGGAGTTCCTGGACGAGACGGGTCTTGAAGCCTACCACTGAGTACGGGAACCTCGCCGCCTCTACCCCTGCCGACAGGCTGCTGACCGCAATGCGACGTCCGGGCCTCTGCCCTTGTTAAAACTTCTATCCTCTCTTTTCCTCCCACTTCTCCCTTCCCCTAAGGCGCTTAGCCGTGTCCCCAGTATGGGAGACAGAAATTAGCGTCTCTTCCTTCCTAACGAACCACCCCCCCCCCCCCTCTAAGAGCGTTTCCATAGCCAACGCGCGCCTTTCGCTCTCTCTCTGTAGTGGTTACGGTACTCGGCTGCCACCCGAAAAACGCGGGTTCGATCCCGGCCGCGGCAGTCGCATTTTCGATGGAGGCGAAAATGCCAGAGGCCCGTGTACTGTGCGTTGTCAGTGCACGTTAAAGAACCCCAGGTGGTCTAAATTTCCGGAGCCCTCCACTACGGCCTTTCTCTTCTCTCTGTCTCTTTCACTCCCTTTCCCCCACCCCCACGGACGCTTAGCCGTGCTCCCTACATGGGCTGCAGAAATTAGCGTCCTTTCCTAACCGAACCACAATCATCATCATCATCATCATCATCATCTCTCTCTCTCTCTCTCTCTCTCTCACACAAGGCAGCAGAGGCACGCGCCGGGAGAGAGAGAGAGGCACGCGCCGGGAAGCACGCGCCGAGGGCGAGCGCGTGCCTCTCGGCACGCGGGTTACGCCTGACGACTGACGACTGACGCCTGACGCGTGACAAGGTTAGACTAAGAGGAGTTTCGCCCCTAAAACGCTCGGCATCTGTGTCACGAGCGGTCTCCATTGGCTGTGCTATCAGTTACGTCGTTCTGAGCGTCGTACCCAAGCTCGCGCGCTATTTGCTGGGCCGTGAGTGACGACGTCCATCCTGTCGCAGCCGTGGCGCCGAGCAAAGCGCGCATCAGTTTCGACTGAGAGCTTCCACATGGGTAAGCCACGGGTCCTACGAACTCTCGAACAGCGGACAACTTGAGTAGGGCGCCGACAGAGAGGTCACATTCGCCGGGCCTATGCTGCAGTCCGGGCAAGCGCCGGTGGCGGGCGGATCCTGCAAACCACGCCGCCCAGTTAGCTCGCGATGTCAAACGCTTGCAACAACGGTGCGCCGAAGAAGCGGCGTTGCGGGCAGAACAGCGTCGACGTGATGATTGCGGGAGCACGTTCGCCGGGGCGAACGCCCGCTTTCGGCGAGTTTCTCCAACGGCCCTTTGGCTTCGGGGCCGCACATTTCAGCTTCGCTGGTTAACCATTTGTACGGAGGGCTTGGGCGGTGATTTTTGCAATGAGGTAAAGAAATAACTGGGAAATAATCTACATGTAACAGCTACATGTAAACACAAAACGCGTTTGTTTTTCAACGGAGTCATTTCAAGAACTTTTAGTCTTTGGTCACATCTGCAAGAAAAAAAGAAGAAAGAAGAAAAGAAGCATTTCAAATTGAAATTAAGGCGGAAGAACAATTCACCTAGCCTTAAACTTGGCTTTTGGTTGACAAGTAATAGAGTGCGTTCATGAGCACTATGCCATCGCAACAATTAAAAGAACCCTTAAGCCGACACCTTTGACACCAGGCGGACTACAGACGGGCTTTAAGATGACATTAGCATGTTTTAAAGATGCCGTAGAAAAAAAGCCAGATATCCAGGTATATGAAGTACCGTGTAACGAGTAGGGAAAGGACAACGTAGAACACAGTAGTAACCCAAGGGGCGGCACTGAAACGCGGGTAATATAACTGCGCCGCAGTTTTAAAAATCATGATAATGAGCACTACTTCCATTTAGCCACTGTGTATAACATATAGCCACAGCCCTAGTGTGCAGTTTGTATTGATCCAAAGAAGAAGATGATGAAGACGATTACGATGATGCTCGTTTACATTTGGCATCTAGAAAGTAACGCACAAACCCAAAGAGCGACCGCCCGTGCATCTCATCTTCACTACTTCGTGAGCGTAGTCGCGTCAGCATCAGTCATTTCATGACACACTCAACATCCGCGTAGTTATCGACATATACCGTGTGCATACGTCTCGTTCTTGTGTTCTCGTGTACCTCCGTGTGTTAAACGAAGAAGAAGAAGAAAGCCGGGGAGAAGATGTTGAACCCTGAAGCTGGTGACGCTCAAGACCTCACGCCGACGCAAGTTGTGTGTAAGTACAAAATATGTAGCCTGCCACACCTGGCCAGCTGTTGTGAGCGAATAGCGTTCTCTTTGCTAGCCACTCGTGAGATAAATGTTTAGGGTAATAACGCGAAGGCATTCTTTGCGTCACGCCAGGCACATTGCGGTGAGTCAATAGGTATAGGTTCCTGCCTCGCCTCTCTTCAGGCTTCTGTAATAACAAAACTCATACGTGTTCTGTGATGGTATCGAACTACATATGATCTTACTGCACAAAATCGCTTTGTCCTACGCCACCAGTGCCCACATGCCGACACCATCCGAACTGTGAACGCGAGGCCTACCGGAAGACTAAAGAAAATCCACGCATATCCACGGAGTGAATGATGATGAGTGGGCGAAGCTCCGGAGGTTCATCGGTAAAAACCGTGAATCTTCCGTGAATCCTGCCCAATACATCATCAAAGACGTGGCAAACACTGTGTGTATATATACAAGAAATTGTGTATATATACAAGAAGCTGGAGATCGTTCTGTGTTGCCGTAAATCACCCGTGAGATTTCCCACTCATGCACATGCACACACACGCGATGTCATTTATGCTCCTGGTCTTTATGAGATTCCTGCGCTCCCACGTCGTAGATCGTGCCGAGTTCCGGATTAATTTAGTTAACTCGTACACTACGAATCCTTATTGTTCAACTACGCACAAGTGAAATCTCCCACCGGCACTTCATTGCAAGTCAAGATCCAGTGCATATATATATATATATATATATATATATATATATATATATATATATATATATATATATATATATATATGGGTGGCCGGTGAACGGTTCTCCAGCGCAAGCAGTCGGTATTTTTCAGTCAAGAAACTCGCTAGAAGACGTTGCCTGCGTCAACGTTGTCTCTTGCGGGTGCGGGCGCGTTCTCTTTCTTTGCGAGCTGGTAGAGCGTTCATCGAAGAAAGAGCGTGTCCGTAGTCAACGCGCGCCTTTCGCTCTCTCTCTCTCTCTCTCTCTCACACACACAAGACAGCAGATGGAAGAGAGAGAGCTCGCGCGCCGCAGAACCGCAGCGCCATATCGTGATCATTCTGAGACATAGACGTGGCTACTACGACAACGACGCCGGAGAAGCCCTAAGGAGCTTCGCCCCTAAAACGCAAAGCTAATCTTCCTTGTATTCAAAATTAGCAGAACTTAATCATCGATAACGTCTCGAGACTGAACGCTTTACATGCAATAGACGCCACCCGGACGTATAGGATCCGAACACATTAAAGACATGGCCGCCTAAACGAGTAGGCCATGTTCTCACTATTAGTATAGAGTATCGACGCTTCGAATTCATGTTTCAGCGTTTCTTCTTTCGTTTTTCACGAAGCATTGTCTGCGGATCAACAGGATACCTGAAAGGACTCTCCTGCTATTTGCTCACTGTTAAACCCGAATGGAAAATGGCCTGCCTGGTGCAATGTTTGGCCGCCATTTCCCCCACGATGTCTACAATTCAACCCTGGCCATAAGGCGTAGCGACCGCGGAAAATGTTACCCTGGCATCGGTCAGCCTTGTGAAGCAGCGCAGGATGCCAAAATCATTGGATCCGGGCATGCCGCCATTGCAAACCAAACCTAGCAACGTTGAACGCACGCTATCTTTCAGGAGAAGATAGGCTAGCGGAGCTACCTCGGGAGCTGGATTGATTGATTTGTGGGGTTTAACGTCCCAAAACCAGCTGTGATTATGAGAGACGCCGTAGTGGAGGTCTCCGGAAATTTCGACCACCTGGGGTTCTTTAACGTGCACTGACATCGCACAGCACACGGGCCTCAACATTTCGCCTCCATCGAAATGCAGCCGCCGCGGCCGGGATTCGATCCCGCGACCCTCGGATCTGCAGCCGAGTACCTTAGCCACTAGACCACCGCGGCGGGGCCTCGGGAGCTGGAGGCATTAGCTGGGATATCATTGGCCTTATTGAAGTTAGAATAATAGGAGAAGTATATACAATATTCATGAACGGACATGTCCTATGATACAAAGGGCTTTTTGAAAAGAAAGGATATGTGGTATGGATTCGAATCCACAGAGATACCTCGTGTAACGCAGACGAATTCTTCAGCATAAATGAAAGGGTATAGCACGTGGCGCGCCTGACGAGCAAACTATAACCGAAATTTGTGAACGGTACTAGCGTATAGGGCCCTAAGATGTAAATGATGTTCCCGGGAGTAGCGTGGCGGGTCGTAAGCGGGACAATGAAAGATGGCATGATGCTTAAGGCACGCACAGATATACGAATCGACGTCAAAGGTTAAAGAGAAGCGCTAAGCAAATGGAGCCTCGCCTTCATTCAATTTTAATCCACATGGTTCAGTAATATAAGCTTTTTTATTAAAAGCCAGGCCTCATACATCTGCGTTCTAAGGTCGTGTTGTGCAGTACAACCACGTGACCCTAATGCATACACCCAATCACGTGCGTCGCATGTTCGTTCACCTCAGTCCAGGATATGCGCCCATACAGTATAGCAAGTGCAATTTTACATGGGGCACAGTCCTACTGCATTTGGTAATGTATATCCTAACTCATGTTACGAGGGGCGTTCAATAAAGATTTCCCCTGACCCACTTCCTGTGTACGGAGAGCAACGAAACTTTGCAGATTTATTAGTCCTTCTCTACATAGGTGCCACCCAGGGACACACACTTCTCCGATTTTTTTATGCAACTGTAAACACCTCGCTTGTAGAAGTCGACAGGTTGCTCCAAAAGCCATGTCTTGACTTCAGAAGTCGGAGTCTCATCATCTGGAAAGAGCTTGCCCTTCAAATATGACTTCACTGTTCGAAAGAAATGGAAGTCCGATTGTGCGAAGTCGGGTGAATAAGGGGAATGCGGTAGAATTTCAAAGCCGCAGCAGCGTACTTCCATCTGGACAACATGGGGGTTATGAACTGGGGGATCGTCTTGCAGAAGGCGGACATCTTTGGTGAGCATGCCACGTCTCTCTTTTCTGATGGACTCTCGCAATTTCCACAGCATTGAAGGGTACTATGCCCCAGTAATTGTGGCACCCTTTGCTAGCAAATCCATCACGACTACTCCGTGCTGGTCCCAAAAGACTGTGAGCATGACCTTGCCCGCCGGGGGCTGGGCGCATGCCTTCTTTAGAGGCGCTGAGTCCAAGTGCTTCTACTGCATCGACTGGACTTTAGTATACAGATCATAGGGATGGACCCAGCTTTCATCCTGTGTAATCACTCTGTTGAAAAAGTCTTCCTGGTTTCCACGTCACATGGTCAAGAGAGTCTGGGAGCACTCGGCAGGTTCCTGCTTTTGGAAAGGTGTGAGCAGCCGGAGAGCGCAGAGAGTGCATACCTTACGCATATGAAGATGGCCTTGAATAATTTTTTCCACGGACCCCACACTAATCTTCACATTTTGGGCGAGGTCTTGAACGGTTACATGGCGATTTTCCAAAATGGCGGCTTCCACTTGCTGGATGGTGTGCTCATGGTTAGCGGAGTGAGGTCGCCCTGCAATCGGAGCCTTTTCTATCGAAGTCCGACCGCATTTGAATTGACGATGCCACTTCTTCACTACATCATATGATGGGTAATCCTCCCCTTAAACCTCTTTTATCTCATCGAACGTCTTCCTTGGAATGCGGCCTTTCAAGTATAGGAACTTGATGACTGCTCTCTGTTCCACTGCATTCATTAGCACACCTCACACCACTTCGTCACCGGTAAAAAAAAGACGGTTATTAGTTCAGAGTTGCACATTGGCACGTGACCTATAGTGACATGTGTCATTACACATGCGCAGTTTCAGCACCCTGCGATAAATAGAAGTGAGTCAGGGGAAATCTTTATTGAACGCCCCTCGTATAATGCATAACGCAACGTAATGCTGAATTGTACGAGGCTGTCACCTTCACGCGTTACAAAAAAAGTGCGACACTGAGCCTCATTTATTTATTTATTTATTTATTTATTTATTATTATTTATTTATTTATTTATTTATTTACTTATTTATTTTCGTTACCGGTAACAGTCATGGGCGTGGTGGTGGCGTCCATCGCGGGCTCTCTGCTTCTCCTCTTCGACTACCTGCTGCGCACGGCCGGTACGCGCTCCTGCACCGGCACAAAGCCCTGCTACCTGTGGACTCGCGTCGAACGCACCGCAGCGAGCAACGTCACCACGCCTAACTCCACTCTCCACCCGCTGTGACACCATGCCGTCGGCGCACGCACTCCCCTGGCCGCCGACGGCAGGGCCAGCCATTAACACGGGCCTCACACGAGCAAGGTTGATGGCCACGACGCTCTTCAACATTCGAGTGCATATTCATCGCACGCCACTTGCTGTGCGACTTCTCGGCCCTTTATTTTTTTTCTTTGTAGAAGTTCTTACCCTCAAGCAACGCCGTTTTCTCAACTTTCGCGAAGACGAAGAACAATGAATACGTCTTCATTTTCGTTTTCTATTCTGCCAGACTATACGCATTCGCTATATTTGCAAGATGTGTTGTAACGTACATATTTCGTCGTAATTAAAACGCTTTCTCACTTCGGCCATTCAGTCTCCATGATCTTCTAGTTTTCTTATAGCGCGGAACACACTATGAAATCACTCAAATATGTAAAAATTGGTATTAAATAGATTCAGTTTAACAGTTCCGTAGCCACTGTTCTTATCCCCTGCTGCGGTGGCTTTGGGACAGCTAAACTGTATCGCGAGACGTTGTTACTGCCTCGGGTGCTCTCGTTTCCTAAGGCTATCCGCAAAAGCCGAACAGCCGTGGTTATGCAGTCAAAGCCTATGTCCCGAGTGAAATCTTAGCTCGATTACTGTGCGAGGAATCGTTCACAAGATTTGTTCAACACATGCAGGGACGACTGTATACAAATGTCTTGCAGCAGACTACACAATACACAGTTCTCTAAGTCATTTTGCTCTAAGCTCATACCAAGGAGGTTTAACATTTTTTTTTAAACCTCCTTGGCTAATACCCAAAAAGAATGAGCACGGAGTGATCAAACGGGCACCAACAACTGAAGCCCACAGTAGTGCATCTACCGCTGCACAACGCTGCAACAGTGCATAAACCTGCCTATGCAAAGGGAGGGTGGTGTTTAGTGCACTCTGCTACGCAGAGCTGTAAGCTGCCGCTCATTGAGTCGATGCCTCGCAACGAACCGGTCAGTTGCAATAGCGCTTTTGCGTTCACGCTTTCTCTCATGTTTAAGAAAGCTAATTTTAGTTGCATGGTCGTGTTCCCGATGTTAGGTTAAAAATAACGACCAACGTCCTGTCCCCCTGTATATCGATCGGCACCGAGCAAAAAATATTTTAGCTGGAAACAACGTATATATTTCAATTTCTGGGGTCTTACGTCTCAAAACCACGATATGATTATGAGAGGCCAACTTAAATTTACTGATAAGCCTAGCATTTGCGGTAGCAAATCAAAACAAAGCCTTCAGAGGACGAACAGCTGCCACGGCTTCTCAGGGCAAGTTCGCCGCTCTTTTCTGCGTAGAACTTTTACTCAATCCTTACAGTCGAAAGTATAGCCCCTCCCTCCCTTTCCCTCTCCCTCTCACGCACACACGCAGGGCTATGGCATGCTTGGCTTTCACTCCTGTTAGAGAGTAGGGCCAGCCTGTTTTCGCTCTAAGTACGATTATACTTTCCCTTTGCTACACAAGGCATACATTAGCCCATAAAATTTTGTCGTTTCTGGCCACATTGTTTTTTGTCTCAGACCGAAGTCAGATTCCTTGATAAAATTTCCCGCGGTGTTTTCAATCTACAGCATATCTGCACGGAATAGTCATATGTACTTTAAACTCGCAAAAGTGCTCGATACCTCGAAAATGAGCGAATGTGACTGGCTGGAGCATCTACACAAGCTGTTTTTTGGTAACCGCAGCAGGCGGAGCTTATATTTTCGCTTAGGTTGTAATCGACTAAAGGGCTATCAAAATCTGGAGCAGGCCATGGTTCACAGCATAAAGACAGTGCTGGCACGGCGCTTTTTTTTTAAGACGATAGCCTTTCTTGCGATACTTGAACGCAGAAACATTGGTTTGTCTGTTTGTCTGCTGTCACACGATTCAGCCACCCGGCCAAAGTTTAAGCACTTGCCTAACGCCCAGCCATCTTGAACTGGTAGCTACATTCAAACTTGTGAACATTATCGATAAAAAAACAAACAAATATTACGCATATCTGAGGTGCAACATCAATACGTTTTTATCAGACGGAGTGTTCCTTTGCTAGAAAATGCACTAGGGTCCTTAGAATTATGTATCAATTCTAAAGACCCTAGTGTTTGTTAGGCTGCGCTAATAGTGTGCAGCCTAACAGATGGCGTCCATATCTGACGCAGCGTAGTACGGCCGACAGAAGACTATCGTCTTTCGACGACATTTGAAACGAAGCACGGAGATACGCGGCGATTTTTTAGGGGCGAAGCTCCTCTTAGTCTAACCTTGTCCCGCGTCAGGCGTCAGGCGTCAGTCGTCAGGCGTAACCCGCGTGCCGGGAGGCACGCGCTCGCTCTCGGCGCGTGCCTCTCTCTCTCCCGGCGCGTGCCTCTGCTGTCTTGTGAGAGAGAGAGAGAGAGAGACAGAGAGAGAGAGAGCGAAAGGCGCGCGTTGGCTATGGAAACGCTCTGTCTTAGAGGAACGCTCTACCGGCTCGCAAAGAAGGAGAACGCGCCCTCACCCGCGAGAGACAACGTTGGCGCAGGCAGCCTCTCCTAGCAAGTTTCTTGATTGAGAAATACCGACTGCTCGCGTTGGAGAAGCGTTCACCGGCAACCCATATATATATATATATATATATATATATATATATATATATATATATATATATATATGCACTGGATCTTGACTTGCAATGAAGTCCCGGTGGGAGATTTCACTTGTGCGTAGTTGAACCATGAGGATTCGTAGCGTACGCGTTAACTAAATTAATCCGGAACTCGGCACGATCTACGATGAACCTCCCGAGCTTCGCCCACTCATGGATATGCTGTAATTTTTATAATTGAGGACTAAACAACATTACGCCGCCTCTCCTTCGACGACACAGTTGCCACTTTGTCGAGGACGACACGTTCTCGATATCCTGTTCTGTTTTCGTCGTTTAGCGTGACGGCGCAAACAGGTATGTACTGTCACCCGACGGACCGCGATAGGCGGGTACAACACACAAGACAGAATACGGAACAAGGAAGCTGAATGCGTAGGATAGGTCAGCTTGCGTTTGTACGCTGTAAAGGACGTACTGGTCGAGCCGGACAAGTTTGTTTTAACGCACAAGCTCCGCCTGAGTATGGCGCAGTATTTGTTGTTTCAATTCCTGTTTATACTCGAAACTAGTGCTGCTCTCATTTCAGAGGCGCACGTTTGGTGGTTCTACCCATGGAGCGAAACGGCGGTAAGGGAGGGGTGCGGAAGGAACGAATAGGCAGGAATGCTAGCTAGGCTTTATTCAGCATGCTGTCCACGATGGTAGCTTGGCGGCTAAAGTGGCGTGCTGCTAAGCTTGAGAGTGTGGATTTGATCAGCGCTCACGGCACCCGCATTTCGAGGGTGGTTATGTGCAATAACGCCTGCGTACTAAGATTTAATCGTGCCTCAAGATCTTACCGCACTTCTGTTCCCCACCTGCCTAGTGTTCAGTGAGTGCAGTATGTTCTAAATAAATAAATAAATAAATAAATAAATAAATAAATAAATAAATAAACTGATATCACTAATATAATATACTTGCCTCACACGTCAGGATTCACAATAACGCGATCAGGTGTGGCTCATACCCGACTGGAGAATGTGGACATGCCTAAAAAATTATTGACTTTTAATATCAGAGACTACGTCATTCAATGATGAACGAAAACTAATTTTGAAAATTGATAAAACACGCTTTGCGTGGACTACACGAGATGATAGCGTGTGCTTTAAATATAAACGTAACAAGCAGACAGTCCCAGATAAACGCGCTCAAACGAAGGAAGACAACCTACAACGCGGCACGGGGTAGCAATCGAAGCGGGGCCCTTGCGGCGCCTAGCAACCACGCTACTACTCGTCCACGGTGGATGTACTCACGACGTTCTGGCATGCGTTAACCGCTCTTATACCAAAATGATAACACATATGTATTACTCTCGCTCAGCAGGCTATCGTTCAGCTTTGCTCTACCCCGTAGAAATACTACTCTTAGCACGGTAACCTTTATTTTATTTTATGGTGCACAAAAATGTGAAAATATGCTCATTTACTAAAGGTTAAAGTGTTTTAACCTTTAGTAAATCAGCATATTTTCACGTTTTTGTGTACCTATAATATAAACTAAAGGTTACCGTGCTAAGAGTGCACGCTTGATATACACATCGCAGCGTGCATT
This sequence comes from Hyalomma asiaticum, assembly GCA_013339685.2. Classification (NCBI taxonomy): domain Eukaryota; kingdom Metazoa; phylum Arthropoda; class Arachnida; order Ixodida; family Ixodidae; genus Hyalomma; species Hyalomma asiaticum. The sequence continues at coordinate 60,293,673 of CM023485.1, forward strand.
TCTTTTTGACAAAACAGACGTTAGTGCACAGATACTGCAGCACACCGCCGTACACCACAGTGCTGCCACCGTGCTTGGTAAGCTCACCTTACATTCACAAGTACGAAATTTGCAGGAATACTTCGATACTAGCCTTAACACTCGGCTGAATTCGAAACGATTCGACACGTACAATTTCCTCGTTGGCCGCTTCGTATGACATCAATTCTTACATTGCGCGAGATTGTCGGATTTTCTTAAAATCCAGTCCATTTGGCTACCTTACATTGCTGAGGAGAACGAATGAGCAATAGAGAAAAAAGGTATGCATCTAAAGCACTGATTACAAGACAGTTTTTGAAAGCTTCTATACAATTCCGCCCTCCATTTTCCTTCTTTGTTTCTGCTCATCGCCAACTTCTTTTACCAATCTCGTGCAGTGGGTAACTAGCACTGATTAAAGAGCAAGCTAGTTAGCATGTTGTCATGGACCTCACAGTCAGAGTCGACGCGGAACAAGCTGTAAGTAGAACGCATCTGTCATTTCTCGTCTGCTTAAAGCGCTTGCTTAGCAATTTTGCAGCCTCCCATAGTCCGATAAATTTGCCCCGTCACCTCATCGAGCTTTTATTGGTTTCCACTGTAAAACGCAAAGATTACCAACATTCGCCGTTACAGCACCTACGTTCCTTGTGTAATACATACATAACGGTCGTAAAGGATGCCACGCAGGTCAAATAATATGAATAAACGTCAACCGAAGGCTTTCGTCAGGATCTGAAATGTTTCTGTGAATTCCAGCACAGGAATTTCTATAGTAACTTTGTCTGAGAGTCATGTATTCCTTTTCGCTCTGTCAAAATGTGTGTGTATTGCATAGCAAGCTTCCTTTGCAACTACAAACCGCTCACCCTAACTCAGTGTGCAGCCGATGTCATGCTGATATATAGAAACGCCCTAAGCAAATTTAGTAAATCACTGGCGACCCCTTGGTTGGGGTGCTTTGAATGCGATTAGCTAATGAGCCCTCCAACGAAAACGTATCACGTTGCGAAGAAAACGTGTATACTGAATGTAAAATGTCACTATAGTGGAACACTATGAAGAAGCTTAGACTGATAAAGTATTCTTCGGGAATGCTATCGTCGTTAATTTCGCCATATTATATCCAATATTACGACAGAAAGCGAAGGACAAGTTTCATTGTTTTGAATTTCGCGCACAAATTTAGGACACATGCCATCATAAACTGCAGCTCCTTTTTTGTATTCTACCCGCACTGGCTCAGTAAAGCTTTCTGAAACACGCTTTATTAAGTGTCTAGATTCCTTAGAACACAACGCATTTATGTTGAGCCATAAATAAACGTAGGCCGACTGGGGGCACCTTCAAAATATACGACTGCATGATCATTAATGCGGGAGCCTCACAACGGTGTCGTCATGCGTATTTCATTTCCCCGCCTATTCTCGCCTACCAAGCACCTTCTCCTCGCAAGAATGATGCTTTTGATTCCGTGCAAACCTGATATACTAAAACGAGCAAAATCACGTTCCACTCAGCGTCCCTTTAAGCCGCTATCGGCGTGGTTCATTTTCTGGATTAAGCCTGACGGCCGCTGTCCATATACTGCTACAAGTGCACCGAAATATCAGGAGTATAAGTGCGACATACAGCCGCGTCGCCGCTTCATGGAAATGATTTATGAAAAAATAACACAATGCCAGTCATCATAGGACACGCCAGACAGAGATAACAGTATAATAACCCTAATAACCCTAATAATAACGTAATAACCCTAATAATAATAATAACCTAATAATAATAACCCTAATAATAAGTATAATAACTCTAATAGGACGCAATAAACACGTCCTGTCGTCCGTGTTTCATGCGTCCTATTAGGATTATTATACCTTTAGCTACGCTCATCCTAAACCACTTCAAGGCTAGCGAGACACATTGAAGCTCCTTTACTGAACCTTTGTGTTGTGTGTACCATTGCCGTTCCGTGGTATACTGTACCATTGCTTTTTCACATTACTTTCCCTTCTGCTCGGGCCAGTTTAGACTCCTGTATTTTCAAATAAATAAATAAATAAATAAATAAATAAATAAATAAATAAATAAATAACGTGACATTTGTTCGCACCAATAATAATGTGATTTCCTGCACGCGTTTCTTTCTTCGATTTCTACCCGTCCTTGTGATCGCTGCACAAACTTAAAGACGAATGCGTACCAACTACCTTAGTCTACACTTCTTGGCTGTAGCCCTCTGAATACTCTTGCCCTCCTTTCCCAATCTTGCGAAGTCCGCGCCCGAGTCGTCCGATGACGGCAGACGACCAACAAAAGCGAGACAGACGAGCACAGAGCGGGAACTATTAGCGTGTAGCGTCGTCGTCCTACTGGTCTCTGCGTTGGTCGTGGCTGCGGCCCTGGTGAGCGGCCAGTGGTCGGCGAATCGGGTGCGCGTGTGCCACACGACTGACTGCCAGCGGCACGCGACTGAACTGACCCGTCGCCTGGTGAGCACCGCCGACCCCTGCGACGACTGGTCAAGCTTCGTGTGTTCGGCATGGCGAAGCGAGCATCCGGGAGCCGAAAGTGCGTTGGAGGACGCCGCCATGCACTGGTCAAGCCGCATGGCAAATTTAGTACCTGAGCAGGTATGGTATCGCCACGTCTAATAGGTGGTGTACGATTTGACGTACTGTAAATCCGCCGTCCTGTGCATGCGACTTCGGAAAGACATGGTGGACGACACCGGCGGTGAGGGGAGGAAATATCCCTGCTCGCTTATCAATAATATAATTGATAAGCGAGCAGGGATATTTATCAAAACCAGCATCGATACTCAAAGGACTTCAGTTGTTGGAACATTGTGTAGGCGTGTTCTTCTATCGTATGTTCTTTCGCATGAGCTTGCCAAGCAAGCTGCCCAGGAAGCCTTGATAATATTTAGATTTGACATCAGCACATTGCAGAACCCAATCGACCGCGCTTAAGCAAAGCTCCTTCATCGGTTGAGAATGTCATCAGCCGGCGTAGGTATACAAGGACAGTTGCAAGGCAACTGCGAAAGAGCCTGTCATTTTGATGTTCACTTCTATTTTAACCTTTCTACCATATACTTCCTTCCTCTTGTGTTTATATGTAACCAGCATTATTTACTCCGCCTAAGGAGAGCACGGGGTACTCAGAAAGGAAGAGAGAGATATCGCCTTCGGAGAAACATCTTAACAGAATTTGTTGTTGGGCTAGTTGATTCATAATGGTTCAAGTGAAGAGTGCAGCATGTGTGTGGTATAGCGAAGAGCGCTCGTCCTGTGTTGTGTGTGTTCTTCACTGCCTCACCCCTCCCCCATCTGTGTTTTACCATACGTAGAAGCAATGTGAAGTGCTGGCATGTGCCGCTGAGAACAACACCTAGAACTGTCTGATGGTTAGCACGAGTTCGAAGCCACATGGAGTCGGCTGCCAACTGGCGCTGTCTACATTTATGGCTATAGTTCGACGTGTGTCGTCTTGACAGCATGGGGAGCACGACACACTGACTCAGTGTGACCATCTTTAGAAGTAGCGTGGAGCTGCCACTATGTGCTAACGCACATGGAGCGCTAAGCTAAATCGCCATGCTGTCAGAAAAACAACAGAAACCCGCGTTCCAGTGCTGCAGGGCATGGACGCTTTGCTGAGCTGCCGTGTGTATACTGTGGTCTGAACAAAGAACATCACGCTGGCGTTGTCTCATATTTCTCTAGGCGCAAACGACTGCCAACCATTGAGGTGGGATGCCTTTATATTAATTACACTAACGGCACTCATTGTGTCACTAGTTATACACGCCAGGTGTAGTTACAAAGTGCTGCTTCGCGGTTATGTGTCACACCGTGTATTGTGGGGCCACGTCCGAGTAGCTCAAGCACAACGCTAAATCTTATCACTGTCAGCGAATCGCACTTCGGATGAAAATGCAACATCTGTTGGCGATTTCCTTTCCTGTGCAGTAAAGTACCGAGCGCCGGCTGCCAAGCTAACAGAATATGCCAACACAAGGACTTACGCTTTTCTTTTCTTCTCCATTCTAATTGTTCATATGCGTCCCCTTCTTTCTGACACTCTTTCACAGGTATATTCCCCCTCGGAAGCTCGGAAAGCTGTGCACGCCATCGTCGCGTGCTTGGACAGGTCTCGGGAAAACGCCACCGAAAGCACGCAGACACTACTGAAGTTCCTCGACCGACGCACTCAGGATGCGAATGCGACGTCCTATCATCGCAACAGTAGTGACCAGTCGACCGTTGCTGTGGCTAGTCTGTTCGCGGAAGTACTTGACTACGCCGTCAACTGGATGGTGCCCCTGCTCTTCAATGCGGCCCTTTTGAGCCTCCACGGCCCACCAAGAGAAAGAGTAATCGTATTGTTTCCTTCTGAACTGGTACCAGTATGGATCAAGGTTATTAACGAGCAGCGGGTATACGGCACGTACGACTCAACATGGAAGTACATCTCTGACACCATTGCAGGACGGGCCACGCACTTCGACCTAAACAGCGGAGCGGTCATAGCGGAGGACGTGCTCAGCTCCTTGCACAACGCCACTCTCTTCGAGCCTGAATCTCCCGTGGTCGTCACCATCGGCAAATTGGGCGAGACTCTGGGCCTACCACCAGGAAAAAGCTTAGTGCAAGCTTTCCGTGACACCTTCGTGGTTAGCCCCGAGATTGACGAGGCCGACATGGTCTTGGTGTCACATCGTGGACTCATGGTAGCTATCTCCTCCCTTGTGAGCGCTCACGGTGCCGACGCCCTGATCGCATTCGTGCGCTGGTGGGTGTTGGTCATCGTTGGATTTCTTGCCGACTCAAGTTCCATAAGCGAGCGCGCTAGCGACAGAGACGTCAACGAGGTGATGACACTCGTGTGCACGACCGAAGTCGAAGCCACGTACGGCTTCGCACTCAACATGGCCGACCAAGAGAACTTCGACGAAGAAGAGCTCGACGGCTTACGCGAGGCGCTAGAAAATGTCAAGACTACTCTCGTACAAGGCATCAGCCGCCTCATTTACCTCGAAGACAGGGCCAAGGAAACGATCACTGCGCATCTTAAGAGCCTCAAGACAGAACTATGGGCTGACAGTGACAACTTGAAAGAAGGTAACGAGTCGTACCCCACGTTCGCCGACTTCCCTGTCGCTGAGGGGCCGTTCTTGACGTACTGGCTGGCTGTACGAGAGCATGCGCTCTCTCTGAACAGTGCGATACGGTACCGTCTCCCGTACGTGCAGAGGAGGACAATGTCCAACACTCTTTTCCGCTACGAGCCCTTCTCAAAGACGATCGTATTAAACCACGCGGCATTAACAGCTCCGTACTACTATAGTTCGGGAACGAAAGCGATGTTTTACGGAGGCATCGGCTTCTGGTACGCGAAGACTCTCGTACAAACTCTAGACCATGAACTTGAAGACCTTTTCGCTACTTTAGATGAGAAGATAGGCCAGCGACCATCGGCCGCATTCAATAGCAAAGGAGTGTTGAAACATTGTTCCGACGGCTTCTTCTACAGAGACGAGTATGCCGAAATGGCCGCGATGGAAATCGCTCACGCTGCTCTGCAACGGGACGACGATCATTACCGGCTGCCCGGAGCGGAGACCCTCGACACGGATCACGTATTTTTCATGACGATGTGCTACGGTTCGTGTCGGACCGAAGGCAAGAGTCGTTTTTCTCCCGGCTGCGACAGAGCAGTTATGCAATCGCGCATTTTTGCAAAAGTGCTGCGGTGTCAGTCGAAGCCGAAGCTGTGCGGCTATTTTTGGCCATATATTACGTAGTGTCCCCTACGAATGCATCCATGTCTTTGCTCTTCCCATGTCGGAGAGTATTTGTGAGTTTTTATTATTGGTCGCTGCCCATTTGCGCATTTGCAGAAGAGTGTACGCAACGGCTCTCTTCCGAAGCGAAGTGACAGCTAATATGAAAATGCCAAGGTCTCATTTAATACGCAATGCGAGTTGAAGTGACCTCATAATCTTGGTGTCTGAAAAACATTTATTTGTCTATAAATAAGCTTTCAATAAAATGTATCTCTTGCGTTATAGCATACGGAGCCCTGAGCACATGCTTGTTGATATTGACGTTACTGCAACATTGAAACCAAGAGCGAGTGTGACGTAACGTTAGTCTTAACACAAAAGTTCAACACTTTATAGTAACACATTTTAGCGCGACACGGAAAGACCAGACTTAGAAAGGAAGAAGTAACGCCAAGTCAAGCACTAAACTTCAAGTAACTTTATTCTTACGGAAGAGCCAAGAATTACAACATATACGCACGCGTGCATGAGTGTCGTCAAAGGCCGATTTATAGTACACATTTTAACAGATGCGCTTCATATTCATATAGTAAAGCAGGTGTGTCACTAATGCAACTTGTCCCTCTCTTTTTTATATGACATGCCTTCAAAAGTTATCTTTCCAGCGTATCACCACCATCTGCCAATTATCTTGGTCTCAGGCAATCGTGGCTCACATTCGCAGGTAATGCAGTGCGCAAGTAAATGCGTAACGTCTTTGTTTATTACAAATAATTCGTTGCTCCACACACTTTTCAACGCTTTTCTCCTCCCTTGATTCTTATGCTGTAGTGCGCTGCCCTAGGCGTTCTCCTTGCATTAAACGTTGTCGTCCTGTCGCACACCTTGTGTTATACAGGGTGAGCTCAGGTCGTGCGCTGCGCCACGTAAAACATCTCTATCTTCTCCCTTAAAGGAGAATCAAAACAACAATGTCCATTAGCAGTGAGCCCCGCCACGGTGGTCTAGTGGTTATGGCACTCAGCTGCGGATCCGAAGGTCGCAAGATCGAATCCCGGCCGTGGCTGCATTTCGACGGAGGCGAAATGTCGAAGCCTGTGTGCTGTGCGATGTCAGTGCACATTAAAGAACCCCAGGTGGTCGAAATTTCCGGAGGCCTTCACTACGGCGTCTCTCATAATCAGAGCTGGTTTTGGGACGTTAAACCCCACAAATCAATCATCAATCATTAGCAGTGAGGTTGACATGTGGCTCTGGCCATTGTACCGAGCAGACAATTTTCTAGTGTCTCAGCCGACAAAAATTAAAGACAGAAAATACAGTAAACTGTAGTCGCCCGTATACGAATGTCATATGGCGATACGTTCACCGATCGTCTCTGATAGTGAGTAGACATAATCATCATCATCATCATCATCATCATCATCAGCCTGTTTAGGTCCACTGCAGGACGAAGGCCTCTCCCAACGATTTCCAATCCACCCTATCCTGAGCGAGTTGGTTCCACTTTATGCCTGCAAACTCTTTAATTTCATCGCTCCATCTAACCTTTTGCCTGCCTCTGTTACGTTTTCCCTCTCTTGGTATCCATTCCGTTGCTCTTACTGTCCATCTGTTATCTTTCCTCCTCATGACATGCCCTGCCCAGGTCCACTTCTTTCTTTTAATTGATATAATAATATCGGCTACTCCTGTCTGTTCTCTGATCCATTCCGCTCGTTTTTTATCTCTTAGCGTTACCCCCAACATTTTTCTTTCCATTGCACGTTGCGCGCTCCTTAGTTTCATCTCTAGTCTTTTCGTTATCCTCCACGTTTCTGCACCGTACGTTAGTACTGGGAGAATGCAGTGATTGAATACTTTTCGCTTTAGTGAGAGCGGTAAGTTTCCAGTCATGATTTCGTAATTCCTTCCGAATGTGCTCCAGCCCATCCTTATTCTACGGAGAATTTCTTTTTCATGGTTAGGAGTTCCTGTTATTAACTGTCCCAGGTATACGTATTCGTTTACACATTGTAAGGGTTCATTGTCGATTTTAAATTCCTGTTCCTTAGCTAGGCTATTAAGCATAACTTTGGTCTTCTGCCTATTCATTTTTAATCCAATTTTAATACTTTCCCTGTTTAGGTCATCAATCATGTTTTGTAGTTCGTCTCCATCATTGCTAAAGAGCACTATGTCGTCTGCGAATCTTAAATTGCTGAGATATTCTCCGTCTATTCGAATTCCCTTGTCTTCCCAGTCTAGACGTTTAAAGATTTCCTCTAAACATGCATTGAATAGCATCGGGGATATCGTATCTCCCTGTCTCACACCTCTCCCGATCGGGATTTCTCTGCTTCTCTCATGTAGTAGTAGTGTGGCTGTGCAATCTTTGTATATGTTGTTGATGGTTTTCACGTATATGTCCGGTACCCCTTGTCTACGTAGAGCTTCTAGAACTGCTTGTATTTCTATCGAGTCAAATGCTTTCTCGTAGTCGATAAACGCCATATAAAGAGGCTTATTATATTCCGCGTACTTCTCGATTACTAGGTTGATAGCGTGGCTGTGGTCCATTGTCGAGTAACCTTTCCTAAAACCAGCTTGTTCTCTCGGTTGATTAAAGTCGAGTGTTTCTCTTATCCTCGTAGAAATTACTTTTGTAAATAGCTTGTATATTACTGGGAGTAGGCTAATTGGTCTATAATTCTTTAACTCCTTTATGTCACCTTTCTTGTGGATAAGGATTATATTCGCATTTTTCCAGCTGCGTGGTATACTACATGTCTTGACACATTTCGTGAAGAGCGATGCAAGTTTTTCAAGTACAATATCTCCTCCGTCTTTAATCAAGTCGGCTGTTATACCATCTTCACCAGCTGCTTTACCGCGGGACATGCCTTTGACAGCTTTTTTGACTTCGTCAGCGGTTATACATGGAATTTCGGTGTCATCCTCAGATTCTATTTCTATTAAGGTTGTATGGTCTGAGAACTGTACAGTGCAGAGTAGAAATCTTCTGCTGCTTTTAGTATTTCGTTGAAACTGTTGATAACGTTACCTTGTTATCTTTTAGCGCATGCATTTTGTTTTGCCCTAAGTGCAGTTTCTGTTTGACCGTTTTAATGCTGGTGCCTTTCTCTACAGCTTTCTGTACTTCTCTCGACATAATACTACGTGCCAAAAGCTCTGTCTGATGATGAGACGCCATGTTTACCTACTACTTGGGCCTGCTGATATGTCATATATAGGTACGCATAAAATGGCAAGTAAGAGACGCTGGCGCAGAAGTAAGGTTCGGGCTTTCGTTGCTCCTGCCGTGTCTTTTTAAGCGCGACGAGACATGTGCCGTAGTAGAAGATCAGTGCTTAGTTATAGCAACCTGGAGTTTATTTTTTTAAGTAAATTCAAGCCTGGAGTTTCTTTTTCTTTTTTTTTTTATCCAGTGCATGAAATAGATGGCCGCCGTTTAGACGAGATCCACAGCGATTCGTCGAGCACCGCAGCACTATGTCGTGTCCATTTAGCCACCGAGGGAGGTTCCATAAAGAAAAACCTCGTTCAAGACTCCGGGGGAGTCAATCATTTGAAAAAACAAATACCAGAGTGCCAATCATTCCAGGGCTTAAGGTCAATACAATAAAATGAAAATTTGCTCAGAACACCGGGGTGCGACGAGATCACCGGCGATTCTTTGTAAAACACGTACACGTAGCAAAAATGCTTCGAAAAAATTACAGCATATATCCACGGAGTGAATGATGATGAGTGGGCGAAGCTCGGGATGTGCATCGTAGATCGTGCCGAGTTCCGGATTAATTTAGTTAACGCGCATGCTACGAATCCTCACGGTTCAACTATGCACAATGCACAAGTGAAATCTCCCACCGGCACTTCATTGCAAGTCAAGATCCAGTGTATATATATTGAACGGTTCTCCAGCGCGAGCAGTCGGTATTTTTCAATCAAGAAACTCGCTAGAAGACGCTGCCTGCGTCAAGCTTGTCTCTCGCGGGTGTGGGCGCGTTCTCCTTCTTTGCGAGCTGGTAGCGCGTTCATCGAAGAGAGAGCGTTTCCATAGTCAACGCGCGCCTTTCGCTCTCTCTGTCTCTTTCTCTCTCACAAGACAGCAGATGGAAGAGTGAGAGAGCTCGCGCGCCGGGAGGCACGCGCCGAGGGCGCGCCTCCCACACGTAGCATCATTCATTTCTTTGAAGGTAACGCGCTACTAGGGACAACGGACGGACAGACCCAAACCTTAAGGAGCTTCGCCCCTAAAAGGGAACAAATTGCAGAATCGATTGGGATTGGCGTGAGTGACTTAGGTGACCTTTTTTTTTTTTTCGGCCGGCATTCGTGGACGTGTGTTGCGACGTTTAGCAACAATGATATCAAGTGCCTTTATGAACCGCTGGTAGGCTCGTCACTGTAAACGTCGTTTCCTGAAATATAAAGTTGCCTATCTACTACAACAGTGAAAATAACAGAAATGGCAGTGGCCTGCCCGTCCCCACGTGGGAGCAGCCAGTAGCTCTGCTCGATAGAAAAGGGTTTCTCGCAACCATGTCAATAAATTTATTGTTTTCTGGGGTTTAACGTCCCGAAACAAGCTCTGACTACGAGAGGCGCCGTAGTGGAGGGCTCCGGGTATTTCGACCACCTGGGGTTCTTTAACGTTCACTGACATCGCACGGTACACGGGCCTTAACATTTCGCCTCCATCGAAATGCAGCCGCCGTGGCCGAGATTTGATCCAGCGACCTTCGGATCAGCAGCCAAGTGTCATAACCGTTATAGGTCACCGTGGCAGAATTTTCCAATAATTAAGCTCGCCTGACTGCATAGACAGCTAGCAGCTGGTGTGCAATCACCTCAAGCAATAACCATGCAGTTCAATGTGGTATATCTGAGTTGTACATTGTGGGGACCACCGGGGCGCAGCGCGCCCCGCGCGACGCCATGTTTTGCTAGGAATGTCTTCGCATCCCCCTCTCCCAGCTGGACAGAGCGGCGGTCCATCAGTGCGAGGGGTTGCCCGCTTTGCCCCATGTGGTCTTAACTAGTTTGCCATTGGGCAGCTAGTAATTTTGGAATGTTCGCGCGTTCGGGTTTTGGAGATGCTGTAGAGAGCTCGCTGGGACTCGGAGGGGTGCGCGCACGTACTTGTGACTCTCCGGCCGACGAGGCCACCGGTCGGATTTTGCGCCTTTGCGAGCCCCAGCGACCCCGGCAGTAGCTTGCCCCATCTCTGTATGCTCTTTTCCATCTATTTTCCCTTTCTAGGGGCGCGCGATCGCGGGTGCGCTGGCCGGGGGTTAGGCTCTAACCCTTGCATGGTCTTTGTGTGTATTGTGTGTTCGCGTGTTGTTCATTGTTACTGTCCTTTGTGTTCTTGTGTGCTCGCGTGTTGTTAGTCGTTATCGTTAACCTTCGTTTATATTTTATTAGACTTTAGTTTCGGCCTTGTTTTGTTTGTATTATTTAATGTGTTTCATTAAATTACCATGCTGGGAGAGTGACGCCTAATGTTCTCTTTCGCCGCGTGCGACGGTTCGTGCTGTCCTGCCCCGAGACAAGCCGCGGGCTGACGCGCGCGGCAGCGCGGAGATGCATGGCTGAGATGAGCGAGCGAGCGCGAACGTAACGGCCACACTCTATGCTCGTCGAGTGCTCGAACCCACGGCACGGGGTTGCTAGCGGCGATTCCGCTGCTAGTTGTAGTTAGTAGAATAACACCTACAACATGTAACTAATAATGTAGGCAGTAATTATAATTTATCGGAATTTACCTGCCAAAAATTAGCTATGGTTACGAGGCACGCCTCGTATAGTAGCGGGCTCCGGAGTAATTTAGACCTCCCGGTATTCTTTAACATGCACAGCTTTACATGTACATGGGTGTTTTCTGCATCTTGATCCCATCGAAATGCGGCCGCCGACCGCGACCTCGAGCTGCACTGTCGAACATCTAGCCGCTAATGGCAGGTACTAATATAGGAAGAAAAGCACATAAGGCATATAAAGAAATTTTAGCTGCAGCATAGTAACACACATTTACAGGTCCAGAATGTTCACGTGGATATGATTTAGGACGAAATGGCGCCTGATTTACGTTTGAGTTTCGTTTCACATTTGACAGAACATCGTTGCGTGCTGCGCTTGCAATATGCTTCTCTCGAGCTACCAAAAACAGTATTTGTTCTTCACTTAACATATTTGTAAAGAAGATGGTTATGCAAAATTTTTTTGCTTTGAAGACATGTTTTTGTTGTTAAACGAGTCGTTCGCACTCGGTTGCGACAAGCTTTGTTGAAGACTTATTCTTCAAGCCAGGTTAACAGAGTATGTTCCTCGTTTTCGCCGAACCTCTATCACTAAGTGCTCCACTGGGTTATTTTTCTTGAGCAGACACACACAAGCCGAATTCGTACTTAGTCGCAGTGAGTGTTTTCAGAAAGTCTGAAAACCAACGATAAGATACGGACACATGTATTACCGTATCCGCTCAAAATATATTACACATAAAATATCGTAAGGCTGTTTCAGTGAGGCGTAAACCTTGTCGCTGGCTCCTGCGAAGTGAAATGCGACCATCGTCGCCACGGCACCTAAAATCAAAACCTTGCATCTCGTTCGCTTGGCATGTATCGAAATTCGCACAGAAGGGTACAAATGTGAGACTAAGACTACCGATTGTTCGCTGCATCAAAAACAAAAATAAAACGGCGCGAACGTTAGAGAACAAACGCGATACATTATGGATGTGCAACCAGACTTCCGCCTTGTGTTACAAGAGCGTAACACTCTGCCAATTTTTTCAGACTGCAGCAGTGTATATGCAGGTGTTGATGTGCCATGGGAATGGCAAAGACTTACTTATCGGTATCTATAGAATTATCCCAGTCAGCGTCAAAAAACCGAAAAGGCTAACGTAATTTTCGTATTGAAGTAAGATTCCCCGAAGACTGTGTATGCTGTTGCGGTAACAAGATAAAACGTGAAATTATCTCTGTTTACCAAACCTAGACAAAGCCTGCTCACGTTTGAAGGTCTACAGGTACCGTCGCAAGTAAACCAATGACTTTTTTTTTTTTTGCGCGCTCTTAAAGCTATCATGCGCTTGTACACGTGGACACCAGTATAAACGCACAAGGACTTACGAAAATATATAATAGGTTTATTCGCATATATTACAAACGCAGCCAAGCGCGCACGGGTAATAAATTATGCTCAGAAGTGGCATCTGTCACAATCAACAGTCCATGCACCTGAAACAGGTGTCAGCCGTTGCTACAGTTCCGTTTTTGCAGTTGCAGCACCTGAAAATGAGCAAACAGCAAAAATGTTATTTCTGAAAGCGAGTCTTAAAAAAAGTTTCAGAACGCATTCACGTTGTAGAATGCGAGCGCATCGCTGCTGCATAGCTGATACAGTGATGTGAAACTGAAGAATGAGCCGTGCAGGTGTTTGGGAGAGTTGGCCTCATCTTATGACAATGCGCTCACACGAACATGTACAAGGGACAAGAAAAGACGACAGGAGCGCTCACTATCAACTGATCTTTTCCTTTTCTAAACCACAGCACACTATAGAGAAAACAAAAAGCCGCATGACATGAGGTAAGCATAACGAAGAAAATACGCAACACGAGGTATGTAGCCGCAAAGCCTGCGTATGTCAGATCATGACTCTAAGTATCATCTAAAAACCTAATCCTTTCGAAGATAGTAATTTACACCTAGATAATACACTTATTTTCCCCATTACGAGCATTTGCGAAGTTTGTTCTTCCTTGTACCTTCGCGCGTACCCGCTGTTGTGAGATGACTTAAGAACATGCGGCATACAGTAGAACTGGTTATGCGTGTCTCGTTCATCATCATCATCATCATTTATTTTAACCCTTAAGGGCCCTGAACAGGGCATTACATAAGGGGGGGGGGGGGGTTACAGAGTTCGTGGGACGTATGATTGTGCAAACTCTTGTAACAAAGCCCAACTGCAATGCAGCAAATAAAGAGCACACAAAAAGAACAAAAATTCAGTACTAATGACCGCTGAAAAAAGGCGTAGACACAAGGATGCGAGGGAGCTAAATTTTAAAACATAGGGCAATTACAAAGATATTACAACAAGAAAAGAGTGCATAACTGAAGTTATTTAAGAAAAAGCCTGCCTAAAGATTGCTTAAATTTTTCTTAGTTCATCTCAAGGGCAATGCCTTCAGGAAGGCAATTCCAGTCCTCGATGGCTGCCGGAAGAAATGATTTATTGAATGAAAGGGTCGAACCGTGAAGGCGTTGAACGCTGATGGAGTTGAACAGGCGGCGAGAAGTTCGAGCGGGTGGGAGTAACAGTGTTCCATGCAAGTGGGAGAAGCTGTGATATAATTTGTGGAATAGGACAAGTCGGGAGATACTACGTCTTGCTACTAAAGGTAAGACATACCGCAGAACCGCTGCACATTTCTCACGACACTTCTACAGAAGCATGAGATATAGAGAAATCGAGGCGATCACAATAAAACACTACGCTCACGCTTCAGCATTACGAATGTAACGACACTGCACAACAGTTCAATTGTTGTGTCGACATCCGTAGAGGATCCCTCAGCAACAGTAACTGATAGGCACGTGCCAGTGAGGCCATAGAAGCATGTGCTTTCAGATGCTTCTAGTGACAGTGCTTCATTTATGTATCTCAGATATTAATAATGAAATGAACAAACGAATATAAAGCTTGCAACCTCGGTTACACACATCTTCAAGCAATCAGTTTTTCGGTCACGCACAGCACTGGCAGATATGTTACTGAGCCTGCAATAACAGTGTGGAAAAAAAAAGCACTCGCGTTAGCATGGCTATATTAGCGCCATGCTAAACAAACAACACATTTTTTTTAATATCATACTGACAGCGTACGTCAAACAATGAAACTCCGAATTGCAAACTTTGGCGTTTGAGAGGAATTATCGATAGCATGCATGTGCTTGCTCACCGCTGCCTTTAGCAAGCGAGCACAAGACGGTGGCAATTAGATATCGTTCGCAGAAGCCTTTGTCCTTCAATGAACGAAGTGTTGTCCATTTCACCTTAAAGCAATAACCACACAATAACACACCCACGCGTTTACACTGTCTTCATCGCACCTATACGCTAAGGCCGCCATTAGGTGTGGGCGACCTTGACGCTCATTCAGGGCGCCATAAATAAGAGGGCGCTGCCACACCACCCTGTAGATTTAATTTAGCTTTCCAATTTAGTCGACCACAGTTCGCGATTCCATGCTGCATGCTCGGTCCCTGACCGTTTTTATTTAATGTAGCTTTTAGCAGACAAAAATAATTTCGTTTCGCTGCCTACACATTTACTAACATTACAGGAATTGCACATGATGTGTACGCAGTGTCCTACAGAAAAGACACATGGAAGTGCCATCGCCAGAGTTCTCCCAGAAACTTTTAAAGTGCAAGGCTGTCCTTGAGAAACGACCAGCATAAATGGCCTCAAAGCTCACCCATTAAACCACATGACCAGCCGTGGAGTCATTAATCGCCAGTTTTATCTATCAAGTTTGCGGGAATTCTAATCAGTGAACGTCCTCGCCATCTCACCTACTGCCTTACGTTTCTCCATCAGCATAAAACTCCGCTAGCAAGTGGCCGTTACTTAAACCTAAAGTTTCGAATTCAGCGGTCGAAGAGTGGCGCATGCATGCCCACCGGAAGAGATGACTAGCACGGCAGGTGGCGACGTAAGCGTCGGGTGCGCGGCGTCTCCGGTGACCTGACACACCCAGGAACCGTCGTCACGGCCCCGGGTCAGGCCGCGCACCACGAGGCTGCAGTCTCCGTCACGACCAGCGCCGGCCCACGAGAGGTGCGGCAGCCGAGCCAAGTTGGCGCCCACGTTACGGCCGTCGCGTAACCACAGGCAGTCGCCGGCCGCAGGGTCCAGTACGGTGCAGCGCAGTTCGACAGTGCCGCCCTCAGCACCGATTTGGGAGGCTGGAATCTCACTGAAACGCCACGTGCCTGCGCCACAAAAAAAAAAAAAAAAATGCTGGCACCGCGAGGCGTCCAGCGCGAGGAAAAAAAAAAGAAACGAGGGAAGAAAGGCGAAGGAAAGAAAATGCACATTGATGACTACTGAAACGTAAACAGAAGGGAATTCCTTAAAAACAAAACCTCAAATATTAGTGCCCTTCAAAGTACTTACATTGTCAATCATGCACGACAACTACTTGACTGTTCACCGGACCTGTTCCATTTCCTAGGACGTAAGGTCACAAACCTTTACGTATAGGCTAATAGGCATTGTGTGGGCACTGTCACTGTCACCAGCTCTCTTTCCTTTACATGTCGTTTCGCTTAATATCATGGGAACGATGAAGTCGCTAGGTTTGACTCGACAAACACGACCTCATTACGAAGCACACCTTATTGGGGTACAATTAAATTCGACTAATTTACGCGAATACCGAATGCACCACACGAGACTCTTGCATCTCTTGCATTCGCCCCTCGAATCGAGCAGTGCAACGTCATGACGACTTAGTTACCGAATGCACCACACGAGACTCTTGCATCTCTTGCATTCGCCCCTCGAATCGAGCAGTGCAACGTCATGACGACTTAGTTGCGGAACTTATTTCCATTATAGAAATAGCAATAGTATAACGGCACTTCGACCGCATCTTGTTGTTCCAGTATAATATTTGACACCTATAATACAACCCAGTACCATGCAGACGTGCTTTGGAAGAACAGCACCACGTTATATGCGTCATTAATGAAAAGACTACTAAATGTAGTTTTAGATGTTTTCGGTTCTGACCATGACTCCTCGGATACCGGCATAATTACCCGATCCTCCAGTTCCATCAGCGGCAGCCGCTGCTCCTGGTGCAGGCAAAGAGGCAAGCCAGACTAGAAGCTTGTGCACGTTCTCCTCATCAGAACCTCGGCCTCCGGTGGCGTTGAGAGTCGACATGTCGAACCACTGGCCTTGAACCTGCAGTCCGAAGGAACAAAAACCGTCGCGAAACTCTGAGCTTCAAGAACACCGCGAAGTTTTCGAGCATTAGAATCCGTAAGCGACGGCGCCTGTCGCATGCTATTGAGCAAGGCAGCTGAGCTTTTTGAGACATCAGATTAACGTGACAAGCAACAACACAAAATGGACGGACAGGGGGTGAGTCACTCGCAACGAATACGCGATTCGAAGAGGGAGGGCTTTGTAACGATATAAACAATCAGCGCGTATTCTTCAATGACGTGGCTCTGACACTGTTCCAGGCTTGAAATTAAGGCCCCTTTCGGCCTGTGACAGAAGCAGCTATACTCCTAGTAGCATACTTGTGTTTTCTTTTTCCTAGCGTTAGCTGTTACCCACTCAGAGGATAGTAAAACAGGGATTTCACTAGCGTGCCTTCCTGTGCATGTCACGGTATAGTTCGACTACGATAAAAACAGACACTGAAGTGTGGGAGAAACATGAGAACAGTAATCGTAAGAAATATCAGGCGAATACTTGAGATAAACTTAGCATAATGAAAGAAGCAATATATAATTTTGAAAGTCTAACGTAGCAATTTTTAGTCCTTAAAGATTTGCTGACTTCCAGGGAAATATTGTGGCCGACACCCAGATATGGTACCCCCAAGAGAGAACGGATGACGAAGTTCACCTTTTAAATGACAAATTCCACAAGTTTTCTTTGTTATAAAAGCCAGCTTCCCAGGGAAAACGATATGATGTCCCTAAATGTCGTCCTCGTCCACTGTCTGGCACTGCACTCGAAAGACCTACAGAATGTATTATATTCGGAATCAACATCCAGCGAAAAACTTCAGGTCAAACAGTGCCTCTGTCACGCGATAATATCTCTCTGCTAAAAACTTCAGCTCTTGAGCAGCATGTGCACTCTGCACATGGCCTGCTAGCTACCGTAAGAAAAATAAGAGGTAGATTACAAGCTTTCAGCATGACTTGAACGAAGTAAACATAGAACGATGGTAGGTAACTGATCCAGATGTAATACCAGCTCATGTAGTTGGAACTCGACACTCAAATGTAGTACATGTTTTATTTGAAGTACCCTTCGATGAAACTGACATTTAATAAAACAAAGGACCGAGCATTGCAGTCCAGCATGCTTATCTTCCATAAAAGGTCCAATTATGAAAAACAAAAAACCCGTAATCCTATGAGTGCAATGAAGTGTCGCATATCATGCTTTTTCAAATAGTTTCACTAGCCTATACGCACTCGTATAGTTAATTCGAATAACCGATAACGGTGAGTGTGGCGTAATTAGTGGAGAAGAAACTGCAATACGCGCTGTGTTGCCACCCGTAGAAAAAAAGAGAGTCTTGCCCTCTTCAGCGCATTAGATATAAACCAGCTTTACTACAATACCTATCTATAGTATTTGAACACGACAGTCACACTATGATCTCGCACATCGGAACTGCAAAGTGTGAAGCGATAGCAACGTGGTATTACCGTGACAAGGTGCGGCCCAGGTCCCGTTTGTCCAAGTCGCTTCAGCATCTGCAGAGCATGCGACGAAAAACGTTCAGGGAGCAGCAACTGAGCTCGTTGCCTATAGAAATGCAATAGCAGCGTTAGGTAAAGATGGAATCGACTAAGTTGCTCTCATAACAGCGGGTACTCATCGGTCAGCGCTTTCGTTTGGCAGGAACTGGCCGACATTATTCATCACTTAGCCACCACTATTCAATGATTGCCATCACTGAACCAGAACTAGCAAGCATTTGCAGTGATTTTACAACAGTAGCGAAAAATAGCGAACATTTGCGAACATAAGCGAATGCTTGAAAAGCACGGCGTTAGTGGGAATGTAACTACAGTATTTACTCGATTCTCACCACCCTCCCCTTCTTTCTTTTCTTTCTTTCTTTTTCATCGCGATATTCAAGGGGGGTGATTACATTCGAATAATCCGGAATTACACCACATGCGCTTTTCGCGGCAATACTTCGACGAAATGGGCGCGAAAAATTGCACGTTATTTTACAGTGAGAAAAATAGGCGCACACAGTGAACCCACTGCTTCTTGTGTCTGATGGTTGGTCACTCACCCTCACTGCCATTCGAACGCAAGTCGGTCGAGGTAATTGGACCTCCGCTTTAGTTATCCTTCGGGTCCATATACCGAGAGACACGGACCTGGTCTCAAGACACAAGACATTTCCTCAAAGAGTGGCGGTGAGCGAGCACGCTTCGCAGTGGCTGCAGTCTTCATCCAAAGAAAAGAGGGTGGATTCGCGCAAGGAAACTTTTTCCCCAGTTTCTTTTCCAAAGTAGGGGAGAGTGGTTAGAATCGCGAAAATACGGTATACTGATTCTCATACTAGTTCGCTGTCTACGACACGTGACATACATAAAGCGGTCCCTTTGTCATGGGACCATGCAGCTTAAGCTTCTTGCGTGGTCACGTGACTACGCCATAATCCGGTAGATCACCTGAACTGGCAATCCTCGTTCGTGCGCGAGTGCCGACGTTAAGTCAGACTAGACGCAGCGTTTCTGCACAGTGCGTATAGTTGGCTTGCCCGGCACGCACGCGGCGTCTACATACAACTATACTCGATTTACCCAACGACGTCCGCCCGCCGCGTAACGCTTCGCTCAACGTAACACTATACAGCACAACATCGATCTCTACAGCACGCGGGATTTCCCGCATTGTTTTCGTTAACCGACCCATGATGTTTGCGCGAAACAATACAGATACAGTAAACAAAGCGAGGAAAGTAGCGGTTGTTTACAGAGACGAAAAACTTCCTTGATTACCTGCGTTGATTTCCTTTCCTCTTCCAAACCTCACCATTGGCATCCTTTGTGGTCAAGTGTACTGCAATATGCTTCGTACTTTCCGGGAATCGCCCCTCATGACCACGCTTAGTTTCAATCGCCTACACCTCGTACTGCTCCTTTGAAGGAGTATACTGAAACGAATTTTGAACATTATTGATTGTTGCTTTAAATAAGAGCGCTGGTGTCGAAAAGCCCGAGCATCGTGGAGACTCAGTACGTAATTAATATATTTCTAATACGCTGCCTTAAGAACTCACTTTTAATTCCGAATTCGAGGGAACGGTTTCATAGTGACGTGCCAACACAGTCGGACGTAGGTCTAAGTCACGTGGGGACAGCAACTCGTGACGAAGTCGCAGCATGTCCGTCGGCTGCCCTCAGTTGCACGTGACACACGCAAACAACGATGATTTTATTGTCGTTCAGCGACTCCAACGGAGATATCGGCGATTTTTTTACGACTCTGTTTATAGGTCATGTTATTGTGCATTTCTATGGGGCTGGCTAGCAGATACTAGGTGACGAAAACCTTGAAAGCGAATTAAGACAGTTTACCCCGCGCAAAACCTGGCTCCGGTGTGTGGAGAGCATTAACGATGCATGCCGAGAAAATGAAGAATGTCCATTTCGCTCAGCCTCAAAATCGTGCCAGTACTTCTTTAAGCCAGCAGCACACGTACCGTGTGAGCCGTGGGCATAACAGAGGGGTCCACCCAGAGAAGACTGAAGTGCGGGACGGTGCCGGCCGCAGCCGTGGTGTTGGTGACGTTGCGCAGGGTGCGATGCAGCAGCCGCAGGAAGTAACCACCGAGCGGTGACGCCTGGTCGGCTACGGCGAGCACGGTCACGCGGCTGGGATCCACCAGCTGCGCAAAATGGAAATGGATCCTTCTCCACCACGGATAGCATTAGATGACGTACGTGGCCCACTTCATCCGCGAACCATTTCAACATTCACATTTAGAAGCACTACATCACGTCGATTGGAGCGAAGGACAATGATCGTAAGTTGATGGTCCGGTGCATTTGCCTTTTATTGCTGCGAAGAAACACTTGGCTGTTTTATTTATAAACTATGATGCAGAACGTAAAGATAAACACACACGTCATTTTCTTTTCCTTAAGGAGGACCTTTATGACCCATAATCACGAAGTGTTGCTGTATTACTTGCCTTTATTGCGTCAGTTCTCTCGCATGTTCACGTACAACGAGAACGCCATGTCAATACAGTATCTCATCCCAACAATTCTTGTCGCGCATACGAAACATCCGCAATGGAGCCAGGAGTGTCCTCCGCATTGGCAAAATCGGAGCCAGTGAGTTTTGTACAGATCCATGTTTATAATGATAGCGCCCCGAAATAAACAGTATAGGCGGGGCTGCTAGCGTTAAAATTATGGGGCATTGAAAATTTTGAAAGACGTTCTCAAACGTCCTGGAGTGCTATAGGACTGGCACTCACCTCAGGGTCGTGAAGGTTGTGCTCGTCAACCTTCGTCAGGAGAACGTGCTTGTGCTGACGTATGAACGTCCGGATGTCTTGCAAGCTTGCTGGCTGGTAGAACGATGACATTAAGAGGAAGCTTTAAACCCCATTTTTATGATCAGTGCTCACAGATTTTTTTTTTTAAGTTATGTTGCCGTTATGAGTTCTAGAACACTACACGCATATGCTCCAGAGCGCAGTCCGTTAAGTTCTATAGATAGTTACGAAGCCACAAAGTTGTGAACAATAATGTGGCAAAGTTGTTTTAGCCTTTTGCCCTTTACGTAGGATTGAACAGCTCACAGGGTACCCCAAATACAAACTCACGTTCTGGGGGCAAGTGACAGGCTGCTTGACAAATGGGCTGTACATGGCGATCTGGCCGACTGTGTCCAATTTCATATGCTTGGCAACCTAAAGAAATAAAAACAAAGGTAAGAATGCACCGCTGCTGGCTTGCGGATCGAAACTGAGAACCCAACATGGGTGATGCGCGTTACACGTACGAATACATTTCGTTAAATGTTTACATGAGAAATTGTGCAAGTCCTAGCTGTAAACCGCGATAGGTCGTTTGTTCTGGTAGAACGCCAATAAAATTCCAAGCTTGAGTGTACAAATGTATCGAGCTTATGAACAAGAATCCTGCCGCCTATTTATAATAATAATAATTTATTTCCGTCAACGATGGAGGAGACTGCGGGTAAAGTCGCTTGAAACACAAGCAACTTGACAGAGGCCCGCAGCCACCTCTACAGTGCAGGCAGCGATGGCACACATTCACAAAAGAAAAGAAAATCATATCGTAACACATATTCAGAAATACAAATATGTCGAAAAAAATTATATGTATAATTTTTTCGACATATTTGAAATTGTACAATTTCACACACACAAAAATAAACAGCCACGTTAGTAAGAAAGAAAAGAAGAAAGCAATATTTTACACTCATTTATTATGTGAGCATGGATTGATAAATGCTCGTGCAGTGTTCGTGCAGAAGTTATTTCAAATTCAATGTGTAATTTATGAAATGAATTTAAAAGGGTTGGTAGCGTGTATGATAGTTTCTGCATAGAATAGTTTGCCCGCGGAGTGACCACCTTCCACTGCTCTATGTAACGATCGAGTGCCATATTGAATGAGTGTTTTTGGCAAGATTAGATAACACATGGAAAAACTGTTTTCTTTTATCTCTCGTTTAAACGCTAGACTTAACTTATAACTGTAAAGGTTAAACGCGCGGACGATATTTCCTTTCAAAAATAAATCTGAAGTATGGGAATTGTAGGATACGTTGAAAAGTGCTCGTAGAAATTTTTTCTGCAGTATATGAAGTCTTTCAAGATTGGTACCCCATACCAAAAAACGTCGTACCCCATACCAAAAAACAATAATACAAGGAAGAAAGAAAGAGCGCATTGTAAACAAGAAGCTTTATCTTAAAAGGTAATATCAATCTGTGACGCGCCATCATACCAGCCACACTCATTATGGGAAAGGAGACTGACTACGGCTGCGACGGAAAGACGGTATCACAGTTCCGAGGGAGCTCCTGAAAAAAAGCTGCCTGCGTTTCTATTTAGCAGTATGTTGAATGCAACACCCCACTGTTTTCCACTCTTCGGAAAGCGGAAAGCCAGGTTTCCACGTCGTGCAATATGTCCAAATTAACATTATTTATTTTTCCTAAATATAGAAAATAAGATAAGCCAAATGCAGGGTTCAGCACACACGGCAAATGCACGATATCTTTCTCCAGAGCAAAAATTCATCTTGTGGATTAGTGCGACATCTGAAAGAGCACAAGTTCTACCTGCCGCAGAACCCTGCTTAATCAATGATGAAGAAACAACAGATTTCACTCATGAACAAGCAAAGAACAAAAACGCATTGGCCTCGCGAGGGAGGACAGAAATACGATGAACTCACAGTCCTGTCGAAGACAGCATAAAACCGAGCATGGTGGCCTTCCGTGATGGAGGCTTCCTCAAAGATCTTGTAGTCTGCAGAAATTAGATTTAAGAATAGCTCACCGAAATGCGCGCACGTAATTTGCACAAGGAAGTCGCATTTGCGCCTAAACAAAATATATGATCGGTGAACGTTGTTCACACACTAATGAAGTTTTTTTAGCACTATGGAAATTAAGGCTGACCTACGCGGCGCGTACTTATGCAACTGGAGGGAGCGTAAGCGTCACAGGCAATGCTCAGTACTGTGAAGCGATAAGTAACAAACGTTGCAGCAGTGATAATTACACGCATTTTCAGCAGGTCCAGCTGTACCTACAGTGCTAAGTCGCACGTTTCCGTTGACGCTCGTGTAAAACCTTGTTCAGGTTGCGAGCAATCACAACAACGTTAGCAGGCCACTGTTCCGTTACAAATTAGTGATAATGTAAAGAAGCATTGCTATTTATTTATTTATTTATTTATTTATTTATTTATTTATTTATTTATTTATAATACCTCCATTGACAAAGACGCTCAGAATGGAGTGGTAGTTAAAACAATGCACACATGATTGAGATTGTTAGCGGCTAGCACAATCAATAACCTGCTGCGGACTTAAGTCTCGACGTAACGCATAATCTCGGAGAAAGCCTTACCTGCGGCGCCGTTAACAAAGAAGCCGACCACCTTGAGTTCGTGCACTTGGTCGAAGGCTGTCTTGTCGACCTTGCCCGTGATCACCGACACACTGGGTTGGGAGGCCTGAAGTTTCCAGTTTGCATTGTAAAATAAATGTGACATAACAAGCGCAGCAGGCATGTTTATGTTTCAAGGAAGCATTTTAAGAACTCGCCTTTTGGACCCAGGAGAGAAGAGACGATGTCGTCCTCCTGCCACTGTAAGGGACAGCCCTTCCCTGGCGGAACAGGAACCAGCTGCCCACTGGAACAGCAATTAAGTCAAACGTTCAACCTCGTTAAAACCTTCATAATTAATGGTGTCTTACGTGCCAAAACCACGACATGAATACGAGGCACGTGCACAGTCGAGTACTCCGAAGTAATTTTGACTCCCTGGGAGTTCTTCAACGCATACCTAAATCTAAGTACGCGGGGAGGGGGGTTGTTTTAAGCCCCCATGGTAATGCGGCCACCGTGGCCAGGATTCGATCCCGCGGCTTCGCGCTTCGCAAGCCAACGCACTATGTATAGCCGCTGCTACCACGGCGGGTCGTGAAAACCTTGCGAGGGACTGCTTTACTATGCCAGTGCTGCACTTTAGGTGTTGCTGAGGTATACGCAAAGGCCCTCCATGCGGTCACGTTAAGGTGGATTCAGCTTGAGTGGAAAGAAGGCGAGTTCAAGGATATGTGAACACTGTCGTGTGACGCGTTTATTTCGATATCGAATAGACCAGTATAGTGCCGATACGGCAAACCTTCCTTTTGCGGAGGCGTGTGAACAGTGTGTTGCTCTAAAATTCGTCCAGTGATAATGTTTTTGTTTTGTGGGGTTTTACGTCCCAAAACCAGTTCTGTTATGAGAGACGCCGTAGTGGAGTGCTCCGGAAATTTCGACCACCTGGGGTTCTTTAACGTGCACTGACATCGCACAGCACACGGGCCTCAACATTTCGCCTCCATCGAAATGCAGCCGCCGCGGCCGGGATTCGATCCCGCGACCCTCGGAGCAGCAGCCGAGTACCTTAGCCACTAGACCACCGTGGCGGGGCACATCCAGTGATAATGCTAATGCGACTTTCAGCAATACTCTTGCAAGTACAAAATGTCCCGAACTGTTTCCAGAGCATCAATGTGACACTAATGATAAGAACGTTTTGTACACCCAGACGCGCTTATGCCTTTACACTTGTGTGCACTAGATGCGCCTTTTAAGGCAAGGGAGAAGACATGTATGAATGTTTTTCACCGTATAAATTTGCTTGAATACCTCGCCTAAAAAGAAAGAAAGAAAAGAGAAGAGAAAAGATCAACGGCCATCGCGGAGCTTGGTCGAATTCCTTTTGCGCGACAGGATGCACATACATTCGTTAAGGGCAGCAAATTAAGGGCGTCTGCGATTTACATAGCTGCACAAAATCACCACCCTTATTTTATGCCAAAAGCCCATTTGCTTGCACATGTGACACTTGCTTAGAAGAATCTGAATACATGTATGGTTAAAATAATTCTTTCGCACCGAAGAAATCGATAGACAATCAACTAAATGAAAAAAAAAATCATCGGATCAACCGTACCAGTGGCAGTCGGAACGGTGTCTTTGACGATGGATTCTGGAACATCGCAGAACTTAAAGTTTTCTCCTTCCAGCAGGTGGGCCGCAGTCTGCAGAACAAAAATTCACATTTATCGTCGCTCATAGCAGCCACAGGCCCATGGTCTAAGACTGCTCACCCACGCCGCGAAAATTAAGGTTGACTCTAAAGCTCAAAGGCACGCCGCATACCTTCAAGTGTATGTTTTAAATGGGCCTTGCAACACTTTTTCAAGTAATCCTCGAATGACATCACCAAGGGATCGCACCCATAAATCACCTACCACATTTTTTTTTTTTTTTTCACGTCCGTTAGGTATTGGCAGAGTTTTCACTCCTTCCGTCCCGACGTGCGCGCTGGAACCTACGCACAGGGATTTCAGAAAGAGGCAGTTACCTTGAGCGTTTTTTTTTTTTTTTTGTCTTTGTCTTTGGGTGTATTCGCGCTTACGCAATAACGACACGCGTTCCGCCAGGGCCAGTGCGGGAGCGTGGCGGCTCCCCACGGCCTACGCAGTAACTGCGTCCGCCAATCAACCAGTGGTAGTTCTGCCATCTCCTATGTAGTGGTCGACTAGTGACGTGATGTGTTCAGAGAAGAGCAGGCGCTTTCCTGCTGTATTTTGGAACATAGTTACGAGTTCCCTGGTGCATGCAGTGCAATATTATGTGGCCGACGTGTCCACAGAAGCCTCTACGTCCGATCGGCAGCGTTTCTAGCTATGTTAAAGTGATTGATTGATTGATTGATTGATTGATTGATTGATTGATTGATTGATTGATTGATTGATTGATTGATTGATTGATTTGTGGGGTTTAACGTCCCAAAACCAGCTCTGATTATGAGAGGCGCCGTAGTGGAGGTCTCCGGAAATT
Source organism: Hyalomma asiaticum (assembly GCA_013339685.2). NCBI lineage: Eukaryota > Metazoa > Arthropoda > Arachnida > Ixodida > Ixodidae > Hyalomma > Hyalomma asiaticum. Next base: position 60,319,899 of record CM023485.1, read on the forward strand.
TCAACCACCTGGGGTTCTTTAACGTGCACTGACATCGCACAGCACACGGGCCTCAACATTTCGCCTCCATCGAAATGCAGCCGCCGCGGCCGGGATTCGATCCCGCGACCTTCGGATCAGCAGCCTAGTGCCGTAACCTCTAAACCACCGTAGCGGGGCTACGTTAAAGTGTTACAGGACGTCTTTGAAGGCTACTAACGTATCTGTTTGCACTGCTTTCAATGAACGCTGTAGCGTTCATACACTGTGTATTTTTTACACTGTGCATTCTTCCGGATCTTTCGCGAGATGTACGCCAGCACAAGTATGCTTTATTTTTTCAACAGTCTCACTTCCTTGTTCATCCGCCGAATCAATGAAAACGAACGCACACCTGGCAACACCGGAAGTACTTGCATGGCTAAAGACACCTGGTACATCGAAGTGTATAGCGCAAGCAACTGTAACGACCACCTCGAGAATGAGATATTGTAGCACCGGGTGCCACAATAAACAAAAAAGTTACACTATCTGGTTTTACATCCTAAAGCAATTATGAGCCACGCTGCGGTAGAATATTCAGGATGAACGTCCACGTCTCGAGGTTACATAAAGTGTCCTTAAGCCTGGATACGCTAGTGTCCTTGCATACACTCTAAAAACAAAGGGAGTGCTGGGCACTCACTTTGGGGGAGTACTTTCGTGTCCCAAATTTAACTCCTTTTTTCAGAGTAGATCAACCCCATTGCAGGGTACCGGTACTCTCGCCAAAATATAGTAGGACGCCTCCGAAGGGGATTCGAAGACTCTTTTGAAGAGAGCTCTACTACCCCACCAAGCGGGATGCTAGAGTACTCCCAGAGGGAGTAGCAGAGACAAAAAAAAAGAAAAAAAAACAACCAATGCGTTTTTCGACCATGCTACAATTAGCAGGCATTTAATTACGTCATGCTGAACATAGAACATACAGGCTAACATGACACGAACGCACATACACGCCAATAACACAACCACAGCAAAGCACAAAGACCACAACACACTCGCGATACACCGTCTCACACTGAAGTCCCGTATATATAACCGCTATACTTGACCTGCTATGTAGCGCCAGTGGTAAGGTGCTGTTCTGCGTAATTAAACAAAATGTATGCACAGAACAGGTGTATATTTAGCGTTGGCTCATAGGTAGCCGCTCGCCACACAGATCTGCTAACCTAAACGCGCGGAACATATACAATGTCTTTTAGATTAACGCATTCCTATCATGAGCTGGCATTCCGTTTTACGGGCAAACGCGACTTCGCAGTGCTGGTTCGCGATGTAAAATGCACCTGAGGAAGCCAGTACGAACATAAAAAAAATCACAGCATATTCACGGGGTGAATGATGATGAGTGGGGCGAAGCTCCGGAAGGAATCATCGGTAAACCGTGAAACTCTTCCGTGCAATTCGCCCCACAATTAAAAGTCAATACAAACGTTTATTGCTGGTTTCCGTGGTCCCTTGTTTATGACTGCTTTGTGGTCCGTGAAATGCAAGGTCACCGATAATTCCTGCTCGCGGTTCTCCAACGCTTGTCCAACGCGAGCAGTCGGTATTTCTCAATCAAGAAACTCGCTAGGAGACGCTGCCTGCGCCAACGTTGTCTCTCGCGGGCGAGCGCGTGCCGGGAGCCACGCGCTCGCCCTCGGCGCGTGCGTGCATCCCGGCAGGCACGCGCCGGTGGCTACCTACTACTACTACATACATCGGGGACGCACGACCGACGCCTTAAGGAGCTTCGCCCCTAATAGCGGCTGAATTTCATCAACGCCAGCGAAGAAAAGCGGCACCCGGGTGCTCCGCTACCACCCGCTTCATTCCGACGGCGTTCCCTTACGAGTCCGTAGAGCACGTTTGTACGGCGAACAACCGCTGGCGATCACAAAATATGCACTCCTCGTTGTTCGTTATTCTGCACACAGATGAAATATAGTCTCTGCCATCAGAAGTGTTTAGGGTATTATGCTGTACTTACCAGACTTGCGAACGGGACGGATCGCAGTCACGGTATTTTCACCGTCGACGCGCTCATGACCGTCATACGGCTCGATGCCGAAGTCGTAGCGAAGCCTTTTTCTTTACATGTATGAGTTATATCCAGTGAGTCGTCGGAGACCAGCCGCCGACGGTCACAACAGCTTACTGTGTCGCTGAAAGTGTATTCCTCTTCGTTTCGCACACGTAAGCGAAGAATCCGAGGCGTGTAGGCTGGCTGGTTTCACATAGCACGGGTACGGCCGTTCGATCGGGGAAAAACACAGGAGAGGCAGCTCGCTATGACTCCCGTCGGTTGAGGCTCGTAGTCGAGGAAGGCACCGTTCATTAAACGTATACTGCACACGTTTGTACGTGAAAGCTTGTACGTGGAATTCGTAAGAAGGCCGCTGCTATAGTTCTATCGAAAAACACTTCACAAAGCGGCTGTTGTCTTCTTAAATCGTCCGCTCCCACCCCAGCCGCCATGTTTGCGGCTGCGAACGCGGGGATCACGTGGGTGGAGGAGGAGTGAAATTGCATTTTACTCTCTGATTGCGCAAGAGGTATGGACATTTCACTCCATCCGACGTTTTGCTAGAGTAGAACGATGCCCTCAAGAGTAGCTGGGTCGTTTCACTCCTGCGAAACCGGCTGCAGTTTTTAGAGTGTATTATCCCCATGGAAATGCGGTCGCCGAGCCAGGAAATCAAACCCACCACCTTATTCGTAGCCGTGCCACACCACAGCCCCTAATCCACCGCGGTACGCCAAAGGACAAAGCGTCATTTTCATCGCCATGATACTGTCAGCCCCGACATAAAAACTGTCATCTTCCTTCAAGGTCAAAACTACTGGCATGACTCAGTAACGTCTGCTAGATACGTTTTTGCAAATATATAGTCACTGAAGCTACGAACTCGACAGGTAGTTCAGTGTGTCATCTCTCGTAAGTCTCTCATGCACATTACGTGCACATTACTCAAATCCCTTACTGAATGCCTTTCGAGTCGATTTCCTGGAAGCGGAGGCACGAGCAGCACTCTATTGCGCTCGCCACCGCCATGTCCTTGCTGTCACTTGGGCGCTACCATAAATCTTAGGACATGCGACTGTCTGTCGGTAAAGAGAGCAGGCGATACTGGACGAGACGCGGTGCTGTGCGGATGCTATAAGCAGCGCTGAAGGTCAGCGAGCGTTCCATGAGACCTGATCTATGGCGTTATGACTTCAACGTTCCTGTGACAAAATCTTGGGAAAGCTCTTTATTTCTTTGTTTACACAGTACTGCAGAAAGGAATGAGAAAGAGAGCGGAGCCATTGGTATTCGCTGTGGATCCATTCCCTGTTGCCCAGGTTTAAGAACATAAGACGTTAGTTAACATTGCGTTCACGACTGCTTACAAAATTTTGGGAAGTTAGGCGCCGCCGTACTTTGGAAAAGCAGGCGAACGATAAAATAAGGCTCGATATTTGCTTTGTGGAACGCATCAGCAAGCAACAGTGCACATGCGCAGTATACGTTCAAGTTCCGTCTGTACCTGTAAAGAGCATCTATGCAAGGATGACGGGTGTATAATACTGGGCACACGTAGTCTAACTGGAGGATCGCCAACTAAGCTGTCGCTGCGCAGCAGCATGGTGCTATATCCCTACAAACCAGCGAAGAACCACGTCTTGTAGTTGATATATCGATGATAGTGAATGTGCACGTACGCCAGGCTTATGTTAATTTGCACAAAGCACAGCGCAGACCTGCGCGCGTGTTTAAATTTATACGCAGATAACTTTCGTGGCCACCTTTTTACACCACACTGCGAACTTCCCAGTTGACTGTCGATGTCTTTGTTGCCTGTTCCCTTCACTTCTGCCCATGTCTGCAAGCCTAACATTTTTATTTCTTTTTTCAACAGTGAACTCCCACTTTCATGAAACAGTTCCAAGAGAGTAAATGTTGGCAGTATTGAGCAAGCGCCTGACCGACCTATTGAAGGTGAGTAATAAGGATGTTATCGGCAAGGATTTTCCGGGAGCTCCTTCGAAATGGCCATGTATTGTCGGGACGATTGGCGGGTACGTTACTAAAACGGTATTTGTACGCGCAGTGCGCCCTCACTAGTAGTAAAAGCTCTGTGATGGTTGTGCGATCATCACGAAGATTTTATAACTTCGCGAAACACCATGGTCAAAACAGCAATAAGTGAGACGTTAGTGCATTTACCATTGGTTTTGTTGGCCTACAGGGCGCGTGCGTGCGTGCGTGCGTGTGTGTGTGTGCGTGTGTGTGTGTGTGTGTGTGTGTGTGTGTGTGTGTGTGTGTGTGTGTGTGTGTGTGTGTGTGTGTGTGTGTGTGTGTGTGTGTGCGTGCGTGTGTGTGTGCGCGCGTGCGTGCGTGCGTGCGCGCGTGCGTGCGTGCGTGTGTGTGCGTGCGTGCGTGCGTGCGCGTTTCGAAGGAGTAGGAGTTGCTTGTTTTATTTGCGCATAACATATATGTGGTTAGCCCGGAAGGCAAGGCAAAAGGCAGGCTTAAATCTCCTGCCTAGGCCTTACCTCGCTGAGGCAGCAGAAACTTGTAGCGGATTAATAAAGTAACTTGTAGCGGATTAATAAAGTAAAAAAACATCCTTATTATTGAAGAATTCACACATTAACATTTGCACAAGAAATCTGATTCAGAAGCACGAAATATGTTCATTATTAAATGTTTAAATTCACGAATTATTTTACAATTTCTGGCTACATCAACAATGATAGGATACATATTGCATAAACACATAGTTTCATACTTTACGGTTTGCATCGTAGGTAATCCTGGGCTTCCTCATTACTACTGGGGTACAGTGTGTTACTACAGGTGAAACTGGGGCAGACAGGTTTGCCAGGACCGCGTGTGCAACACAGACGTGGAAATGTTAGCGTCAATCCGACGTGTCGCATCTTTGGCCGAAGTAAACGCGATGCTACTCCATGGAAGTGCAAACGCGCCTCGAAAGGATTTCGGTTTAAACGAGAACGTTGTTCCAAGGTTGAGCGACAGTGGAGGGCAACGCAGGGCACGAAACAATGGGCAACGGCACGCGTGGAGTGCGTGGATGTCAAACTTTTGAAAGGATACAGAACACAAACAGGACAGCCGCCTGAGGCGAAAGTGGAACAGAGGAAACGTCAAGCTAACAATGTCAGCGAATCTCATCAAAAGTTGACAGCTGCACCTGGAAACTAATTCCATTCCAACAAACACCGATTTCGAAAAGTGACATGCGTAGACAACAAATCCACGAAGCAAGCAACTGTGTATCTATCGCAGGCGCGTGGATGGAATGGCATAATCATAACATAAAATGGCGTAACGTTCGTTTAACAGAAGTGAGAAGGAATGTGCAGCGTGGAGGCTCGTCAGGTTACGAGGGTAACGAAGGCGGCAACATCCGCAACCGTGACGACGGTGTTGTAGGTGCAGGGCAGTGCTTTAAGTTGCACACGAAGTTGTATCCCAACATTTTATAGAAGTGCGCATACGAAAAGCCAACGCTCGCTGCGCTTTCTGAAGTTACCGGCATCGAGCTAGTTTCTGCAGTGGTCTGCTCAAAACTGGTCCCGGTTTCGATCTTAGGCGCATGAAACAAAAGTGTTTGGCGAAGAACGGATGAGAGATTTTGCACCAATAGACGGGAATATTGTGTCCGCTCAAACTTGAATTACTGTCATCAAACGTGAATTACTGTTATCATTTGCAAAGCTGCGTCAGAACGAAGTGCAGAGCCTGCCTTTCGCGCACGCTACTCAGAGCCTACCATAGCAGTGCGATTGGACAAGCACTGCCAACAAGTGCCGTTGTTTTCAGCACACACACACACACACAAACGGAGTAACTACGAAAGAGGAACTTAAGTCGCATACACAGAACGTCTCGGCAGGGGGTAAGTATACGCATCATGATTAGCCGAGCATACAACTTGTAAGTATTAAAATGTATATGCAAAATAAAGCAAGGGTGTCTTCTTCGGAACTGCTGGTTGCACTTCGTCGATGCCTTAAATTCTCAATGCACATAAGCCCAAACAAGACAGAATTTCACGGGAAGGTAGGAAGTCCTACATATTCAGCAAGGAATTGCTTAAACCACAGTCTGTCGTAGTATATAGTGAGCTCATCCCGAGCAACCTCGACCCCCTTCCCCTCAACATTTTGACAGCCCTTCTAATTTTAATTCACCTGCATCACATAATAGCGGCCATTTTGGCACGCGGTCCCTGAGGTAGGATATAGGACTCACGGACCGGAACCCCTTGGTTCAAGATCGACTTATACACGCCCCGAGACACGTCAAGAAGCACTAGACATTCACAACATTTCGAAGCACGGAAATGTAAAAATAAACCATGTATTTTATTCGCTCACTATACTCATTCGCGTGGAGCACATTCTTTCTGGAAACATTACAGCCGGCAACCTCACCTCGAAGGCGTCCTCGGCCCCACATGGCTGCTTCCTCGCCCCGGCGTCGCTGGACACGCGGACCACGAGCGTTACGCCACTGGTCTCGGCCGCGGCCTGTACCAGGGCCTGGCTGGTCTCCAGTCGGCAAACGCGAATCACTCCGTCGTGCGTCGGCACGTCCAACAGGCCTAGCAAGTCGTACGCAGTGCCTCGAGCCGTTGAACAGACCGCCGCGACCAAGGCCGCGAGCAAGCACGAAGCAGCTGCCGCACGCATCGCTGCTTCCACCCTGCGGTTTGCGAACGCGGGATGGTCTCCGTCAACCGTTAGCTGTCGCAGCAGCACGGGCTCTGAATTCCTACGCTTGCTCCGTTGTAGGTGTACGGCCGCTGCTACGGTTTTGCGCAGTGGCCGCACTAGCAGCCGGAATGTGCCGCCTACTCTCCACTCGGTCGTCCTATCGACTCGGCTTGACGCACTCGTCCGTTCGACAGCGATAACAACGACCGCTCTGCGACCGACAAAATGCGCGCACGGGCAGAACGACACCGCGCACTCGCCGTTCGTTCGTGAGCCAGAAATGTCAAACTCCATATACGTCGAAAGTACGTCACGCTTTTGCGCGACGCTTCTGTTGTGACGTGTGACCGTCATTCTGACATCCTTGCTCTTTATTTGTCAGATTGAAGCTGCTGCGTGCCATTTATGTGGAGGTGTAGCTGAACGGCTCTTCACATGTTGACAATTTTATTCTGCGCACGAGGGCATGCACGATACGGGAGAACAATACCCGATTCAGGTGCAGTGTTCACGTATGCGTACTGGATTGTCTTTGCCTGCTTTTAGCCGCGCTAACATAATAATAATAATAATAATAATAATAATAATAATAATAATAATAATAATAATAATAATAATATACGACTTTCATGCCCTCCGTCCCTACGTCTACATATATTTACCTTTCATGGGGCTAGCAGAGGCCGCCAGAAAATGGCCTGTTTGAAGGGATAGGATGTTCGGTGTGCCGCTAACGTCACAGATTACGACACAGAAATAGTGTTTTCTTTCATTTCTTGCATACGCACTTACAGTCAATAAGTAAATGGCACATGCACTGCGACTCAAGGTGAGTTACAAGGTTAGCACATTACAATATAAATATATTTGCAATAATCTGCAGTTGTCATGGTGCGTCCGCCACGGAGGTACAGCGGTTTATTTATTTATTTATTTATTTATTTATTTATTTATTTATTTCAGGAAATCCCTAAATGCCCTCACTGGGATCGCTGGGAGGTATTAGCACATATAGGAGGTCGCGGATAGAAGGTTACGAAGCAATAGAGACGAAGCACGTATTAAAAAATGGTAAAATAACATGACTTGCGCATAATGAAGAAGACAACATAATAGCGGAACACAAAATAAAAACAAAGTGTGCTATAAGGAACATAACAGAACTTTAACGAAGGCGACACTTTGTTATTGTACTAAATTATTGAAGATTTGACGCATTCGTCAACAGTCCCCCAAAATTCAAGTCTGAGGAACGTGATGATTTAAAAAAGTCAGTTTCACCGAAATGGCGAAACAGTGAACCCGATAGCAAGAAATTGTAATGTTACACGGAGTGAGGCTGGCAGTTCGGATACGATCTCACGTAACTACAAAACGCAGTGTAAGAGAGTAGAACTGCTGCAGGGACACTTTTCGCTGTCTCTTTGCGTTGAGAGCGCGGCACGTAGAACGGTTTGAGAGCCGTCCGCTGATGGCTGACGATATAGCGCGTGCACCAGCGATGGCGACTGCGCGAAGTCCACAGTTGATGCTCGAGCGATACCCCCCTCTCTCTTGCGTCTTGTCATCCTCGGTAAAGACAGACGGGCCGGCCGTTTCCTCTCCGCTTCGACGGCGGGCATCCCGATCGGGGTGATGTTATCGCATGCGCCCTCCGAGCGACGGAGATGGGCCGGGCCCCTCTGATCTCTGCTTCAGCCATGTTCGTCGCCCGAACTCGTGTGCTTTTACCCTCGGATAAAACGTACGATGCGCGGGGGTTGTTGTCAATTTGAACTTTATACGGGACACGACGGCGACGGCAAAACCCCATCGAGACTGTCCATATAATTGGAATCGCGATAAAATGCTGATAAAATGCAGAATAACCACAGTTATGATGTCGACACTACGTCAGGTCAAATATACTCTGCAAAAAACAAGTGTTGAAAAAATGAGACCGTTAGAAGAATAATGACGACTAATATGACGATAACGTAATTAGGGGGGCACTAAAGTGAAAAGGTAACGTAGAATTTAGAATGATAATTTATATTTCGAGAGCAGGACTGTCGTTAATTTCGCCCTTTTATGTTCAATATTTAAAGAAGGAGTGAATCACAATACTTCTATTTTGACATTCGCACGGGAAAGTCGGCCTCAATGATGGCAGAAGGCCAATTTCTTTTTTTTTTCAGTACTCTCGCCAAATTCGTATTTTCGTCAAAACACAATGAACGCCTTTATTACCGGTGAATATATATTTACCTTGTAGGCCTTAGCGGGCACCGTTGAAGATCTGTGACGTCACGCGTATTAGTGCTGCAACTTGAAAGTGGCGTCGCCACTAGTATTTTCTTTTTGCTAGATTTCTGGCTTACCGAGGGTCTTCCGCTGAAAGATCGGTGTTTTTGGTATTAGGAAAAGCTGGTCTATTAATACGAAAAAAAAAATTGTTTTTCACTTATAGTGTCCCTTTAAGTACATGCATTGAGTACTAAATGCTCGCCTATAGGGCGCTGCTCTTTCAGCGAATTATATCGCTTCTCGCGCATGCCACCCGTCTTGCCAAGTGGCTGGTGGTTTCAAAAAACGGCCGTTTACGTAAGTGCTGCGACAGAGAGTGATATGGCAGCAAGTACACCGAGTACGCACGCAGATTGATCCTATACGCGTGCTTGTGGTGGGTTGATTGAGACCGTATAGGCGTATCCCGTGATAGATAGATAGATAGATAGATAGATAGATAGATAGATAGATAGATAGATAGATAGATAGATAGATAGATAGATAGATAGATAGATAGATAGATAGTGCATAATTGGATGGTCAAGCATCATGTACGGTCAGCTGATAATGATGAAGGGTATAGTATAGCATGTATGGCTAAGATAGCTGATAGGTCATGACATAACCCGACATTTTTGCCAGCTACGTCACCATTAAGGATAAAGGAACGACTTCGCTGTTTTGATGGTTTTCACAACGCGGAACTGAGTCTAACATTTTTGTTTCTTCGTAGAGACCATAAGGTATCCGCCCACTTAAAAGCGCACGTCACTGCCGTGAAAGCTTTCAAAAACTCATGCGATTCTTCTGGTTCTACGTGATCAGTTTCTGTACCTTTAAGGTCGGACCCCAAGCACGACCGCAAGTGGAAACGCGCATGATGAGTCGAGGAGTTATTCCACGACGGAACAATAGCTTTTATCCATTGACGCACACGGCGCTGGATAAGAGCTATCGGTTATTGCAGACGTGTGGCCCGGACAACACACACACACACACACACACACGCACACACACACACACACGCACACACACACACACACACACACACACACACACACACACACACACACAGGTCGTTGCTGCGTGCGGAAGACAATGATAGAAGTTGCGAAGCCTTTTTCTTTATCAGTGCGACATGGGAGCAATTTGTGTCAAGAGGACGCTGTGCGAGACAGGTGTTTATTCGAGCTGAATTAAGATTCGAAGGAGGAAGCCTTTGTTCGTTCTGCGTGTTTTATTTCTCTAGCCGTCTGCGAGATTGCGTAGTTATAGTATGCATATACGTATTATGCATACACTTAGTAAAGCAGTCTTTGGCGCAAGCTGTTTCAATAGCCAGCGCATCGACATCTACAACCAATTTGGTGAAGGCGGGGATCTACAATCTTGATAACACGTAGTCGAGAATATAGAATAATTTCAATTATATTAAACAGATAAGATCTCGAAAATCATTCTAATCTTAATTATCAATGTTCTGCTCTTTCTTAAAAACTTCTTTACAACAAACAAGACAACAAAATGAACATTTATTTGACATTCTCGAGGCCATTTCCTCACTACAGCAGACGTGTGCCGCACGGAAGGTAAATACTGGTAGGCTACCCTAATCCCTCAATTAATTTCTCGGCTTTTTACGTCCCGAAACTACGATACGATAATGATAGACGCCGTAGGGGTTCTTTAACGTGCACTGACATCGAACAGTACACGGAGCCTCCGTGGCCGGGATTCCTATATACCGCCGCGCGGGGCAACCCTAATTGACTTGCAAGTTTAATGGGGGGTCTCTCATAGCCATACGCGATTTTTCTTTTTCTTTCTTTCTTTCTTTCTTTCTTTCTTTCTTTCTTTCTTTCTTTCTTTCTTTCTTTCTTTCTTTCTTTCTTTCTTTCTCTTTCGTGTGGCCCATAACCGCATATGCAATGCGTTGCGCACCTATACCAATTTAATTGAATTTCATCAATTACTCAGACAGCTGAATGAATCTTCTGTACCCTTTCATTCGTACTCTTCCATGCAAACCCAGGGGCGAGACGCTGGCTAGAGGTTTTTGCATCAGTTTTGGTACAACCGCCGGAGACACCACGTACCGGACGGTCAATCGCGAAGTTGCATTCCGTTTCTTATGGAGGAGACCTGGACAAAAAGAGAAACTATACGTTAGCTAGACGTATATTCGGAAATTCGTGTCACCCTTGCAAGACGTGCAGCAAGACAGCAATGCACTAAATAAAAGAAACCCTCAATATGTACATTGAGGATGACATTAGCACAAGTTATTTTGCGATTAATAATAGCGAGATTATTTTGTGCCTATAACATCACATTTACAAAGGCTTTAATAACTATGATATCGTCAGCTGTTGCCCTAACAATTGTTTATTATATTTAATAAGGCTGTCATCTAATACAACTATTGCACAACGCACCGCCAGGGTGGCTTCCATCCTAGTGCCGCCATCTTAGGCAGTTTCCGTTGCCGTTTCGTGTATGTAGCATCTAAATGGATGATGCTTTACCGCGGACTAATAAGGCACATGAAAATAACTCTACCCATTCATTCGACATCTTTTACGACCTTCCTAGTTCGGCGCACAAAACTGGGAAATCATTGGTGTATCAGCCCAAAACGGCGCCATCCCCGAGCCTACGTAAAATCGTCCAGGGATCGCGGTCGGGCCTGATGCAGACTTAATTTATTGGTCGTGACTGGCTCCTTTATACGTAAGCTGCGGAAGGGAGCCAATCACTGTTGAGAAATTTAATCCCGGTCGGGGTTAGTCGGGCGTTCATCAGTGCACCGTCATCAGTGCACCGCGTTACACTGTTACCCACGGTGGCAGGTTAGAGGCTAAGGCATATCGCCTGCTGCGGAGCTCGAGGACGCTGGTACGATTTCCGAACAAGGCGGCCGTACTTCGACGGGGCGAAACGCAGAAACGCCCGCCTACCAGCGCGCGAGAGGAATCCTATAGCTAGTGAAAATTAATCTGGTGTTGAGCGCTATACGGCGTGCCTGGATATCCTACAGCTAGTGAAGATCGTGATTTTGGCACACAAAAAAAAGAGAGAGAGAGAGAGAGAGAGAGAGAAAGAAAGAAAAGGAAAACGAAAGTTGGTTCCACGCCGGTGAAATCTGAGCATATATATAAACAGCAGAGCTGGCGGCAAGGTTGTTAAGTTCACCATCACTATCAATGTCATGTAGCAGCTGGGCTAAGTGCAGCGGTATGGTTAGTTGGTCCAAGTGCAAGAGCAGGTCCAATTTTGCTCCTGCGCAAGCGGCGACTTTCCTTTTTTTTTTCTTTATCACTTTTATATTGCCGCTTGCGTATTCACTAAGATGTACTAGAGGGCTGAAGCAAGGGTATGTGTAGTTGGTCCGAGCTGGAGGCAAGGGTGTGTTACTGGGTCAAGGGCAAGAGCGGGTTCACTTTTCCCTTCTGCGTAACAGTGGACATCGGGGACGGCTCTCCCTTAAACGTCCCCACCGTTAAAGATGCCGTTTTCCTTTGCGCAAGTCACTCGTGCCTGCTATGCGGCACTAGGCAAGGGTCCAAGGCACACTTCACAAGCCGCTCCTTCTGGCCCGCAGGCCAGGCACGGTTCATTGCAACCCGTAAAGCTCAATCCTAAACCAAGAGTGGCCGAGCTCTCGGTCATTTTGTAGACGTTGTAGTCATGCAGATTAGTCGCAAGGTTAATCTTCAATGGTAATACAAAAGCAAGAAGACCACAAGGTTCCTTGTGGTCTTCTTTTTTTTCGTGTGTGTGGGCGCATTCTTCGCCGCCTTAGAAAATGAGTCCCAGCCAACTAAACCAGTCTCACATTCTATTTGTAAGGTGCACATGTTACTATATGTAAAATTTTCAGCGGGAGTTGCTACTAACACTAATTAATTAATTCAGCTAGCTTGAAACAAAAGCTAATATGTTCACAATGTCCGTGCGTAAACGCGTGGCGAGGACGGGCATACACTTTCCAACTTGTGCGACAGCATAGAGCGAATGGATAGGTGGCACTTGCGAATACTTCCATTCCATAGCTCTTTTTTTAATCTCGAATAACCACTGCAACGTGCACTGATGTATGGAAGTGAAGCCAAAAAACTTGGCGGGAAGGTTTATATGAAATAAGATGTACTACATTAGCTTTCGAAATACAATCATAATCCAGTGCTGCTGGAAGCAGCTTAGGACATTTTATAAAAATCCGCTGCATGCAAAGGTAGCGCTCGCTGGCAATCATATTGTCACGCTGAAAACTCAATTCTTATTGCTTCATTTTGCCGTCATTCCGCATGTGCCAATTTTACAGTTATGCATTCGTGCTTCGTTCTACTGGTAAAGTGGTTCTCAACCTACACTTATAAGTTGTTCCAAATGCCAATGTTCCATAACTCGAACTTATGAAACTTAACTTCTTTTTTATTTCCTTTCTTAATGTGAACCATGGTGCTTAGTTTTCCTTTTCACTAACAATAATAATTTTTCATATGAGCACATTAAGAAACATTGGATAAATGTCTTAATGTGTGTGTATTTCAGGATCTATCACAACCAATTACTTTCCACCTAAAAAAAATGTTGCGATGAAGAAAGCAGAACTAAAATATGGGAAGATGGTCAACAATTACTACACACCCAAGTAAAAAGTATAAAACCTCTCTAGTCTCCTGCTTTGAGAGCTTTACACATATGTTCCGTTTTTGGAACATTGGCACCTGACTGTTGCAGAAACACTGCTTACCGGCCCAAGTATTTCACTAGTTTCCGAGTAAACCTAACACTCCGAGTACAATACACATATGATGCGCATACGAAATAGGTACTTTTGTGTGAGGGAGTTATGCTGCTGGAGAAACAGGATGACAAGATAACAATTCTTGCCTTTCCCAAAAAGTACTCGACCCGGATTCACCACCTACAGCAGGGCCTATAGAAAAGCCAGGAGTCGCTCATCATCACGGTATGTCAATAAGGGGTAAGAATTGCAAGAAAAGCAATACATACCGGTGTCAGTAATGCAAAACCAGCCGCACAAGAAATGCCTTGCTGTAGCTTGCCGCAGCTTGTCAATCGCTCAATGGCCATAGAGCCATCTCTATGAAATAATAAATTTTGGCATAGATTCTTATAACGCTTTACACTTCTCAAAGGCAATGAAAAACTCATCACTTAAGAATAACTACCATCCTTCCCTTTATTTGAAAATTCATTTATTCCAATATTCCATGATTTAGGATGCTGAGGGCCGGGGTCAAAAAGCCTCTTCACGGGCTTGACCAGGACATGGTGCCGTACAAAATGGCAAGATGCCCCCCCCCCCCCACCCCAAAAGAAAAATATTAAAAAATCAACGAAATACATTTTCACTTGTCATATGCAAAACACCAATGTTCTAAAAATGGAATATCTGAAAAACAATGCTTAACTCACTGTAAATGCAGATGCAATTTTTATGATGAATAATTTAGGTCTACGAGAAATGTCACAACCTGTTTAATGTTTCTTATCATGTTCTTTCATATTGCAGAGTTTAAGAGTTTAAGGTTAAAGGGACTGTTTACTGCTCGGAAAACTTCTTAAGATTATGGTAAAATTGGGCAGATCGTGCGTCACATTTGCGGGAACAAGCCCGCTTTCACCCCTCAAAAAAGGAATTAGGTTTTTAATTTTGCACTGAAAGTGGTGCAAAAAACACCGCTAGCGACACCCAACAGCGTGTTCGTCATTTTCCAAGTGTACGAGAACCAGCCCACGCCAGCATACATATTCTGCTGAAAAACTATTATGTATGTCCTACACGTGTACTTCACCCTATGAGACACCTGTTATAGCGTGCAAGAGCAATTCATTCTTTTTTTCGCCACTTTCGGGGTGGCGCAGGTGGCGTTGCCTTCGAATTCGTCTGCCTGCACAGGCGTGTAGTACTACGCTTGTCATGCATGCGGCACTGCATGTCCGAGGCGCACCCCCGCGCGCCGACGTTCCCCCGCCTCTCCTCCTCCTCGTCACCTCTCGAATGTCGACCTTGAAACCGGTTCCTGTTGAGAAGCCTCCCGCGCCCGAAAGGGTTTCCGGGGAGATGACGACGCATCATGCGCTGTACCAGTGTTGCTGGCATGCCTACACTAGGAAAGGAGCAACTTCGTAGGTAAAAAAAAAATGTGTTTTAATAATTTCTATTCAGTTTCTGGAGGAACCACTGCACGCAGGGACACTTCGAAAGGTACGCTTTCTATTGAGCCAAAAAACGGGAGAGCGATGAAGGACGGTAGACGGTCCCTTTAATGTGAATCATGACGGACCAAGGTGCTTATTTAGAGGTGCGCAAACGATGTTGTAAGGCTTTCACCTTTGCACTTCTTAGGCGATGTCTAAGGACAGCTGGGAACACCTTAGGGCATGCATTCAAATTGGTGCTATGGTGCAGGCCACCAACTGATCAGCTACCTCGCGCTGATGGGCAGAACAACCAGGCAACGCTGAGAGATAGCTTCTCATGTTAAGTCACTGCAATGGTGAGCAGGTCCCCTAAAGTGGGGACACACAACAAAGAACATTTAATAGGCTGTTTACATGGTGGCTGCCATACCCAAAGGAAGGTTTTTCCTAATTTATAATTTGCCGTACTCAAGAAGCCCACTAATTTGCTCTACTCACATCTCTGAGACAGAAAGAGTGTGGGGGACAGCGTGGGTAACAGTGTGGGTAAGAAATACGACACCTCCATTAGGATCAGAATTCACTATTCTAATCCTAACGTAGACTTCGTAGGGTTCTGCGAGGCATGCGGAGAAGTGCATCTGCAGGTTTCGCACTCATGATGTACATCGCACACCACATAATGTGAGCTGCTCACTTTAAACATGCAAGTTTCATGTCATTTCAATTATCGCACTATAGGGAGCCCAACCTCAAGTTTACGCAGCGCCGTCCGCCAGTGAAGCGGAGAGAGGTGGAACCACCGGTCGCTCGGATGGGCGCACTCGCATTGCACGAGCGGAGAAACGTGTTTCTGGAGGCTTTTATCTCGCGTTTCCCGCCCGCGCGCTGCAGTGTTTTTATCAGTGCAGAAAGCAGGCACACACCACAGATGCTTTGCGTGCTGTCACAGCGGTTTAGAAAAAAAGAATAGCCGAGAACTGCCCGTGAAAATCAGGTACCATTATCCTGGCAGAGAACACGGATTTACGGGAAATCGCAAAATGATGTGATGCTTGCACCCGCGGTATCTTGATGTCACTTTTTGCAGCATAAGATATCATCAATAGTTAACACGGAGAAGCATGATGGCCGAACATATTTAACAGAAACTGCGAATGTCAAGCGAAAGTGCATGGAGCAAGTATATTCGTCTTACATTTCAAAGAATGTGCCCTTGCTAGGTCACTTACCATTTTTTTAATATGACAGCAGTGGTACACGTTGGCCCCATACATCACAGTTATTAAATACCGTGAGTACTGGTGTTGTTTTGCTTAATTAACTGGTGGATATGAGTTTCTAGTCGCTGTTCAGTACAAAATTTGAGTAGCTGTATGTTCATAGTGAGCGTGTTTATGCTGGCCATGGAAGCGTCTGTGCCACTGGCGGTATGTAGCTGCCGCTTTGGCTAGGTAGGCCAAGTATCTGTAGAGAGAAGCAAGGTAGCCATAAAAACCGCAAAGATATTGCGAAGTCTGATGCTGTTTTTATCACCAAAAATTACATTTTAATGGGAAAAACACACGATCGAAGGGCGCATTTTATAGTGTTGATGAATTGGCCTTTTAAAACAAACAGAGCGCCATTATTGTAAGCGCGCACACGGTCTGAAATAATTGCTTACACCGCAAGAAACATGCGTGGTCACAGTGGCAATAGAGATTATTGTGCCGCATTGTAATGCAGACAAAATCAGCTTCAAAAAGATGAAAACAGCATGGTGTGACGATGAGATGTCGCTATCTTTCGAGGCGGAGCTTGTACGCGGCTGTCAGCATTGCGTATTAATTGTAATGCAGCCAGCGACTGGACAAGATAGACATAAATATGAACTGTTCATACTAATCACATAATCAATTTGATGTCTGTTGTGGCCTGCAACCGATGGAATTCCGAGCGAACGTACACGAAATTGCAATTTCTCGCGCCTACAGCTCCGAGCAGACGCCACTTCACGATGCGTTTTATCGGCCGTATAATAACAGAAACTGAAAACTCGTCTCTAGTTTCACGTCAGTGACGTCGTCATTCACATGCGCTTGGCAGCCATGAACATAGCATCGTCTTCAACGACCGACTCGGGCCCGTAATCGCGGTATTTAAAGTGTGGTATATGTTGAAATTGGAAGCCCGAAAATGTTTTTCACTGCCACAAATTTTACTGACACTGCCATGCAACAGTCACATGACGCAGTATATGCAGCCACTGAGCGCGTGTGAGTTGTGCGAGGCGCCTAGGGAGGCGTAAGAACGCGCTAGCACGCGCAAAAAGTGGGCGCACTCACAGGAGGCAAGGCCAAGAGCAGAGAGGGAAGCGACCGCAAATCGTACCAGCGGCCGAAACGGCGCTTTTCGCAAGTGCGCCGCAGCGCCCTCTGTCCCAGCTTGGGAGGCCTATAAAGGCCTGAAGGTATTATGTGAGCGGGGCACACTTTGAGCTTTGGAATTCCCCTCGCTGTCCTCCGAAAAATGTTGCGGGGGCAGCGAGGAGAGCCGGCAAAGGATATACACATAAGGCCATGTCTACAACACAACAGATTTTTATTAAAACGTGCTACTGCGCAGCTTTCGTCGTCGGCGGTGGTGGCTCGATTTGCCAAATGCGCACCCGACCTTCGTCTCCAGCTGAAGCGAGGAGGCCTGGCGTTGATGGGTTCCACGCGACACAGTTGACGTCCTGTTCATGTGATTCGTGGCACGCTAACCGCCAGGAAGGCTCTCCCGAGCCAGACTGCTCTTCAATGAACACGCGAACTCCGTTGTCGCCGCATCCAGTGGCTAGTAAGCCGGTAAGAGGGCACCTGCCAACAATGAAAATTGTCTGTGTCTGTTGTTGGTGCTAGGCACTAGCACCTGATGGTGTTGAACATTGGGTCATTTTATGAACACTACCCATATATCCAATGCTGGTTTGAGCCACAGGATCTTAATTTTCATTAATTATCCTGATTTCAAAATGCCTCTTCAGTATAAAAGATCTATGCTCTTATTTTCTATCCATCATATACAACTCTTGACATGTCTTGTTACGTGGCGTTTACACTGTTTATGGCTTTATATTTCATTTCACAACACAACTGGGAGGTGTGGGTGTGTTTTGCACACACACATACACATAATTTTTGAGTGGTGGACTTTTTGAAAGTGGATGATGGGGAGGGATGAGGAGGAAAGGGGGGGCGGGGGGGGGGGGGCTCGAAATGCTAAGTTTAATAATTTCACATTTTTGTAGGGCAAAATTTTATCACAGAAACATATGGTAAAATACACTATATTATGTCAGTGCAACAATGTACAAATTAGAAGTATAAGGTGGAGGCTTCTAAACAAAACAGAAAAATAATGACGAACATCTCTCGTGCATTACTAGCACCTATGACGCACAATCATCGCCTGCAATATGCATGAAAGGAGATTCGCACACAAAATGGAAGCAGGGGCGCTTGCCTTCAAGTACTTACACTGGAGTTGGCAACCTTTGACATAAGAAGGCCGCCTGTATTTTCGCACTGGCTGCTGCACACACACAGTTACCATTCTTGGTTCCCCATGCATGCATTTAAAATTTCAGTCGAGTCCGTTGAAATGGTGACCCGCCCACCATATGGATAATCCTGATACACACACACACACAACGCTGATGTTATGATTTCATAACGTGCACAAGAGGTACTGCACAAGAAACAAGACTGTCACTCAGCACTTATGCCACTAAAGAAAATCAGAAAAGGTAAGGCAGACAACTGTGACAAAGCAGATGAGCTCATTTTTATCATAGACATGCCGACTGGTCAGTAGCTACGTCCAGAGACAATCTATCGCCGTCATACGTTGGATAGATATACTAGCAGCCATGGCACAGCCATACACCCATGTGACCTATATAATAAAAGACATGTTGATATTTTTGTCTATTAGTTAATTAATTTTGGCTAAAGTGAAAAGGCTACACCAGTCTATTCGTTTGCAGCAGCTTGTCAATTTCTCTTTTCACTCATGTCAAGGCAGACAAACAATGGCCTTCATTAACTTCTTTTCCTGGTCGTGCTACGCATGTCCCTATGGTGTTTTCCTCTATGGCAAGGTCATAGAATGCAACATGATGCGCAATTCTGTGCTTAAACAAAAAACAAATGCAAGCACACAAGCACTTACAAAGGCGTCCTTCTCGGTAAACAGACCAACATCCAGAATAGCTCAATAGCAGTACTGTCACAAGAGCACTACTACAATTTTTGTTTTCCTTTTTGCTGGGCAACTATTTTCTGCACTCTACCATGGCTATCAGTTGCCGCTCTGTGCAAGACGGGCCGACTCTATCAGAAATTACCTTAGTCATGTCAAAGGAAAACAATGAAGTCATTTGGACTCAAACTATTTTTCAGGAACTCTATTGTCATTAATTTTATCATATTGTTTTCAATATAAGAAGAGAAAATGAAGGACAAGGTAGCTTTCTTTAATCTTTCACCGCAACTTTTGCCACATGACTTAACTCCGTTCCCTTCTTTCGTATTATTGCCACACTGGCTTGACTGTGGTTCTGAAATGCACTATGTCGAGCCCCCTGGCTCCTTTAGCCAATGTATATGTTATTTATTGACAAATAATCAGGTAGACCTTAGCAGACACCACAGAAGATCTGACGTCACACATAGCATTAGTGAGAGGACCTCAGGGTGGTGTCACTAAGCGTGTTTTCTTTTTGTGCATTTTCTAGCAAGAGTGTGCTTTGGTTATTGTGAAAGGCAATTTACTAGTATGAGAGAAATTGTTTCCAACATAAGTGCCTTTTCAGTACTTTCATAGTATTTCCTCTTTCACAATAACGTGAATGTGACAATACACGTTACTCATCACTATGATTTGATTTAAAGAAACAGAGGTGGCCAGAAATTATATACAGTTCTGCGGCCCAAGCACACATTTGATTACCGAGATAATGCAACAAGTCACACCCCATTTCTGACTCCAGCCACTCACCAGGAGACGCTGTAGACTGGCCGTGGGTGCAGTGTGCCAACGGTGCCTTCACAGTCCCAGCGGGCATCTCCCGACGGTGTTCCCAGGAGTCGTGTCCACACACGGACGCTGCCGTCTGCGCTGGCCGAGGCGAGGCGGTGACCCCGGCCGTCAAAGCACACTGACCACACGGTGTTTTCATGCAGGAACATCGAACACGTGCACTCCCAGTCGTCCAACTGCTCAGCATAGACACGTATGCTGTTGTCATAGCCTGCAGACACCAGCTCCTGCAATTGCGGTATGATGCTTGCAGTGGCCTAATGGAACATCTCTGTTGATGAATGGCACCACGCTATGGCAGTAATAAGAGCATTTCCCCCCTTCTTCAAGCGCTCATGTTCAGCTGAATTTCTCATAGCATGGGAGAGCTAAGAACTTTCGTGTAGACAGCTTCCAACTCACCACAGCTGTATTGGCATCTTAATTGCACGCGTGAGTCATAAATGAAAAACAATCAGACAACACACTCTTTGCTCTTATTTCAATAGCCAGATGCTTTTATTAATTTTAGCCATACATTCTACATGGATACTAAACATAATCATAGCACTCATTGTCTTCAGTCATCCTTGTTGGTTTTCTGTGCTATATTCTAAGAACAATCAATGCCATGCCCATACCGCTACCCTTCATATTCCAGCATTTACTTCACTCCGGACAGTGCATATGTACCCAGTTAGAGGTGGATCCCCACACAAGCCTATATCACACCTATATAAGCTTCACCTTGCTCAACTTGCCCCAGGGAATCTGACCAAAGGGACAGAAATGCACTGACCGTCTGTGAAGCCAGCATAAAATTACCTCTCTCAAAACTGTTGGCAGTGGCTAATTGTGCATATCAAGGTTAAATAACATAATGCTATTCTATAGAAATGTTACTCCAATCTGCCTATTGCAATACCTTAGGCAAACTTGCAATACAAGCATCAGCTTAAATCCACAGCTCTTTCTAAACAGCCCGATCAAGTACTCTTCTGCTACAGAGGGCCCTTCTTTTTTGTTTTGAAGATGAACTATGTCACCTGCTCGGCCATGACCTCGCTATATCAGCGCCTCGCATGAGTAAAGGAGTACACAGTGGTGGAAGGAGTTTTGGTTGGGATGAGCTTACAGAGCAAAAAGTTTGTAAGCTCACCCTTGCAAGCTGTTAAGAATGTTAGCAAACCACTCTGAAGCTTCCCCTTGCAGTGGCTCGCTGAGATACTTCACACTGCTTGTAATGGTGCACAAAATATAATGCATCCTCAGCAGAGTTGTTAGAGCGATGCATAAAATGAAGCCTGGTTGCAACAAACTGAACATGACATGGAAATAGCTTTGTTATATCCAATGATTCATTATATTAAATGTATGTTTGCCAAATGGCAGTAGCGTATTTAGTTTAATTCGTTATAACTGATAACAGTGGTGAAACAACCATTTCACCATTCAGCACAGGTCCTGGTGCTGGATGAGCCTCTGCAGCCCCTACCTTTTCTTTTTCCTATGATGATGATGACAGTGTGCTGCTGGTTTTGATTTAAGATCTGCGGGCAAAGGAGAATTGATGACAGGGGCATTTGGCTATGATGCGGGGTTTGGCAGAGGCTTAGCACGATCTTTCTGCCAAAAGGCTGTTTCGGCGCAGGAAGGTGCAAACATCCACTCTCAACGCAATCTGGCACAATCGGCAGAGCAGTTCCACCACTGCAATAATTTGTTACACCCATATTCATTACATTGAGGTTCAACCATACATGTTATTAGCTACGCAAGGTATTAGTCGCCAGTTCCAGAATAATTAGTCAGCAGCCATCGTCTACTCCTTTCAGAAAATTGCCATTCTCCAGCTCTTCCAAGAAGGTTTCAGTTTTTTTTAGCTTAGTGTATATGAGTGGCATCACACAAGAGACTAGCTATGTTGGCCCAGCCTGAAATACTACTTACAAACAGTGAAGGGCTAATTGTGGCAAAGACACAGTATTGTATGTAGAGGTATGCAAATATAATTCAAATGTCTCAAATATTTGTCAAATATTGCATTTTTAATATTCGTGTTCGATTTCAAAATGAAGCATGCAAAATTTTTTGTGTTTGGTAGGATTGCATAAGAAATCCCACCATCTTGCTGTGAATCAAGGAACTTGTACATTTATGCTACGTGCCAAGACAAGCGATAACTACATGGGTAAGCATCAGTAGTGCACAGAGGTGTGATGGCGACCAACAATGAGTGCGTGCGGCAGTACTTATGACTTATTGCCACCAATTACACGCTATCATGATAAGCTAAGCACCTTCAATGGTGTGCTTGGCAGCATTGTTGCCGATCGTGTAACCATGCTGGTGTACTGCAAGCTTTTAATAGGCAACCAAAATGTGCTGGTCTACCTATCGCAGCCACCTCCTTGTGCAGGACCTCTTTGACATGCATTGAAGTGGCCTGACCATGTGGAACAACCAATATTCCTTCGTATTATACCATTTAGTATTCTATTTAAATTGACTGAGATAATGACATATTATTCATACAGTTATTATTTGGGGCAGCAACATTGTAACAGTTTTCTTTTTTGCTCTTTTTTGGTTATTTCATGTACTGTACTGCTTCTTTCCAGATTATTTATTAGATATTATATAACTTCTTTAGTTATGCTTTTCTGAAGTGCCATTATAAAATGTATCTTTTTGGACCAAAACTAGCCTATGGCTATGGGTCCACACAGTGTGTGCAAACTTTATGTAACAATTGTGAGCAATAAAATTCATTCATTCATTCACATTTTGCTTTGATAATTTATTTGCGTATCTTCTTAACATAACTATGTTTTAAATAAAATATTATTACTAAAGGTGAAGTTATGTTTTGCTATTCAATATGCAAAACTGGATACTCGTATTAGATTTGTATTTGAGGAAAGCAATATTCATATACCCCAAAAATTAAGTTACTCTTCTTGCCCTATGAAACTGTGCGTGAGCATTTTATACATGTCATTTGGAGATATGTTCTTTTTTCTGTTTTCACTGACACATGCAGCAAGCATGGCCTGAAAAGTTTCAACCAATTACAGTACTGCTCGCAAAACTTAAAGCACAAAAGACTGAAACAGTGTTAGGTTACAGAGACCCTGAGTGCGCCTTTCATTATACATGTGTATGCAATAGACCTAGCCAGCCATGTGCAGTTCCCAAAAATAATACTGGAAGTGCAGGCAAGTGAAAACTTATTCGGCACTCATAAGCGATAGCAGAGACATACATAACTACTACAACAGGCATTTTTGCAGGTGCAATGCCACTAAGCATCAAATTCAGCTCCAATCACTCTCACTTACCTCATATGTTGGGTGCCAGATGACTGTTTTGACATCTTGGGTGTGACATGTCTGAACAGATGCACACTCGTACTCATCCAAATCATCAACAACTAAAACAGAGAACATAGAGGTGATTAAATTCTATAGATCTATATCTTCACAAGTAGCAACACAAAATCAACTTCCCTTCCTTCTATCTCAAAAGTGTGTCATAACCCTAACCCTAACTGACCACACGAGATGTTCAATCACCTTTTCTTTTTTTTTGCAGGTATTATTCTCACTGATGCAAAGCCCAGCATGTTCTCTTGTTAGAACTGGATTACAGCATAAAAATGACATGTTCTGGCAAGATTCATCATGAACAACCTCTTCTTGGTTCCAAGCTGCACATAGGAAGCCTTTGAATCATTCAATGACTGAAAAGAACCATGCCCTTGCATGAATGTCCTTCAAGTGGAGTGCATGCTCTGCCTTACCTAGTACACAATGCGCTGTGCAGATTTGACATCTGCAGTCGAACCTCATTGGTACTTACTCACTTAATGTGGTTTGTACATAGTCAAGAACATTCCCCCGCCCAGCCCCCATTGAACCACATGTATTGGCTGACCACTTGAGCCATAGTCGCCAATTAGATGCTGAACAGTTAGTGCATACTATTGTCTTGCTTGTTCTACACGCACAAGCAGAAAATAGGCGAAATTTCGTGCACACTTACGTTCCATTCTCAAAATGCAACAATCGGTCTTGCTAGCGATCATGCCAGCGATCACTGTACGTTTAAACGTGGCCAAAATTACACGTTTCCTGCTTGTACAGCCGTCCGACACTTGCAACGCACAAAACCATAGCCTCCGAGAGCTACATTACAGACAAACATGGCCACAGTGACACGCTTTATGCTTACACATTGGCCTATCATAGCATACAAAAGCATGGCCTTCGAGATTTGCAATAACATGAAACATGGCCGCCGTGACGTATTTTTTGCTCATACAGTTGCCGATTGCGGTGCACTAAAGCATGTCTTTTGAGATGACCTTCCGGTAACTCGCAGGAGCTGCAATCCAATCCGAGTTGTTACCACTCAGAAGCACGTTTTTCTTTTCTTGGCTCAGCGTGTTTCAGCCACTCCAACCACGGTTGTTGGTTGTGGTGTCTTTGTTTTTTGATGCGGCATGTCGTGTTCCTTGTCCTTTGTTTTGTGCAAGTGGGTGTAATTCACACATAAAGACTGGACTATGTCAGGGTATCGTGTTCTGAATGTGAAAGAAAAGCTGGACATTATCCACCGTATTGAGAACAGAACAAAGAAGTGTGAAGTCGCCCGCAAAAAGGTCTTGCCTCTAACAACTGTGTGAGGCATGTGGAACACTCGTGAAAAGCTGAAGTGTGGCACAGGCAATAACTTGAAGAGGTGCCATATAAGGGACTCTGCTTTTTCCGAAGTGGAAAAGGCTGTGGTGCTTTGGATGAAAAAGGCATGCAGCTCAATCTTGCCGACAAGCGGTCCGTTTCTGGCCGAGAAAGCGCAGACCTTCGCGGCCCAGTTTAATTGCAGTGGTTTTGCCTGCAGCAACTGCTGGCTGTTATGACTTAAAGTGTGTTATAGCATCATCAGAAAATCTGTATGTGGTGAAGCTGCTGCAGCAAACAAAGAGGGCGCCAATGAGTGGCTGAACGATGACTTTCAGTAAGCATACCTATGCTGCCAACAGCTTTAATTTTGATGAATTCGCGTTTTTCTACTGCCTGCTTCCGAACAATACACTAGCATTCAAAGATGAAAAATGCACAGGTAGAAAACACGTCAAGTATCGGATATTGGTCACCTTCAGCAGCAACATGACCGGCAGTGAAAAGCTGCCACTCATGGTTATCGGAAAGTACGCCAATCCAAGGTGCTTCAAAGGTGCCCATTTTGCCATCCAGTGTTGCTTACAAAAGTAACCAGAAGGCATGAATGATGAGCCAGCCGGATCATCGTTTTTCCACCCAACAAAGGAACGTACTCATCGCGCTCGACAATGTGTCGGCGCATTGTTTTAGACAACTTGGCAGCCATGAAGCTGCTCTTCTTGCCTCCAAACATATTGCTCGCCTAGCCCCTCGATCAGAGCATAACCATCTCTGTGAAGCAGTTGTACCGGAAGAATCTGCTGCATAGAATGGTACTCGCCACGGATAGCAGTAAGAACTACGAGGCAGACCTCCTTGGTGACATACATCTGCTTATGCACTCTTGGATGCAGGTCCTGCTTGTGACTGTGCAAATGTCTCGCGCAAAGCAAAATTCATCGCGCGTGAAGGCAGCGACAACTAAGTCAATAAGGCCGCAGATGACTGTGACAGCCTGCTTGTAGAAGTACTGGAATGGAAAGGTGAAGCGGCAAAGCATGAAAATTTTGACATGTTCCAAGATGTTGACAGTGATGTTGTTACATCCCAAAGCTATCTATCGGACAGTGGCATTACTGCTGCCGTCGCACCTCACCCAGCTTCAAGCAAAAGTGGATGACGGCCCTTCATTATCGGAAGTGGTAGGTGCTTTGACTGTCATGCGAGCCCTCACAGAGAAGCGTGTCCTCGAGAAGAAAGCGGCTCGTAGTCTTGCAGATTTTGGAGGTACCATCGCTACTGCAAGGCCACCCCGATGGCGAGTAACGGATTTTCTGCTGCCTACCCACAAATAAAGCTTGTTTAAGCATGTGTTGTTGAGAGGGTCGTGGCGTAGTTCTTTCCTGGCCTGTAAGTAGCTGCTAGACTGGCATTTGAAGTCAATGTGTACATCGTTTAATGCATACCAAAACGTAGTTCCCGGTAACAAGTATTAATGAGGTTTGACTTAGGAACATAAAAATGGCTGTATAGACTTGATCATCCGCTACTTTTATGAGAGAAGTTCTCACAGCAGTACCGGTGGGTACAGTACCAGGCTCTCAGAGACAAGTACACGTGTACGACATCCGCAAGGAAGCCCTGATCATACTGCTGCAATGCAATGCAATCATACTGCCGCTTGCTTGCCATGTGCCCCAAGAAGTGAGCAAGTTAGCTTCTGAGCCATCTAGCAATTCAGCTAGGTGCACAAATGTTCATAGATTTTTCTAAGAAAATAAGCTAGATAAAGCAGTCATCTGGTCTTGTTGGTATGACATTGTGACATTGTGTGCGTGTCACGTCTTTCTTCATCCTTGTGTTTTTATGCGCTAAAAGCCTCACAACACTTGATAAGCACGCCTTTCTTACACACCAGCTTAGGGTAAGTCACAGTGGCCATGTCAGCAAAGTTATTTTGATTTTATTTATTTACACATACTGCCAATACCAATAGGGACTATAACAGGAGGACACAATGAGACAGGGATGGCGTACAAGTAAAACTATGTAAACCATACAACCAAAGGTCACCCAACTTAAGGTTGTAAGGCCTATAACACATTCGGATTTGAGTCATCTGAGACAAAAAAGACACAAAACTGTTTTAAAATTGTGAGGCTAACAAATAACTTCCGATTACTTTAGAGAAACTCGCCAAAGATTTACTGCTGGTAATGGGGGGGTCAGGTTATTCCATTCTGTGATCGCCAGGAGCAACAAAAGCAGTTGACTGCGTTGGACAGCAGTGGCTCAGTACACTGATACCTGGTGAAAACTAGGCCAGTAAGATTGCCCACTGTTCACAATGTGAAGCTTGTCGTTGAATAGGTGTATTCAAAGCAATGTCAAACCTGTTAACACTTCTATGCATGATGCCCAGCCTCTAAATATATCCCACCTTGGTCACAAGAGCATTGTTGCCTTATCACTCTAATCTACGGTCTTATTTAGAAAACTTAGGCAAAGCCCCAAAACTTGCCATTACTGCAGCCAATCACCCGCCAGTTTTGCACTTCCTATCTGATATGAGACAGCAGCTGCTGTGTGCAAAGCTCATAGATTGTCTGTGGCAGGTGGCAGTGAAGTGATGCCAAGAATTACTGTGCGAGAACAAGTAACACTTTGAAAAGTAAAAAATAAATGGCTCAATGTTCTCTGCAATTCACCCAACAGTGAAGCCAGCTTCTTTCAGGAGTCATTCTGTAATGGATCATTTCACTACAAATTCACACCCAACATGAGTCCACTATAAGATAACTAACACTCGAATCTCGATCAACCTTAATGGTTGATGGCTGGGACATGATTTCTTGACACTGCTGCAATTTGCCAGAATAAACATAAATGCAACCTGAATGAAGATGAGCAATCAGTATTTTATCTTAATGCTAGCACCAACTGGTGGCATTCTTCTACATCGGCAATTTGTCTGCACCATGTCAATGGCAGCCTCCTGACCAACCAGCACATGGTAGGCTAACCACGACCGAAAGCAATGGTATCAAGAACTAGCAGCACTATTCAAGATGGCTCACAACACACAAGGCACATCAATTTTATCATTCCTTGAAGTCCAACTCCGGCAATTTTTTTAACATGTCAAGGCAATGGCGATTCTGTGTTCCTGAGGCACTCCTGTCATGCTCCCGATAGCAGAAATGTTCAGCAAATGCAAAAATAATTCCTAAATCGCAAAAAAAGCATGCAACTGAAACCGAAATCCAACCCAGTAGTGATGTCATATCAGTCAACCCGCCTTCTGCAGGGTGTGACAGCACATGAGCCTTTCCCCCGGCGGTAATGTTGCGAAGGTAGTCGGCGCGCGCACATCATGGAGGCCGTGATATGACACTGGTGCGCTTCTGTCACTTTGCTAAATGACATCAACACAGAGTGGGGCCAATAAGTGTAGGAAGCCAGGCTGGCGGTTTGAGGTAATCAATAAAAAGAAAATTCCAAGCAATCTTCACATCTCTCAAGTTTGTAATCTTGCACAAATGACAGAAGTGTGCCAAGGAACGTACCAACGTACCCAGCAAATTTTATTGACATCCACTAAGCTCGAAAAATTGCCAGAGTTGGCCTTTAAACCATTTGCGGCAGCAGTCCAATATTTAATCCCTCACCGTCCCATATCCAGACAGTCTTGTCACGGCCACAGGTGGCCAGATGACGGCCCGAGGGAGACCATGCTACGGCCTTCACTTCACTCTCATGTCCTTCAAGAGTGGCCACACTCTCCCAAGTGCGCGACTCCTGATCAATTCGCCATATGCAAACGGTGCCATCAAAGCTTGCCGTGGCAAGACGGCCACCACATGGAGACCATGCAACACAGCGGACGGTCCTCCGGTGTCCATCCAACAGCACGGCCTTGCATGTCCATGCACCACCTGCATGCACACAAGACAGTAATGAACAACTAATGTTAGTCCAAAAGGTGGCTATGTCTGCTCTGGTTTATTCTGCCATGTTGGAATCAACAAAAGTTCCAGTATTCTAAATTATGAGATATAATCCCAGATAACCCATGAATGTCGGAGAGAAACAGATAGTTCTGTAATTGTGTACAGTGGTCACCATTAGGACAGAAATGCTGAATTTCTCCCCTGTTCAAGCTTAAAATAGCTTCCATGATCACACTATGTTAACACAGTATTGCGTGGCGTTCTCACATTTAGTATAAAAGCCAGATTTTCGAGGAGCATTTTTTTTTTCCTTTTTACATGAAGCTTTCCTGAATATGGCTGCTATCTTATGGAATACCTAGCAGTAATAAAAATATAATTACTTGCCTGGACGAAGGATCAAGGCTCAGTCTCACAGGAGAGCAGATGCAAATTTACAGGTGACATGCACACGTACATTTGTAAGTGTATGCATTGTAAGATGCCACAATAAAGGCCACAATCACATGTATACATTAACTGTTCCAATGCTAGCCAGTTCTTCTGGAATTATGTTGATGTGGGTCGTAGAACAGGCTCGTAAGAGCACATGTGCACACTAGTTTCTTTTATGACAAGAGTGCCCAAATTCATATTTGAAGTTAACTTATAAGATTCTCCATGCAAAAACCAGGATTTGCACCCAGAGGTATCTGGATTAATTTTGACCACTTGGAGTTCTTCATTGTACACCTAAATTAACTTCTCCTTCGAGATGCAACCATCGTGGCCACGAATTGTTCAATTTTTCTTGCACTTAGTAAGACAACGCCACAGCAACTTAAGATACTGTTGACGTACGAATAAAATGGGCGAACACAAGCCCTCTTTACTGTTGCCATCAAGACATCAACAGAAAAACATCGTTACTTGCAGAGAGAAATAAGTTTTGCGGACCTTGTAGTAGTTCTAACACCCCGAGTTTTGTGAATGAACGTATTATAATGGCGAGTAAAACTTCCGCTCGTCATTTTTATTCATTCCCGGCTCATGAATGCAACGCGTACTATACTGATCCCCGCCACATATGGGGTCTGACACAATCCTAGTTTCCTTTTCCTTCTGAATAGTGTGTGTCCGCTGTATCGGCACTAACAGTTTAGTGGTTGGGGCCATGAAGTTGGGTTCGATCCATGTCTCGGCGGCTGCATTCCCACATGGGGAAGAGGCGTTTAAACACATCACGGTCAGCACCCCATTAGAGGTTGTTGTTTGAACTGAGCAGAGAGAGAGAGAGAGAGAAAAAAAAGAAACGTTAAATAAGACGGGCACGAAAACAAGACACACACAGGACAATCGTTCAGCCGTCTCTCGTTTCCGTCGCCCTATTTTTTAGCGCTCCTTTTTCGTTTCTAGTATGAACCAACTAGCCCGTAAACATGTTCTACTATGTCATGAATTTAGTGTCAAGATAACCTAAACAAATAACAAGAAGGTACGAACACAGCCGCAACGACAACCATGCCTGCGAGAGCTCGTGCGTCGCTTCCTAGCGCTGATCAGGGTCCAGTTTTAATTGTCATCGGTGGGTGATTCCACGTAAGATCGAACAAAGCATGGCTGGTCACCCTCTTAAATTTATTTCAAAATTTTATATATTGCTGCCCGATGTGTGGAAAGAAGAGATCCGCAGTTGGTTTTGCTAGAAAAAATTTTGTCGAAGCGCCGGGAGTGAATAATGACGAAGAGGTGGAGTGCCGCGCTTACCTGCTCTTCTGTTTTGGCCAACTTTGGTTAATAATTACACAAGCTATACTAAGGTTAGGTGGCTGAAACTTTTTAAATACACGCATGTTTTTACTTGTGATAAATTATTTTTGCTTTTTATAGGGAGTGTACTTATTTTTATAAAAATCCTCAAAATCAGCCTATGAAGCATTTTTCTGTCCACTTTGTGGGCTTATATCGCAAAAAAGGCTTGTGGCAGAGCAGCGAAAATTCATCATTACGTTCTAAGCATACTCTTTTGTCAAACTGCAAAAGCTTATATTTATATAACTTTTCAATAAAAATAGATACGGGCGGGCGAACTTCAAAAAAATACCGAACAGTGGAAATTTCTGAAGAAAATTTAAAAAAAACCCATTTTTGATATTTTTTAAACTTTGTGCACTTATTCTCCTTCACGTTGGCTTTCACAATCACCAAAAACATGTTGCATAATTTTGTTCCACTAGGAGTTACAGGCCGTCAAATTAGACCCTTACGCAATGATAGGCAATTGTTGTTGATCCGGCTTCTTGCCCGCTGAGTGTATAGAATGAAAACAGAATTAAATTTCTGGCCCTTAAGAGGCCAGCAGCACCGAAAAAAGGTGTCAGTGGCACCGATGACGTCAATTTAGACATGATTTGGTCACCCGAGCGGCCATGAGTGCGGGGCTACCGAGCAGGTGCGCGCGCCCCCAGATGCTCTCCGTAAGAGAGGCACAGTCAGCTCCTTTTCGCCTCCTGAAACCAAAAGTGTTCGAAACATTTCTTGGATAACTTCAACGCGTGTGCATTAAAGATTCGCTATCCATTCTGTCTTTTTTCGCACCATAGTTAGGCCCTAATAACAAGGCGGAGATGGAAGCAAGATCAAAACACTATCAGGTAGCTATGAGCGCTCGCTTCACGCACGCGGTCGACAGCTGCCGCCGCCGCCAGAGAAACAGTGCACCGCCACTTGTGGTCAGTATAACGCAAGAACGTGGCACTCCAGTGCCAAAGCAAGATATAGAACGCCAAAGGAAACAAAAGCAAAACAATTGGTAACCGGACGCGCGCACCTATCTCAGATGGAAGACAACCTGCCGGTTTACTCCAAGGTGACATATGTGAGTGATGAAACCGCCAGTCATTTAAAAAAAAAGATAGTTCGGAAAGAGCTGTTGTCCCAGTACCCAATGGTTATTCTCAGCAACTGGACACGGGAAAAACGCGTGCGATGGAGTCGGAGGTCCCTTCAAGCATCAGGCAATGCTCAACAACTTGAGGACAAACCCTGAAAGTGCAATTCGTACAGCCAGAGACTTTGCAACCATTTTCTCAGAGAAACTGAAAGGGCTGCATCTAATACACCTTGAAGAAAAAGAACTTGTTGCCTTCCGCGAGTTAAAGAAGGAAGAGTGGATGAGAGTACCCGCGTTCCATGGTGTTGGCATGCCTGACAGCTATCCACGTCAACGAAAGCATCTCCTGGTTTGTACGTGGCACGAATAGCCGGGCCTGCTTGGAAGGAGTTACGTGTACATGAAAGAAGAAATCTGAACTGTCTAATCAATCGAATAAACTCGATTTCAGCCCAGAAACATGAATTAATGAAGCGGTTCTTCTTGACCTCCACAAATTTTCCATTTTGCTAAAGGTTCTTTGGAAAGCGCTCCTTGCTTATTGCATTTTTATCCTACCTTTCATTTTTTTTTTTTTGCCGGGCAGGGGGGGGGGGGGGGGGGGGGAATCTAAGCTACGCATTGAGTTCTTACTGCCTTTTTGCTGAGGTAAAGGCGGAAAATATCTGTCTGCGCTACGACACCGCGGCGTATCAAAGAACCCCACGCCTACAAAACTGACCCCTAATCATTCAGTATTGTGCTCCTCACAGCTAATATGCAGCGTTCAGAAATAAATGACCGGGCACATTATCATGCCAAAATTTGAAGGCCGTACGCGATCACAAATGTCAGAATAATCAGACGTTCATGGTTCGCTGAGCCTTCCATAAGGGTATAATTTGACGGCCTGTAACTCCTAGTGGAACAAAATTATGCAACATGTTTTTGGCGATTGTGAAAGCCAACGTGAAGGAGAATAAGTGCACAAAGTTTAAAAAATATCAAAAATGGGTTTTTTTTTTAAATTGTCCTCAGAAATTTCAACTGTTCGCTGTTTTTTTGAAGTTCGCCCGCCCTTATCTCTTTATTGAAAAATCATATAAATATAAGCGTTTGCAGTTTGACAAAAGAGTATGCTTAGAACATAATGCTGAATTTTCGCTGCTCTGCCACAAGCCTTTTTTGAGATATAAGCCCGCAAAGTGGACAGAAAAATGCATTATGGGCTGATTTTGAGGATTTTTATAAAAATAAGTACACTCCCCATAAAAAGCAAAAATAATTTATCACAATTAAAAACATGCGTGTATTTACTTTAAAATGTTTCAGCCACCTAACCTTAGTATAGCTTGTGTAATTATTAACCAAAGTTGGCCAAAACAGAAGAGCAGGTAAGCGCGGCACTCCACCTCTTCGTCATTATTCACTCCCGGCGCTTCGACAAAATTTTTTCTAGCAAAACCAATTGTGGATCTCTTCTTTCCACACATCGGGCAGCAATATATAAAATTTTGAAATAAATTTAAGAGGGTGACCAGCCATGCTTTGTTCGATCTTACGTGGAATCACCCCGGAACAGGATCATAACCTACTTTCATTAGGAACAGGGTCGTAGCGCGACGGCCACTTACTGCCCGCCCAAAACTACAAGAGGCAGTAAGATCCGAGGAGCTAAACGTCCAACCTTCGAGCGCCCAGAGTCGAGTCTTTTTGTCGCCGCCGCAGCTTGCCAACACTGTTCCCGCAGGATTCCACGATACACACCACACACGGTCTTTATGACCTTCAAGTTCTGACACCAGTGTCATTTTCATGTTGTCAGCCATGTCGATGCAACGAAGAGCACTTCGACGAAAACCGCACGACCTACAATCGCGTCGACCTACAACCACATCGCCCGCATGTTTACAAGTCAACAGACTTTCAACGGCACGACATGAGACTCAACTTGGCTTTTAATGACTACTTGTAGCTGGTTTGAAATCTTTATTTTGCGCACGTTGCTCACAAATGCGAACAAAATTATTATATTATGCCTGCCTTGGTTATCGTACGCATTGTAGTAAACAAATATAAATATTTAGTACTTTATTCTTCCTCTGCCACGCAACACTAAAAGGTGACGCCAGCATCACGCACTACGTAGGCGCCATTTTTTTCTGGTGCGAGCAGTCCCACATCGTGTAGATTTATCCTTTGTGGTAAAGAAAGTGACGCGCGTAACGCTCAAAGCACCATGCCCGCGTTTTGCGCTGTAAAAGGTTGCGGCACAAGGCACAAGAAAGGCGGCAACATATCCTTCCACTCGTGAGCATTTACATTCGCAACGGTCTACGCTTGTTTATCGGGGTGGTCGGTCTGGTCGAGTTTCGCGTCTCTCCTGTGGAAACTGACGCATTGCATGCCTCAGCCGCTCTATAAAACTTTCTTTTAGCTATCAGACTCTAAAAAGTGCCGGCGGCGGTGTAATTTAGCATGTGAGAAGCAGACGATGTTGCGTACTTCCGCACACTGCTTACCGCGCGCAGTGGCGTTCCACGTGCGTGCGCCCCGCTGCGCCGTCCGATCTCGGCATTGATGTGCTTCATCTCGAGTTTCACATTTTGCAGTGCAAATAGAGTAAAGCAGTGGCCAGCAGTGGCCCTTGTAAAATGACGAAAGCAACACTGCCGTGTGCGTCTTGCCGCAAACAGCGCTTTTCACTTTCGGCTGCGCGCTCTCACATTTGTTGCGACCGCTCACCAACCTACAATAGTTAATGAGTGCCACCAACCATAGTGGTGCCTCGTAACGGGGGAGGAAACATTTAAAAATAATAATTAAAAAAGGCATGACCAGGAAGACGGGAATCATGGAGGAAAGTTAAACTTCCTCCATGCATGACGGGAATGATCAGCCGATAGGGCGGCTCCATCTTGGAGGACGCTTTGGCGGTCGGTTCGAATCCACACTTGCGCACTTGTCAGCGGACACACTCTACCATTTAGCACCTAAACTTGCAGTTTTGATGATAGAATGCTTGTATCATATGCACAATTAATTCATAAACAATTAATTACAGTGAAAAATCGGCATTTGTTTGTGAATTGCTATTTGCCTTCGAAGGGTTCTTCGTGTAACCAACCTGAACTGGCTTAGATTAAACCTTTTGTGCCACTTGAATGAAATATATAAAACAGGCGGTATGAGTAATTGCTTACACACACACACTCAGTCATACCCAGGTATATCGAAGTTCGGCATGAAAATTTTATACAGAAATCTGCAAATATACTTTACCGCTGTTCAATATACAAAGGAATTCATTATATGTGGGTTCGACTTTTTATATATGTGTTTTTATGGGGTTTTACATCCTGAAATCACGGCATATAGGAGTCGCCGTAGGGGAAGGCTCCAAAAATTTCGACTAGCTAAGGTTCTTTAACGTGCACAGTACACAGACCTCAGCATTTGTCAATAAATGTATGTATGTATGCTTTTATATATATATATATATATATATATATTACTGGCTTTCCTTCAGTATGCACCATCCAGCCCAAGTAAGCACTCTGGTTCAGCATGTCTTTTAAAGAATGGCTATGTTTCTCTCTTTCAGGGGCGAAGCTCCTCTTAGTCTAACCTTGTCACGCGTCAGGCGTAACCCGCGTGCCGGGAGGCACGCGCTCGCCCTCGGCGCGTGCCTCTGCTGTCTTGTGTGAGAGAGAGAGAGAGACAGAGAGAGAGCGAAAGGCGCGCGTTGGCTATGGAAACGCTCTTTCTTAGAGGAACGCTGTACCAGCTCGCAAAGAAGGAGAATGCGCCCTCACCCGCAAGTGACAACCTTGGCGCAGGCAGCGTCTCCTAGCGAGTTTCTTGATTGAGAAATACCGACTGCTCGCGTTGGAGAAGCGTTCACCGGCAACCCATATATATATATATATATATATATATTGTAATAAAGGAAGAGACGTAGACACAGCGCCTTAGCTGCAGGCCGGCTGTTCTATTCTGCCCTCGTCTTCCTCTGCTTCGCTTGCCCTGCGCTCCTGCAGCGCGAGCGTCTTCGGCACGGCGAGCTCTCTGTTTTTATACATCACACTCGGCCACGACTGCGAGTGACAGTAACGGGCGAAACTGTCTCTGGAGGGCAGCACTGACTGTGTCGCGCTGGATGGTTTCGACGTAACCCCGACTTGGCTTTGAGAGCTGCGAAGACAGCCTCTGGTGGCCGGCACTGACTGTTCCGTGGCGGGCGGTCCCGGAAACGCCGAGCACTCACTCAGAAACTTGCTAGCAATGGCTCCGGCGGGCGACATTGACTGTGTCGACGCGGGTCGTTCTTGTCCACAAGGCAGCAAGCCCTGTTGAGCCGCCAAACCAAGTTCGGGTGGGCGACACTGGCTGGCTCGTGGTGGTCGCTGCAGGTTTCGGCCACGCTGCGATTTAACGGGGTGACCTCCTGAAGACAGAAGCGGGCGGCAGTGGCTGCTAAGGCGCAGTTTTGCAGGCCCTTCACGCGTGCCTTGTCTTTCCCTTGAAAGT
Organism: Hyalomma asiaticum; assembly: GCA_013339685.2. Classification (NCBI taxonomy): domain Eukaryota; kingdom Metazoa; phylum Arthropoda; class Arachnida; order Ixodida; family Ixodidae; genus Hyalomma; species Hyalomma asiaticum. The sequence continues at coordinate 60,356,117 of CM023485.1, forward strand.
GATGTAGCACTTTCCTGAAAGTAGGCTGAACCAACGGAACCCGACGACAACCCTCCTGAAGGAGAGGCACCCAAGTCCCGGGGTGCGGGTGCGACGCCCAAGCCAGGAGCAGACCCCGGCTGCAGTGGCGGGTCCCCGACAAAAGCGGCCTCATCCGCGGCACAGACACTGCCACCCCCTGGAAGGGCACCGCAGGGCGAACCGGGAACCCCAGCACGCTCGGCCAATGACTGCCCCAACGACCGGGGGCGTGACCGCGAGCCTCCTTGGCACGTTCCCTGGACGGCATCACCTCCACACAGGTCAGAGTGAGGCTCCTCGGCGAACAACAACATTTCATGATGCGCACGGTGTTCAGGGGGCGCCATGGAAGTGGTTAGAGATGGCTGGTCCATGGCATCTGACTCGCATGGCGGCTGGGCAGGACTACTAGTGTAAACAGGGTCCGAGCGCCGTGGCTGGAATTCAGCCTCTTGTGTTGAAAGCTGAGTCGAAGAACAAATCCCGGGACCGATCAGCACGTCAAGGCAGGCCCTGATGCTCTCTGGCGATGAGCTGCAGTCCGAAGCCACAGCCTCGAGGTAACGCCCCTCCTGAGCTGCTTCCTCGGTAGTGTAGTTCAAGGGACTGTTGGCATGGACATGGGGAAGCGGGCGAAAAGCCGCGATGAACTTGACACACCATTCCTGCCAGGTCTTCTGCCTAACGCCTTGGTAGCGATGCCAGGCCACGGCACGTTCTCCAAGGTGGCTGAGGGCCACCTGGAATTTCTGTTGGTCCGACCAGGCATACTGAGTCCCGAGATGGTTGAGGTTATCGATCCAGAGGATCGTGTCGTCCTCAAAAGCATGGAACTCCGGGATCATACATGCACTCGGCGATGGTGATGCCGCACCGGGAGTTACCATGCCGAAGACGTTAAGTTGCTATATATATATATATATATATATATATATATATATATATATATAGAGGCACTGGATCTTGACTTGCATGAAGTGCCGGTGGGAGATTTCACTTGTGCATAGTTGAACCATGAGGATTCGTAGCGTGCGCGTTAACTAAATTAATCCGGAACTTGGCACGATCTACGATGAACCTCCCGAGCTTCGCCCACTCATCATCATTCACTCCCTGGATATGCTGTAATTTTTCTATTTTGGGCTCCTCTATTTCGAGGTAATGTAGGATGCACACCATGCCGTGAACCTACTCTGCAGCTCACTAAGCACATACCAGTCTTCCAGCAGAGATATAGATCTGCTATGTGTATTAATCTTCACAGCCTGAAAGAATGCAATGGCCTATGGCGAGTCCTTTTGTTGATGCTTAGTTTACATCAGAATGATGATGTAGAATATATATATATATATATATATATATATATATATATATATATATATATATATATATATATATGTTCTACGTCATCATTCTGATGTAAACTAAGCATCAACAAAAGGACTCGCCATAGGATTCTTTCAGGCTGTTAAGATTATTACACATAGCAGATCTATATCTCTGCTGGAAGACTGGTATGTGCTTAGTGAGCTGCAGAGTAGGTTCACGGCATGGTGTGCATCCTACATTACCTCGAAATAGAGGAGCCCACAATAGAAAAGAGAGAAACACAGCCATTCTTTAAAAGACATGCTGAACCAGAGTGCTTACTTGGGCTGGATGGTGCGTACTGAAGGAAAGCCAGTAAGCGCGAGCAACAGGACAAGACCATCTCTACCTCAAACTATTGCTTGCGCTGTTGCTGGCTCTTTCTTCGACATGCTGAATCCTATTTGATGCGGCCGCCACTTCACACCACAGCTTTCTTGTGCCACAAGAGACTGTCCAGTATCTTGGTTATGGAGCACTTCTGTAAAGCATCCCATTAGACTGTGTAAACACTTGTGATGAAGAACCACGTACCATCTCTCACTTGCAATGGCCAAAATCTTGCTGAATAGATTCATTAATTTCCATGGCAACATCAAAACTTTGAAAACTGATATATTACTATAAGACACTCAATGTAAGCTTCCACCTGTGAACCTATATCCTTTTCTTTTTTTTTTCTTTAGTTACAAGTCCTCTGGCTTATGTTAGTGGAGTAGCTGATGTCTGTCTATGACAAAAATGTTTGAAGAGGCAATTATACTCTTTACCTATTATGTGGGACTGGACGGCTAAAAATTCAGCCAGATAGCTGGGTCAGGGACATAATCAGGAGATGGTACACTGGGCTACCTCCTCCCTTTCCCTTGAAACTTTTGTCCAAATAGAATATCCTAGCATATAAAATAACACAGGACAACACCTGCCTTCGCCAACCACTTGTCCTAGTCAGAGCAGGCAAGCACGTATAAGTTTGCATGATCTCATTGGAACAGTGAAGCAAGGAACAATTTTTGGGGTACTGATATGATGGATCTGACATGGGCAGTTCATTACAATTGTGTACACTGAGCTCTGAGCCAAAGCATGCCACTAAGAAAAGGTGTCTGCAACCATGAATTGTTTTCTTCTTTTCCATCGTTCACTTTGTTATGTAAACATTAAAGAGGTTGTTAAGATGGCTTACAGTCACCATTTAAGCCTTGGTTGTGGTTTATACCTGTCCTCATTGCAGATTTCCTCACCGTGACCCAGAGATGATGTGGCGCTGGCTGAAAGCCCTTGGCCGTGAAGACATGGAGCCGAAGAGTCACCACCGCATCTGCTCCCAGCACTTCCGAAAAAGCTGCTTCTACGCAGGCCTCGATCGGCCAAGCCTGCGGCCAGATGCTGTGCCCACTGAGTTTTCTAGCTGCCGTGAAAAAGCACGTAACAATGCCACCAAGAACCGTAGTCCCGTTACACCATCGGTTACAAGCCTGGTAAGTCTGTGCACTCAGGAAATGCTCCCTCATCTTTTTTTCTTATGCATAAATGGTGACTTTGACTATGTGTACATGTCTGTAAATAACCAGTAAGCCAATTTATCTTCTTTTTTCTTTTTTTTTTTAAACTCTGATGATACAAAACTTGGCTGTTCTTAGGTTGGGTTGTACAACATTACACAACCAGTATGAAGTACTGGTGTTGACAAGTGCACATGTATTAGTTGCAGCACTGCCATTCCAGGGTTATAGTAGTGGGATGGAATTTCTTATATTTCTAGGAATTTCTTAGAACTAGCTAGGGTAACAAGTCACAGCAGTGACATTGAATGCACGGAGGTGTTTTGAACCATATAGTTCCCATTGAGCCAGTTAGATCACATTGAAGACACTTCTGGTTAATGTTCTGTTGGCAAGAGTGGTTTATATATGCACACGGTTGTAATGTGCAAAACTATGCCTCAGCTGCATTACACTGAATGTTGGATAAATAGTGAGTGATTACGTTTCCAACTGAACTGCGAGGTTACTTCTTTTGTGAGTGGCACAAAGGTGACATTCTGCAGTGGACATTACATTTCTGATACCACCCTTCAGTACGTCACCTAGCTGCTTGTATTGTAGAGCCAGTAGAGCATAAACGGAGTTTCAAACTTCGACATACAAGGGCTTGCATCTTTTGTTTGTTTGTGTGTGTGCGCGCGTGTGCGGAACGTTCGTGACCTTTGTTGATTTCATTGTATGGAACTGGCGTTTCTTTACAAGTCGACCGAGCGTTTGCACGGACGCAGGCAGGAAATGCTGCTGGCAAACTGCTTCCGACAAAGTTGCGGCCCCGAAAGCGTGCTGTTACAGTGTCTAGAAATATACTTGCTGTGAAAATACTCATTAGCAGTTTGGTGCGCGTACGATAAGATAATGAAGAACGTGATAACAAAGAAATGCACCAAATTGATTTTTCTTTCATACGGCCAACGATCATAAAGATTCGCGCAGTGTCATACTAGTCTCGGAGGCCACGTTATTCGCATTGTAGTAAACGTTTGGGATATTCATAGTAAAAAAAAAATCGAAGGCGCCCACTGATCCTTTCCCACCGTCTCAACTATTTTTAACAAGTTCGAACGCTAGGAAAGCAGGCTTTGCTGCATGAAGAGCTATGACGCTGACGAATGACGCTGCGGAAGCGGAAAACGTAGAGCTACCAACGCCATTTTAGCAGGGGCTCGAGGAAGGACGTCTGCAGTTCGGCTGCTGTTGTTTACGTGCATTCCTTGACACCATGGTTGGAACATGTGCGGCGCCCGGCTGCAAGAACCGCGTGAAAACGAAATCTGGAATTACATTCCACATGTAAGTATGCAAGTTCTGTACGATACTTCAAGCCCTTTGCATGTTCCGCGTTTCCAGTCGCGCTTTCAAACCTTGCCCCTCTAAACGTGTTTACGCGCTGCTACGTATACATGTATAATGAACGCCTTTAATTTGGTTGTTCTCGGTTGTCTCGCATGCCTGCTGCTTGAAGAATTACTTCAGAAACTTTTTTCGCGATATATGTATGCCAAGCTCTCGGACTTCACTGTTATGTGCTTTGCGCGCGGTTATGCTCGGAACTCCGCGAAAGCATTTACGTGCTTGTGTGTACAACCATAGCCTCCTCGATAACTCCGTGTTAAAATGCATCAAACGTTGCCGTTATTTTTTCTTCGAGTACTTTAAGCCATTTCAATCTACCGACAGGTTTCCTAAGGCTGCCGCTGTGCGCGAGGCGTGGGGTCGCGCTGTGAATCGTCGGGACGGTTGGACTCCGAAGGACAGCGACCGCCTGTGCTCCGCACACTTCACGGCTGAATGCTTCGACAGAACTGGTCAGACGGTTCGACTACGAGCTGGATGCTTACCGACACTGTTTCCAAATGCGCCACTGGTGACCACTCTATAAGTTTTCACTTTTTTTCCCCCACAGTACGCGTTCACTCGTGCGTGTAGTCATGCAAAAATCGAGGATAGCAGTTGCGCTCCATAAAAGGTTACTGTAGTACGTTTCAGAAGTTCAGTGCAGCACTGTGGAAGCAGGCCTCTTCGGCAAATTACGAGGACGAACTCATGTTAAACGTGTCCCTCCGCGCCATGGCATCTGCCAATGGCGGGCGATGCAGTGGCAGATGCGGCCTTGGAAAAAGGAGGAGGGCGAAGAGCGTCCCCTGTTGGCTATAGTGGCTCGCAGCTGCGTGTCAGGGCAATGACATTTCGTTTTGCTACGGAAGAATTACGTGCTCGATGGCCTCGTAGCCTTGGCTCTGCTGCACGGAACTAGTGAAACAGAGCATAGATCCTCCAATATTTTGTTGTCGCCTCTGTGCAGTACTCTGTAAGCCGCGGTTGGACCTGCATTATTAAAATAACTTGTTCTCTTAGACATACGCACTTCGTTCCAAAATTGCATTTTCTTTCTTCATAATTCATTGGAATATGTACCTAATTGGCATCGTTAATTTGTTTGTCCAGAAAAATTATCAAATCATAAGTGCACAGTTGTAATATACTATCGCGTGTTGTAATTTCCTTTCTTGTTTATACTGTATTCGTTTCATGAACTATGTTTTATAAATTCACAATATTTCTATTCACATTTTAAATAGACATTCTGTTGCGTTCATGAGCTTACACAGCAAGCATTTGCCTACTTGACAGAGTCCACTTATAACAATTACAAATAACCAAGAATGTGTCTTGTTCTCAGGCGATCACTTTCAGTACTAACTTTACGTGTGTGAGATTTCAAGCAATTGAAATGAGGTGCAGTTGGCAGTCTATAGGCTACGGGTGGTCTGGTGTTGTGCCAACTGTTATTCTTGCTCCTTGACAGTGAAGCACCAGCACTAGTTGCAGTAAAGGTGAAGCTATTATGAAAAGTGACTGCCCAGAAATGCGGCCCCAGAATGCACTTTTCTTTCATAATTTCAGCAAGCTAATAAAGCACACAATATCAGGCGGCATGTTGCCAAGACCAGATTAACAGTGCTGAGGGCCCGGTTAAAAAAGAACAAGGGGGCCCCTCTCGCCTTACCCTCTCATCATTCTTGAGATTTGATGCTTTTTAGAATTTGCTGCAAAGAACACCTACTGTATTTACTTGAAAAATCTCCAGAGCATTTACAAACATCACCTGGACGTCTACTTTCTTGCAGAACACGAGAAGGCATTGTCATTGGAATTTAAGTGTACCAGGCGACGTATTAAGATTTGTCAGTATATAGTTAGTTTATGCAGGAAGGAGGATAAATTGCATGAGGAGTTAAGATGAGAGGAAGAAATGCATATGACACTTAGAAGTGCAGCCTAAGTGTTGTATGTGTTTCTTCCATTCATTTTAACCTTTTGTGCAGTTTACCCTTGTTTCAATAGACAACATCTTACATCGAAAATTAGGAAGCCCATTCATGAAAAATGGCAGCCACCATCTGCTTCACTAATTTGGCAGTACATGCCTTGGTTGTCTGCATGTGGGCACTGCATGTGGGCACTGAACAAGGTGCACCTTGTTCAAAAACTGTTTGCACATCCTTACAGGAAGTATGCTATCAATTGCCTGGCTATATTGGGATTTCATCTAGCAACACAAATTTAAGCTCTACTAAGGCAGCGTTTCCATATAAAAAGTGATGTGTATATTGTACATACCGATCATGAGCACAACAAATAATTTAAATTAAACTTAAAAATTTGATTTAAGCAAATAATTTAAATAATTCAAATGTTTTCATCATGCAGGAGCTAAATTCTTTAGAACAGGTGGCACCTACACAAAATGAGACCAATATGGAACATTTGCAAAAATGTTTTTGGGACACCCTTAAATAAACAATCATACGTATTTTCAGTTATGTACAACTAACTTTTAAACACATAATGAATTACCATTTTTACAGAAATTTTCTATTTCAACACAACCAAAAAATAGGTAATGCATTTTTCAGAAATACAACATTGAAATAAGGCATGTATAGGTCGTGTGTTCTCTTTTCATTCACCTTTAAGAAATGAAGGAAAGGTACTTACATTTCTACAAGCATATTCGTGCCTTTTGCTGGGACAGATTGTTGATGAGATCTTCAACATTGACCCTTCTGACAACCTCTTTCTCCACGCTCAGTCACCATGTGCTGAAGCCTGTTCTTGATCAAAGTCAGCTTCTGAATGATCATTCTCCAGTACAATTTGTGACCATCAGGCTCAAAAAATTCTTATAGCAACATGAACATCTGAGAATGAATGCTCTAGCTTTTCACAAATTAGAAGTTTCAGCATGTCTTCCACAGAACAGCCAGTTCAAGATCATTGGGAAATGTGCCATCCAGGTCAGAAGGATAGTGGTGTACGAGGTCCATTGCCTGCAGGTGCCTCTGCACTGAGGAAAAGCAGTTCTAGTCTCTAATAACAGCACACTACCAGCATACTTCGATGTGGTGCTCAAGTGAGCTGTGAGAGCATGCAGGAGATTGAAAATCATGACAAAAATGTTTCACAGTGAAACTCAGCTGTAGGATCTTGCGGCTGTGGTGTGCTTGTGCCTTCACTGCTGTCGTTTCATGTCTGTTTTTGCTTTCTCTGGCTGCTGGCTTTATATGAAGCATTGCTCGATCCTTTCTTCGTAAGCTTTTCATTTTCATCGAACCTCCCTCTTAATCTGGATACATAATCTCACAAAGGTTTCATCTGGCATATGGCAGCATTCAGTGACAGTGTTGGGCTTTGAAGTGCCTTGCTGGTGGCATTGAAGCGCTGCAAAGCTCTGTCACAAAACTTGGTCATCAGCACTGTTCCCAATGTTGTCATTGCCTTCAGCAAAGAATTTGCCTCGCACTTCTTTTCTGCTTGTTCATCATGATCTCCGAATAGTTCTATCAAGGCAGCTTTGACTTTTTTACCACCTGCCACGACAGCCCTCGCTGCATCCACTCGCGCTGACCACCGCGTGCCTGAGACTTGCTTTGGGATTACTGCTGTCGCCTTTTGTGTCAAGTGACCCTGTAGTACAGCCCAGTGATAAGCTGGCACAGCAAAGAACATACATATACGCTGTACAAACCTGAAAAAACTATTGGCTTGCCCACAAGGACCCACAGCATCCCCCCGACCAGGCCAAGAGTGTGAGCATCACAAGGGTTAAAATTTGCTCTGTTGCTCTATGCAATGCATGGATTTGAGCAAGTGCAACGTTTTTACCGAAGACTGAAGAGCTGTGAGCTGACTTCAGTGTTATGCACATTTTGCAATGAACCGCATTTTCAAAGCATTCATTATTTAAATACATAGCCTCTGTAATCTCCGTTTCAATCGGGCAAAGTCAGCAGGAGGCTTAGACTATTTTCAGGCAACACCACGAAGTCTTCCATTTTTTCCAGCCCTTAGGGATCCCCTAGGGCCAGAGGGCCCAGTTCATTTGAACCCTGGAAAATCCGCCCCTGTATATTGCCTTTTTATGCATATGTATAGTCCAATTTCAATGATACTGCTTTTTAAAAAACAATCTGAGGAACAGTGGGACTCTATATTGATGTTTATTATTGAGTGACTAAATGATATTGTGGTATTATGCTTAGTATCATTTACGTGCTTCCATTACATTCACAGCACACGTAAAAGCGCATAATATTGAATTCCAAATTGCACAGCATGCTAATGCTGTAAAATATTGCTGAGTAGAACTTATCTATATGTTATCTGGGCTAATGTTTATGTTGCTGAAGTGATGGCAGTCAGCTAATATAATGACTGATGTTATGCGACTGGAAGGCATCCAAAGATATATATTCCAATACAAGAAATACTGTGCAATGAACAAAAATTTGATTCTGAAGTCTCGTAACACATGCGAGCACTGCCAGATATGACTTATCAGAAATAATGGCACAGGGTTGGTGATCAGTGCAATGGTAACCTATAAGCATATTACAGTGCCAACATTATCTCAAGCTGCAAAGTGCAGTAGTTCATGCATATCTTCTTTGGTGACAAGCAGCCAGACAGTTACATGTTCACTTCACCACCTCTTGGCTCAGTGATAACAGAAGCGGCATCTCACAATGTATAGTGGAGATCAGAGGCCTGTGCACTTTGGCTGGGCCTAAAACAGATTTCGGCTTGCAACACCTTTCCTGCAGGGCATTGTTTTCATGGCTAAGGTTGAAGAGTGGACAGTCAGTGCAACACACGTGCTTACAGACAGCACAGTTACCATACATAACGTAAAATATGTGCATCCAAAGGAAAAAGTAGCATGTTAGAGCTGTGTGCACTTTCCTTGCTAATGTGTGGTTATCGTGCTAGCTGTTTCCAAGTGTATAACTATTACATCTAGATTGGTCCACTGCACTGTAGGGGCAAACACTTGCATGCAAACTCAAAAGCAGAAAATGTTAATTGCCCTTTCTCTCCCTCCGCAGTATAAGTCAAGGAAAGGCAAACGACATGCAAGACAGGGACAACACCAGGCACAGGGAAAAGTCAAGCTGACATCAAGTGGCAGTCCGCAACAGGAGGTATTGAGAGTGTTAAAGGCATTAGTAGCACTGCCCCATTGTGCCAGTTTACGCTAGAGGTTGCAGTTGTGAGCTTCTTAAGGAATCTATTACATTGTGGTAATTGCCAGGTTCATGACATAAATATTTTGATAAAGCCTGTCAGCTGCTGTCAACTCTGTCAAGCTACATATCCTTATATTTTTGAAACAGTGGGTTAGTGAGTTCGTCATTTGAAGAGCTGGTCAAATCAGCCATAAGTTTTAGTTGTAAATTGTGTACGCTACAAGCTAACAAGGTACAAAACAAGCCTCATATAAGAAAAAGGGCCGTTCTGTCGAAAACAGCATGGGAGGAATTTTCATGATGTCCTATTGTGCACTTGTGACACTGTTCAATAAAACAAAAACATGTGTTTCTGTTTCTAGTCCCAGTTCTTTACTTTCATTGGTGCCTTAGGTGATGGCATTGACACGCCACATGCACTGATAGGTCATTTGGACGTGCAGTATGGCAGTGTACCAGAAGATTTTTACCCATCCGATCACTCGCCATACTTTATATTTCCTTGACAAGGAACCATTTCACGTATCATGCACAAGTCTAAATCAATATGCTATGAATTGTTTAATATTGATTTCATTCCTGAAGCCCCTTACTGCATACAGTTCTGAGCAAACATCACATTGTGAGTGATTATCACAGGATTTGTGTTATTTTCTCTTGTATTGTCATTATTGCTTTATTACTTGGTGCTCTCATCCGAGGCTGTTTGTCAATCACGTGAAAGTGTTATATATTCCTCTTCGGCATGAACCTTCTCTTCAGATACACTAAACCAACATGAATTCTTTCAGTGTGGTGACTACAGAGAAAACATCGTCATTCCTTTTGTGGTTTATGCCACAAGCAGTATGTATAACTTTCATAAGTGTGCCACTAAAGAAGTGCTACCTTTTATGCATGCTATAATGTGCAATTCAATAAAAAATACCTGGAAATCTGCAACAGCAAACATGAGAAAAAGGAGGCGAAAATACAACCTAGCACGTGCAGGAAAGCATGTTTCAGTTGCTTCCATACACCTTACTGTACCCAATAATTCATGTCATGTCCCAACACATTACCATGAAGCATTGAAAGCTACATGGCTGGTCAATTTTAAGAATGATTATAACGTCGACGCTGACAGACAGTCACTGAAGCATATTTTTTTGCTTTGGGTGCATATCTTGGTTACGACAGTTTAGATGTCACTTTGGATGCATCACTTGTGCTACTTTCAAGGAGGGTACCAGCAGTACTAGTAGTAGAAAACCTTATTCATGGTTTTTGATGATGCTCCCCATACTTTTACAGGATATCATGCATTTTGTAAACATGAGAGCCACATATACAAGACACTTCTACTAGCCTGCTAGCTCATATGTGTTCAAACTGATAATACTAAAAGCAATAAGTTTTAGTGTACTAACTTACTGGGCCTGTAACAAATAAGCACAGGAGAGTACAGATTGAAAAATGGCATAACCATGTTAATGAAGTGCAGGAACCCTACATTTATTACATGGGCATTGTCAGATGCTACCTTGAATGGGTCAGGGGTTGCTACACTCCCATGAGTATTGTCTATAGAGGGATGTGTACAGGTTACATTGAAGTTCTTAACAGTGTTGTACAAGCTGCATTTTTTTTTAAATGTTTAGCTGCAATGTAATTACCTTTCATTTATGCCAGTTCAACTCTTCCTACTAATTGGCCATGTCGTGAAAGGTCGATGGGAAATCACTCCAACCGAGTCTCTTGACTCTCGCAGCAGCAGTTGTACTTTTGCACCATTTTTCTCACTGGCCAAGTCCATGCTTGAAAAAAGTGATGCTTTTCGAACTCCACAGAACAAATTTACCACCCGAGCTCGACATAATGCTTAGTGTTTGTGTACCTTGTCCCTTTACGGATAGGGCACGGAGAAGAGATTGGGGAAAGTTGTCTGTCTTTTTCTCTGGACAGTACACCTGATTTTTGGTTACTGCAGAACAGCGCGGCAATCTCAGACTTTCCACATTGCAGCCACATGGCAGAACAACTCGGGCAGCCACCAAGATGCAGGAGAAAGAAGTTGCCAACCAAGCTGCAAAGCAACTGAAAACAAAGGATACCGGGACTAATATGTCATCAACTCTTGGAAAGGGTCAGTCAACCACTCGGGTAACATTTTTCAGTTGTTCAATTGTGTGAACTGAAAGGAGCTGCCAAGAGGCCAGTCACAGCTCTCTCTCCTAAGTTGTGCCCCAATATCATTATAATTTCATGGGCACATCGTAGCCATGCGGCTGATGTTCTGCTATGACAACTACTTCACCGTATTAAAAAGTGCTGCATGTAGGTTTCTATTCTTTCAACACACCTTGCGACTACTAGTTGGGAACCAAGTTTTGTTAGGAGTTCTGCTCATTAGAAAATGTCCTCTGCTGCTGTCACAGATGCACCAGCCCAGGCTGCAAGCTCGGAAGGCCAGATATTGCCAAAAAAACGACTGTTCCAGTTGCGACATGAGACAAAAGGCCAGTCTGGAGGCCAAGCCAAAGTCATTGAAGATGCCGCCAGTACCAGTAAGCCAGCACCGGCTCGCACTGAGCAGAAAAATTCAGCTGCCATCAATGGTTCTAAAGATGAGAACCCAGAGCAGGACAATGAGTCAAACTGGTGAGTGAGCATGCAGGTTTCGAAACATGGCAACGAGGATAGTACTGAAGTATAAGACAGCTGCTGACCCTACACTGCTTAAAGGGTTTCTGCACTGCAGCCCACAGAATTGTTAGTTTCTTGCTGCATGGGTGTCATTGCATATCACACTCGGTGAAATTCCACCATACGACAGAGGGTGTTGTTGTGAAACTTCCTCTCTAAATAAATTTAAGGGGTTGCAGTACCTCGTCTGTGGTTGCAACACCGTCAGCTCTCTGCATTAGAGCTTAAAGTGATGGGGAACTGGTTATTCTACACTGTTGAGACGAGGTGACGCTATCAATTCTACTACTGTGTACCATCAATAGCTTAAAAGTGACTCAGTAGTACTGTTTTCGAAGTGTTCTGCATGGTGTGCCACATGGCTACTGTGTAATCATTGCTGTATTGTACAGGGTGTAACTTGCTCCTATCTCGCATAGTTTTTTATCTGCCACTATAATTTTGCTACACATTGCACCGTAACTAGCTTACTTTTCTTTTCTTTTTTCCTGTTCCTGGCATCTTTGCTCATACGTAATTCTTAATTGAATTCTTTTCAGGTAATTTATGACCACTGCATCACATCCCCCAAAAGATTTAGGTTCTCGTGGAATTTAATATTTAGAAGATGTCAGTGATTTTGTCCTCGGGCAGTCATTTTATGCAATATTCTTTTGCTTCAGCTAAAAAAATAGGATGTGATACGTGACACTTTAATATTCTGGAGGTTCACACACCAAAATCACAATGTGGTTGTCAGGCATACCATAGTGGTGGGCTAAAACTAATGTTGGCCACCTGGGGTTCTTTAACGTGCACCCAAATCAAAGTGCATGGGCGTTCTTGCATTTCGACCACATGGAGATGTGCTTATCATGGGTGGAAACAGCACCTTTGTGCTTAGCAATGCAACACTTAAGCCACCATACCGGGGTTGCGTGATGATTCTGGCACGTAATATGTGACTAATGGCAGTTGCATACAATGCTACTTCTTTTTTACTTACTCCTTGAAAGCCTTCATAAGGTGGCCAGCTGATGTTGCAAAGAATTCTCCCCTCTTGCTGATCCGTTTGCCAGATGCTGCGTTGAAATAAAATCAGTGGTATCTTTGAAAGCAAAGAATTGTTGCAAACCTCGGAACTGTGGAAATGTGTAGATGATGTCAAGTGTTCTTATATAAAACTAGAAAAATGTCTTATCTACAAATAATGCATTTTGAGAAGTGTGCACAAATAATAAAGTACAATCTGTGGAAGCAATACTGATTGAAAATAGAGTTTAAAATTTTCAAATAGGTTTAAGAAAGGTGGTGCATACAAAGCAAATATCTTGAAATACAGCCACACAGTGTGCCATGTCCACATTACTTTAAACAGGCCTAACCAAGGCTGAAATCTCACAATGTTTCGGATTCATCTAGGAAGATGCACTTGAATGCCATCATACTTGTCAAATCAAAGGAACTTCACCCGCTGTGCCACTGAAGCGATTAAAACTAAGTCGCCTCAGAATGCTATCACAAAATGATGAGACAAATGAGTTCTTACCTTGAAGTTTGAAGTTTTGCACTACCTACTAATGGTCAGCCTAGCTATGTTGTGTGCCTTGCCCGGCTCTAGATAGAAAACGGACACAGCAAGAGTTCACTCGGATGCGTGGCGTCGGCTAGCATCGTCCACGTCGTGCCCGGCTGCAATGTTTTCTGCATGGTTTTCTGTCACCTTGCTGGCACTGTCTACCATTTTAAAGTCACAAAGTGGAAAGAGGGACGAGAGGCAGCCACTGCCGAAGTTCCCACGTGCGAGTCGTACGATGCGTCTCCCTTGCATTCCATGGCGTCATCAAATGATGGTGCAGGGAAGTGTCCACTTTCAATTCGCCTAGAAATTTGAAGTGCCACAAATACCAGATATACCGTATTGCTTTTTGCTGCTTTGCTGGTGCTCTCTTTACATAATGACATTTCTGTATATGCCTTAACATCTTGAAAACTCCTTTTGTGCACAGTGCAAACCATCCTTCTGAATTTGCAGCTCTGATGAGCAGGAGGAACATCGTGCTGTTGACAAGACAGTGAACCGGAACCTTGATTCTGGCAAGCCAGGCCCTGAAACAACAGCCACAGGAGCATTATTTCTGCACACATACTGTGGTGAGAGGACCGAGCCAGAAGCTCAAGAAGTCCAGCTCAGGAAGCTTCTTCAGGTTGCCAGACGGCGCCTCGCTGTGGCTGAACGGACGCTGAAGCGCAAGACGGTGGCATTCAACGAACTGCTTGCTGCCAACAAAGAGCTCAAGTTTGAGGTTCGAACATTTTCTATCGCAACTTGTTTGCTTGCAATTAGTAAATTATTTCTGGACCTGAAGCCAAGGGAAATGTTTGGAATGAATGAAGTGCCCAGTCTCAAATGGCATAGACACAGTACGGCAACTTGTCGATTTAGGCGAGCTAGTTCATCTTGTGACATTCGAAGCAGTGGGAAAAGTAAAGATGGAAAAGAGAACAAACTCAACAGAATGAGCACTGTCAGTGCTCATCCTGTTGTGTTCATTTTCTTTTCTTCAAGTTGTTGCATAGAACAGCTTCCGCATGCCCTTTTAAAGTTGAAGTACTACCATTACTGAATGTATTACTGAAGTGTAGAAACAACAGCTGTTTTTAATAAAGAAGGTTGAAAGGAAACGCTGTTACCACTGCTTGCTGGAAGAAAAGAGAGTTAAAAACGATAAGAACTGACAAAGCACTTGAGCAATGACATGAGGGCATCTTGCAGTCACAAATGGCATCAAAAGAGTTGCGTAACCACATTCAGATCCCAAAGTATCAATGTGGTGATTGCAAAGTATAGACGAATGGTGCCAGAATTTTATACATATAATACTATGTTAAAGCTTTGTTGTACGAGGCGTTTAAGGTACCCGGGATCTATGTCTCTTGTAAACAAATATCTAAAAGCACTCATGAGTTGGCTTAACAAAACAAGTTGCGGGGCTAGTCGGTCAAACATGTCACTTCAAATGTTCAGCACTACTTGTTAGACATGGACAGTACAGTTAAAAACACAGGACGGGCGCTACTCCAACTATGTTTATTAAAACCACACAAGTGTCCCTTTATAGCAAAATGTAGACAATGAGCGCATGTGCCAGGTAGTCTCGCAGTCACGCAAGCAAATAGATGTGGTGCTGATGCATGTGTCACCCTTCTGCTTGATAAAGTGCGCTTCTGATATTTCGCGGGCCAATTGGTCTTTACTGCGACTTAAAATTTTTATTCCATCAAGTTGTGGCTCACAATCCGGGCAAGTGCTGCAATGGGCGGGCAGGTTTGGGCATCTCGCTGACTCATCCTGTAATGACCGCTCATGTTCCTTGGCGCGCTGGTTAATACAGCGGCCCGTCTGACCCACGTAAACTTTTCCACACGATAGCGGTATTTCGTAAACCGCGCTGGTGGAACATCATCCAAACGGCTCGGTGTGCTTCTTTCCACAGCCGTGAGGAACCTTGCCGCCACCGCAGACCCTAGGGCACAGTTTGGCCAATTTTTGTGGGGCAGAGAAGACAATCGGCACACCATACTTGTTGCCAACCCTTTTCAGGTTATGAGACACCCTCTGCATGTAGGGTATCACCACAGGTTTGGCGTCGCTACGTTCTTGTCTTCTTCTTATAATGGTAGGCAAAACTACTCTATAAACCTGTGAAACACAGGAACCGTGACTTGATGAAATTTGCATCAAATTTACAACAATGTCTTGCACATCGAGGTTGCTTTTGTTATTTTGAAGTTTGGCTGTGCGAGGTGTATGAGAGCACCTCTCATGAGACTAACATAACATAATAAGGTTGCATGGGGAGAAAAGGATTAACAGACATTAACCGTCAACATGTATTCATCGACACTTTGTTACATTGCCCTACAAACTTCCACTGTATGGCCAGGTATTGTGCCTTGTCTTGAAGCTACGAAAACTAGATTATGCTGAAATAATAGCTGAAATAGTGGAGATAAGCAACTGTGACACTGATAATCATTTCATTTTGAACGCAGTTATCGATGGCCCAGCGGCCAGCGCAGCAGCAGTTTTCAGTGAGCGACAGGCTGCCCCAAGAACTACTCCGTGACTGGCACGAGAATGCAGGACGTGTGCCACATGCACGACGCTATAGTGCCACAACGCTGCGCTTCGCTGCCGACCTGCACGCCTGCTCACGCACTGCCTACGAGCATGTGGCTCGCTGGCTGCCCATGCCTACACTGTACCTGGTGCGGCGCCACACTGCCATGTCTTCTTCTGTAGACCGTAGCCAAGACAGCGGTACTGTTGCAGCATCCACAACACCCAGTGCAACAAGAGAGACCACTTCAGCAGGTCCTGAAGACACCAATGTGCCTGCTAGCAGGTAATTAAAGCAGTATGTGCCCTTCCTCTGCTGACAAATGTGACAATGATGCGAGATTAGCGGTGCGAACAGGGTGCATAACATAACACTAATGTTACACTATGATGCATGGTGTATCGTTAATGTAACAATGTGTGTGACAAGTGCTACGTCAGCCTGATACTGCTCCCACCATTCGTGACAAGGAAGTACTGGTCATGCAGCGTAAAAGCAAAGAGAGGCATGGAATCTCTCCGATGTTGATAATCTTCAATCGTGATTTCTTCTTTACTGGTTGCAGGTTTGCAAGTTCGGTGCCCCGTTTCCGAAAGTCAACATCTGGGTTTCTTTTGCCATCTTCAAAGCCAAGTGCATCAACGTTGCCTCCAGCGCAATGTGCAGCGCAGTTAGAAAAGCCTCCAGTGATGCAAGCCAGTCACAGCGCTCCTGCTGTCTTTGTGATAAACAATGCAACGCCACCTGATATGGCAACGCCCCTGGAAGCAGCTGTACTGCCTGAAATGGTTTCATCCACCGAGGTAGCCACATCATCAGAGATGAACACTCTGTCAAATACAGAAGAACAGCCGGTTGTGGATGTGGAAGTAGAAATGGACACACATTTAGATATAGAAACACAGCCAGGAGACAAGATGCAGGAAACGAGCACTGAAGCCTTATCGAGGTCATTCATTGCAGAAACCGTCACAAATGCTCCCGCAGTACAGACAGTCACTGCCTTATACCTTCCTAATAAGCCTCCTTTGTAAAACTGGTGCTTTATTGCATTTAATTAAAAAGATTGCATACAGCACCATGCATGTGGGTCTGAGTGGAAAGTTAGCACTTACAAAAACAAGTCAAGCTGCATTGGTTGCTTACTGCTGCATCAGCGGCTACAGTTTCAGTGCTTCACCATACTACGCACATTTCACGTCTGTGTTGTAGATCGTTAACTCTATGAACTGCCCCTCCACAGTGGTCTTAGTCGCTATGGTACTCGGCTGCTGATCCGAGGGTCGCGGGATCGAATCCTGACTGCGGCGGCTGCATTTCGATGGAGGCGAAATGTTGAAGCCTGTGTGTTGTGCAATGTCAGTGCACATTAAAGAACCCCAGGTGGTCGAAATTTCCGGAGCCCTCAACTACAAAGTCTCTCATAATCAGAGCTGGTTTTGGGACATTAAACCCCACAAAACAACAACTCTATGAACTGCTAAGTGTGCCCTGCAACACGGACACCAAACTCCTACAAATTTTCCCACACTGTCTGCAAGCACCACTTATACACACACCTTTAGCATATTAGAGCTGCATTACGATGCTACATAACTGTATAATGGACAGCTCAACAGAATTGAAAAGATGGTGTTTCTTGCTTGACTATTAGTTACCCTATCTATAAATTAGTTACTTTGAGAAAAAGCTTGTTGTGAAGTGGTTTGTTGTTGGAGCCACATGAGATAAGCTGTGTTTGCATTCCTAAAGGGACCCTGCAACACCAATTGAACACGCTGTTTTTATCACTTTTTCTAGAACTGCGGCATGCTGGGACGTTGAAGTGGGATGGGAAGTGCCGAGAATAAAGTGGTTATTATTTTCTTTCAACGAAGAAACCGCCTTCTGCAGAGTTCCGATTGAACTGTGGTGACACACAACGGAAAATTTTGTTACAGGAAGTGACATTTGATTACATGGTAGTGATGACGATGGCTGCGCATTGTGATTGGCATGTCCTGCCAATTAACGTTTTACATTCACTTATTCCTGCTAGGCAACACTGTTGAGCACAAAAGCTATAAAAATCCACGCATTTCCACGGAGTGAGTGATGATGAGTGGGCGAAGCTCCAGAGGCTCATCGTAGATCGTGCCGAGTTCCGGATTAATTTAGTTAACGCGCATGCTACGAATCCTTATGGTTCAACTACGCACAAGTGAAATCTCCCACCGGCACTTCATTGCAGGTCAACAACTCCCTCTGTCTCTCTCTCTCTCTCACAAGAGAGCAGATGGAAGAGTGAGAGAGCTCGTGCGCCGGGAGGCACGCGCCGAGGGTGAGCGCAAGCGTGGCTACGAACTAGACGAGGTGGCTACGACGGACAACTACGGCAGACAAGGCATGATAGTTCTTCCTTCGACAAGACGACCAGCTTATTCATACCATAGATCTGACAAATTAGTAGATTGTTAGGTTACGTAACCGTGTGATCTCTAGAACACTGTGGTATTCGTTTCGCATCTTCTACCTTCCAGAAAAGTTGTGAACAACTTATTAAAACTGGTGGTATTGTGATGTAATACGAAACGAAACCGAAACTGAGTGATGCCGGAGTAGACGAAGAGGAGCCGGCGTGAACTCGTGACACAAGAGCGCGTGCCAGCGTTCGAGGCAGCTCAGCGTTCGATGAAGACGAGGTGGCTACGACGGACAACTACGGCAGACAAGCCTACGCCTTAAGGAGCTTCGCCCTAAAAAGATACGTCCAGACGTGTCCTCGGCCCATAACCGCATGCATTAGTCGTCGTGGTTTAAAAAGCGTAGCTTTGAACAGGTGAAACTTGTATATCATCTGCCCTCAACAAAGGTGGCAGCCAAACTGGCATGGGGAAACAATCCTCGCTTTTTTTTTCTTCTTCTTCTTTTGTTGTGCCCGGTGGGAAAAGGGTGTCAAAAACCAGTTGAGAACAGCAGTGGTGCTATTGTACATAGTACTATGTGCAGTGATGCACCAGTGCAGTTGAAACGGCTGGAGGCTTCTCAGGGACACAACATAAGCATTATTGACACACAAAAGGAAGTTGTTTTTAAGTATCATATTTTTAAAAACAACTGCCTCTCCTGACTGACACAAGTGGTTCGTTGCAACATAGTGTTGCCATGATAACGATTCCGTCAAAAAGAGTGATGGCAAGGTCATTTGTACAGGTCACCTTGAAGCAAAAGCTTCCGTATTGGAAGCAACCATTGACATCCATGGGAGAGCAAAATGCGAAGGGGAAAATTTTTTTCAGGCCGTCTTCTCGCGTTATCAACTTTGAGGACTAATAACTTCATTTCTCGAGCACCAATTCTTTTCATCCTATTTGCATTCATTTAAATGTTCAATACTACACACGCTCCAGTGCTCCAGAAGGCAGTTGAAGAAGTGTCACAGGGCCCCTTTAAAATACTGTCTACATATTTGCAGATAGTGGTCTAACCCAGGTACAGCAGACTCTAAATAATTCAAACTTTTGGTTAATTCAAACAAATTTCAAATTTCTGGTTGACATTCTATGTTTTCAACATATTGAAAAGCAGCTTAATTCAACCTGCACCATTTAGTAAATTCAGACTACTTTGTTTATCCTTATCCAAATATTGGCTGCTTTGGTTCCTTCTGGCTGAGCATTCATGCTCGTATATTAACAACCAGAAATAAAGTCAATAGCTTGCCAGCAGTCAAAAAAATTCACAGCATATCCACGGAGTGAATGATGATGAGTGGGCGAAGCTCCGGAGGTTCATCGTAGATCGTGCCGAGTTCCGGATTAATTTAGTTAACGCGCACGCTACGAATCCTTATGGTTCAACTATGCACAAGTGAAATCTCCCACAGGCACTTCATTGCAAGTCAAGATCCAGTGCCTATATATATATATATATATATATATATATATATATATATATATATATATATATATATATATATATATATATATATATATATATATGGGTGGCCAGTGAACGGTTCTCCAGCGCGAGCAGTCAGTATTTTTCAATCAAGAAACTCTCTAGAAGGCGCTGCCTGCATCAAGCTTGTCACTCGCGGGTGAGGGCGCGTTCTGCTTCTTTGCGAGCTGGTAGCGCGTGCATCGAAGTAGTAGCGCATTCCTAGTAGCGCGTTCCTAGTAGGTAACGCGCTACTACAACGGACGGACAGACCCAAACCTTAAGGAGCTTCACCCCTAAAAAGCATTAAAATTCACTAGCAGAAAAAGCGGAAAAAATAAACTAAATTGGCAACACTGCACATCATAACTAGCCAGCTCTGATTTTCCTGGTAAGTTACACTGAACCGTGGTTCTGTTTGCATCCGATAATTCAAATGTCTGATCATTCAAACTAAATTCTGGGGTCATTTCATGTTTCAATTAAAGAAGGCCTCCTGTATTTGCATATGAACTATTCAATTGATAACACTATGCTAAACAGCACAGTATGATCAAAACTGTCAATCGCGTGCACTGCTGAAGACACAATGTGAATTCGTTTGTATAAAGTAGCAACTGGCTTCCATCATTGAAAGAGAGAAGAAATCATTATCCCCCTTGCTGCTAGAGTCACTCGACATATAATCTACCGGCAACATAATAAATCGGACACCCCCCGAACCCCTCCCTGGGTTGTACTTAACCGCATTGCGTCTTTCGGCATGTATACAATATAGACCATCATGCATTTGTTCATTGTGAACACACCTACTATATGAGCACTGAAACATCAAGATAATCTGTAGTGTTTTTCAGCTGGCAGGTGTACAATTCTTCAGCGACCGAAACCCAACACTACAAATGCCAATGCAGGCAACGCTTGTGAGGCAACAAAAGCTTTGATTTAAAAAGAAGACCAAATAGACGTTCGGACATGGGTAATATAATAATCAACAAGACCTAACTTGCTATAACTACTATTGAAAGAGCTAATCTCTTGGTGAGCTGCTTCATGTTGCCTGACGAACATGCACCATACAGAAGAGACAGAAAACATTAGTTTAACTTTTATTTTTTTTCCATGCAGTATGAATTTTATATGGCATATATACAGTGATCAAAAGTGCAAGAGCACTTTCCGTTGTAATAAGCATGACAATGTTCAAGGAGTCCAGCAACAATTTTTCTTAACACCATCTCTTTTGAAAAACTGAATGAAAAAGCACTACATAAAAGGACACAGAGGAGGCACGGAGTGTGTGTGCACGTGTACACGCACACAGCTTCGTTGTCTTCATATTTTGGGCTGTTTCCTGTTTGAATATGCATCCCCAACTAACCAGAGCTTTCATACTGTTTAGGCATCGATATCTGCTCAAGATATGTCCTTTTTATTCGAAGGAACTAACAGTAAAAGAAATTATAACACACAAACCCAAACCAACAATCAAAGAATCCAAAATACCACTACAAGCAATACGAAGGTTGCCCTCACTGAAGAGGTACCTTATACCCATTGCCTGCAACGATAAGTCACCTCTGAAGAGCAAGATGAACCTATGTCGAGAGTGATGAACTATACAAAAACCATATCACATACTGCTAATAGCCCATTTGTTATTCCTTTGACTAATGTGCTAATATGCATAAACACACACACACGTAAGTCAACATACACGCATCTACTATCGATATCAAACGAAGCATGAACAGTGGAGCATGTATTTCAAGCATTAGGAACAGTATGATGCGCGCTGTCCAGTCATCAGCATTGACAGGCATGCACATCAGGTTTAGCTGCTCTCCAGATGAAGCTGCCAGTGCAAACGACACCATCACGTGGAGTGGGGAAAACCAGATAAGCATATCTAATCATGACAGCAGAAATGGCACCACAGGTACTACTGCTTGCATTTCATTTGGTGCAGGGATCACTTGCAGTTCTAGCGGACTATGCTAGAATACTCACCGTCATCTACAGTGTTTTAGCGTCTGTTTTATTTTTATTTTCTTCCCCTGAGATATTGGAACTAGCACAGATGTGAAAGCACTGCACGACGGGGGATGGCACAGTGCTGCCAAACCAGAAGTACACACCTGTGATGACTGGATGGCGCACACTATACCTTTGCTAATGTTTTGGCTATGCACACTGCTGTTCTTTGACACACGAAAAGCAGAGTGCGTGGCTTAAGCTTTAGCGGAATGCAAACAGTGGAGTGCAACAACAGAAAGGTGGTGTAGAAATACCAACCATTATTAACTGTGCCTGAAAGTCGGGTTCAGTGTATTCCGACAAAATCCAAAATCGTGGCAACGAGTGAGTTGGAATTGCATCCAGCTGAAGCTTGAGAAGAAAAAGAAAGGTGCGTTCCATAACTGCCGGGGAAATTGCTTTCAGTCAGTGGAAATTGTGGGACCTTGTGTGCTTTTTATCACATGCACATTCAAGAGCCCAACTTGAAAGGTAGCATTACAGCTTTGGGTCTGCCTTGATTTAAAACTTGTGATATTTGTTAAATGAAGAAATGCTTCTTTCAGACAACTGGTCAAACTACTTAAAGGACATATGTTGCAGTTTAGAAAGGAAAGAGCCAATGTTTTACCAAATTCCCAAAGCAGTATTCTGATTTAGAGCTCTGTAGTTTTAACAAAATTTGGCAACTTAAAATAAACATACATTATGTCTACAAATTCCTTACCCACCAAAGTCGTACTGTGGTTCCGTAAACTGTGCCTGATAAATTAGAACATGTGAAAATGATCGACACTTTCATTTGCTCATGTTTTGCAAATGCCTCGTTCACAAATGAACCGTACGACATTGACAGACAGTAAAGTCAAGAAGAGTGCCGGAGGTATCCTTTGTAGCTTCCAATTTAAGTGCAGTAATTGTGGAGTAAAAGAAAAATGAAAGCAGATGAAAAACAACTTAGCGCAGGTTGGGATAAGATTCCCAGGGTTGCACACATGGAAGTACCCCAAGAATTGGACCATGGCAAGAACAAGGACTATAGCACAATTGGAGTGCATCACATGCACAATGCAAAGGTAGTGGGTAAGGCCCTGACCAACGGCAAGTTGTTCTGTCATCCAGGTTCATTTCCTTTTAATTTATAATTACTTGTTCAATTAAAAACAAGTAATGTCTGCTACACTTTCCTTGGTTTCATGTCGTTCTATAAAAGAACTGAGTCCCCCAATCCAATACCCTTCCTGTGTAATCAGTTGCATAGTTCAGATCAGTGTACAAAAGACTTTTTTTCTTCCCGCCCCCCCCCCCCCCCCGCCTTTCTGACTTGTGATTTAGGTGAAATGTCCATGGACATGGGTGACATAGCCCCACTTTTTCTTTCCCTTTCTAAAAGCAACCCATCTATAGTATAGGACAATTTTCCATTGCTATAAAGCAAAGCCTATTAAGAAGAAAAGGGAGGCAGGGAGGAGGGACTACTGCACATGTGCTAGCAGGGGCTTAGCCAGGACTTCAATTTGGAAGGGCTCCAACCCTTTTAAATGTGTGCATGTGTATGCATACATTCAAGAGCAATAGTTTGCGGGACGCAAGGCTCTTGAAATACCTACGTTACCACTTAGCCTGAGAACGGAGCATCGAATTAAATGCTTCGGTGGATCGAGGTTCTTGCAATATAAAAGCTGCAACATTTAATTCGAGGCTATGTTCTACGGCTAAGCGGTAATGCAGACTTTTCAAGAGTTCTGCATCCCATAAACATTCGCTGCTTACTGTACGCAAAGATTGTATCAAGCCTTGGGGGGAGGGTGACCTCCTTCCCTTCTATGATGCCGTTCTGTGTGCATCAGTGCAGTTGTATGTGCATCATAGCAGGGAAGGGAGGCATGTACTGATATATGTTGGCTGCCTCAATGTGCATCAGCACAGGGAAGCACTAGTACCGAGAGGTTGGACGTTGTTCTCATTCTGATAATGCAAATGCAAGTCTCTTCTAGGTTCTGATCTAATTTTGGTTGGCGAGATTCGTCGTGACTGACATTCCCAGTAAGCATAAATGCATTTGACTTTTATGGATATGTCTCTTATTTGCAGAGTGCAGTAAAGCAGCCGCATTGCACAGGAATTCCAGAAAATGCAAACGGTGGCAAGTACAGGACGCATGTACGCACAAGCGATCAAAGGAGTCTCGCATGGAACACTTTCCCATCAGAAAAGAACATACCGCAGTATTAACCTGCGCAGATTCGAGTACACTGTTTCCAGGAAATATATACACAACCAGTGGAAGAGGCTACACAAAGAGGAGGATACATGGACGGCCAGTCGGCACATGCACGGCCACTGTGTGTAGCGTCTCTTCCACTGGTTGTATATTATGTCTCCTGCTATCATGAACCAATTGGCCCAGCGTATTTGCTAGTCAACAATTACACTGTTTCATTTGTACTGATCAAAAGCAACAATTTATGTAGGGAACAGTAAAACACTAGCACAATGACCAAGAATAATAACGAATTATTCTATATAATAAAGCAAAGTCAACAAAGAATATTATTTTCATTTAAACACTGTTATGAATATATGTTTACAACAATTTACCAGGCACAAAAAACCTATTTTTGTAACAGACGGACTTTCTTATAACGAGGTTTCACTGTATGTCCTCTGGCACCCACATGCTCCGTCTGCATAGTCACAGAAAGTTGTTTCAGAGTAGAACTGGTATCCTTATGTGGCTTGGACAAAAAAGGAACAGGAAAACTGGCTGAGGTTTAAATGGCAACTAAACGAAAATATTAAGTTTGGCTAGGTCAATTTTTTACCCGCGTTGCAGACTATCACTACTTTCTGCATGCCAAAGTCTTTGGTGTCGATGCTCAATTTGAATTGCCCACACAGAAAAGAGGACTTGATGTCACAATCTCAGCTGCTCGCATTACGCTGCAGTAGGCTCCGCAGCCGCAATATGTAGCAACAACTGTGGCAACCACAGATTTATTTATTGTCAAAGTTTATCTAATTCATTTTTCCTTTACAACCTGGAACAGTACTCGTGCACTGAAAGTAGATGAGCTGATGTCATTTCAAACAAATACCTACTGGACGGGACAGAGGGTGCCACTCCAATTTCTCAATTTTGTTGTTTTCTCACTCACAGATGCTCTGTTCTCGACACAAATGGTGAACTGGTTATCACACAAACCTAACCTTTCAATCTTGCTCGACTAAATAATTTCCCTTTAGTGTCCCTTTAACTCTTGTAGAGCTCAATAATCTGGTCTCCCTTGGTCCCGTATCTCCACTGGAAACATTGCCTTTGCTTGAGATTTCACAGCCTGGCGTCTAGCTATATCTACTGGATGACTGTATTCTGCCTGCTGCTTGTGCTAAAGAATCAATGTACACAACCTAGGCAGCACACCATCTATGGTGAGGCTGAGCATCCAAGTGCCAATAAAGCAGCTCCTAAACCTTTTCTTAGTCATACGGTACAGTAGCGGCGAGGCTCCAATTGAGCACAGCTACAATGCCTTTCCATGACGGATCATGTGCCGCCATACCACACCTGGCACACCCGCGTTACAGTGGCTCAAGGTTATTGCGACGCGAAGAATGATGTTGTGAGGCATGGCACAGTAGAGCTTTTACACTAAACGGAGGACAAAGCTAAGAAGGAAAATATAAGCACCAAGTGTTTATATATATATATACACATATATACCGCTTGTATACATTAAAAGCTGTAGCACTTGCAATCTCAATGAATATCTATCACTGACTTGCTCCCAAATTTTCTGGAGTACAAACATAAAATATTTGAAAAACCTGATTTTCTTCGCCTGATGGCACCACCGTGGTCTTCGGCACTGCTTCAGGAAAGTCTTCACACAGACTGCCCTCGGAAGGCTCTGTACAGATCACTTTCAGAACTTGTACCCCATCACTAGGAAACACCCCGTCAGAGTCAAGGGATGAGCTCGTCACTGTAGGAACCACAGACAGCTCCACTGCGTCATCTAAAGAGCTTGTTTCCGCTAAAGAAAGTTGCCTCTCTGTTCCACTGCTCACAGCTGCACCTTGCACAGGACTCGGTGCACAGATTGCCGATTCTGTACTGTTGGAAGTGCCAGCACCTACAATGTTCAATAATTCGGCTAGGTCTTTACAGGGGGAAGCCAGCTGCAGATTATGCCCAGACAGATAGTCTTCTGTTTTTTCTGCTGCAGTGACAGATGCTGTACTAGAAAAGTTTGATGTCCGGTGTAAGCAACGAGAACGCCCAGCTGCAGAACGGTCCTTTCTAACCTTAGATGAAACCGGTTTCGGCCTGGAAGGTTTGGAACACAGTACGTTTGACCTCACCATTGATTGAAGACGTTTGTTTCTTACAGTAGCAAGTCGTTTTGCATCCTTTTTCTTCATTTCTGTAGTGACAATTTGTACACTATCAGCAGGCTTGTCTGCTGCACTGCTCAGCCAATTTGACGGTGCTGTAAACTCCGCAGTGGGTTCAGAGCGATCTGCTTGTTTGGCGTTATTACAACTTCCACAATTGCTGTCAATGGCAGATTCTGTAGCTGTAGTGGTATCCCCAGTGCTTCGCATTTTGCCATCAGCTCCATGATTTTCGTCCAATATATCTGATGGCTTCTTGTAAACCACTTGCAGCACCTGCTCGCCTTCTTCTGCTGTGGGGTCTTCTGCAAGTGGCTTGGCAAACTGACAAGCCAAGAATTTTTTCTTACTCTGAGGACCCTTATTGAAATTTGGTTTGCTACCATTTTCTGGGAATGCGATTGAAGGAGCATCTTCCGTGAGAGACTGGGATCTTTCCGCTCGCAGGTCAGGACTTGCACTTCTGACACAGCCATCCTGCGCTGTATTTTCATTGTCCGCTCTGGCAGTGTTATCAGTGTCAGTGTGCACATGCTCCTCACTTGCATCACTGGATATTTCATCTGTTGATGGATCAATTAAATGAACGTTGGCATCCTGCAGCTGATGTATGTCATCTATGTCCTCCATGCTGGGCAATGTTTCTCCCGTGGGAGAAGGTGGTTCCCCTAGGGAGGCTGTACCGTCACCGATGGCACCAATGTGGCGCTTCAAGGTGGAGCAGCTCGGCAGTGAGAGCAGCCCGGATTGGGATATGATGCGATAGCCACGTGGAGATAGTGTATTCCACATGAGGCAGCACTGTAGCGTCTCTTCCCGCCACCGATGCTTGGTCTGGCCCAAACAGCGAAGCTGCTCCTCTAAAAAAAGGCAGCGGGCATCACCACTGGCCACTCCTTCCTACATTTAAGAAAAAAAGAACTTGAGGCATTCTTCACATAAACTTGCATAAACAAGTACATGAGTAACCAAGATAAATCATTGGTGCATCGACATTAAATTTTTTTCCATTCATGCTTAAAAGGACACAACTGCTTGCAGGTGCACATAGCTTTTGTTCTGGCCAGAAGAACTGCAAATTTCGTGCTAGAAGCTGCTAAAATATTTCATAAAGGTGTATTTTTGCAAGCTTCCCCCCGAGATTTCCTTGTAAGTCGTACAACCGTGCAAGGTGGTCAGAAATAAGAATTCATACACTGTACGGGTAAACTGGAAGACTTGGCATATGTTTGCAGTAAGCATAAATCAATTAGTGTGAATACACAGTACCGTCTTTCCTGAATGGATGCATGTGCAGCTGTTATTTTTCACCATGCCAATTCCTCTGTCTTTCTGTCAGGACACACGTGTACATTTTACATACACGCATGCACAGATACACACTCACACACAAGGAATGACAAGGCAGCCAAAGGGTTCTATATCTGTTAGCTACTACCATGTGAAACAACAGATAGTGGCAACAAACGAGGATACTGAGGATGTTGCTAGAATGAAATAATGAAACAATAAAACAGAAAAAGAAGGAAATAAGTGCGAGCAAAAAAGAACAACTGGCTGCAGGTAAAACACGAACCCATCTCTTCACATTGTGCGCACAAAAATCTTGTAATTGAGCTGCTCCAGCACTCATTTCCCATTGACTTTCTCAGGTATTTGTGCGAGTTAGATTTAACCTTAGCAGCATTAGTAGGAGACCATTACTCACAGGTATTATAAAAAGAAACACACGATAGCTTTAATAATTTAGTCATCTTAAGTGTTCCAACTGCTAACAAGAAAAGAATAGAACTGCAACTTTTCAACTAATGCTGCAAAGTTTATTCTCAAATCTGGTAAGATAGGTTGGGTCCCTTAAACCAATATCTTTAATATATTTGCTCTTTAACTTATGATGCTAAAAACTTCCAGGTACTGTAATTTTCAATTTAATGCATAGTTTCTTCACATAATTTTTTCCAAAAGTTCGGAAAGGTTCAGTCACTCAGCTTTTGCTAAGGAGCATGTCACGTGTCAACGGTCTCTGCACTACCTTTGAAGATGAGTTGGAAAATATTGCGTTTGATTAAGACTCAAAAAAAAAAAAAAAATGTTTTCCTGGGAACGTCGCTGCAATGAGAGGGTTTTGTTTTTTGTCATCTTGCCTGGAAATGGGTGAGGCGTAGCTCCTTGATGATAGTCTCGGCATGCCTGGCCTCCTGTCGCGCAGCAGACAGCTCTTGCTGTAGATGCCGCTTGTTGGTCTGGAGTTTCAGGCACTTTCGCTGTAATGTCCTAAGTCGCTGGCACAAGCGTTGCAGCCTTGGCCTGTTGAGCAGCGTCTGGGACCCCACTGTCCTCCGCAATGGTAGCTTGCTACCCACCTCCGGGTGGCTCACAGTCACTGGACTATTGGGAATCAATAGCTGTCTCCGAGCCTTTGAACAGCAACCAAGTGTTGAGTATGAGGTCACTGTGTGCCTCGACTTACCCATACAGCCTGCAGTCGTAAGGGAACTTGTACACGCTGGCTCACTTGCATTAACTTGCTTTACCACTTGTGTGACAGCTTTTCCCACATTCACCACTCTCCTGGCGTTCACTGCACACTTCGACACATAGGACTGGACTGCCCTTACAGAGTTCACTGTAGTTCCAAAAGAGCATGTTGCCACTGTATTGCTTTCACTCGCATTTACCGTGCTGCTTGTTAGTGACGTTGTAGTGCCCGATACTACTGTGGTTGATAGAAGGTCAGAACCTATCAAGAATTGCTTCAGTGCTTCTGGTTTAATCCCTGGAGGCACAACTGCCACCAGCTTCCTCTTACCGGAGGAAGGTGCTGTGGCTAAGGAACTCTTTGCTAATTGTAACAGATGTATCCCAGGCTCTGCTGCCAGCCTTGATGTCATACATGTTGATGGCTTGCTCACAGACACCACAGTTGCTTGTGACGATAGTGCAACACTTGTATTCACATCTGATTTTGATAAGTTATCCCGTGACACTGTCTCTGTGGAGAGGGGACTGAGTGAACCTGAATTAGATACAAGTGCTTCTGAATTGCTAGGAGCATCTGCAACAATTTCTGCAGCAACAGTAGTTTTGGGCACCGAATCTGAAGCTGTTACAGTGGAGGCTTCAGTACAAGTGGCTGTTGCAACTCCTCTGTTTCCTAGCTGTGTAGAGTTTACCAGCAGCCCTCCGTCAGCACACGAGCTCATTGCAGCATCTACTGAGCTTGCAGAGGTCACAGAAGGAGACTTTTGTAACCTGTTCATGCTATGGACAACCAAATTCAAGGTGGGTGTGTCTGAAACTGGCTTCTTTGTACAAGATACTGGAGTTGATGTCGAAGAAGAAATCTGGATGTGCTGCGTTGTGGCAGCTGAAACAGTTGGCAACTCTTGGACTTGTTCTGAACCGTCTTCAACTTTTGTGTGAGTTGTTCTGCTCCGCGTGCTTTGGTGAGAGACGCCAACTCTCTTTGATCTCCTCTTAGTAACAGTCAATGAGGTGGCAGTGTTCACGTTGCTTGACAGAGCACTTGAGATTTCGCCTGGCAGTGGAGTACTATCTGTGTCTGTCAGACTGTCTGATGCCAACCTAAAGAGAGAGAACCAGGTGGACATCATGGTCTCAGCAGCAAACACAAGATATCAGTAGGCCCAGTTTTCATCGACATGCCACATAAGCCTCACGCAGTTGCCCTTTAACTATGCCTCCAAAATGAGATTTCGCTATACAGAATGCTCACACTGATGCACAGGTCAATGATAATTAAACGTGAGCAGGAGAAAGCAACCCTATACCACTAATTTTATTTTCAAAACCACTCCTTTCAATACCAGTGTGATCCACTCAAGTAGCATGAGCTCTGGAACCAGAGTACATCTAGCATTTTTTATATGCTGGCTTTACATTACATGTTTCTAGGGAGCATGTCTGAAGTGTATTCTACTTTACTTATGCTGTTCGCGCTTCATTTCAGACTACTTGTGCACTTGCAGAGCAGTTGCATGCACAACAGAAAGAAAAGGAAGCTAATAATGTCTTAATTTGCGCCTTTGGCATAAGGCAAGGCATTTACCAAACTCACCGTTTTCTCTTGCACCCCCGTCGTGGCCTGGCAACAAGTTCCTCAGCTGCCGAACTTGTCACCAGCACATTGCGCCTGCCCTTTTGCAGTGGTGGAAGGCTGCGTGCCTTCTGCATCTCAGCCGGGTATCCCGGGAATATAGATGGCACAGCATTTGGGAGGAGACGACGCTTTTTCAGGTCTGGACGGAAGTCCTCCTCCCGAAAATGCAGGCTACAAACTTTGCTTCGATCACTTGGGCACCATGGCTGGTTACCAGTGCCTGTACACCCCATACAAGGTAGTATCAGAACAGCTCTGCTTCAACCAGCCACACAAGAGCCATCAGTAATGTAGTACATTGCACTGCTTATTACAAATGCCAGTGAAGCACTTCAGCTGGGCTTCCCAGGTCAATGTTTGTTTTACATTCTAACAAAATAGCATCATGCACACTCAGTACTATTTTCCTATGGAAAACTATAAAAAAATTAATAGCATAGAAAAGCTATAACAGCACTCACTTTCTTTGGAGAGAACTGAATGTCGTTCTTAAAAAGCCAAAACTACCTATGTTCATAAGGTAAAACATTTAGCTAAGTTCTACATGTGCTTGTGCATAAGAAGTGATATACATGAAAAGCACAAATATGAGGGGACATTGAGCATACACTTGTACAGTATGTATACTGTCAAAGTCCACACAACCACAGCTAGCTACAGATGCCAATCAAGTTGGCTTCTTCCACACAGACAGTGCTACACCAGTGCTGTACCTATTAAACATGTAAAAAATTCCAAGACAACACATCTTACAGTGCTGTCGACATCAATGCGACTCATACAAACAAGGCACACACTCTACATTCCCAAATACACATTCAACTTAATTACAACGCTTCAGGTATGTGATGAATTGCATTGATCCTATGCATTCATAGGTGTACACAGGGTACCGCATGGTGAATTCTCATCGGAGTGTCCCCCACCCATCTGTCCAGCAATGCTAATAATGATGACCCTCAGAATCATTAAATTTCAGAAGACATAATTATAGCTGTACAGTTGTGTTGTCCTTTACAAATGGGGCGTATGAGAGGTGTTTAATAATTTACACAAAGTGGGACGCTTAAACACATCCGGTGTCACAGAGACCAGTTGTTTAGAGAATGGGATTCCAAGACAGGCAGGTAGAGATCAGCCTGAATCGCAACCCACACCAGGGAGATATAAGTGGCATAACTAAAGCTATTCTTTTATTATTTCTTTTTTAATGTCATCAGAAATTTTGCACCCTTGCCTAGTAGTCAGGGAGTGCCATGGACCCCTGTGCACGCATTATGCAACAAATAGAATGGACCAAAGCAAATTTATCATGTTGAAAGTATTAACATACATGTTGTGCAAAATAAAATGCTACAGATGGAAACTTTTGTGCAAGATGGCACGAACACAATGTCCATCTGTGCATTTCTCCGAAGCTGGCTTCTTAAATTTTCTGCTGCCTTTGTCTCACCTCCACAGCTTGATGCTACTTGCAGCTCCTTACTCTTACATTTTGACAAGGCGAAAAGGCAATAGAACAAGCTCGAAAATGTCGAACCAGACAAGCTTGTGCAAGATGATAAGGACACCCAATAATAAAAAAGGTGGGGCAAAGCAAGGTTGCATGTCCTCCCTAATCAGTCCTTGCCTGTTCCACTTTGCTCGCTTCTATTCATTTCATGCTGGGGCTTTCATCGCAGCCTTCTTGATGGTTGTCCTGCTCTGCAATTCGGCTACATGCCGAATTGCAGAGCAGTGAGTTTGCAGTGAATCGACTTGTTCAAGGCGACTACTGTGCACATACTGAGTGGCATATCTCAAGTACAACCGAATTAGGTTCTTGGCCTGTTTGTCTGTTTTGGTATAACCATTCTGGGACATTGACCATGAAATGGTGCCATTTTCAGTGAAACTGACTGCTATGGGCCTGTTAGCCTTCTTGGGCACGAACACATTCTAGGGCTGCGTGAAGAATTGTCACAAGCTTGAAGGGCCCAAGCTTTTTTTTTTTTGCTGGGAGAACATCCAGTGCGACTGTACCCTGTAGTAATAATTACCACTATATTCGAGTATACTGATCTCACCATTATATTCTAAAATAAAGAATGGGCGTATGCCAGTGGGATAGATAGTCACGCTGAAGTGTGGGAGGCATCAATGCAGGCCCCTTTAATTTATGAAACGTTGATTGTAATCCGTGTCATTGTAACAACGCGTACGAAGTACTGTAGTTGTGCAGTAGGTGGTGGCACAAAACGAAAGGACGGATGCGAGGCGGCATTCAAAGCGTACCGTCGCCTTTGCGTGCGATCCGTCGGAGCCACTCGAAACGAATCTTTGTGACGGGAAACTCATGAAACGAGTAGTTGTTCGATGGGCCTGGCGTCGACTTGCAGAATGGTACACAGCACTGCACCATGTCGCTGCGCTTTAGTCTTCTTTAGTTGTGCGGACGATAGTTGGTCACACGTAACTGCCGGCGCACACGGTGCCAAGACATCAAATGGCCTATCAGCTCTCGTTTTGTGCAGGACCAACGTAAATTCCTAACGCGGGCTCAGTACTTGTAGTACACATGCTGGTACAACCGCTCACAGAGTGACAACAGAAACTTCAGAACTACGGACTCCACCAAAGCGCTGGCGCGTTGTATCTACTCGTGGTTTCTACGGGCGCAGCAAGAGCAACCATGCAAGGTAATCCGAAATTAATCGTATTCCTGCCTTAGAGATTTGTGTTTTTGAGCTTGTAAACTGTTTAAGGCCATTGACCAAGCAAGCAGTGTGAAGATAAACTGTCACTCATGCTTCTAACATGTATAAGCAAGTATTTATTTATTTATGTAACGTCTCAAGCTTGTGTACGCTGTTCATGCGCAAACAAAATTTTTGTAAATCTGTAGATCTCAAAGGCTATTACTTTTAATCGCTAAGAGTGCCAGAAAATATACACTGAAATCCATAAAAATAACTTGCGAATATTATACCATGCTTGCAGTAATTATTTATAATGCCCTTTTTATGCGTAACACTTCAAAGCCCAATTTATAGCCAAGTCAAGTTCATAACAGGCTTAACAAGCTTACTCTGTGAAAACAGTGAGCTGTTTTGAACATAGCTTCTAAATATTGTGTATTACGCTAATGAGAAAACGAGACGTTTAATAAAAGGCTCCATTGTATTTACGTTTAGCATGATAGAAACGCAAGTAAAATCTCGGAACTAAGCGAACTGCAACGGTGAAGTTTCTGTGAAGATGATGTGTACCTCGTGCATTTGATACAGTTGCTATAGGCTAGTACTGTCACGCTGACCGTTTTCGCTTCGTGCCTTAAACTAATGAGTAAGGAAAATAACGAGCCGGATTGACGCCCGGCTCCACCGTACTCGCAATACGGTTGGAATTTTTGTAGGGGCACAGGTCGTCCCAGGGGCGCCCCGCCTACTTTTGCGGGGTGCCCGGGTTGATGCGATCTGCCCCAAACATGCAATGAGAAATGACAGTTGTAACAGGGAGGGTGTGCAGTTCATTGCTGCGAGACAGACGCTGTTGAGCGAAGCTTCCGAAATTTGGCAAATTTGAATGAACTGTTAATCGCTACTAGGTAGGACCGTTCGCGTTCGCCGAAAACAAGAGCTCCCTCCTTATGCGAGGTTGGGGGGACGAGGGGACTCGCGGGGGCGTGCGTATTCAATGACGGTAGGCTGGTAGGTACCCCTGAAAACGGCTGTGCGAAGCGGAATGTGTCCGCCGTCGTGGTATTGGTACCGTCGTGGCCACGGTATCAGTATCGAAAACTCGCGCATCGTTCGCTTGGAATCTAAAAGCGTTAGTATGCACTCAGGTAGGTATGTGCCAACTAAATTGGGCATGGAGTCGATCACTCTACATGCTTGCCATTTACCTATATGAACCACACGATAATAACGTATGGCTCATATAGTCCCATTCCTCGGCGATAGATGGGTGATTGAATGTTGCAGCCCATGTCGATAAAAGCATAGCCGAATAGAATGTCGTAACAATGCCTATAATAGGCAATAGTCAGAAAGGAATGGCAACGAAAGACATGATGTCCTTATGACATTGCAGAATGGCTATTGCTGTCAAGTCGTCACAGCACACGATAAAGGACTGGTGAATTTTTGCTGTCTGTCTGCACTGTCACGGCCACTGATGAAAAGTTTTTCATCCAGCGGTCATGGCACTACAGTAAAACGACATGTTGCTGTAAAAACTGGTTTACATTTGACCGCAGTAATCGTTGGCATGCTCAAGGACAGGGCTTGCACTCTTGCTGTCTGGCCATCACCACACAAGCCATCACTAATAAGGCCAATTGTTCACCAGCACTTTTAAAAGCCATCAATACCACTAGCAGAAAGAAAAATTTAAAAATACACCGAAGTGCATGCGATAACTGGCATCTCTGCTTTTTTCTGCCATGTTGCGCCAAGCCATACTTCTGCTTGTACCTGGTAATTCAAACTTGTGATAATTCAAACAAAATTTTGGGGTCCCTTCAAGTTTGAATTAACAAGAATCTACTGTATATAGAATCTGTGAGATAGAGCACAGATATGTTTCCGATTCACAAGCTACGCTTGACAAATAGATGTCAATTGATTTGGCCCAGTGGAGGAGCTGGCCTGCGCCTACAATAACTAGGCCACTGAACATAGGTAACATTTGCCTCTGTGGTTCTCGTAGTAAATAGTTCCTAATGGAGCACCCCTCTTTTCTGGTGCAATCAAATAGAGACTGGAATTGACAGGTTTCCAAATCAGGAATTCTCAAGCTGTCTTAATTCTGTATTGCACCTCAGCATATGTAGAAGACCTTTACTGACATTAAAGACTTTGTTTAGCGTAAATATCCCAAAATGCATTGTTCATACATCACCTACTGCCACACTAGTTTACAAAGTATGTATTCAGTCTTGTCATCCGAGTGTATTCGGAGAACTAGTAGACCATCACATCACACTGCAGCCATTGTAAACTTCAAATACGTACCTGTCAATTAAGCAAGGTAAACTTTTATAACCGAATGCCCAACTAGCTCACCTCCTAAATTATGTTTTGGTGTTGCGAAGATGTGCCAGAAATGCACATGGAATAACTTGGCCCTGGCCAAATGTAGATGTGCCTCTTATTGACATTAACTAGGGTACAATTATGAGTGGCATCTAGCGCTCTGTAAAAGCACTTAGCAACTTGACAGTGAAGGGAACTTCATTATGAATGGGAGCAATCACCAGAAATGTACAGTCAACAGAAAAAATTTGCGGGATCCAAACTTCGGAAAAGCCTATATTACTTCTTGGTCTAGCAACATAGCCTTGAATTAAAGGTTTTAGTGGGTAGATGTTCTTGCGTTGTACAGGCTGTGACATCTAATTCAAGGCTATATTGTGAGGCTGAGTGGCAATATAGGTTTTTCCGAAGTTTCGGATCCCGCAAAGTGTTGCTGTTGACTGTACATATAGAAATAAGCCACAGGGCACAGAAGCTGTTTGTTGCTTCAGTGTACTTGATTGCTTTATCAATCACAATACTACTGTACATGTATCAACTACATATGTATTGTACATGATCTTCACCCGTTTGACATAAGCATTTCACACTACACGAGTACGAGTGATCTGAAGACTACTTCATTGTCAATTTCACATTTAGTTTAGCTTTAGACTACCACACTTTCAGAAATTTATCAGTTGAATGATGTCCTTTAAAACAATGCCACTTTTACATCACAGTTCATTTAAGCAGTGCTTTCCCGACAAAACCCCTATAGGTGTACATCCCCCCTCATAATTACAAAGCCACCCATCAGTTTACAAGTATTTGTAACAAACTTAAAATATTAACCGCTTCCCACCCCCAATTGGCATTGACACACGCACCCCAATTTCAATTCCTGGGGAAACCCCTGCTCAGAAGTGCACTGTGAGCATAGATATGCATATGGGAGAAGGAAGGGAAAGGGGGGCGGGGGCATGGCCCCCTTTTGCCTACTAAGGGCACAATATTTCTGATGTTTAAACAGAGGCATGCAAAAGGTTAGATGGGGCAATGAAATTAAGAAGTTTGCAGGCATAAAGTGGAACCAGCTCGCTCAGGATAGGGCAGGTTGGAAATCCTTGGGGGACGCCTTCGTACTGCAGTGGACTTAAAAAGAGGCTGATGATGACTATTAAAAAAAACAGAAAATTGGCTTTAGTTATGTCACTTATGACCCCCAAGGTGGGGCACAATTCAACTGAAGCTCAACTTGCCCATCTCAGAATCCCGCTCTCTAAACAACTAGTGCATCACTAGACAACCGGTCTCTGTGACACTTTGGCAGCAGCTTTCTACTTTGTCTAAAGTGTTAAGTTTCATATGTCTCATTTTTCAAGAAAAATGCAACTGCACGGATATAATTATTTCTTAAATTTAGCCCCGCCATGGTGTTCTAGTGGCTAAGGTACTCGGCTGCTGATCCGAGGGTCGCGGGATCGAATCCCGGCCGCGGCGGCTGCATTTCGATGGAGGCGAAATGTTGAGGCCCGTGTGCTGTACGATGTCAGTGCACGTTAAAGAACCCCAGGTGGTCGAAATTTTCGGAGCCCTCCACTACGGCGTCTCTCATAATCAGAACTGGTTTTGGGACGTAAAACCCCACAAAACAACAACATTTCTTAAATTTAATAATTGTAGGAACTATTGTCATCATTAGCACTGCATGTATGTGAAATGCAGAGGTAATTTTCTAAGGGGCCAGATGGAGGGAAGGGTTGCGCTCTGATAAAAACTGGCCCCCTCTCATGCGGTAACCTAGGGAAACCACGCATGCCTATGACTGTGGGTGCACTTTTGTATTGGTGACGCACTGGCTCTCTGCTTGCATGAGGGCAAAAGTAAAAACAGAGCTAAGAACTGCATAGTTGAGGTAACTCAGTTTCAGTAATGCAGTTTATCGTAAGTATATGTATATTTGTGGCCATGTACTGCTGTAAACTTAGACAGCCTATATGTCACAGATATATTGCATTTGCTTCTACATTTACTGGTCTCACTCTTGCATGAATGTGGTGCTACTGTTGATGAAGGCACGCTTGAAAATGACACCCTTCCTATTTGATTGCTCTGAACTTACCTAGTTGACAGGGGCAGGAGAGGTCTCTGGGCTACTTTCCAGAAAAAAAAAAAAAGAAATACAGGCCTGTGCGGAATCACAGGACAGTGACAGCGTAAGCTGGAGTAGCGACCTTCTTAGAGGCCATTGTAAACGCTTGGGGATCTGGCCAAAGGGTCTGGCCAAAGGGTCGGGTCAGCCAAGTCAGGTTGCTGTTGGGCTGCACACGTCACCTGTCGCGTGACGCATGGTACGATACGACAAAACTGCTCCACAAGGCAGCGCTTCGTAATAATGATGACGGAAATGTTGAAGATAATTTCATAATGATCTTTAAATGTCAAGTAATGCCATTTAAAGAAACTGTGACCCCTCACCATTATAAATACATGTGCAGTCACATGCTCTGCTAAATAACAGCTCTACTTGTGAGCAGCTCGATAAATAAATTGTGGTAAAACTAATTAATTTTTTGGACGAAAATACCAGGTCAAGGAAGAATAACTGCTTCATTAATTAATGTACAACCCACAGTTATACCATTATCAAACCATTACTAGCATTGGCCAAGTTGCAGACACACTCTTCAACTTTTTACAGCATAAGCTGTCACGAGAGCACAACAACGGCGCCGTAGTTGTCCGCCGCCGCCGCCGGTGTCCGCCCATGTCCGTAACCAATATCGCTCCTCGTGAAGAACAGGACAACTGCTGCCATCTATTGGCGCTGATTTCCTCCGCATAGCCTTCGCAATGTGTTTTTACGAAGCGCTGCCTCGTGAAGCAGTTTTGTCGTATCGCTCCATGCATCACGCGACAGGCGACGTACGCAGCCCCGACAGCAACCTGACATGGCTCTTCGATGTACCTGATGGCGCCTCCTCGAAGTGAATCGCAGAGTTACACGCGCGGCTGCAGTAGGGCGACGTCGGGCACAGCAGACCGCTGTGCAGAGAGGAGCCCAAACCGCAGAGTTATGGCGCGGGGATACCCACTGCCTGTACTTGCACTAGTTTCCCCAAGCGTTTACAATGCCCTCTAGGAAAGTCGCTCCTTCAGCTTACGCTGTCACTGTCCTGCGATTCCACGCAGGCCTGGCTCTTTTTTCTCAAATGTGATTATTAGGGGACAAAGGCTGTGAATATGCCAAAAATATCATGCCATAAACGTTTTCTTGATAAGGAGTGGCTGCACAGTGCCGGCTGACCAGTTACCGAAGGAACAAAATTCTGCCTGTCAAGTTTTAAGACTGCTCTACCAAAAAAAGCAGATCATAAAAGAAAAATACAAATATTGTCAGAAATATTTGACATTTCTCACTGACAAAAGGAAGCTCCTTGTTCTACACTGTGCATGGGCCTCTATTCAACAAATAAATAAAAATGACTGTTCTCAAAAGGAAAAAAAGAAAAATCGCATTTTGGTTTAGACAGTGTTTGTACTAAAATTTAGTGTTACTCCAAGGCCACTCTACGATATGATACACTGGATATAGGAGCACAGCACAGCATGCATTTACTATGCCAGTGGACTGCTGCAATTCGAACATGCACAGTTATGACAGATACATGCTTGTACAGTCTGAAACAGTGCTTTATTGTAAATAGAAAAACGCACTTCGAAAAAACGACTAGCTAAGCCACCTTTGCCATGATGTCACACTGAGAGTGATATAACATTGAGCAACTACAGACATGTGACCCTGGCTGGTAGAAGCAATGGAAAGAAAAAAGAAATGAACGACGAGAGCACGGCCTCTCTTGTCACACACACAAACAACAAACATGGTATGCCACACCGAGCGAACACAAACAAGATAACCCACCCCCGACGTTGGGTCCAGAGTATGTGCACAGCCAAGAGGAAACACTTGCGGAAACAACAGCGATGAGAGAGCAAACAGACAACGTCGATCGATGCATGTATGGTTCACAGAAAAGGAGTCGCTTGCGGAGAGAGCAAGCGCGGCGCACAAATGTGGTGCTGATTGTATTGCATGTTTTGTGACCCAGACATCAGTACTTGGCAAAGAAGGCATAGGCCTTCCTACAAAATGCATGCTGCCATTGGTTACTGTGTCACGACCTGCAGAACAGTTCAGCAGTGCAGTAGTGCTTATGATACGTTTGCAGTTCTTGAAATGAAACTTGCACACTGCGATTCGAACTTCCCAGTCACCTCTTCCAACTCTGCCTGGCCTTTTGTAATTCGATATGCTGAATAATGTTTATACCAATGTATGTGTGGACTGAAGGATTTAGGTTACCTAGGAAGAAGCCATGATGGCCCAAGACAAGTATTCCACAGACTTGAAATTCAGGGAGATGTACCTACTGCTTCCAGATGATTGAAAGATTTCAAATGACGGGCAGTTGTGCCAATACCAATAGTTTGTTAACTGTGTAAAGGTCACTTGCTCTGAAATTTTCTGGGTCTCCTGCCAGATGCTTATGCTTCAGTGCTCTAACAAAAGGAAAATTTTCTCCGTCATGACTATGCCCATGTTCAGAGTTTAAGGCATGTCGCAGAAAGAATAAGGGAGAACATATGACACTCTTTCACATTTGATTTTGACATCTCGGTCTCTGATCTCGAGAAGGAATTCACAAGTCCACCAATTTAAGACAGCACTTACGTACGTTTTACTGTGCCTCCAACATGTCTATGTGCCTTTGCAGCAGTCACTGTATGGCTACTCACATACACTGCTGCACTCCTCAGGTAACAGGTGACACAGCAACACACGACAAAGCTTATACGTTGCACTACCAGTGTAAGGGCACACGAGACAAGCACACTTCGTTCACATACAAACATGGAAATGCATACCGGCACCACAGCGAAATGTAAGTATCACAATATCGATAGCACATGCATGAGCGCCCTGCTCTGATATGTCTGGCCACTGGCATATGGGAGGTCGCAAGTTTATTTCATTTGGACTTCACGCTGGCTTGGCATTGCACTGGAAGATTGCATGTGAGTGCAGGTTCCACAGTTGGCTTGTTGGGTGTGAATTTTCACAGCTCATTTTGCATTTCGCAGAAACACTGTTTTGACAAAAGCATCCAGAAATGCAAATGCTGATAAGTAAGTTCTTCTCCGTATCTTTGTGAAAGATCATAGGCATAAAACTGGTGTACATTTTAGAGCAACACAATGTCAAAACTGTACAGGAGACACATTTACTTTGGGTATTCAAGAGAATAAGTATACGGTATCACTGATATGACAACTATTTTTATGTAAATATCTGTGTTCTTCTAAGGGTGCTTATCAATTTGACACAGCGAACAGCTTAAACAGTAGCACACGGAATTATTCACTTCACAGCCAACACAGAAAGACACCAAACTAAAGCCAGTCCTGCCAGTTCATCACGACACTGCACTCTGCAAATACTGTCTGAGACATACAAAGCCTCTAGTAACTCACAACCATAGCAACATCTCATATGTCAAAACATCAGGTCATTTAAAAAAAAGGAAAGATGCAGTACTGTGCAACTGTTGCAAGTTGAAACTAGACACCTCTAAGCAAATACAGATTCAAGCAGTTTGAACAAACAGGATACATCTCACTGAGAGGTGTACATATACTGTAGCATATGTAATTATAATGAAAAACACAAAATTTCTGCCTGAGCTACTTGCCTCATTTATTATCCAATCTGAAACAAGTTAGTGTAAATTCCGTACAGCAAACATAAACTGCGATAAATGCCACAAATCACTGGAATGCACTTGCAGAATCAACCAAGTAAGCACTTCTGTCTCACAGGCAGAGTAAAGCACACACAGATACAGCACACTATTTCTGAGTGCAAACAAATCCATCGCAATTTTAGGCTGCATTGGAGAACACAGACAATGTCTGGTGAGCACACGAGAAAGAACAAGTAGGTCTGCATTACTGTGGAACACCACATGACTTATTTTTAATGCAGCCTAGCCACACCGTGTAAGTAAATTCACTTAAAATTCAAATGAGGTGCAGTATGTGCTTTTGGAAGTATAAAGTCACAGCAAGGTCATCAGTGCTCACCAAGCACTGCCTCTGTTCAATGTTACAAAGCAAGACACTGTGAAACGCAAGGTGTGCGGTAACCTTAACATGCCTTACATAACGATTTTTAACCACCGAGTTCCTCAGTGTGAAGCTTCCAAGGACCCCCCAGAAAAGCCAGCGAGTCAGGTAGGGCGAAGGGAAGATGTGTGTGCACAAAGAGTGCAACATTGCTCAGAGCGGCATTCTGCCATAACAGCAGCTGTTTGAAGAAGACAGTGCACCAGTTCTGAATGCACGTGGAGAAAATAGACATGTAGTCATGGGTTGGTTGTTGGCTACTGCACTGTGTGTTGAAGCCCCCATATAATTCGTAGTGTTTTCTACAATTTGGTAGGTAGAAGAATTTACCAATAAACAAATCGCTGTGTACAGTGGTGCTTGATTGTGCGTGTGTTCAACAGGTGATGTGTTTTTTCCCAAAGATTGATAGAAAGAAAAAATAAACAGGCATTTCTTTGAATTTGGATCCCATATCATCTCAAGATTTTGCACAGTTTTCAGCTTGATGCAGAAGATCGTTAACTGTACATGTTCTTTCAAATGACCACCCTTCTCCCATAGTACAACTGTCAAGGTAGCTTTGCAAAAGGACACTCCTATGGTCGGCTACGTAGCATTTAAAAAGTACTCTGTACATGAGGGAACAGAGAATGACAGCAGAGATTTATTTTACAGAATCCTAAGACCTTTCAGATTTTACCATTTCCATATGGATCCTTGAGAAGCTTTCGCTCAGTGACAGCCATGTAAAATCACAATGGCCAAACAGGTAAAAGAAAAGTAGTGTGTTGTACCCAGTGCTTCTTCCAGTGAAGGTGCACCATTGGCAGTATTGCCGAATGTCTTTTCTGCAGACAAGAAAGCTGAACGAAAATGCCACTTTGCCATGCACATCATGCTGCTGTATGTTCAGGTGGGTTGCTCGAAGATTAAAACTTACAGTGCTGGTGTTCTGTAGTCTGCTCTTTTACTGCTCTTTAGTACAGTGTAAAGACTGCTAGGACTGTGTCAGCAGCTATGGTCTACAGGATGAACTCGTGATATTCGCAAACAGTTGTGCCACTGACTGCCCCAACATAACTCCCTTAGGTTTGCTGCAAAAGTTAGTCTAATTCCACACACATCTTGGTTATGCAAAGATGACTGTGCATTACAATGATGCACCCCACTAAAAGCAATCAAAGAAGCTCGGCAGTGAAGCACAAGGTGATAGTAAAACAGTGCAACACAGGACGTGGAATGGCAAAGAAAAGACAGGTGGTATGCATGTGATGTCCTGGTATTTATGTGTACTTCATCTGCTCTACCATGCACGCACTATAGAACATGCCCAATATGACCCCAGTGAAGCACTACCTCTCTGTATTGCTGTACAGGTTTGCTGGTCCTCAGATTCAAATGAGCCCATAATAGCAAAAAAAAGTTCTTCAGTCACAGAGTGCCTCACAATAAGATCTCACTTGGCCTTACAAGTAGTTAAATGCAAAAGGCCAGTCTGTTAGTCTACGCACAATAAGCTAAATGCTCATATTAAGTTACATCACTGCAAGAATATGTGTGCATACAGCAGCAAAAGACTCGGCAGGCATTGCAGAAGCCTTCGCGGCTACAGTCAGGGTGTTTGACACCTCTATGAAATTGACTTGTGCTACCTGAAACAGGTTGCAAAGGCAACAGAGAAACCTTATTCAGTGCAGTAGCCAACAGGGTACAGATGTGAGAGAAAACAGCACCAGACGTCAGCGGTTTGTCCAAACTATAACCCGCCAGTGTGGAGACCTTCAGACAACAATGACAACAATAAAGCAGCTCTAGCGGAGACATCTAGCGACCATGCAAGGGGTTGGCAGAGACACTCGGACCAGCTCTGCCGTCACATTGCAGTGCTGTCGAGCTCTCCTTGTAAAAGCTATAAAATTATCGAGGCACTTTCACTGACTGACTTCCACTATCAAGTAATAGTACGCCTGAATGTGTGTATACGGCAATATATATATATACTGTATATATATATATAATATATATCTTACTGTTATTAGTGTCATCGTCGCATTCTTATTAAACGGGCCAGTTGCAGTATGTAGAGTCAAAACACCGAAAATACTTGGTTCACATCTAGGAAAGTGGTCTACCGTCGAGCCGTTTTAATGGCAGGATAAACATGCATTACAAAGCGCTTTCTCCTCACCCCTCCATAAATGTGGCTTTGTGACTGCAGCTACAACCTTATGCACTTTTTTTTTTTCATCCATTACTACTGCAGTAACCGTGTCGCCCAACACGGTGCAAACAAGAGTGCAGTTAAATCACTGTCCCACTGCAGCCAATGA
This sequence comes from Hyalomma asiaticum, assembly GCA_013339685.2. Classification (NCBI taxonomy): domain Eukaryota; kingdom Metazoa; phylum Arthropoda; class Arachnida; order Ixodida; family Ixodidae; genus Hyalomma; species Hyalomma asiaticum. Next base: position 60,400,318 of record CM023485.1, read on the forward strand.
AAGCTAACTTGTAGCCATTAAGAAGTATACCCTCAATGTGGAGCAACATGACAGCAAGAAGAGATTTCAACTAGTGCCCTTTGCTAAGCTCACATTTTTCCCATGGGAGAATTCGAAGCTATGGACTAGTGAATACTAGCACTGGAGATGAAGGGTGAAGGCTTTCCATCTATACCTGCAGGAAGTCTGGCATGAACAATGAAAACAGCAATGGTGGTGAACAAGTGGGCATCCCACAAGCATCATTAATGACCCAAGTATCGCAAGGCATTGTGAAAAAAGCAATTATGGCTACTATCAACAGTGACACCCGAACAAACTGCTAAGGACAGAAGATACAGGTGGAAACAAGTGACAGAAACCTGTCATGTGTGGTGTCGCACCAGGGAATAAAAACAAGTTATTGGGCTAGCGAACTAGTAGCGCGAGAGATAAGACTAGAGAGCTACATGTCTGAGTTATATTGTGAAATATTGCACACCCATTGTGCTGCAAGGTACTGCATAAGGATGCATGCCGCAACCTTGTGCCACATTCAAACCTATTGGTTTCAGAGACCTGCTTTACATTCAATATACACATGTGTGAAATATGGCAGCTATAAAAATAAAACACTCACTTTTCCAACTATGTCTGTCTCTCCGGGACATCACCAATAGGATTGGCTCAGCATTTTGTGCAGAACGTGCAAACAGGAATCTAATGCCTTATCGTGAGCGTGAGTAAAAAAGAAAAAGGGGGTGGGGGACTATAAGCCGTTCACTAGAAAGCACCGTTTTATGGTTATATAAAAGTGAACACAAAGATTTGGAAGTGTGAAACACAGCCCACTGCAAGACATAAAGGACCCAGGAGTTGCAAAAGATGGGTGAAAGGAAGTTGAAATGAAGCCCTACCTCAGTAAACCAACATGACGCACAAAAGTCGTACCTCTGTAGAGAATGAAAGCAAGAAAGAGATGGCAGCTATGACATCTGTTAAATGTTGAAAGCAAGGCCGGAAAAGGCCACTGCATGGATTATTGCTTATCGGCATTCCTTTGGCCAATTGCTAAGTTAGGTAACTCTGTGAAAATTGAATTCACACGTTTGATACAATGCTATTTTTCATTTATGTTGCCCTCCCTGTATATACACAGTGAATCCATAGTATGTATTAAAATAAAATAAGTATGCTTAGGTCTTTTCTCAAGTTGTTGTTGGTTGTGGAAAATTACTACCCATCTTTAGCATAGGTCTCACAAGGTTTCTGCCACATCATTTCAAATGTCTCACTCTATCAGAAAGCACCAGTGCCTCTCAACACATGGCTCCGATGACAGAAGCATGGCAGGCCGACAAGTATGCCAATACGCAGTAGTAATAACCTTAATATGTGGCCCTCAAACTGTGACTCATGCCAATGTCCCATAACATATTGTAGCCCATCTTGCTCTAATATAGTTATACATCAGGAGCGTGCACTTCACTACTTTCATTTTACATATTGTTTACTTGATAGTCATGTTTGCAAGGCCAGGCACTACATTTCAGAAGCTAAAGTGGATATGCAAGGATCACACACAAACCTGTGCTGCGCAAAACATGAACCAGCCTGCCATTCCAATATCAGTTCTCCTACAGTGAAACATGAAGTACAGTGAAACATGCAGCAGACACGAACAGTGAGGAAATGTTATTACTGAAAACACTTCACTGTGCAAGAAAGAAAGTTATTCCCTGTGGTTTGCGCTAGATGTCACTCGACATGCTTGCCATCCTGAACACACACCGCGACCTTCAGACAGCGGTAAGAGAAGACGACAACAACCCGCACTGAACACCAACTTGGCTTTCATAAACAACACATTTACACAGCCTATTGCACACATCTAGAGTGAAAAAGAGTAAAAGCGAATAGGAACAATCATTGCGACAAGCTCGCGGGAAACTTGCACACCCAAAGACACTTATCACAACAGCTAGGTGTAACTTTTTGCATCTAGGTGACCTCATATAATGACCAACTTCGCTCGTTCCTCTATTGCTCTGACTAGTTCTAACTAGTATAGGAGGCAGACCGATTTCTGCACTATGGAGACCCCGGCTAAATGTACAGCCAAAGCTCTGTGCTCTGCGTTTTATTTAGATTGGGCCACAGTGATGTGGTGCTGGGATACTGATTAGAAAATCTAAGCTTTTGTGCAAAATATTTCTGGCTCTAACGACTAGAGGCCATTTTGGCAACAGCTTGAAGTACAACACAAGGGCTGTCCAAAGTCAATCCCCTTTGCTTGCAGTAAGCTGTAAGGAATCAAAAGCTAAAAGGCACACCCAAAGGTAACGTGTTGCTACTCACAGCATCCTTAGTTTTTTGTTGCTCAGCACCAAATGTTAACGAAACAGCCTTTATCTCAACCAAGATTGAGAGCATTGATTTCTAGACAGTAACACCTAAAGATTACACAACCACAAACAACAAAAGCAACCACACAAATAATTTTGCATTGTGAAATAAAGTAAAAGAAAAAGTGCCTAAAAGGACTAGCTGTACCCCAATTCTTCTGAAGAACAAACAGAAAACAAGCCTAACTTATTCCATAAGTTTAAGTAGATGACTGAGTATCAGCATTTAGTACAGATGCTGTCATCAAATATTTTTGTTTTGAGTTCAAGTGTCAAGGTTTTCTTTCTGTGGAAAAGTGCCACTTGATTAACTAGTTAAACTACTGTATGCCGCTGAACAGGCCCACATGAGCGATGAAAAAGAGAATAAAAATTATGAAGCCTAGGTCGCCCCCTTGGAAATATACAAAGGTAAGTTCTTGAAATGCACAACGCTAACACAAAACTCGCGCATTAACAACAGGAAGAGAAATACTAAAAAACCTAAACAAGAGCTGTAGGACAAGTACTACAGAGTTACACAGGGTTTCGAAAAACAAAAGGGATGTTAAGCAGGTTCAGGATATCAGTAGGCACACATCAAGAAAACTTCTGCAGGTAAAGCTGCCAGTCTTGAATAAAGGACAAATGCACAGGGCGACAAAAGGAACGACATTGTGTACAGCTAGCATCAAAATTAAGGAAGCTCCTCATGGAGCCAACTAGAGTGCACCTAGTAAGAACTACTAACATGCTAACACACAAATGCCTGACACAGATCTAGAAAAGCTATGATGCCTTGCCGGTCTATTCAAAATATGTCAATATGAGTATCCTTCAGCAAGCTACTGTTCTGTGTCAGCTTAAATGCAGCAGCAGCAGCTTGAAGCAGGCGTTCCAAGTTAAACCTTAATTGCAGGCATTGTGGGACCAAGACATCTTTGGCTTTTTCTTAGAGGATTTTCAAATAACCGTGACTAGCCTAATACAACAAAAAGAAGTTATGCAACTAACTAGTTTAACCTAAATACTAATGAGGAAACAAAAGCAAGACATTCAATCGTGCTGCTGTTGCCAAAAAAGTCTCTTTAAACAAGCAGTCCAAAGACTAATATAGTATGACCGTGCTCACCATCTTGAAGGTTCAGCTCATGCTCTCAGATAACGTCGTAGAAATGACAAATATGCAGACAGCATTGCAAAATTTAGTAAGTGAAGACTTAAGTCACGGTGCTCTGCAAATGCTCTACAAAGAGTGATGCAGTCCCCCCAGAGCAGGAATCTCCTGCTGCTCAAATCGGGGTGCAAGGTTCCTACAAGCTTATGTCCAGCATTCGCAACAGCCTGCACTGTGCTGGAAAAGCTATACACTACTTGCTGCGTTCAAGCTGGCATGAAAACAGTGCTTTCATTGTGCGCACATCAAAGAAGTGACCGGCAGGCCTGCTACATTCACAACCAGAGACCCATCAGCTAAAAAATAAATAAATAAATAAATAAAAAATAAAGGTCTCGCTGAGAACCCAATGCAAAGCATTGGACGTAATATCATTCTTTTGGCAATCAGCTCACTCCCAAGCTCGAAGAGAGAATGAAGATCTCATTACAAAATTCACTTACGGCACACGTAGATGGTATGCGGAAGCTAAAAACCACAGCACCTAAATTTCATTTTTTCAGCTCCTTTGTCATGAAACTAATAAAAAAAAAATATGCATTAAATGCATACGATATCACAGAACACATTCACAAACAAGTCAATCATGGAAAATATCCCAATGCACAGAACAACCACCCAATCAAAATAGAAAACTAGTAAATAGCAAAGGGTAGCCTGTCATTTCCTGTCATTAACAGTAACCTAGCAGCTAGGGTACCCAGTGCAGTCAAAAACAAGATAGCTCAACCAGTAATGTGGTTGCGATCACAAACACGAGCTGCACAGAGTGCACTAGTCTTCGTAAGCTTTTTAGGCACATTTGCCTACACCTGTGTCAAAAACAGAAGTAAAAATGGGCAGCACAGAGTGCACTAGTCTTCGTAAGCTTTTTAGGCACATGTGCCGACACATGTGTCAAAAACAGAACATGCGCTGCACAGAGTACACTAGTCTTCGTAAGCTTTTTAGGCACATTTGCCTACGCTTGTGTCAAAAACAGAAGTAAACATGGGCTGCACAGAGTACACTAGTCTTCGTAAGCGTTTTAGGCACATGTGCCTATGCTTGTGTCAAAAACAGAAGTAAACATGGGCTGCACAGAGTACACTAGTCTTCGTAAGCTTTTTAGGCACATGTGCCTACACTTGTGTCAAAAACAGAAGTAAACATGGGCTACACAGAGTGCACTAGTCTTCATAAGCTTTTTAGGCACATGTGCCTACACTTGCGTCAAAAACAGAAGTAAACATGGGCTGCACAGAGTGCACTAGTCTTCGTAAGCTTTTTTAGGCACATTTGCCTACGCTTGTGTCAAAAACAGAAGTAAACATGGGCTGCACAGAGTACACTAGTCTTCGTAAGCTTTTTAGGCACACTTGCCTACGCTTGTGTCAAAAACAGAAGTAAACATGGGCTGCACAGAGCACACTAGTCTTCGTAAGCTTTTTAGGCACATGTGCCTACACTTGTGTCAAAAACAGAAGTAAACATGGGCTGCACAGAGTGCACTAGTCTTCGTAAGCTTTTTAGGCACATGTGCCTACACTTGTGTCAAAAACAGAAGTAACAAAAAAGGAAACAAACAAAAAAGAACACCAAATATTGTCCTCTAGCAGTGCACGCAAAGTACAACCAGACTGCACCTCACAAAAACACACGTACACAAAGAGGCACAGATGATAAAATGGATTCCTGCTCAAGTGCCTACAAGATTCCTAGATGTACAGAGCTCCAATGAAGACTGCAAGTACATTTGCCATCAAGAGCATGCTGAGATGTTTACTTGGTTCTGTTAGGTTTCAATCTGGCTCAGATACGCCTTTGTGTACCGGCAGGCACAAATTTCAGAATGATTTGACAGTGCAGTCCTCAGGACAAAAAGTGGCACTACCAATTGCTTTGAAGTAGTACATAAATGCTAACCCGTCTTGGTTATGGCTGCATGGACACTCATTAAACTATCAAATGCAAGGTGGAAAGCCATCAGGATGGCGTAAAGAAACAAGGAAGAAAGGTTAGACTGAAAGTGAAGCCCTACTTTCCCTAACATCTTTTTTTTTTCTTTTTGACGGCTGTGGATTGAGCTGTGGGACTAAACAGACATTTTGTAGGCACTGACCACATAATATGACAGGGGAAGCAGCAAGGTGCATGAGTCAGTGGAAGAAGTCATTCATTTAGTGAAATTATCCTGCATGACATCACAGTAACTGTACTACTGAGCTCGTTAAATGGCTTTAGGCATTTTGAAGATAGCCATCCATTTTCTGCTTTTACTAGACAAGTGGCATGCTTCTTCCAATCCAGAAGTGCGCGTCTATATATTTTACTGGCACAGCCAATAGTTGCAACAGAGGTCCTCTGTGTTGGCAGAGAACAACGGGTAAGCGTATCAAAGGTCTCGAAACAGAGACAAATGCTGCAACTAAGCTCATGCTCATTAGTGTTTGCCAATGACTTCATAAAAGCTTGGCCAACAGCATTTCTTAACTTTTCCAGTGGTCAAACAGTAACAAGTGCTTGACAAATGTACAACAATGCACAGTGCAAATTTCAAAGAAACCCTGAACTATCAAATAAAAAGTCCTTTACAGCCATGTAGAAACGCATAGCCACTGTGTTTAGAGTTTAAATACATACCAGACGACCTTCTTTTTCCTTTTTCTTCTTCTTTTTCAATTATGCATGTAGAGGGCCAAAGTTACTGCAACATAGCATTAGGAAGACTTCACTTCAGCTAATGAGCCGGAATGTACACAAACAAGAACACATCTATCGTTAGGATAAATGTGCTTCTGATCATGCTAACAATCAGGCTGTCAGAATGGCATGTGCCCCACCTTCCGAGCAAACCCTGACAAGTTTGTTGAAATCGTTCTTCCACTCACTCTAGCCATAGAATTTCCCCCCAAGTGTTGGGGGGAAACTGCAAGGAAACCAACCGCACAGCGACAAAACAGCTGACATAACCCCGACAGTGTCAGCAGCGGCAGCCTTCTCCATGTGGTGGCAGGAGAAAAGACAAAAGTAGGTGCGTTGGCTAGGCAGACGAGGAAGAGGCGGGCACAGGCAGTGGTGTTGAGTTTGGAGGAACATGCAGTGTGGTGATAAGGGCACACCACAGGGCTGTGCGGGCACGACGTGACGCCTGGCTCAGCTGTTGGATGCTGTGTGCCAGGGCAAGCACATCTGCGTGCAGTCAAAGCAAATGTTAAGATTTAGTCCGATGACATATCATTATATTGAGTTTTCATGATGAAATGTATCGGTTATTCCTCTTTTAACATTTTAGATGTTACCCTGCATTCTATGATATACAGTAAAACCTCGTTATAATGAAGTTGAAGGGGGAGCCGTAATTACTTCGTTATAACCATTCGTTTGTTATAGCCAATATCCATGTCATCTATGAAAATTTCAAGAATTGCGATTGATTCGTTATATCCAATAGTTCGTTATATCTGGGTACGTTATAACGAGGTTCTACTGTATACAGTTAGACCTTGATCTAACAAAGTCGATAAAATCAGCATTTTACTGCGTTATGTTGAAACTTAGTTCAATCAAAATTCAGCCTTTTATGCTATGTATTGTTGCAGGAGGATTCTCATCTACATGGAAATGCAGTGAGAACATTCTAACAGCAGTAAGGAAAAGACTACCGGTTTCAATAATGTTTACAAAAACAAAAGTTGTTACATCAGGGATCCGGCAATCACAACTTGATAACACGCTGTCAAAATCCTTGTCAAAGCGGCCGTCATGCGTAACACCTAAAGAAATGCATACAACACACTCTGGCAAGGAGCAATAAGCAAAGCTATTGTGTCCACTCTGCCACAGCGGCTTTTTATTGAGACCTCAGGTGTTCCCCAGATTGAGAGGGCATCGCTAATGTTATCAGGTTCCCCACCGCCAGCTATGAAGAAAAAAAGTTGATTGCTAGTGGTTCCAGAAAGGAGCAACACCTTTTTTTTCTCACTGGTTGGGATAGCTAGCTAGATAAAAGTGTTGTTGACAACATCCATCCCCTGAACAATTCCAATCTCTTTCAAGATAAGTGAGAGCCCGCTGCATTTGATACTATCACCCTACAACTTCTTCAAGCACACATGCTTGTCACTCAACACTTTGCAAACAAACACCAAATTGGGCACTGACGCACAGCAAGCGTACGACGCAAAATTGGAACTACACCGGTTGTGGAGCGTGTATACTGCAAGGTGCGCAATATAATGTGCAAGGCTGTTCACATGCATACGCTCTGCCCTCCCGCTCTGGTGGCATGGAGGCAAGCATTCAGGTTCCCCCTTACTCCACAATTACCTGCGCGCAAAAGAGGTGCCGTTTTGCGTCAGTGGCCCATACATCACATGGCGCACAATTGGAAAATGCATTTGCGAAAACTCCATGCAAATTGCCTATCTGACCACTGGTATCAGCAGTAGTTTCAATTTATTGGCTCAGCCTTTCACTGCAGTAGCACTGGAACTTCGTTATATCAAAGTAGCGCATGAAAATTCTTTGTTGTATGGAAGTAAAAAATACATAGTGTTCTATGACATCACGTCATAAAAAGCTACATGCTTTGTCATATCAAGGCTTAACTGTCTGTCTAATTTTACATCATGCACAAGTTCACTTGTGTAATGTAGTTCACTTGTGTAATGTCAAAAATCCACCATGACTTATGCACAGCAGCAGTCTTACATGGTTAGTGTGTTATGTAGCATTATGTTCTTGGCCTACATGCCAAACTGTAGTCAGTTTAGAATGCTAGTGTTTGTGTGTGAACTCAAATGCGAGAAGTGGAAGGCATGCTCTCTGGGTCCACTAGCTGCAGAGCTCACTGAGTGCGGCATAATGGCTCGTCTACTTGGGAGCCTTGTAGCCTTTGCAGCCAAACGTGCAGTTCACCTGTCATTTCTCTGGAGATCTCCAGAGAAATGACAGGTGAACCTGCACGTAGTTTAGCATGTCGACATGCTAAACTGACATGCACGAACCAAGCATGTTACATCCATGCTATCACAGGAAGTTAGTGGTGCCAACAGCAAAAATGTCCCTCCGAAGCCCATACGATTGCAACAATAGTGAGAAACTACATCTACCGCCATTTGGCTTCTTTCATAGATCACATTTTTCACTCATTCATTCGTTGGAAGAGCACTGCCTCATTGCTCTTCTATGTCTCTTTCATAGGTACGTTTATAGTAATCAACCTAACTGTTCGCCACTTCAATGTCCTGTGTACACGTCTTGACGCAGTCACAATGAGCACAGGTTCATGCACATCTATGGTAAAGTAGAGGCATTCAGCTCATCATTGCTGCTTAGAGCTATTGCGCACATTGTAACTGTCTTCCAGGTCACATTGCATCCATCTCTAATCGCGAAACACTTTGCAATAACCTGAACATGTTGCTCCCTAATAATGTACAACGATGTTGCATTTCTTCATTTGTAACCTTTGTTTTGCTGCCTTTTTTTCTTTACGCATGTATTTTTCTGTGATGTTATTGTTGGTGCCCCTCTTACTAAAGCTCTTCACTAGGCCTGTAAGGCACTGTGAATAAATAAAAATGCCCCAATAACCTACGTGGTAAGGTGTACCTACAAGTTAATGGTGCAGACCCACCAGAATCATCTTGGAAGCGGGCAGGTGGGTTGAGCAGGTGGCGGTGGTGGCGGTGAGTCTGATGCATCATCTCATCACGCCTGCAGGCCTGCACAGCTCGCAATGCCTCCAGCCAGTGCTCCATGCTGGCATGTATGTCAGGGTGCACCTCTGCACCACGCAACTGCTCCATCTTGGCCACCAATGTCAGTACCTGGAAGTGCATCATCTACCAGATTAGGCTTATTTCCATCAACTAACCCCTTCCATGCCATGCTGGTACAGTATTCCAAATTCAGAACAAAAGAGGCTGAAATTTAATTTGGCCACTCCTCTAGTGAATATGTTTTAATCCTTCATGCAAGCAAACTCTCCTGCTTTTGCTTCCCAACGAGATAATGTGCTGTCACATCTACCAAAGCATCAGCATGCATCAAGATGAAGCCTGTTTGTTTGCGGTAGCGTGTCGTAGGTAAAGTATTGCTGACAACTTTACCAGAAATGTGCAGACAAAGCATTCTATGGCACGGAGGGGGTACAATGTAAAAGCTTGCTTGCATGCCCTATATATATATATATATATATATATATATATATATATATATATATATATACAGTCGAGCCCGTTTATAACGAACCTGAGCGTGATGCGGCGTCCGTTCGTTGTATCCCGAAGTTCGTAATAAATGAAAAAACAGCTTTTAAAAAGTTAGAAGTGAAAACCCAAAATTTATTTTTTCACAGAAAAGTCCGTGATGCATGTCTGCTTCGAGAGTGCCGATGCGATAAGGGTGGTCTCCAGTTTATTTAAAGTAGCAGCATGCTCCTCGCTGAGACAAGTTGCCTGAGGCTATCTATGTAGCCAATTGCTACAGGCATGCTTGTGGGCGCTGGCTCCAACGTTTCATCGTCGTCGTCATCTGATTCCTCCGAGTCGCTCTTGCAGCGCACTTCATTGACAATGCCCTCATCCGTGCACGGTTCCGCGGTGTCGGCATCATCATCAGCCGTAACGAAATCATCCCAGCAGATGTCCCGCCCTCCGATGTCGACAACACGCTGCCACAAATCGCCGCCGGAGTGGTCCTCTTCGGAAGCTTCAGGGTCGGCATCGGGTCCGATGTCGACGAAGCCGGGCTTGCGGAAACAGTTTTGCACACATGTAGCCGTTACCTCCGCCCACGAAGCCTTTACCATCTCCAGAGCTGAGTACAGCGACACCCGAAGCGGCAGGTTGGCTTCCGGCCGGTCAACAGCTATGAGCATGCGCTCCACAACGCGGCGCCTATAATAAGCCTTAAACTGCGCGGATTATGCCCAAGTCAAGCGGTTGCACTTTCGACGTTGTGTTGGGCGGTAGGAAAAGCAGGGTCACTGCCGTCAGAGAGGCTTTTACGTGGTGCGCGGAGCAATTGTCAACCACAAGCAGCACACGCCTGCCTTGCTTGTGCATGTCGCGGTCTAACTTGCTCAGCCACTCAGCGAATAAATCACGCGTCACCAACGCTTTAGCACTGTGCCTGTAACGCACAGGCACATAGCCCCGAAAGCAACGCGGCTTCTTCGACTTGCCGATTACAAAGGGCACGCGCCGGTCGCTGCCATCCATGTTAGTGCACAAAAGCGCTGTGACGCGCACTTTACTGTGCTTGCCGCCAGCACATGTGTCGCATTTCATGGCGTGCATTTCTCCCCGTCAGCATCTGGTAGAGTAACGCAGTTTCGTCTGCGTTATAAATGTCTCGCTCTGCATAGCTTAAAGTAGTGTCTCGATTTGCTTCAAGCCACGAGGCAACGTCTTGGTCGCTGGCCGAGGCCGCCTCACCGACAATCGATTTAAAAACAATGCCATGACGCACCTTGAAGCCGATGTAGCCAGCCATTTCCTGGGCAGAAGTCGGGAAAGTCCAACAGAAATGCGAAGTCTTTCGCTTTGGCCAGCATCATAGGACCACTTATCGGAATGTTCGGAACCCGCGCGTCGACGAACCATTTCAGAAGCGCTTTCTCCACGTCCGCGTAGGTGGCCCTCCGCAGGTGCTTTCTGTCCGTCGAGTTGGCATCGGCACTGATTATCTTGTCCTTCTTCTTTAGAATCGTCGATATCGTTGACTTGGACACGCCGTACTTCTTAACCAACTCGCAGTTTTTAGCGCCTTGAGCTAGCTCGTTTAGAATGACTCGTTTGGTAGAAATGTCAAGTGCTTTTCGCTTCGTGCCATCTGTTTGCGCGGAAGGCTTCCCGTCCGCCATCCTGACACACACGCACACCAACAACGAGCAAGACGCGCACGTGCGACACACAAGCAAGTACGCGTAGAATGGCTCTGAGCCATTCCACGCGCCCTGTCTGAGCTCGTTTCTACCCAGAAAAAGAAACTTCGGAATTCGAGCCGGCGTGGAGACAGGCGGAGCAGTTGCAATAAAGGGGGAAGAGAGGAGAACGGCCTTGGGATAGAATCACTGTACTTGGGAGAGTGGCCTACGTGCGCAGCGGTCAGAGAATCTCATTGGGGCGCCGGTTGTTCGTGGAAGGGTGAAAACGGCTGTCACACAGGACGGATCATGAAAAGTCGAACTTGCGCGGACCCACCGACTTCGATCATTCGCACTTCGTTCCGCGTAAGCCATTTTTACACTTCCGCACGCGTGCAGGGCATGCTGAACGGAGTGCAAAATGAGCGAGAACTCGGAACGAATCGCGAAATATCGAAGTCAGTGAGCACCCCGCACCCACTGGCGATGCGGGGTGCTCAGAGCAGCAGGGGGACAAAGGACGGAGGGGTGCGCAACAAAAAACTGCCGGGGAGAACGACAATGAGAAGCCTGCGGAGGCAGGGTCGGCGTTTGGCTCGCCAATGGCTTATAGGTGGTCGAAAGGGGTGTCTCCGCAGTCGCCGGATCACGGACTCCGTTCGCTGTAACCGATCGGCAGGGTTCAAAGGCATTCGTTGTAAGTGTGATTTTGTGCCATTGAAATAATGTATATTTCCACGGTCACGCGGGTATCGTTCGTTTTAAGACGAAGTTCGCTTTAAGTGGGGCCGTTATATGTGGGCTCGACTGTATATATACACACACACACACACACACACACACACACACACACACACACACACAAACACACACACATACGCACACATAGGGTTGTTCGTTTTCAGGTTTTACATTTTAGCAATTTAGCAATTTGTGCATTGAAAACGTGCCTCGTGGTATATTCATGTTCGTGACACAAATATAGCACAAGCTTATTTTCCCGACTTTTTTTTCTTCAAATACCTTTTTCTTCAAATACCTTCAACAACTTTTTCTTCAAATACCTTCAAATACCAAAAAGTGCCTCTACTATTTTGCAGGTTTAATTGTTTCGCGATATAGCACATTTTATTCCAATCTGTACTTGCAATGATTGTGCATATGAAAGCGCCATGGTGCCGACACTCATCTGGTGTCTCAGTATTTATACATGATCGAGCACACCGCTGTCGACGTACATGCCACCAGAGTATGCTGCGGCTGTGTAACTAGCACTGCTAGTGCCATGGGGGCTATGGTTACAACACATTGTTACGATTGAAACGGTGCAACAGCACTTCAAGCGAACTCCGAACGAAGAGATTGTCCGTGCAGCCCAGCCACCGAGCCAGCATGTCAAAACTTGCTCTCCGTACGTGGTGACTGCGTGTGTGTGTGTGTGCTGTGTATGTGCCGTATGCATGAGCCCTTCTCTCCTCCTTCAAGCTCACTCCCTCCTCGCCGCCACCAAACCTGCAAGGCGCCAGGGCGTCTGCTGAACGGAGGACAGGCCTCGATGAGTGTGCATTTTGAAGGACCTTGGGACTGCTTCACGAAAGGGGAGAGAGGATGCGCCGCCCATCAGTCGGAGTTGGAGGTCACGTTCGCTCGAGTGCATTGCTGTGCGCACGTTCATAATGTACTTTTGAGCGCCTCGCTCACCTGTAGCGATGTATTAAACGTTCTGGCGCATGATGGCGCAAGTGTCTGCTCTCAGCGCAATTTGGTGCAGCTTGCGCAGCGTTTTACACCACTGAAAAAGCTTGGTTGCACTGTATTCGCATTGTGCCATTTTCTTCTTTCTCGTGAGAACATTTCTGCGGCTACCAGCCGAAAAAAAAAAAAAAAAATCTGCTGCAAGAATTGCATGGCAACTGTCGTGCTCACCTTAGCGTGCTCTCGGAGCTGGTCAACAATCAGGCGATCCACACGGGACGGATTTGGGGGCAGCCGCGGCACGGGGATATTGTTGGCACTGGACACACGCTTCCCGGGGTTCTGCCGTGCCAGCTCAGCTTCCGTCTGGCAAAAAGTAAGGTAAAGAATAGTTACGTGATGTGTTACGTATTCTGATGCTTCAGAAAGGGGCTGTATACTAACATTCTTTAACAAAGTAGCAGGATATAGAGCACTGCACGGGCCGACTTTTCCTGGCCCGGGCCCGGCCCGGCCCGAAAGCGCCGTGCTCCGGCCCGCCCGAGCCCGGCCCGGTGTTTTTAAATACGGCCCGTACCCGGTCCGGGCCCGAAAGGTTTGGGCCCGGCCCGACCCGGCCCGGCCCGGCCCAATTCAACCAATTATTCCTGGAGCATGAACGAAGCACTGTCCAATCTTCCCTTATAGTGAGGATATCAGCCGCACTCAAGATAGTTTCTGGAGAGTGTTGTGAGAACTTATGACAGTGTCACGATCTGCACTGGTACTGTGTTTACCTTCCGTTAATTATGCCCGTAACACTCTTGCGAAAGAATTGCAGAGGGATATATGAGGAGGCATAGCTGGCTGTCTCATGCGCGCAGTGCTAACCGTGCATGTTCTTATTTCATTTCAAAGAACGACTACTACATACAACGCCCTCATAAAGTGGAAAAATGCCAGACATTTATAACTGAGCTTACATTAATTGCTGGGACTATTGAGTGAATAGCGCAGAACTTATCCTGCACGCTTCGTTTATTGCACAATACAACGAGAGAGGAAGAAAACTACTCCTGGGAGGATTCGCCAGGGTGAGTAGCGTTATTAAACCTGTGGTTTCGACTCCTCGGTAGGCAACCGTCTCCAACGTACGCTGCGTTTTCGTGCTAAAAAGAAGGGAGTCCTCTCCTGCTCCTTTGTTCGCCGAGTCAACGCCACCGCAGTGCCACAGATCTGTCAAAGCAAGCCACACACGTTAGCGAGCGAGATACCGTCCTCGCTGTTCGCTTTAGATGCCTATCTCGTTGCCTTTCTGTGACCGTCCTCGGTCTTTGAAAGTGTTATACTTTAAATCAAGACCAGGCTAAGGGCTTCCGAAATAACTACTTGTTAGAGCGCCGAACTGAACTAGCCATGCAGTGGCCTCTTAAGCGCTCCCCTTCGACCGCGGCGGGTCGGGTGTCCGGAACGCGATCCCACGCAATGACTGAAACTGGAAGAGTGGGTTGCCGCTGAGGGCCGGAGGCCTCGGTGCGAACAGGGGAGCGAAGTATGGCTGTCTGTGGCTCGCAGTCGTGGTTGAAGTCTTGCAGCTAGCGGCTGTGACGGTGGAGACGATGTGTGCCAGAAAGGAAAAGGCGGTGACTACGGTGGGCAGGAAACGACGGAAGGTAGAGAAAAAGCCAACTTCTGAGAGGGGTAGCGCCCACGTGGAAGGACATTTCACGCGGATCAGGCATATTCTATTGCTTCAGTATAGACTTCATTTCAGAAGGTGTCAACTGTTCAGTCAATAAAATAAGTTATGTGTTCGATCATATGAACTTGGGCCCTCCTGCTTTTGTTTCAACATGTAGGGCGTCAGGCTTCTCAAGTACGGCACAGAACACTCAGTCTATGCCTCTGTATTTAGCTTCCGCAAAACCTGTATTACCCACTATAATCATCTTATGTTAGCGCACGCACCGAGCTACCCGCGCCACGATTTTGGATCGTAGTACATTTAACACGCGACGGTGATACCGCAGCCGATATAAGTCAACAAAAAAGTAGCGCACATGTCGCACACCGACTTAGCGAATCCGCTTAACAAATTCTACTCGTGCCGGGGAAACCCTACTTGCTTACCACAAACATTGACATCAGTGACGCTTTGGTAAACGGAGCGGTGGGAACTCTACGAATGGGAATCGCTGGGTGCCCGTGTTACGCATGCCCTGAGGTTTCACAGCAGCGGAGCTGCCACATGTTTTTTTGACTAGAGGAGAGGCTCATGTCTCCTGTCTTGATGTGTGTTACTTAACCGCTAAAATCTAAAAGCGGCAGAAGTTCGAGGGAAGATGGAAGCTTGAAGGGATGAAAAATTCGTCCGCACGGGGTGTCGCTGGACCCCTTAGATATTTATGCGGCAAGAGGTGCCAATACACCTGCCTGTTACAAAGGGTACTGTACTGCAGTAAATCATCTTGGTTATCACCTTCCTTAGGTGCTTGCTCACTTCTGTCTCGGGAGCGCCTCCACGTTTTTGAGCGCCATGAGAACACTTGTGCTCCGACGAATGAGGAAATTTATGGACTACTGACGAAGTGTGACGAAGACGAAGGTGGCCGTGAGAATCAGCAAAAACATACTCGATATGATGAGCATCCGAGCTAAATGCTAGTTCTGAATCGCTAATTGCCAAATCATAAATATTTTCAACTGTCTTGCTAGCACAAAAATCAGCAACATCTGCGTGGATCGGCGAGCCTGTGACAAGAGTCACGAATTCGCTTCTTGCGCTTAAACTGCAGGAAAAGCAGCTCCTCAGGTATTAATGACGCACGAGTCGCGTTGACCAGTCTACAGAGTCACGAAGGCGGAAGCAGGCGTGGCGGCATGCGGTGTATTTTCTATTATTTTCTGGCAGTTTGAGTTGATATCGCCATGTGATAATTATGATGTAGGCAAGGCAATTCGGCTTGGGCGTATAAAAAGAATGGCAAACCATTGTGCCAAATCCGTGCATGCGCTCTAATTGCGCATTGGTCCAGCGCAAAATGGGTCAATGTAATTCAGCTGCACCATAATTCCATATTGAAAAGGCAAGCTACTAATGCTTCCTTTAGTTTCTTGCGCAGTATTAGGTATTACAATTAAAGAAGCCTGTGTTGATCCCTACAAGTGTACACTGCCTAGACTACGTGAGCTACATATGTTAGGAATCTAAGTTGCGTTACTGCTATGTATGTCTTTTTGTATTTGTTTGACTAAAGTGTGCTATGCTTCATTTTTTTGTGTTAGTACACACCACTGCTGTATGTACTACACAAAGGCAGCTGCGGGCTCTTGTCAAGCTGCCTCTACAAACAGCAGCTTTTACCTGCAGCTTTCCTGTCAGCGAACTGATGAAAATAAAGATTATTATTATTATTACAATGACCAGACAGATATTATATGCATGTCTGGCCCCCATGTGTTCTTTTGTCTTCCTATAATAGTGCAGCTCAGAAAAATAAAGGATGCCAAACAAACTAGCATCTGTTGAAGCCTTATTGAAGATACTAATGGGCTACCGCACTTGGTAATCACGGTTCCGAGGAGGCCGTACCTTGTCCGTAGTTGATCCATCTCCGAAAGTTGAGGGCCAAACGAATGGGCAGGTTTCGGCACCAGAATGAATGTAACGAAAGTACGAAGAAGGGGAACCAGACCCGACTGTCTGGCCTGTTCGGAGGTAATGGTGGAACTGTCGCACGAGCTGGCCTGTGGCCAGTGCTCACGTTAGCCACCCCTTTGTATTCTTTATTTTGTAACAGAGACCACATCCTCGCCAGCAACAACATGGGTGGTTCTCTTACTTACTTAACCTAACCACTAATTCAGATATGTGGAAGCTGAGATGCGCTCGCTAATACAATTCAAAACTACGTCCCATGCGTGACTCTCACCTTTGCAAAGCCCCGCTATCACTCGTAGACAATGAGAAATCTTCACAATAATCCGAGTGTGTTACACGATCCTCCATCGGCAAACTGCATGGTACCGTGTGGGTTTGATCAACACCCAAATAAAGCAAATGCAAGACAGTGCAGCGGCATTACGTGAGACTCTGTCAGGGAAACTCGTCGGCTTTCGTGACCATTATCTTTCCTATGACGATGACGACAATAGTGAGCTATCAGCTTCGATTTTAGTTCTGCGGGCAAAAAAGGATCAACGAAAGGAGGGTGTGGTTATCATACATGCTCTGGTGCACTCGGCACAATTTTCCACCAAAATGCCATTCTGGCGCATGATGGCGCAAGTGTCTGCTCTCAGCGCAATTCGGTGCAGTTTGCGCAGTGTTTTACACCACTGAAAAAGCTTGGCTGCACTGTATTCGCATTGTGCCATTTTCTTCTTTCTCGTGAGAACATTTCTGCGGCTACCAGCCGAAAAAAAAAAAAAAAGTCTGCTGCAAGAATTGCATGGCAACTTCATGCTCACCTTAGCGTGCTCTCGGAGCTGGTCAACAATCAGACGATCCACACGGGACGGATTTGGGGGCAGCCGCGGCACGGGGATATTGTTGGCACTGGACACACGCTTCCCGGGGTTCTGCCGTGCCAGCTCAGCTTCCGTCTGGCAAAAAGTAAGGTAAAGAATAGTTACGTGATGTGTTATGTATTCTGGTGCTTCAGAAAGGGGCTGTATACTAACATTCTTTAGCAAAGTTGCAGGATAATCAGTGGTTAAAGAGACACTACAGTAAAACATCAAAGTGGCTCAGACTGATATCATCCATTGAGGGCTGCGATGTCATTAACTTCGTCATTTTATGTTCATTATAGAAGACAAAATCAAGGCCTAAATTTCACTTTTGAATTTCAAAATGCCAAAACTAATGATTTTGCAAACCTCACTCTTCTTTTTTTTTTTTTGTATTCTGACCACACTCGCTCAATAAAACCAGAGACTTATCAAGTCCCTGGCTTTCTTGGAACACAATGTATATCATTTTTGCAGATAATTTTGTAGGCCTTAGCAGCAATTACCAAAATCTATGACATCATGCGCATTAGTGCAGAAACATCAAAGCAGTGTCACCACTTGAAGTTCCTATTTGCGTGTTTTATAGCTTCCTCCAAACGTCTTCGCATGGAAGTGGTGGTTTTGGCACTGTCACAAGGTAATGTACTAGTGAAAGAAAAGCTGTTTTTCACTTTACTGTCGCTTTAAGTTACCCAAGGAAAACCAAGGCACTATTGCACACTGGCTGCATTCCACTGACATTTAAAGGGGTCGTGAAAAGAATCTGGAGATGCCCGGTTGTAATTTTCACTGCTTCAATACGCATTCGACAAGCCAATTCCGAAATATTTCAGCGAAATATTCAGTGCAGATTTAATAACGCTCATTTGGAACCCCAGCATTCTTGCGCTCCCGAAACGGCTATGCGACACTACCGGCCGGCACGGTACTACTCGGTGACGTTGCAGTAAGATATTTTTAAGTGCAAAGGCATAGCGAACTCGCGTTTGCTCTATAGGAATCGATTTTTGAAAGCTAGAAAGAAAGAAAATAGTTTGGAACCGTGCGGTGCCGCCATTTGGAAGAAAAGCTGCAGCACGGTTTGTTTTTTCCGTGGCTTCCGAGGTGCGCCAATCTCGGAGGTATGGCAGCTACTAACATGACGTCATCTGCAGAGTTGAGGAACACGGCAGGGAAACTTAGTGGCGCTAACCACTACGCCACAAAGAGCAGATCCTTCAGGGAGGTAACGGCTAGCCTTATATACACACCCTTTACTGCTGGCAGGACTCAGAGACGGCAGGCGCTTAAAAGCATTTCTTCATTACAAGCGAGATGGCGCGAGGAGCACAACGGTCGCCTTTGCAAGAGGAGCGCTGTTCAAACTGAGAGTATCCATTGTGACAGCTTATTCGCGCTCGTTCGGCGTATATATCTGTGAGTTCGTTCCATGCGTTCGTTTCGTGCGTTCGTTTCGTGCGTGCTTCACTTGATAGTTTGCGCTCATCTTCTCTTTGTTCATTTAGCAGCCTCCTTTGAGCTTGAGGGACGCGTTGGAAATTTCAAGCTGCCACCGTGCTCTTCGCGTTGCGGTCCCCTTTGTTGCTATCGCATTCATTGCTTCGCCCTTGCGGCGAAACTGTGACTTTTTTTTATCGCTCTAAATCAACGCACACGGTGCAACGGAACAATGCATATTGTTGATTGGAGGGTCGGGATCCCGAATACGCACTTAGTACAAAATGTTCAGAAAACGTTTCACGACCCCTTTAATTGGAAGCTATTTGCAGTGGTTGAATAATGGATATCTGCTGAGGCTGCATTTGAATAAAGGATTGTTGTCCTTGTCGTTTGTTGCAATGATGAAAAGTCCTTTTATCAAACCATGTCTAGGCATGAAGTGTCTGGACAATCACAATTTTATGTGTTTGAGTTAGAGAGATCTAGAGAGGTTTAGCAGCAGTGTGATAGATATTACACCACTACTAAAATGTCTAGATATCTTTTAAATTTTTGATCAGAGACATATAAACGTGACCATTCTGAAGATGCTCGACTTTCTCTCTCTCTTTTTTTAAAAGTAGACTATTGTACAATTCAGCATAGAAAATGTGTTGTTCGAAGATAGAATAAACATGAATTGAATGCTCTTTACTTCAGCACCAACCCTATTCTGTGTAGAGATTTCAGTGCTCACTTTTTTGCGCTCCTTTTCGAGATTGTGAAACTGCTCGTAGCACATCTCCAGATGCAGATGTAGCTCGTTGGAAGGGCCACTGCGCCTGTAATAGCAAACAGTTCGCATTTCAGTTTGAGCCAAGTGATCAGGCATAGCCACTTACATGACTAGTCTCTGTTGCAGCCATTGCAGAATGTGCTACCGCCCCATGATCACCTTTATCTGCCAGTACTGATTTGTAAATGAACTGCGAGGCTCATGTAAGGGTCGCCAGTCTTGTTTTGTTCGAGTGCTGTGCTCCTTGAAGTCACTAGGACCGTAGACATCAGAAAGTTGTATGCGAAGCTTAACACAATGTACAAAGTCTGAAATCTAGGAAAATGTGCTGGTGAGCGTGTTAGGATCCCGAATATAACTTGCCATACTTGTTTTCATTTCAGAACAAGTTTTGGTTTAGAAATTCTAGGAGGCAGAGGTGTTGTGATGTCATCGGCTTGCTCTGTTTCTCCAAAGGCTTGCAACGGCCTTGCTGGCATATTTATGAGAAATATGACGCTTGTTCTTACACCTACTTGAGTTTGCTAAATTTTAACGTGAACATCACGGCAATGTCAGCATTTCCAGGAAAGATGTTTAGGCCAACTTCCATGTCAAAACAAAACATGCTGTATAGTTCCAAACATTGCTAAATGCCAAGTGTCATCCTTCTTATGTGAAAACCATGGTCATAAGCAACAAAAAGAGGGTGATAACACAAGCAGACATCATAATAATAGAGAAGAAAGGCAAGAGTCAACACAGATGCAGGGGGGCTCGAAAGTAGATGGTAGCTGCTAGGGAAAGCACTAGGTTGCAGGAGTGGTATTTGACAGTCGGTGTGGGCCATGTGGACTAGCGGAGCGTGTGCATACAGTGAAGGACGGAAAGAGAACTGGAGAGTTGCGCAGATGCTGTGCTTCAGAATAGGTGTGGAAAGTTGAGTGAAGGCTAGTAATGATGGCATATATGGCAGCGCACATGAGATTCAAGGAAAACGCAGAGCATAACAGGCACGCACAGGTACTGAAAGTTACTATGTTCTCACTCATCCTTACGTCTAACATGCACTGCTACATGCTGCCAGGGTTAACCAATGAGCCTCACAAAATATCTTAAAGAAGGCTAGTAGCCAGCAATCCTAACAAAATCATGAAAAAAAAATATGGCATACTGTCAAGAAAAAATGCCAGGCATGTGCACAGCAGAGCATGTAGCAGTGACAACGTAAGCTAGACTGCTGTGTACTTTAATTCCTTCTCCTCTTCCCCTACATGCCTATTATCCCTCTTCCACCGCCTTCCTTCTTTTCTGCTTATTCATCTTCTTCATCATCATTCACTTTTGTGTACATTCTTTTTCCTGTACTCGCCCTCCTCTTCTTCATCTTCTTGTCCACTGTATGCCATCCTTTCTCCTCTTCATCATCTTCTTCTTCTTTGTTGTTGTCCTGTTCCTTTTTTCTAGAACTGAGCAAATAGCAACATTCTGAGTGCAAAGCGATATCAAATACCGTATTTTGCGGTTATAGGCACCTCCCGATTGTAAGCACCTACTCCTACGTTTGAAAAAATAAACTGGGGAAGAGAAGCTTGTCTGCGAATCTAGGCACCCCACTCTCTTTGGATGAAAGGTGCAGCCAATGCCAAGCGTGCTTGCTCACCACTGCTCTTTGAGGTCATGTCCTGTGTCTTGTGACCATGCCTTTGTCTCTCAGTATCTGCTATTGTAAGAATACTGGGAGTGGAGGTTCAATTAGTGCGACAGACTCGAGTTCAAGTGGCAGTGAGTGTGAGTGACTATCAGACTCAAGAGGAGGTGGGTTCACTGTGCACACCTATTTTTCCTTTTGCAAAACAAAGTGTGATTTTTCACGCCCATATTGTCGAAATACTGCCGTGAAAAAGGTATGCAGTCATTTTAGATTGTTCAAATCTAAGCACCCCAACCCATCTCTTTGAGTACCTGCAATATTTAATAAAAGGGGTGCCTACAATCAAGTAAATGCTTGAGTGTGAATTCAATCAAACATTTTTCTAATAATTTTTAAATACTGCTACAGCACATACGTGAATACAAGCTGTTTCGTGGCGGGGCCAGAGAAGACGATGACAAAGTGACCACCTGACGCGGGCTGTTCTTCTTGTGCACAGTTACTGCAGTGCTTGTAAATACAATTGTACATAGCCTTGTTTGCGCGTAATATTCTTTAAACATACTTCTACACATGGGCAAACAAAACAAATTTATTGCACGTACGATGTTCCTAAAAAAAAAAAGAACAGTTAAGTGCTAAAGAACAGTCAAACAGAGGAGTGCACATATGCATGAGCTAACTCGGCCGTAGTATGCAGGTGTTACCTTCGCCACACCACACGAGTGGTAGCCTCGCCGCAGGACATGACAGCTTTGCTGCAGAACACGAGTGCTTGCTTCCCTGCTGTACGTGAGTGCTTGCTTTGCCACTGTATGTGAGCACTAGCTTCACTGAAGTATGCAAGTGTTTTCTTTGCCGAAGTACACAAATGTTAGCTTCAGTGCAGCACACAAACATTACCTACGCCACAGTGCACGAATGTTATGCGGCGAAGCATACTACATGCGGGAATGGGCTATTTGCCATGCGACAACATATTTTGCACCTTAAATGTAGAATCTGAATAGATAAAGCAGAGCGCGAAATGAATCGAAAAGCAAATGCTATTCAAAAATTAGAATATTCACACACCCCTACTTTTCTTCTTTTCATCATCTTCTTTTTTTCTGCTATGATATTCAATGATTTTCTGCTATGATTTCTGCTATGATATTCAATGACACCAGAAACTTCTGGTGCTGGGAAATACCTAGTATGAAAAGGAAATGCATTGGTGATGTTGTACTAATCGTGACTGCAATGCTTTAAGAGCTGTTACAAAAGACACTTTAAGCAAAGAAAAGAAGCATATGAGCAGGTCATCATTATACATAGGCTTTCCAAAATATGACACATTTAGATCCGTCACATAGCAAGTCTGTTCCCACAAGAACTACGCAGCCCTAACAACATGGCAGGTGCACTCACAGAGTTTTTAATGAAAGTTGCTATAGAGTGAACTCTGGTGTGAGTGCCAATAGTGAGCTGCAAATATGATGGTTCAGTGAGCATCGGGAATGAGGGTTAGTATATAGCTGGTCTGCTAAACTTCGTCCTTACTGGCTCTAAATAGGTATGTTACATTGCAAGTTACTTGTTTTCAACCAAACACTGCATTGTAAATACAACAGTTTGTTATGACTACACAACCACATTAAAAACTTCTTGCCTTGGTGAATTTAGAAAAATTTCATTATGTCAAGATATAAAAATGTAAATGTAGCAAATAAATTGCAATATGGCCTACAGCCGCATGTGAGGAGGTTAGTTACATTATACTGCGGAGTATAGGTCAATCCCCTTACCTTGAGGCAAAAATTCAACTTAACAAATATTAGGCACAAAACTTGGTTGTATGCACAGCTCGCCTGAACTGTTGGAACTCTCCTCTGAAGTCGATTGTTTATCGCTGACTGCATCCCAGAACATGTCATCCTCACTGTCATTGAGCGAAGTGCTGATATATCACTTCTTAAATGCGCACACTACCATTTTTGTCAGGCGGTGACTGCCACACCTGCGAGACCAACGTGCGCACTGTCACGAGAAATGGCCTCTGCAGCAGGTCAATTTGGGTCCGCGGGTTGTAGCTGGCTATGCACTAATTATAGGGTTTGCACAAATGGTCGTTGAATGGCTTGTTGAGCACTACATTCGGAGGCTGCAAAGTTGACGTCATGCTTGCCAGAATTATGACAAAGTCCGCCTCCTGTCGTGGAGTGCCTGCTTTACAGGTCCTCTTCTCCAACATGTAGCCATGCCGCTTCCAGAAATCAATGACACACTTTTGGAATTCCACCAACTTCTTATATGCTTTCGGCAACTTCTGGCAGACAAGTGTGCTGGCAAAGCGACAATTCTTTGCGTTATATGAAGTGATGCACCCAGCAGATTGAGCACTTGAATTGCTCCTTTCACAGTACAGCTTCACGAGCAAGCTCGGTCGCATTTGTGTGGATAAGCTCTGCAGTTATAGGGAAGGACCTGGCAGGATGCATGTGGATGAGATCTGGCAATTTGTCTTCGAGTTCCGGATGCACTGCATGGCGACTGTGGAATAACGCCTTCCGTGCATTGCACGCCGGTAACTTGCCTTTCTGGTTCAGCCAGTACTTGACACTTTTCTCAGAGATGGCGAAATGCCACTGTACAGCCATATTTGCGTTCGCTGCAGCAAACTTGATACCCTGCTTTCGAAACGCAGCGGTGAACTGCCGATGTGTTCTAGTATTTACCTTGCCCGGAAAATGAATGTCACAAGAAGGGCACTGGTCACCATGAACACTAATTGTAAAATGGTGCAGGTTGCACCTGTAGTACTTGTCCTGCATGAAAGCGGTGTCGATGCTTATGCCAAGAAATGTGCTGCGCTCCCCTGTTGCCAGATGACGATTCAGATTCCACTAAAGATTGCTACATAAGCTAAAGGATGACTTTTCATCAAGATCTTCGGGGAGAAAGCTCGACCTATATTCCGCACTATACAGTAAATTTGCGCACTGCCCATTGTTCTCACAGCAACACAATGACTGCAGCGCCAAGGTTTTGTGCAGTAATTATTCTTGAAAGTTATGCGAGCAACTCAACGGTGTGTAGATCTTAAACACTATCTAGCAGTCCTCACCTCATCAGTCGGGGTCCAAAGCAGCCAGCTTGCTGCGCAGCAGCAGCAACAGCGGCCGCGGCTGGCAGAGTCGTTAGGAGGTGTCCCCTGGAGGCAGCCAATTGTTCCCAGGCAGCCATGCTGCTGTTTCCGCAAGGCCATCCGAACTGTGAAGAGGGATTCTCGGCGGGAGGCCAGCACGGCGGTGGTGGGTGGCGCAGTTGTTGTCGAGAGGATCCGCTCGCGAGGCTCAGGTTGCGTGGAAAGTTGTGATAGCTGGCTGGCACGTCAGGAGGCCGTTCAGTGCAAGGTGGCGTTGGCCAGCCGTTCCCTCCAACTGCTAAGCTGTTGGCCGGACCTGCTGGCTCATACGAACCAGTGTTTCCACTGGCGCAGCCATAGCCATTCCACATGCCACTGCTGCCACTTCCGCCATGCCGAAGCAGTCCTCCTGTTGGACGAGCTCCACAGCCAGGGCCCATGCTGCATGCACCATCATCACCAACAGCTCTAATAATAATAATAATAATAATAATAAATTCTCGTTATTATGCACCACAATAACAATATAGTTATGAGGCATACCACAGTGGGTACTCCGAACTAATTTTGACCATCTGTGTTTCTTTAAGGTCTACCTAAATCTCTACGTAAAGTAAATGGGCGTTCTAACATTTAAAGGCCAACCTTGGTGATTTTTTTAGCGTGTCAAGGTAATGGTGATTCTATGTTCCTGAGGAACTCCCATCACACTCCCAATAGTAGGAATACTCAGGAAGTGTAAAAATAACTTTTAATGAGCAAAAAAGTACAAAACTGAAACTGAAATCCAACCCAGCAGTGACATAAGATCAGTCAATCCGCCTTTCGCTTGGGGTGACAACGCGTGCGCGAATGCTGGCCGGCGCGTGCAGATCTCGAAGGCCATGATATGGTACCAGTGTGCTTCCATCACTTTGCCCAAAGTGGCATCAATACACAGCAATAATTGCAGGAAGCCAGGGGGGCAGTTTGAGGTAATTAGTAAAAATTGATTTGTAAGCAACTTGCACATCTCTCGAGCATGTAATCTTGCACAAATGACAGAAGTGTGCCAAATAACGCATCAAGCGAATGAGATACGTTGACCTCGAAAAATTGCTGGAGTTGATTTTAACCCCATTTTAAACTGTGGCAATCATGACCGGGAATCCAACTCGTGCCCACAGGCTCAACAGTGAAAACTTACAATGTCTTTCTCACCAATATAAGTGTGTAACAAACGTAGACCTTCAACTTAAGTGCAACAAAGGTGTTTCCATATAATATAGCACAGACAAATCCTGATATAGTACTTCAAATCTTGAGAAGATTGCAAAAGTAGTTTGACATATTGGTAGTTTGATGTAAGAGATATAGGCTCCAGGTAGTGTGCTCCAATGCACGAAGATTAAATTCTTCTCAATGCTAGTATGGTTCACTATAATATACAACCATGATATGAAGCTTACTAAAGCAAACCCCTCATTGTGTAGTGCAACTAGAACGCTCACTCCATGAGCCATTAATTGATTATGTTATTTCCAATGCTCCTACTCTCAGCTGAGGGCATATATCAGGTACATGTGCATAGGACAGTTTACGATGTGTTACAAATTGTTATGTGATTACAGAGCTCGCAAGGACATCATGAGAAAAGATAAAACCAAGAGATGGGATTTGAGAATGAAGTTTCAGATGCACAACATGCCTATTTCCTAGAGCTGTGCAAATAGCAAAATTTCGAGTGTGAAGCGAATTTGAATATTTATCTTCAAGTGCGAATTGAATAGGATATTTTTTAATAATACCATATCTAATTATGGAGAAATGTAGTTTTAAACATGGGCAAAATATTTACTGGTGACGTGTATGTCCACAGTGTCATTCCAACGTCCTGAAGAACAGTCCAACACTGAACTGTGCAACAGAAAGCTGAGGTAACTTTGCCGCAGTACATTAGTGTTAACTTCGCTTCAGCACACGGGTGTTAGCTTCATTGCAGTTTGCAAGTATTAGCTTCGCCGGCAGCGCAGTACTTGCGGGAATGGGCCACTTGTCATGAGACATAGCATATTTTTTCCCCTTAATTACCAACTTCTTTACCGACTTACTATTCGAACTATTCGTTCGAATAGTGAAATTTTGTGTGAATTGAATCGAATAGCAAGTGCTATTCGAAAATTATTTGAAATTCCCTGGATTATCTTAAGCTTACATCGCTTATTTAGTTTTATGATGGCGCATGCTACCTTTTCATTAATGCTGTAGAATTCAGCCACGTTGCCCACTATAATAGACCTTTGTGAATTAGAAACCCAACACCATATTCTCTCTTTTCGGGCAACCCTCTATAGCAGAGGACATGTCTGTTGTTTAATACTGTGTAAGCTTCACCTGCTCTCCTAGCTCCGCTAAGGCCAATGATGTCCCAACTAACGCCTTCTAGCTCCTCAAGTAGCTCCGCTAGCCTAGCTTCACTCGACAGGTATCTTGCGTTGAACGTTGCAAGATTTAGTTTCCAATGGCGGCCTGTCCGGATCCAGTGATTATTAATGCCCTCCGCTGCTTCACAAGGCTGACTGCCGCCGTGGTCAGATGTTGTGCAGCCGCTGGACACTGAGGGCCAGGGTTTAATTGTAGACATCGTGTGGGAGGTGGTGGACAGGAACTGCACCAGGGAGGCCACATCCTGTTCTGGTGTAGGAGTAAGCCGTAGACAGCAGTAGGACTGAGAGCCTTTCAGGTGACCGACGTAACTCTCTAACAGTAAATAAAAGTTAGATAAATAGCTAGTAAAAAAAAATGTGGATGGTGGAGTCGAACCTGTCACCTCTAGTTCTCAAGGTTGCAGCTTATCTCGAACCGTTAAACGTACAGTCGTTTTAAGCGTTTGTGGCCCGTTAATTCTGTCAGCTTTAGTATTTTGTATACTATTAGGTCTCAAATTGTCTGGAATTGTACATTTTTGCTGATTCTGACATCCAGGATGTCACGGTTTGCGTAGTTTGTCTAAAAGCTAGGTCCACGCGTGTGGCTAGTCCTTTCATCGCTTGTTCTGACGGACTGAGTAAAATGCGTTTCTCAAACGTCTTTTAGCGCTATAATTAGGGTAAAGAACTTCGGTCTCATTTTGACAAGTGTTCCTCGTGTCAGTGCTCGTCCCCCGTCCGGGCGTAGGAAAAAGAAAAAGAACAAAGAAAGGAGACAAAAAAACAAGAAAAAGACAGTAAGAAAGCTTGGGGTCGGGCGAAGCAGACATGGTTGCAGGATTTAGAATCGTGGTTGGGTACGACGCAATGTATAACGATCCTATAATTTCATATGTCATATTTAACGTGCGGATTATAAGGAAGCACTCGTTAGTTGAAAAAGAGAGAACACAAGCAGACATACGAGACATCTACACACAGATCGACAAACACACACATGAGAACAGGCATTCATTTTTCTATTGCTACGGTGAGTGCCTAAAACCTACGTCAATTTTACAGGAAATGGGTAGCAAGTGTTACGTTGTCATGTGATTCGTCATCGGTCATCTATAAGATTCGTGCACAGGTTAGCATTGTACACCGTTGTGAATTACAGGAAGGAGTAATATATCCTAATAGCATTTGCTATGTTAAATACGGCCTAATGGCAATTTGGATTATATATATATATATATATATTGTCACGAAGCTAGCACAAGCAAGAGCTGCCCACAAGCAAGGAATCGGAAGATGTCCAAGCTACAGCCAGGAAAAAGCGTTTGCAAGCGCGAGCTTGACATTGGGCGTCTGACTTCAGCAATGGCTAATCGTCTGAGAGCACGTGCGTGTCCATGAACTTCGTCGTTCTTGCGTGAGGGGCCGGTGGCACCGCGTTCCAATCTACCTTGCGCCAATATATATATATATGTATATACTTGCATAACTTGGAAAGGTAACTTAAATGACACTTGAGGATTAGGAAGTCTAGATGCCATTACCGAGAGCTGGTGGTGGCCGGTGGGGAATAGGCGAAATGCTGCTGCTCCCTGGCTGCAGCTGCCATGGCGGCCATGTGTTGCTGCAAGGTAGGGTAGCCTCCTGTGGTGGTTAGCAGGTGCTGCAGGAGCTGCTGTCGCTGCCGGAACTCGTGAGTTGCAGCTGCTGTGAGGCTGCTGCCATAGCTGCTGGCACCACCGCCAAACCCACGTGGGCTCAGCTCCGGTGGGACATTGTGCTGTACGTGCGATATCCAAGAACAGCAGGCAGAATAATCGGTTTACTGTATAACCTCATTACAACAGATCTGCTTGTGACAGACATTCAGATACAGCATAAAAAACTGCGGCGTTGTGCTGATCTTCCTATCTCTTCCACTTACTGAACTTCTTTTACAATGGATTCTGATACAACATTACTTGGATGTAAATGACTAAATTACAAGGCCAGCTAGCAATTCAATAGCTTCCAACTTTAAACATCGCTTGACAGCACCTGTGGGATCAACACACTGAGGTACTGTGGTGGCAGACAAAATCTTCTTCACTATGAAGATCCAGTGTAATGGGATTCAACTGCACTTCTATATTGCTTACAAAACCTGGCTGAAAGATTAGCTGTGCCCCTTACAATGCTTCGAGTCCTGGGCCAACGCAAGTTGTTACTATAAAACATTATAAAAGGACTGATATTTAGGTGAGTTGGTAGCTATCCATTACGAGATGAGGCAACAAAACATTACATGACAAAAACGAAATCACTGCAACTAAGGTTAAAGGGAGGCTAAACTGAAGCACTAAATCGGTTTAGACTGATAAGTTTTTCTTCGTGAACTCCACTCTCATTAATTTGCTATCACAGGTTCATCTTTAAAAGAATAGAAATGAAGGTCAAAGTTTTGTTGTTGAATTTCGAGCCTGAACTCCAGTGCCCGGATGTTAGCGTGGCACCATAAAAAAAAAAATGCGAACACAACGTAACTAATTTTCGGTGACAAAATAATGTAAGCTCCAGCAAGTGATATCAATATCTGTGACATAAGTGCAAGTGGGTATGGGAACTTGAAAGTGGCATTACTACCTGTATTTTCTTTCCGTGTGCGAATGCTGTGACTGATACATAGTAAGTGCTTTAGTTCATCACAGAAGGCAAGTAGAAGTTCATAGTACAGCGACTGCTTACTGTTATCTTCAAGGCAACTTTAAAACCATTGTTTTAATTTGCTTGGGTGTACTAAGGTAGGGTATTATGAAAGAAAATATTGGGAATAATCAGTGCACTAAATAATTTACCAATATATACACTACTTGTTCTTTCAGATGAGTGTCAGGTGCTAGGAACGTTTCTGGGAGAATGCGGGGCTAAAATGCCAATTTTCAAAAACAAATTTTGTTTCTCAAATTGAGTTGTTTTGGTTTACTAGTTTATTAGAGCATGTTTTGTTTTTTTTGCCAGGTTTGGTGGTTATCCGAGCAGAAAAATGATTAAAACAATTTTTCTTTTTTCATAAGAGGGTGGATTGAATATGACAACGCAAGCATCTAGGGACACTCTTTTCGAGACGCCTCTGCACCGTTCACAGCAAACAATGTGAAGTGAACACCCTTGTTAGAGGCTTGCTTTTTGCAAGTTTTAGTCACGGACCTCTCGAGATTACACCAGGCCAATTAGTAGAAAATAAAAGAGGATAAATGTATATCTTTAGCTGTGGCAATGGTAAGTGGTAAGCATACCAAAACAGAGACTGATGAGAGCACACTAGGTAAAAATCCAACACTGTTCTTGCGCCATTTGGAGTTGCACTAGCTTTGGTTCTGCATTGGTTATCTATTGTTTCTCCTGACAGGTTACTGCCATCGGCGGGGGGCAGGTGGTGTGATCTGAACCGGCCCGCCACTATGACCAACCTATTTGTGACATTGAAAGGGGTCAAAAAGAGAAGAATATTTTAAACACGTCGACTGTAGAACAGCACCTTGTTAAAAAGAGGGCCCCACTTACGCAGCTTGTCCCTCTGAATCAATTTTTGCAGACATGAAGTGAAATAGCACACTGTGAAATCTTTGCGCGCATTTTTGTCAGTTAGCTCTTTTTTAAGACAACACCGTTAGGAAAACTGTCACTTCCAAACCACTGTGCCAAAAGCTCTTTACAAGGTGGTTTCTAAATTGAAATTTTGCAAGGAAGAAGGTAAGGTACTTTCTTGATCTCTAAATATTTTTGAAAACAGATAATTATCGTATTCGTGATGTATAATGACAACAAGAAAAGTGAACATCTTTAAAGTGACAACACTTTTATACATGATTATATAAGGAATGCACAAGTGGCCTCATCCTGCACTATAACCTACTTAGAAGCTGTCTAATGAAAAACAAATGTAGTATACCACATTCATTATTTTTGAAACGACAATTCTTCTAAGCTGGCACATCTGAATGCACAGTAAGCACACCTGAATGCTGTAAATGATTCTCTGTTAGCATTAGGGTGTGGAAATTTATAACGTATTCTCATGGCAAAATAACAAACCACCCCTAAAATTTTTATAAATACCGGTGGAACAGTTCAAAAGTTGACCATTCAGCCCTGCATCCCCTATTAAAGTGATCGTGAAAAGAATATTAAGCTGCCCAGTTGTAAGTTTCACTGCTTCAGCAAGTATCCCACAGGCCAACTCCGAAATGTCTCGACGCAATATTCAGTGCACATTTAATAACAGCCGTTTGAAATCCTAGCTTTCTCTTCGTCCCAAAATGACCATGCGGCGGCATAGTCACTACTCAGTGACATTTCCGCAACATGACGATGACAAAGACGATGTTAGTTGCAAAGTTGAGGGGAACGAGCACAGGAGGTCAAAGGCGCATTTTTATCACTCTAAATCAGCCCCCACAATGCAACGAAACGAAGTATGTTATAGAATGGAGGGCCAGGGTTCTGGATATACACATCGCACAAAATTTTCACAAAACATTCCCCGACCTCTTTAACAATTTCCACCTCACCTGCTGCAATGGTTGTGTGCGGCCATAGCTTCCACAAGGCGGCTCAAACTCCGAGTGGTGCATGGTTTGGTGGCTAAGTGGAGGCAGGGGTAGCTTTGCACCACCACCAGCTGCCATTGTTGCCCAGGCAGGCCCCAGAGAATCATTGCTCTGGAGAGGCTGGCAGTCTTCAGTGTTCAGCAGGGAAGCCTGCTGAAGTGTGCCATCGTATATAAATCAGCCTGGACTGACAAACCATTTGCTGCAAAAGGCTATATTCGTTAATATTATGTTACAATGCTCATTAAAGCTGCCGACCAATATTGAAAAATCAAAATAATGTATGACTTGTTCCTCTGAACTGACTGAAAATTCAAACTGAATGGCCAGTCGAGGAAAATTTTATGTACTACCTGAGCAAGGAATATTATCACCACTCTGAACTCTAGAAACTGCCCAACAGTTATTTAGATAAAAGATTTTTGCACCTGTGCAACTGCCCTTCGCAAAAAAGTCGCAACACAGTGCTGCTTGCATAAACGTGTCTCTGAGACTTTTAGATAAAGCAGCATGCAGGGAAACATTACACACACAGCAACCAGACATCTAAGCTTGCCCGGCATTTATAGTCACCACAATCACTTCCGCACAGAACAAGTATGTATGGAGGGACTGGCTCACGCTCTTTTACAATGCCCTACCTCCAGCTGCCGCCTCATCAAACTGTGCGTACACTTTGCTCCTTTTGATGTGATAGAGTTAAGGAGCTTGTGTTATAATAAGTTTTTTGTTGGTGTTATCTATGACAAAAAATGGTGGCGGCATTTTCTGAGAGTAAAAAATCCTCATGAATGAAAAAAAAAGAAAAGCTTTCACGCCTACGCATGAGGACACAGCACAGTCACCGCATAAGCTAGACTTTGCTACATGCTCTCTCATTCATCTCTTTCAATGTTATTCTGTTCCTGCTTCTCTCCATCCTCTTCTTCCTTTCCCATAGTCTTCTCTTCCTGCTTCCTGTTCATCATTGTCTCCTTCCTGTCTTTCTTCATTGTCACCATCTTCCTCATCGTCTTCAAATTCTTATCTTTGTTTGTTTTCAACTTCCTATTCTTCTTCAACATCTTCTTCATGTTCTTAGTCATTGTCCTCTTCCTACCTTTTGCTGTCCACTTCATTCTCTCATTCGTCGTCACCCACCTCATCTTCCTGCCCATCATCACATCCTTCCTCTAATTGTTCATCACTGTTGTCTTCGTGTCCTTTCACTTCGTCATCATTGACCTCTTGTTTGAATTATTCCTCTTCTTCTTCGTCATCATCTCCTTCCTCTTTGTCTTCTTTTCCCATGGGGAAGTTAGATTCACCTTTTATTTTGCTAGCAATAACCACTTCCCCTAAGGCAGGCACTGAGCAAAGGCACCTTACACCGACCACGTGGGCTCACCTGGCCCTCCATGTGGTGCATTTAGTTGCCTCTAATCAACTTGCATAGTTGATGTCCAGCTAGTTGGTTGACCATCGGTAGGCAAAAATATAGTGAACATCACAAGCACATGAACAGTGGAACGAGGCACAGGCGCTGACCATCATCCGAAGTTTCATTGCTCTGACACCTTGGTAAATATACAGCATGGATCAGAACAAAAGAAGCAAGGCCTGATCGATACTCTTAAAAGAGCTCTAGCAGGGAAACCATGCTTAACAGCCCCTGTGCACCTGTGCTTCATGCAACCTTCTTTTTTGCAGCTTGAGCTGTTATGGGCTCGTTACAATGGTTGAAATTGGTCGTGATGGTGGCCGCTGCTTCTGCCGGTGCCTATAACCCCTATCAGCTTCAATAAGAAAAAATTTAAAAGCTAGTTTCACGCCTGTAAAATATGAGTAAACAGCAGAGCTTGGAAGCAAGCACCACCACCTGACGAGCACAGATTGAATTCTTTCATCTTCTTTCTTTCTTTATCTCTTTCTACACCTTCTTCCTCTTTCTTTATATGCCTGTTTTTATATTGCACTCTCCTCCTTCATTTCCCCCCTCACTTCTCTTTCCCAATCCTTGGCATACTGTACTGTACATAGCTATGCTATGATTTACCCTCTCGCCTCCTCCTCACCCTTACATCAGTCCTCCTCACCCTCCGTTCCCTTTCTCACCCCCTTACTAAACTATACTGTACAAGTATATGCCACGTTTCCTGTCCACACCTTGTCCTTGGCCCACTGCTACATAGTGGTGATAGTGATAACAACAGCGATACACGACAGTGACAGTGAACTTGACACCTTGGCCCTAGCTCCGCTGCCTATTCAGACCTCACAGGTGTGGATCTGGCGTTACTTTCTTCATGATAGCCTTTAGTACCTGTTATCACTTGTTTTATGCTGTGATATTTTTTCGATGCTGTTCTGATCTGACAAGCTACATAAACAGCTTCCTTATTGTAATATATTTTGCATTGAGCGTTGAGCGTTCCAATTATTGTGTTGAGAGTTCGATATTCAAAGCTGGGTATTTGTATCCGATTAACATTATGAAAATTTGATGTTTTCACGCCCCTATTTTATGTTTGCATGATAATTCAAAGAAAATTCTGCAGCCCCATTCCGTTTAAATGATCGAAATTGCACAGTACATTTTTTTCTAGTGTATACAGGGTGTGCATTGGCCGAGTTCCTGTTCAATGTTTACCTCATGCTTTCACTTTAAAGAGGAAGTGATGGAAACACACCTGATGCTGGCTGGTATCGCTAATACTGCTGCTGGACTGGTTCCCTCCTCCTGTTCCAAGGCTGCTGAGATAGCTCAGGGCATCTTCTGTAAATGGTTCCGATGAGAATGTCAGGGCCAGAGAGCTGAAGTCTGGGTGTTGTCCATCATTGCTCCCTTCTCTGCTGCAGGGGCTGCAAGGATGTACGAATCAAACTTGAAAAAATGCACCACTTTCCGGTTTATTGGCCTTCTATGTCAGCCTGCTCTAGAGCACAAGCACCAAGACGGTACACATCTTTTATGCTTTATGCAATTGTCGACATTGTTGTTAACCACTGTTACGACGCATGTGACTCCTGATGACACCATGAGTACAGGATGCCTTCTCTTACCCTCTACTTTCATCATCATCATCATCAGCCTGTTTAGGTCCACTGCAGGACGAAGGCCTCTCCCAACGATTTCCAATCCACCCTATCCTGAGTGGGTTGGTTCCACTTTATGCCGGCAAACTTTTTAATTTCATCGCTCCATCTAACCTTTTGCCTGCCTCTGTTGCGTTTTCCCTCTCTTGGTATCCATTCCGTCGCTCTTACTGTCCATCTGTTATCTTTCCTCCTCATGACATGTCCTGCCCAGGTCCACTTCTTTCTTTTAACTGATATAATAATTTCAGCTACTACAGTCTGTTCTCTGATTCATTCCGCTCGTTTTTTATCTCTTAGCGTTACCCCAGTCATTTTTCTTTCCATTGCACGTTGCGTGCTCCTTAGTTTCATCTCTAGTTTTTTCGTTATCCTCCACGTTTCTGCACCGTACGTTTCTGCACCCTCTACTTTAGTTAATGCTTATTTCCTCTTTACTGAACTGGCAGCTCATATGATGTAGTTGAAATAAGGGAGTCTTAGTTTCAGGACCGTCACTTCACAACCGAAACATTCGTCTGTCAGGAAGTGCGCGGGATTCCCAAATATTTACGCCGGCACCATAGCTCTAGCAGTCTAACAAGAAGTGGGTTAATCAAGCATTCTTTTTCTGTTCCTCAAACATAAAGAGAGCAGCAGGATGTGCATGCTGGCCTTACGTGCAGAGCGAACCCAAGAGAAAAACACATGGCTGTATTGGTGTAGCACACCAGTAATTTGGTGGAAAAGCCAAAAACGACCACGAATGACAGAGTTTGGCATGCTGAAAATGCACAGTTGGTCAGGAGGTACACTGCGATGGAGGGTTCTGAAATGAGGCTGGTCATCTGGGGGGGGGGGGGGGGGCTAAATGTCTGCCCAAAGAATGGTGTAGAAATGTCCTTTCCCCATTCCAAACTCTGCTGGAATGTGCCTGCTATAGCTGTGAGTCAAACCCTCGATGCTGTGCCTAACAGCCATAGACCAAGTCCTTGGACATTGTTCACAGGAGGGGAAAAACAGCAACTTAACCTAAGCTCACCCTACCAGCAGTGGCCGATGGCCGATGATTGGACACACATAGGATTCCCATCGGCTTCCGTTATCATTGGCCAATGCCCTGACTGCGTGATAAAAAAGGGCATGGCCCACGTTTAAAATATGGGAAAGATGGTGGTGACAGCGGGGAACGTGTTTATAAAGTTTGTTTTCTCCTTAGTTTTTGGCAATATCACGTATCAGTAGTGAACGAAAACGTTTCGGAGGTACGTGTAAAATTTGTGATGGTGGCCAAGGGCTTTTCTGTAACATACCATGGTCGCGGGCCAATATGTTCTCGGATGGTCGCCAAGTACAGCATGATCACTTCTCCATATTAGTGTAGGGAAATTCGTGGCAGAGGAACATATACGTATGTACCAATGGCCAAAAAAGAAAAAGAAATGCGGAATAGTGGCTGTACGTGTACAATTTTTCATGAGGTCGCACAAATTTCAACTGCACCGGAATAACCAGAAACGTGTATTTTTGCAGTCATTAATTCAGTTCACGCTAGTTGCTGTACGGAACACTTAACTTCTTTTTTTATCCAGAGAATCATGCAGCCCTACGCATAACGTTTGCGACGTTTGAATTTTGCGCTGTTTTCAGCGCACCATGCACGTCGGCCGCTGTACAGCAGTACTGCGCTAAAAAAAATAGTTCATAAAAGGATCCGAACAGGCACCTTTCCCAAACTCGCAAAGTGCAGAAGTTGCTAAACGCTTATGTAATTGTACATAGGTTGTCATATATATTTTGCATTTGATCTTGCTTTAAGCATGTATTGGCATGCACATGTTTGTATTACAGCGCTCGGGTTTTTTTCCCGACTTGCCCCGCGACTGCTACCTGTTCGCGTTCCTTCTTCGTGCGTTGCTCGTACGGCCACGTTTATGAGTGACAAGCTTGTGTTGAAATAAAAGGTGAGTAAATTTCAACGGTCTTTTTATTGCTTTTTCCGCTCATTGCAATGTGCAATTTGGTGACGACGTACTGAGACGTAAATCGCTATTCCTAGCGCCTTTTTATATGCACATGCCGTTGTTTTCTCATGTTACTGGCGGACACGTGCGAAACGTCTTTAGATGCGGCGTCCGAGCAGCGATTCAGTTAGCCTTAATTTTTAGTGAGTAATCCACCGTTGTCGTGAAAAGCGATGTGCGATATAAAATTAGTTCAACGGACGATCTTCCATTCGCGCCATGCATATGTACGTACTACGTATATGTAGTACATACATATGTGTATGCGGTGCGGAATGCATCGGCTACGCGTATGTCATCGCACCTGTACACTCAATTCTTTAGCATTATCACGTAAGTGTTGACTCCCTTGACCACGGGATATGGTAGCGACTAATATAGGCGAGAATTAAGTAACGAGATTTGCTCTACGATGCGCAAGCGCTGAAAACGCGTGTGCGATGCGTGCTCGATGTCGGTGACGCTACATGGAGGTGAATGCACCTTGTTTTCATTTTCTGTGTGATCGTGCGCTTATAATGACGCCACTGTGAAGCTGATCCTCCTATCGCCGATCTCGTACTTCTCGCCGAAGTAGGAACTACCGTACCCTGGTGTCAACGCTCGCACATTAAACAAATTGCAAGGGTATGCCGGCATTTATCGAGGGGGCAGTCAAAGAGTTATCGGTGAATTTGGCAGTTTGCAGCTATATTTTGACTGTGAGTTAAATGGAGTAATGTAATAAAATTAACATTAGTAGCAGAAAGTTGACACCCTCTAGACAGAGTGTGGTCTGACGCGAACGAAGTGCATGCCGGCACAAATGTCTGCAGGTCGCTAAATGCTCGTGGATAACTTTAAAAAGTGTGCACGGGATAAAAACAAAAGCAGTATTTGCCCATCTCAAGTAGCCACCTTTTAAATGTTTCATGCTGAGAAGTGTAACCATTCGCTTATTTCAGTTCAACTGCAGTCCATGCAACCGTCTGAACTGTTGCTGTTGGTGCACCTAGGCTTTTATTTTTAATACCGGCTCCAGTTTTCAGGTTTACATTGAGCCCGGAGCCATCTTCCAAAGGCTTCAAGAAGTGATATTAAAGTCTATGACGCGGTCATTTTTATGTCTATGGCACCATTTGCCGAAAGAAGAGGGAATGATTTCTGGCTAACTTTGATAATTAATTGTAAATTCCAGGCCGCGTGCTGGCGTTTGACTCGCGTGTTCTCAGGACTCTCGACTACCAATCGGCAGCGTTTTCTGACCATGCTGAAGAAGTGTTGAAGGGCCCCTTTAAGTGGCTCATTTGTTGTTGTTTTTCTTCATATTTTGTGTCATGTTTTCTTTCATATGGATGAGGTTCCCACATAAATGTGGAAGCTACCCCTAGTAATAAACTGGTAGTGGAAAATAATGAAGCAATGTAACACTCTGCTCTATCAACTCTTGTTTCCTTCATGTCAGTACATGTGCTGTTATCCTCGTGACCATGCATAACCAACTAGCATTTCAGAAAATATTTCTTCTGAGCATTTTGTTCAAGGAATATTGAAAGCAAGTGCCTGAGCACTTGCTTTCAACATTCAACTTGAAAGAGAAATTGGGCTCACAGTATTTTGTGTACCTGTATTTCACAGGTGAAACACACACATGGTTGTTCAGTACTACTGATGCTGCTGTTGCGGACTCTACAAAAAGGTGGCTGATGTTTGCAGCTCATGAGGAAGGTGGAAGCACACAAAACCAGCATGCCGCCATGAGTAAAGAATGAGCTCAAGGAACACCACTTACTCTGGAGGAGGAATGGACCACTGGTGTATTGTATGGTGTAAATAAACATGAAGTATTAAAAATGTTTGCCTTGTGACTTATCTGGGTGGGACTGACCAAAACCTAGCAAAACGCTGGGCGTGAAATTGACCAAGATGAAAAACTAAATAAAAGTGCTAAAAATTGCATTGAACAGAATGCTTGGACCCCATATCGGACGACAGGCTTAATAGCTATTTGTACGGTATTCCATAAAAAAAGAAAACTACAACAAATTTAGCTGGGCGTGAAATTGTTGCCAAAACAAAAAAGTAAAATAAATACTAGAAATTGCATTGGCCAAAATGCTTGGCCCCCATATACAGAACATGCTTGGCAATTGCATGGAATTCCACAGCAGTTCCAATTGTGGAAGGAGGTGTTTCCAATCGTTTTCCAAGCATCGCCTTCCTATGCTTGGCCAATGGTAGGCTTGTCACGTTTCCCAAGCACATTCCTCACTTGGCCTCCAGTGACTTTCCAATCATGGACAGCTTGGCCACTGATGCTTTGCCATGCTTGGTCCTAGCAAATTTTGCTGGTAGGGCAATAGAAGCTTATAAGCTCCGTGCTTTAAGGAGACCTCCCAATCATCGACCAATCTACAAATATTTAATCTAACAATATAAGATGCTATGTAGGGAATTTTAGAAATAAAACTAAAGCAATACAAGGTCATGAGATTCAATCTGGTGTGCTTGCAACTACACTAACCAGGCACAGGAATTAAAGCACAGACGAACCCGAGTAATGTTCTAGAGCTTAGGTATGTAAACCACTGTTTGTAATAAATATCATTTTACTTTCTGCCTTTGAGCTGTCAAGACGTAATTCTTCCTCCTGATGAACTGAGCTCCCAACAAGATGTGACCTGACAAGTGGTCACTGACACTGCAATGCAGCCCACGTTCAACAGCAAGAAGTAAACTAGGCACAAGCTTGTGCCTAGACATAAGGGGCAGTACTGCATACAGGGGTGAGACAGCAGAAACAGACTTGGGAGCAATTTTGGAGTAGCGAAATCTTCATTTTGGAGCAGGAGAACCTTGATTCTGGAGCAGCTCACAATTAATACGATTTCTTAAGAGCTCAGAAAGTCAAATTTGGAGCAGCTCAGGTAGTCAAGTATCTTTTCCACAACCAGGGGTCAGTACACACCTCAAATGTTAAAAAAATTCTCACTGCACCAAAATTGTCGACACACAATAGTCTTTTAGTTAAGACCATTCACATGATTTCGTGAACTACTGCTTTGACATTTTGTAGACTTTCTTATTTGGCTTCTGAGGGATCCCTAGCACTTCCTTTACGTTAATGTGTGTTCTCTTTTGTCAGGACAGTCTGGTCACTTGGGATTTTGTCAAGATTTTTCTGCTTCACACCATTACGAAGAAGCTTATCTGAGCTTTTCAACAGCGCATTGCCTTCTATTATAACACTGCAATACCGTAATGACAACTACCTAATCGCGGAAGACACTCCAATTTTGTGTAGATAATGGCATTCCATGTGTCTTGGTTGCACATGCCTTGATTTTCATGTCCACGTATGCTGACATGAAAATCGAAGTGTCTGCAGCAAATCTCGGACGCCAGAGATTCAATCACGCCATACACGGTGCGTGACTCCACTTTTTCTCCCTTTTAGAACTCACGTGAGCACTAAAATACTCGCTTTCCAGGCTGTTCTGGAGCAGTTTGGAGCAATTTTCCCAATTTTGATGCTTTTGGAGCAGCTCGGAGCAGGAATACGGAAGTGTATCAAAACTGTGCAATATGAGCAGCTGTCTCACCCCTGTGCATATGAAAACTTCAAGGTGACGGCGCTGCTTATCATATTTTGTTTTTCTGTCTTTTGTGGGTTATCAAGCTTCCTCTCCTGGAAACGATGGAATTTTTGGTGTTGATATTTTTAATCATGCATTTGCTATATAGCTCAAGTTGCTTAGCTTGTTAAGGTTTATCTAACAGCCTAAATTAGTCATGTTGGGAAAATGGAAAACAGTGCAAAAAGAAAAGATTCACGATTTTTTTTATTAAGGCTTCTGCTGGCTGATCCCCCTCCAATTTCCTTTATAATGCATCACAGCAATAAAAATTTCAGCTTTTAGTCAGCAATCGTGCTGCGTGTTTCTCCGCTTGTGAATAGTCTCTTCTTGTGCTGTTTTCTATTTTAAACATGTGTAACATAATCCAAATGACTCACACTTGTCTAAACCGATCAGTTTTACAATCCCTAGAACTGTGCCAATAGCAAAGTGTTGGGTGCAAAGTGGATTCAAATATTAATGTTTAAGTGAGAATCAAACCGAATATTTCTGGAATAATGTCTGAACATTTTTAAAAATAAATCCATGTTAAATTTTAAGAAAAGATGTACAGCTAGCCATGGGCAAAAAGCAAGACACCAAACAACTGGTGTACTTCCACAACGTTCCTAAAGCAATTAACACTCCAATCCTAAAGAACAGCCCAGCAGAGAACTTTGCAGCAGTACAAAGTGTTAGCTTCACTGCAATACACAAGTGCAACCATCACAGCAGAGCACAAGTGCTAGGTCCACTGCAGCACACAGGTCAACTTCATCACGCTATACAAGCATTTTCACCACAATGCGCTAGTGTGAACTTCACTGCAGTATGCAAATGTTATGTGATGAAACATGCTGCATGCGGGAGTGGACAGCACACAAGTTTTAGCTTCACCACAGTGCGCTAGAGTGGAGTCTGCTGCAGTACGCAAGTGGTATGTGACAAAGCACACTGCATGCGGGAACGGACATTACACAAGTGTTAGCTTTGACGCAGAGGGCAAGTGTTATGCGGCAAAGCATACATGCGGGATCAAGTGCTGGCTTCGCTCACCACAGTGTGCTAGTGCAAACTTCGCCGCAGTTATGCGGCGAAGCATACCAGTACATGCGAGAATGGGCCAGATGTCACGGGGCACCTTGTACCTTAACAACAAACTTCGTACGGTTTTAATAGTAAAAATCAAGTGTGAATTAAATCCAATAGCAAACACTATCAAAAACTGTTAAAAATTCAAATATTCGCACACCCCTACTGATCACTAAATAAATCAACTTACAGGTTGCCGTTGCCAAGGCCTGCTAAGGAGAACCCATGTCCAGTAGAGGCTCCGTAGTGTCCTCCTCCTCCACCCCCACTACCACCCCCACTGCCATGCCTTGTGGTGAGCAGGCCGCGTGACGCATGCTGGTAAGGCATCCCGTGGTCATCGTCCACCAGACGTGCCACCATGTCGTCGAGTGCCACAACCCCTTCTGAGGGCGGCCTTCCCATGGGCGATGGGCCATCACCGCCCAACATCTGACGGCCAAACTGTGGTGACACAGAACCACCACATAATACACTGAAGTCAAACATACTCAGCGTTTAAGCAACATTTGAACACTTTAAAAGGTTGCCAGGAATATGCTATTTGAGAAAAAACAAATTTCTTTAAGAAACAATCTGTCAAGCTGGGCAGGTATCAGTAATAGCAAGAAACATGCAATTTGCACCATTAATTAACTAGGACTGTCTAATTGACTTTCTAAATGACAACAGTTTGGGTTCATCAAAGGTGAGGTTTGTAGCCACAGAGACGATGATGGCGTATCTGTTTTTAAAGCAAAGAAAAATTCATTCTCTGGAGCTCTGTGGCTCACAAGAATCTGGTGCTTTTTTTCTCATTAAACCGAATCTCGCTGCAAAAGGAATGCCGCAAGTCATGTGCAAAGCAATGTCTGTTGGTGACATGTTCCAATGCCTGCAGCAGTCAATTTGAAATTTGCAGGTTCTTGAAACTTGCAACTGCATAGTTTGCAATATATATAGACTACTTCTTGCACCAAGCATATAAGCAAAAGATAACACTTACTTCCAGCTATGCAGTGCATCTTGCTTTGTAGCCATAGGGGAAAATAGTGCACATAGCGCATCGTACATTTCAAATTGGCTGCTGGAATCTTTGGAACACACCACCAGCATAGGTTGCATTTGCATTTGCACATGACTCCTGGTGCCCTTCATGGATTCAAAAAAAGTCCAGGTTTTCTCATGCTGCAGGGCTTTCAACAATAACCTTTTCTTTGTCTTAAAAACTGATATGACTTCATCATCTCTATGGCTAAAAGCCTGCCGTTGCCAATAACCACCAAAAGCCTCTAATTAAAGATTAATAGCAAACCTGAATAAGGCAGCCTATTAATTAGAATTTTCTTGAAGCTTCCTGACATCCGGCTGGCTCGGCTAACAGATTCTTTCTGAAAAGGTTTTTGCTTTTTCTTGAACAGCCTATTTTTAAGAAGTTTTGGAAGTGTTCACTGAAACACCCTGTAGATGCAATGAACATGAGCACAGTAGAACACCACAGTTACCTACCAGAAGAAACCACGGAAAAACGCTATTAGGAAAAGCACAGCATCTGACAGTATATTTCCAGACAGGAATTTTTCTTCTTTCTAGTATGCAAAACCATAGCAGAAAAGGGACCAGTAGGACAGGGTGCATGTTATCGGACCTTATTCACACAGCTACCAAAACCTCTGTCAATTTCACCATCATTGTCACTGTCAAGTCACTGGAATCTGTCATGAGACAGTGTTTTCTCATCAGACAACAAGCAGGTGACATTAGGCGATGCTCGTAGCAACACCAGTGACATTTTTTACAGTGAAACTGTTTATAGCTAGGCCATTCGTAACTCCGCAAACTGAAAACCCCAATGAGGGTATGAGATAGAACTACTATGCACACCACATGTGGTGCTTAACTGCCAAAGGCTCCAGGTTTGATCCCCAAGGTTCTTTGTTCCACTAAAAAAAAAAAAAGGGTCTTGGCTTCGCCCTTTACATTTGCCGATCAAAAATAAATTTGTGCATGAATGTGTGTGCACATGCATTTGCGTTTCATCACAGTGATCACCACCAGGGCTCAATACGCTAAAGTCTTTCATCGGAATTCTGTGAAACCTCCATGTCGTACACCACACAGCTTCAATGGACATCTGCATTCACAGAGGGAAATAGCTCATGAACTCTTTAGAGATAACAATATAGAAATGCTGACTCAGGACAGACACCAATGCCGTGACAGTGGCATAACGGAGCATTGGATGGCTGTGTGAATCAGTCCTTACATTTGCATAGTTTATTGATTAGGTGGAAGAAAATCATACACAGCAAAGCTAAAGGGCAGATACAGGTAAAGTGAGAGAAATGGAGGTTTTTCACACAGTTAGTGAACAGGTGTGCAGCAACTAAGCTAGGTGGCTGGCAGTCAACTGGCTCAGTGCGGACAAGGCGCAACAGCAATTTCACTGTTCTTTGTAAAAGCGGCGCCCTGTGGTAGTTTCTGTGACTGCTTTCAGAGGCGACGTGAGGCAGTCTATTTATCGACAGTTATGCTTTTTTGGATATAACAGCCAGAAAGGGAGACGTAAAAAATCGGGAACCATTCCCGGGGCTCTATGTGTACTAAAACAGGACTGACATTTCAGTCTAACAAACAGGAAAATGCGACATATAGGAGTATAACAGCCAGTGAGGCTCCAGTGAATAGCAAATATGCTGGTCTTGTGCTTTGAATTTCACTGGTCAAAGTGTCCACTATCCAGCCAGTTAATGGCCGGATGCCTCTGAACGTTAAAACAAATTTAACCTTGATTAAGAGGAGATGGTTAAATGTTACTTGACCATTACAGAATACTCGGTA
Organism: Hyalomma asiaticum; assembly: GCA_013339685.2. Classification (NCBI taxonomy): domain Eukaryota; kingdom Metazoa; phylum Arthropoda; class Arachnida; order Ixodida; family Ixodidae; genus Hyalomma; species Hyalomma asiaticum. The sequence goes on from CM023485.1 coordinate 60,444,457, forward strand.
ACTCCCCACAAAAAAAGCAGAGCTATTCTTCCAGCTAGAAAGATGAGAGTGCACTTCTTGCACCTTCTCACATGTCAGCAGGAGGCCCTTTCTCTCCATGAACTGACAAAAGGGGTCGTACCACTTAACTCTCAAGGTTACATGTGTTGCCCATTAGAAGCAGGGGAAGCAGGGGAGGAACATGCCCTGCCAAGGAGAGCTCCAAAGAGCTGACAAGAGGCCGCTTGGTGACAAACATAACCATGTGCCTGAACAATATCAAAGTGCCATGGAAATTAGATTGTTATAACCAATATTGTAACAGGCGTGCATGAAAAAAATCTTAATAAGGACCCCAGAGGCCGTCATGTGTATGTTTGTATGCGCATGTGAATGGAGGGAGGAATGGCTAAAAGTCTCTTCCCACACTCTGTATGCTTCATACAGTATGACAAAGAGCACAGTGGCCAAAGATAACATACTGAATTAACGCTAAGCTGTGCCTTTCTGGAAAAGTTAGTTGGAAGTTACTCAAGGCCAGCTTTGGAACCACTGTCCTTGTTGCTTTCTTTTCGGGATGGGGATCATCTTTGGGAGGTCGGAAGAGTGGAAGAGGGACAGAGGGACCCTCTAGGAAGAGCTGGTTTCCATTTTATTTTATAACAGTAGAGCAGCCTGTTATAGGGGGAAACAATAAGTGTGCAGTGGCCAGAGTTTGCTTTCTTCTCAAAGGTTTCACATTCCATTATGTCTTGGCACCAGCACAGGGCACTTAGCAGCCACACTTCATTGTTGTAACCAAGAATGACCCTTGGGGACATTGTTGTAAGAGGGTTAGTTCTCCATAGAAAACATAGGTAGGTTGATGGCGCAGCGACTCATAATCCTTACAACCAATATACTGTTAAAATCGGTATTGCTATAAGTGGGTTCAACTGTACTACCACTTGTACATGCTCATCAGTTGACACATGGTGATAACAACAACATTAAACTGGCCGCTGATGCATGATAAAGGTGACGTGAAATACGGTGAAATACGGAACCACAACGCTCGTGAAGTGCACAATACAACATGTAAGGCCGTTCACATGCATGTTCTCTATCTGCCCCTGCCTTGGTGGCAAGAAAGAAGCATTCAGGTTTTCCCACACACCACAACAGGCTGCTCTGCGTAGACAGGCGCGATGGCCAATTCTAAAAATGCTGTCACAGAATCCATGTGCAGCTTGGCCATTTTTGCTAATGGCACCAGCAGAAGTTTCAATTTATTGGCTTGGTCTTACACTACGGCAGTAATTAGACTTTTTTATAAAGAGATCATGGAAAAACTTGCTTCACTATGTGGAGGTAAAAGAAATGCATGGTGTTCTATGAACATCATGTTGTAAAAACTAAATAATTCATTATATTGAGAGTTTTGTTGTACTGAAGTTCGTTATGTCAAGGTTTGATTGTATACTATCAAATGTCACAGGGCACTAAATGATCCATCACTACGCTTATATAAACAAAAAGGGCCCTAAATAATCCACCACAACACTTATATAAACAAAAAAAGTCTTGGTTTTCAAAGTCCAAGGTAAGATATGTCAGGACCATGACAACACATTACAGACCGCTCTGAATGGGCTATTGCTGCAGCTGCAACATGTGAATGTAGCCTTAAGAAGTGCAAGAGTCACTCGCCTTATACGTAACTGCTATCAGCAACATAATCATAACTAGACTGATTACATCAAGCCTACAGAAAATATTGCTCCAGGCCAACACAATGATGCCTCAGGCATCACAACAATGACAATGATGCAAGGGCAGCATTTCCAGACAACAGCACGCACATGAAATCAAAGCACCTAACAAGTGTGTCTATGTGCTTTCAGGGTTGTGTAGTGTGACATGCTCATTTGCGAAAAAGAGGTGTGAGGTGGTTTTTACATCCCTGAAAATTAGCTATCAGCATTCCTCCAAAAACAAGAACATCCTCACCTGAGTGATCCCATTGGTTGTGGTCATGTGACTTCCAGGCCGCTGGCATGGACTGGGCTGGTTCCAGGGAGAGTAGTACCTATTGCCACTGCTGGAATTGTTGTTGGCACCCGCTGGAGAGTAGTGATGGCTGTCGGGATGTGGTAGCAGCCCTGTATTTGGCTCCGACAGCCACCGCGGGCTACCGCCAACTTCACCTGGCTGCTGTGCCTGTTAGTTCCACGAGAGAGTGGAGAGAGCTTAATGAAAGACGCCAGCTTATAAACTTCGGAAACATACAAGAGTCAAAATTAAAAGGCCCCTTACAAGCTGCAGGAATGGCAAACAAAAAGAGCAGCATGTCAATAACTCAGTGACACTGCAAAGCATGAAACTTCCAGATGGTGCTGAGATGGCTGAAATTTAAGACAGAAGGACACATGTTCCTTCCGAGGATACAGTGCATTGAGAGGGACTGAAAATCTCATGCATGTGTGCCCTACATAACAAGCACTCCTTGGAACATACTGATCATAAAGCATGACCTCAGTTCGTCAAGAAATGTGAAATTCAGAATGACAAAACAAGAAATGTGCCATAAACGAAACAGAAAAAATGTGGCTTATCTCTGTGTCAGGGGAATTGGAATAACGTGAAAGTGAAATGTGTCCTCGCATAAGCAGATGAATGTTTATTGTACATCAAGGTGAACTTGCCCATTGCTATCGGTGTTTCGCTGGTACGGCACCATTTGACATGGATGCACCCACGTTCATGCATCGCCTCCATAACATCCATGACCAACCCCTTGTGGTAACTGAAGTAGTTTACGTAATAAGTGGACACAGGTCAATAGTAAATGCAGCGACAACAAAGGCATCAATCATGTTTACTTGCACCACATTGACCCGCCAAAGTCGTTGCCATACTTAGGTGCCTAATGCAGCAGTCTTCTCGTTGCCATCACTCGAAGTGTGGTCAATGGGGATACTGACCATCGTGGCCATCCACGATGAAAGGTGGCCGGTGCTCAACCATTGCGCTATCGGCACACATATGCTCGAAGCAGTACGAATGCGGCTTGTGTTCTTTCTTATCGTGCCTCTCTCCTCGATGCGTTCGTCCGGCTCCGCGCTTCACTTTGCCTTTCGTGGATGGTGGTACCATTTCAGGCAAAGTGCGCCTGGATGCGCGCGCGCTGAGCCAGGTGAGAGCATCAAGGAAGAACGAACGAGGCGAGATAAGAAGGAATATAAGGCTCGTTCGTGCAGCTTCGAGCACGTGTAACATTAGCACAGTCGTAGAGCATTGGCCACCTATCGTGGTGGAGCGGCGGCCTGTGAGTTCAATTCCCCACACATCAGTGGAAATTTTTCAGCATGTTTTTTTTTTGTTGTTCTTAATGTATGTTTTACTGTTCCTGTTACAGAAGTGACATGTGGGGTTGTGGTGGACTCCAGCATATAACACTTTCGTGTTAAAAAGAAGGCAGGGCTTATTAACTTGAACACGATGTACTCCCTTGCCTCCATCATGTGAGAGAATTCAGGGTAGGCATATCGCTTGCCAGTGATAGCAAAGCCAAAGAAAGGCAGCTGTCAGCATTGGCAGCTGTTACCGTGCCTGCTGGAGGCTTGGCAACAAGACAGATCAATTTCTTCTATATAATCCAACAATGAAACAACCTGAAAAATTAATTCTGCAGAGCACTCCTAAGACAGTGCTTCAAAACTTTCAGTGCCTCACTAAAACTTGCGATGGAGGTTGGTGAGGCGTCATTTGAGAAATAAAGAGAGTTCTATTAGTGAATACTGAAGTAATTCTCAGCCTTTCTTCTGTAGAGACATCAAACAAAGGCAGTTTGCTTTGCTGCTGCAGCTGGAGCGATCTGCACGAGGGAAAGAAAAATTCCATATTTGTTTATGAATGAAAATGTTTATTTTCGAGACAGTGTTCTAAGCGTGCAAGCTCAGTAATGTTTATGTAATGTTAGACAAACTCATGGAGGCCTTACAGTTGAAGCTCGATGTAACGAAGTCATACTTTTAGAGAACTTCATTATATCCCAAAATTTGTTGCATTGAGGTTCCTGCCTTTTTGTCATGCAAATGATGCTGTGCATGCCTCTAACTTTTCCACTCTGTTATACTGTTTTGTGCAGGTTGTCAAGCTATCACAAGTGATATTACAGAAGCAACATCAAGCAAGATGAGCAGTCCCTGCTGCCAGAAAGTAAAACTACCACAACTATAAGAGAAAGAATACCTGTGTTTGTGTGCGAATGATTTTATTTTAGGGCGAGGGTTCAATTCCCCTTTATGTACACTTTAGCATGTCTGTATGTGTTCATATACTTACATGCAAACACCTACATTCAAAAAGGAAAACATTTTGAGGGGGCGGGTTGGGTCATCTTTTCCCCCCTCCCAAATTTCCCCAAGTCTTATGCCATTGCCAATAAACAGTATTGATGTTCAAGACATCAAACAAAGCTGTGGATATTGATATGATATTCCTCCTGATATTAAAACGGTGCAGTACCTATTTGAACATTTGTATGTGTAGGGCACTGGAAAGGGGGAAACTGTTCCTCCACCGTGCCTTTTCTCGCCAACATGCTTCAGTTTTGATTTTAGTACAACTTGCTCAAATCTGCATTTTGCTTGAGAAATCTTTGTTGCATTGAAACTGCATCACAATACTACTTTGCTGAATGAGAAAATGAATACACACATTCCAGTGCAAGTAAGAAGAAATGAAAAATGTGGTTCATCCCCCTGTCACAGGAGTCAGCATAACACAAAAGTGACACATGTCTTCACGAAGCTGTGTAATACACAAGCGGCACTGTCGTGAATTGAGGGGCAAGAGATGAGTTGCATACTCTGACTGCACGTAGACATCAGAGGCACCTCAACACTGCAGAGGGATCTTCGACAGTTGCACACAAGTGGAAGTTCTCGAACGACTCGCATTTCTCCGAAGACACTGCACTGCATGCGACAGCGCTGCGTATGCCTGCCGTAAACCAGGAACATCCGCAAACAGTGAAATCTTGCAAGCGATACCAAATGGGTTGTGAGCGGATCCTTTTGTGAACACAGTTTGCTGCAGCCAAAAGGCGCATCATTTGCTTGGCAACAGCTGTCTTTGTGTTCCTGGAGGGGAGTGCATCGCAAATCAACTGGCCATACAAGAAAAATTTTGTAGCGGCTGCGGTTATAGATTAATTGCCCAAGCAACGCATTGACAGGACACCGCCATGCCGCTAACTGCTGGTGTGTGCGACAATCTGCTTCGTGATCTCAATTTAGCACGTCATCTTAATTTAGGAGTCATTTTGCTTGCTAAACACATTTGCTTTAACTGGACATCAGTTAGATGCAAACTGCAAAGTGGTGTCCTGAACACATCAGGCCCGTTTGTTTCCTGCACCTCTGCTGTGTCAGTGCTTAGTCGGCAGAGCTTTCAGCTTCTATTGTCGCATCCTGGGTGGTTGTGGGTTGGAATCCTAGAGAGTGGAAATTTTCTTTGTCAAATGTATGCTCATTTTATCAGACATCCAATTCCGTGACAGAGGTATGCTCAGTGATTTCTTGGTAGGCTCTAGCATAAAACACTTTTGTGTTAAAAGGTTTGTTACACTGTGAGCCTGTTGTACTAAGGTTCAACTATATGCAATGGTGTTGGCACATAGATGATGCACTGCAGGTGTGTGCTGCACAATCATCTATGCACCAACCAATGCAAGTTAGTACTTTCGTGTTTAAAGGTTTGTTACACTGTGAACCTGTTGTACCGAGGTTCAACTATATGCAACGTTGGCGCGTACATGATCGTGCTGCAAGTGTGTGCAGTAGCATCGGTGTATGTCCTAAAGAAAGAAAGCGTGGTCCTGGAAGTTCCCTGATACGTGTCTGCATTTCTATAAAATTAGTACCGGCCCTCAAGTTCAAGCAAATAGTATGTGCAGGACAACTGGTCTCAATATGAAAATTGTGAACAAGCCCTTAACACTCAGACACTATAACATATTAACATTGGTGCTGGCATCAGCGCAGCAATGTTTTGAAGACAAGGGGAGTTCTAGATGCCCTATGCCTAATTTACTGAAGGCACAAGGTACCCCTGTCGCATAGAATCCTTTTCTCCACTCTTTTTGTAATTGTACTTCACTTGAGTGTGGCCAGTTTTCTACAGACATAGCAGCTTTTACGAGATGATTCCTTCGTAAGCCAGCATCATATATTCTGGCACCTACATTTTCTCGTGTTCCTTGTCTTTGTTGTTCAATATTGCGCAGACTACTTAGCTGGGAAATGCTGATGGTCTTCAGGCAGCATTGAAGATTCAGAGGTAAGAGGCAGATGTGTGGCCAGGCCCACACGCAAACAAGCTAGCAAACAACAAAAAGTAGCCCTTCGTGGGTACCTTTCTGCAGAATACTCAATTTGTGAAATGTCGGTCTGTATCAGTGACTCACTTGATTGACTGGCGACCTGTGGTGGTAGCCCGAGGTAGCATTGCTGGAACAGAGTGAGTGCAGCGGTTCCACCGTAGATGAGAAGCCTTTGCGACATGCTGGAGTTTCGACCCAGTTCGTTGTGGAGTTCTTGGCATCGAAGCGCCATTCATCACCCTGCAGGCATGAAAGAAAAGTCATTTCACTTTGCTGGAAAATAATGTACCACTTAACGACACCTTCCCAAATTTACTGGTTTGAACACCTTGACATGGAGCAAAGTTATCACTGCAGTTCCGTGGCCCCCGGTTTAGGTGCAATAGGGATTGAATATGTTGTATTCCTGACTTAGCGTCCACTGGCAAATAAAATTTTAAAAGCAACCTTTCTCTACCTTTCTTTTCTAGTCATTCTTTTTGCACCCTACCAGTTTAAGCACACAAGTGGCAAAGGTCCATAGATGTTCAAGAGACAAAAGATTCAAAGGAATTCAAAGGAACACACAAAGGAAGACACCACAATGTTGAAAATATCTAGCCTTGCTGTGATTTTCTAGGACTGGACTTTCTAGTATTCTAGTTCATAAGTCAGCATGCTTTTTAAAGTATTAGAACAATGTTTGTTGTTTCTGGAAATAAACATTGGCATGGGTCAAATAAACTTCAGCTTTGAGTTGCTTGCTTGATGAAAAGACAGAAAAAAAATCAACAGTAGTGTAGGCGCCCTTGGCATGAAGTGCTCACAAAGCAAGCCAAGAGCACAGGTATGAAAACAAGTATGAAAAGTCAGGCAAACAAGCATAAAGGTGACATGAATAATAGCATGAGGCATCAGAATATCAGCATAAACAGAGCAAAGAAACCAACACCAAGAACTGGTGCTGCTTACTCTTGCACAATGACAAGTTTTGCAGTTCTGCACATGCACTTGTAGGGGCTTTAAATTCCTATACAGTCAAACTTGGACATAATGAACATGGTTAACCGGGGTCCGTTATAAAAGTAATCCGCATGACTTTGTTCTGACATGGCTATCCATGGCGGCGCTATAAAACTGGTCGGGCAACGTTGTAAGGTGTGTGCCCTTCCCCTGCAGCCGGTCGCCAGTTTACTCCTCGCAGTGTGAGCGGAAAGACGTGCCTCCGCATGAAACATTTTTTTCGACTTTGTAACGCGGCGCAATGGAGCATTCACTTGAACAGTGATAAGCTATAAAGTTTTGCGTGAAGCTTACAAAGAATGCAACCAAAACATTCCAAATGCTTCAAGAGGCCTGCAAGGACGACTTCATTTCAAGATCACAGTGCGGGAGGTGGCACATGGCATTCAAGGAGGGCTGGGAGGAGGTCGCTGACGGACCCCGTTCTGGACGCCCAGCAACAACCACAACCGATGAAAATGTGGATCACGCGTGCACTTTGCATCCCGACCATCGAGTGAGCATCCGGCAAATTGCTTACACCCTAAACATGTTGCTGAGGGAAACTCTCTACTCAGCCTTTTACCTGGAGGTATTCAAGAGATTGAAACGCCATGGTCAGGCTCCACCATGACAATGCCCCAGCCATACGTCCTTCATCGCTGCCAACTTCCTGGCCCGGAGCAACACCCAAGTGGTCCCTCATCCCCCTTATAGTCCCGACTTGGCACCATGCGAAATTTTTTTTGTTTCCCTGACTGAAGAGAGAGGTCATAGGAAAGCATTGGGAGACTACAGAAAGCATCCAAAAGCATGTGATAACGTTCCTGAGAGACATGCCCATCAAGGTGCCTTCCATGCGTGGCGGACACGTCTATGCAGGTGTCTCGATGCAGAGGGAGAGTATTTTGAAGAATTTTAATCATTCGTACACATCTGATGAATAAATCTATTTTTTCCAGAAAATGCGCACTACTTTATAATGGACCCCGTATATAATAGTAATTTCCTACGTGAAACAGCAGTAATAGCCCTTGAAAATGACAAGCAAAAGTATAGCACTGCGCTGTGCATGCATAGAAGATATTTCCTGCTATTTTGAATATCAACAATGTGCCTACACAAGTGAACTTCTCCCCCAAACGGAACTTCAATCACATCTCGTTTCACTGGAAACAGAAACATACATGCCAACTGCTCCTATACACGATTCAATGTAACACAAACGTACACAGTAGTCAAGCATAACAGTACAGGAACAGTTGCGCAGCACAGTACTTCAATTATTTGATATTCAATCACCAATACACCAAACTATGTAGTAAGCCCCAGATATGATACATAAGACTTCAGCTGTACCATTGTTTCTGAAATTGGGAGTATGCAGGGCCCACACTGATCCACCATAGAAAGTGGGGTACAATAAATATTGGAACACTTTTCATTAGCTATATTACTCATGAAATTCAGGGTTCTCAAGCAATTTTAGGACTTTCAAGGACATTGAAAACATACTACATGAAGGTTAACTATTATTATTACTATTATTATTGCCATTACCAATAAGTACTGCTAACTCAACCAGTTTTCAAGTATATTGAGTTGGGGGAGGAGTGAAGCGCCGTGCTTGGCTGCACCCCCCCTCCCCCTTCCACCAGCCCCCTCCCCCACCCTGTGCAAATGGAAATGTTACATGCTCCATCAGGTGTTCCTTCTGATACAGTTCTCCTAGTCAGCTCAGAAGAAACATAAATGGTGGTAGACAAAAGTCATAAGCAACACTGTATAAGATATGTCATGCTCCTGATGCTCTCTGACCTCTCGTGCCCGGGCATATCACGATAAGCTTGTTGTGAAACAAAGATAATACACTGTGGTAACTAGATAAAAGAAAATACTCATTTTTAATTTTTGCAAGTCAATTGTACAATTGTACTCAAAATGTACACAGTGGTCGTTTTCTTTTTTTCTTTTTTGTACGCACTGAAAGAAGGCGCGCCATGATCGAAGTATGCATGCATACAGTCTATCGATATTCAAAAATACATCTAAGATATGAAATGTGCTGTCATTAAAACAGAAAGAAAGCGAACGGTGTAATAACATACGAGGCGTCAAAGCGATAAAGTGATAGGAACTGTTCGGATGTGGTGACGCACACAAGTGAATGTTAACTGTTGTTATAACGGTTATTTGAATTTAAAAAAAAGAAGAAAGACGTGGCGCGTTCGCTTACGGGAAAGCACCTGTTTTGACTTACAGCAGCAAGAACACATTTCAGAGGGGCACGGCCCAACGTGTACTCGATGCATGCTGCACGCGATCACGTAACAGACATGACTAAAAAACACATGACATAGCTGAAAACGACGACGACGTCAGGGACGCGCCATACAGTGGTCATGTTAACAAAGCACTACGCACCATGCCGAAACTCCACGGCGCTCAGGCCCGATTATGACTTGATGTTCCAATCGAAAGGACGCCTTCCTCGTCACAAAAGTCGGTTCCGCAAAACTGATATTGCCGGCCACTGGATCGGCGGGCTACTGCACTAGCCGGCGTTCACACCAAGCATACGACACACACAGCGTTCGAAAACGCGCGCTCACCGCGCCGCCGCCGTTTTCAGTACTGCAACAGACAGACAAACGTACACGACCGGAACCTGCTCCCCGGTGTGGGCGATTCTCACTTTCCAGCCAATGGGGAGGCCGCCAGTGACAGGCGTCCGTGGCGGGAACGCGCAATAACTTCGCCGAATGCGAAAGTGCGATGCTATTGCATGGCTATTTTCTTGTACAAGAGCAGTACCGGCAGTACGCTCAAGAACACCACAAAACGCAGATTGTCAATGGAGCGTACGGACGATCACAGCACGCGAACTGCAGTGGGACAGGCGCTTTTCAAAGCAATGCGCGGCGGCCTTTCGGGCGTACGAAACGACTATGCGCACTGGAACCACTGTAGTGAAACCGTACACGCTGTCAAATAAGCTGTGACCATTGCAACATTTCGTTTTAGGTCATTCCACTTGCGACTAATTGCACACCGACGAGAATACATTATAACATGGAATGATGCGCAGTGCATCTGCCACGCGAAAGCATCCACCACGCAGGGGGCTGCGATTCGAGGTCGTAAGAATGAAATGGAATGCCTAAGTGCCGTGCACTCGAGGCCAGAAGAAGGGCTGGCGCAAAGCGACGGCGAAGCTACGCTCGAGGTCGCACATGCTTTTCCAGGTGATGATGGCGGCTGCGCGTAGGCATCGATCCTTGTGGACCCACCTGCGAGTCGAGGCGGGGCGAGAGGCGCACCTGCAGGGGTTCAGCAATCAGTCTCTGGAAGTCGGTCCATGTGCCGCCCAACGCCATGCAGGCCCATCGGCCACCGCCGCCAAGCCTCGCCGTCGCAGCAGCTTTCCCGGCCGGCAGCAGTGGCAGCCGCGGCTTCTCGCGTACCCAAGAGGAGAGCGCCGAAAGCGCCGCCGCAGCACGCCCGACTACGGGCTTTCCCTTTTCTCTCCTCTTCGCGTTCGATGCAGTGCCTTTCCTCCCGCGCTTCCCCGCGTCCCTTCTCCTTCGCTTCCCCCACGCGCAGACTAGCGGCAGTCTGCGGAGAGTGGGCGGCGCGCACTTCGTGATGAGGGCGTCAACGAGCTTTGTAATGCATTGTAGTTGAATATTCAGGGCTGCGGTGAACATTTACCTCGCGACATTCCTTTGCGGTTAATGCAGTTCTCTTCTCTCTCTCTCTCTTCTTTTCTGAATGCACATCACTTGAGTGAGTCGTCGACCGGCCATGTCCTTTCGGTGTGTTGTGCAAGATCTCTTTCAGGCGGTCCTCAGTCATGCCTGCCCAAGAGCTACCAATGCTGTCATGTTTTTGTGCAGCATATGATGCAGTGCTGTTCGTTTCCTTCAGAGTGCGCCTCATAACCTTTTGCGTTATTTAGCTCTTTTCTTTATGTTGAGTTAACATATATTTCTGGGTAAATTGGGAATAATTGCGAGCGCTTTCGTTGCGACACCGACTTCACACGGCCACGACTTGTCGAGGTTTGCGTCTAACAAGGGTGATTTGAGCATTGACGTATATTGAGGTCAACGTTACATGGATTAGAGTTACCCGCTCTCCGCACCACCGACACGTGTCCGGATACATACGGCGTTGTTATGATTCAAAGTGGACAGATTTGCGAAAGCGTCAATTTGCAATCGACACCTGCTCCTCGTCTATACTTATACGGACTGTATAATTGCGGGTAAGCACGAGTGAATTCTTTTATCGCTTCGATTGTTTCAGGATGTTTCGCACAGAGCGGACAGCATCCCTACTCCGAATGAAGTCGTGACTCGGATACCTGCATTCATGAGCTTATAATTCTGGGGTTTTACGTCCCAAAAACACGATATGATTATGACAAACGCCGTAGCGGAGGGCTCCGGAAATTTCGACCTCCTGGGTTTCTTTAACGTGCACGTTAAAAAAAGAAACCTATACGTGAGCGAAATTTCCGGAGCACTCCACACGGTGACTGTCGTAGTCATATCGTGATGACATCGCACATTACACGGGCATCTAGCATTTCGCCTCCACAGAAATGCAGCCGCCGCTGCCGGGATTCGATCCCGCGACCTTCGGGCCAGCAGTCAAACGCCATAGCCACTTAATCACCGTGGTCGGTGTATTCGTGCGCTAAGCGGTACGACATCGTGCTGTCCTCAAGTCCTGGGCGCGCGACGCACTACGACGTGGTAGCAGGTGATCTGCTCTCCGTCGTTGGTTTTGCTCATCGATCAAGGTCTTGCCAAATTCTGCATCGCAGGTCACAGCGCCTGCTAAAGATTTGCACGTCTGATATATAGTCAACCGCCACTGAACCCAGCACTGCTTCTGTTAACGCCGAGAGCTCGTACAGCGCTCAGTAGAAGATTCTGCACGATGTCATTCTTTGGATTGACCACCGAAATACAGACACGTTAAAATCCAACATGTTAAATAGTTTGTCGGCCGTGGGTCAAGCTCCCCCTCCTCGAAATTCTTGTAGATATCGGTTAAAGGGGCCTTGCAACACTTTTCCTAATAATGCTCGAACAACATCACCGACTTATTTAGTCGCCTCCTAAATAGCCTACCGGAAGATAATTTATTTCAATCGCGGCTATGTTCAGCTTCCCGTTGTTCGCCCTAAAACCCAAGGCTTCATGTAGGGTGGTGCCCAAACGTACACCTGGGTGGGTATTTCCGCATTCAATCAGAACATGCTCTGTCGTTTCCCTATCTTCCTCACAGCATGTGCATTTTTCTTCTTCTTTACTGAATTTCGCTTTATAAACACGCGTTCTAAGGCAGCCCGATCTCGCTTCAAACAATAAAGCGCTTCCTCTTGAATTATCATAAAATGCCTCCCTCTTTATTTCGTTTTTGCCCTCTCGGTAGTTATTCAGAGTCGGTTTTTTTTTCCATCGCTGTCCTCCAGTAAATCTTCTCCGCCTCTCTGACTTTTCCCTTTACGCTCTTTGTTGTCAGTTCTCTTAGAGCCGTATATTTACTGGTGAGCCTCCTAGTTCTCTTTCTCCACTGCGTGTCAACGCTCTTTCTATATAAATAGCGGAACACCTTCACTGCCCACCTAACCTCTTTCATATTCCTCAGCCTTTCTTCAAACCTTATTTTGCTCTGCGCTTCCCTTGCCTCCCTTCCCGTCACGTATGCATGACGAGACGCCATCTCGCGTCAACAAAAGAAAGCTAAAAAAAACGCTCCCAATTTTCGTTCATTTTGCTTATTTCGTGTTCCAATCTACAAAAAAACTCAATGTAGGTCACGTAAATTGCGTAAGAAAGCGCCTATTTGCGAGCAGACGACCGTTCCGGCGAGGTTTGTGGATATTCAAGGAATCCTCGCAGCCGCCATCTTCTTTGGACAGCAAAGTAGCCTGCATCGTTTTTGTCTTCGCATGCCGTCTTCGCGAAGCTGTCTATTTTGCCGTCTACGTGAGAAATGGAATGGGACTTAAGATGGCCGCTGTTACGTAGCCGTCTATTTAGCCGTCTACCGTGAGTATTGGAACACACCCTAAATAGCCTACCGGAAGAGAATTTTTTAAATACTTCCGCTACAGCGTCAAGTTTCAAGTGAACTACATTATCCGAGCAACGTCACCTGAAAAGGACTTCGTTGGTGTAAGCGCGAAGGAAGGTAGAGAGGGGGGTGAAAAGGGAAAGAAGCTATAGCCAGCAGGTGCCATTTTCTGGTCCTTTTATTCTTTCTTTTTTCTTGAGCGCATTCACGCTTTTGCATGGTGACACGCGCAGTAAAACATGTCATTGGGACGGTTGCAGTGGCGCACCGACGGGGGTGTTTCTGGTGTTGTAACCCCCCCCCCCCCCCCCACTCCCCTGAGGCCGACCTAACCCCCTCCCCCTCTATAACTGCTCCTATGTCCTTGAAGAATGTGGTGCTAATGTATCTACAAAACGCCGAAAAAAATAGTAAAAAATAATTCATGTTACTATTATTTGGCATTTTATTTGCTTTACGATTCCTCCAGCTGAAGCAAGGAAATGACGTATTGCGCAAGGTGCGCAAGTCGCATGCCCTTCGTGAAAATTTGAACACCCCCTGAGAGAAATCCTGGGTGCGCTACTGGACGGTTGGTTCATACCTGAAGCAGACAAATGAAGAGCTAAAGGAACGACGGACACAGAGACGCGAGGCACACAGGACAGATGGACAGAGCACCTGTCCTGTGTTACTCTCGTCTCTGTGTCCGTCATTCTGTATGTGCTTTCCGTTTCACGACACTCGTGCCGCCAGTCACTGCGGGGACGGGGCAGCGCCCCATGACGTCAGCGAACCAGCCAATGGTAGTTCTAGCATCTTATATGCAGTCCGTGCCTGCCCAGTGACGCGATTTGCTGAAAGAAGTGCAGGCGCTCTGCAAGCTGCATTTTGAAACCAAATTACGGATTCCCTGGTGTGTGCAGTGCAGTAACATTTGGCTGAAATGTCCATACGAGCCTCGCCACGGTTGACTGACAGTGTTTTCTGGCTATGTCCAAATAGCTTTGAAGATCCCCCTTAATAATATCTGGGTGGTGACGGAGATGGGGAGAAAAAAAAAGGGGGGGGGGGGGGGGGAGGGAAGTCTGTAACCACACCAACGTATCTTTGTTGAGAAGACAAACTCGCTCAACACAGGTGGGCACCAGTGACTTTAACGTGATTATTTATTATTGTGTGCAATTGTCTCTTCATTATTTTCTGATCACTTAACCAATTTGTTTTATTTTGTTCGTTTTCTTTCACTACCACTAAGAGTCATAGCTTGCCGGATTCGACGTACGCGTATAGTGGCTACGACCTAGAGACAATCGAACACTTTTTGCTGGAATGCGGGCACTTTACGTCCCTAGGAAAACCACTAACGAAATAGCATTGCGAAATCTGGGCATTCCATTATCGAGCACTGTACTTCTTTTTTTCATTCGGGTCTTCCGTGCTGGGGCACACGAATAGGAATATATGACTTGCTCTACAGAAGCTCATTACGGATTCAAATCGATTTGCTTGTCCAGTTATTGGATCCTAATTACTTATCACATAATTCTCTATACCATTGATTGATTATCATTTTATTTTATTAAGTTATTTTGTATCGAAAGATTACGTTTGTAATATTCAAATTCACATCAAAGGACGAATAAGCCTTTCAGGTAGTATAACTTAGTGAATTAAACTCAAATCCGCCTGAGTCTTGGCTAATTCCCCCCAAGTAGGTAGATGCCAAATGTGGAGAAGCATCGTCATCATCATCATTATAACACTCGGGGTCACGAGGCAGGCGCCCGTTGTTAGCTCGCGCTTAAGAAAACGAAGCAAACGAAGTGTTGCCCACAAAGGCTAGTTCGCTGAAGAGCCGATCAGCCATCCTACCAGACAAAATCCTGCTGATCAAAAGGGTCAGCAGTATCGGACATCTGCCAGCTTGAACATATAGGTAAGCGCAATCACAACGCTTCTTGACTGGACTGTTTAGTTAGACTTTAAGAAGTTGACACTTCTTATGTTTGGCATTGGATTACATTGCACGTACTGAATGCAGTTTACCCATTACGTTTCCGCGGTTTGTGGCCTTTAATGGCAGCGCACAAAAGAAAGAACGCTTCGATTTCTTACCTTTCTCGTTTCCAACATGTACAACCCTTTCCAGGCCAAGAGGCCTAACATTCTCGAATCGGTGAAGGATATTTCATGCACCTTGCGGTACATAAAGTACTATCTATCTATCTATCTATCTATCTATCTATCTATCTATCTATCTATCTATCTATCTATCTATCTATCTATCTATCTATCTATCTATCTATCTATCTATCTATCTATCTATCGTTTATGGTGTAAAGGGTTATGATCGAGTATAGGGCATGTCGTCATGTGGAGATGAAACTGGTTGGAATGCTAACCGTCGAACCAATTAGGGTCAATGGGTATGTCACGCGAGGCGTAAATGTGATTTTCTTCAATGAAACTTTTTAATGTTCACCTGTGTCCATGGACTGTCGCCGTTCAATGAAAAAAAATAATCAAATGCATCTGGTGCCGGATTCGAACAAGCGTTATATTACGAGACCATCCTGTCTAAACGTATAAAGAAGCATTCACAGGATAGAGTATACGTATACACGACAAGCGCATTCTAACGTGAATCTTACTGGCGCTACATTTATTTCCGACTATATGTACAACTCACGAGGCGCCGAACAAGTTCCTCGTGAATAAATTCTAACACTCGCCACGCGCAGACGCGGCGCTGCGAGCCCAAAGTGAGAGGAGCCCGACCGCATATACGTTGCAGATATCACACATTGCGTCGGCAGCAATACAATGTCGTGACTTTGCTTCTAGGCTATAATGAATCAACGGCGCCGTTTATCCTGATGTGTTAATTCTTCCTAAGTGTTTACGTCCTTTCGTATACATATACACGCTTAATAAGCTGGGTCACATGGCGAATCGTAAAACGCTATTTATCTGCACCCGACTCTTTCGCAGGACTTTGACAGCAGAGACATGCCGAAACACCTTAGTCGCATGATTGTACACTTCTCGATAGACCTGCACCGGGAGCTGCTGAAGACTCAGGACAAACACGATAATATCATCTATTCGCCGAGCAACATTGCAGCTGGCCTTTCCATGGCTCTCGCCGGAGCGCGTGGCAACACTGCAGAAGAGCTCTTGGCCGTGATACGGACAAGGGACGAAAACGTTCACGAAAACTTTGCGTCCTTTCTGCCGAAGCTATCGAGTCATTGCCAAAAGCTGCAGTTTCGCGCCGCCAACAGAATCTACAGTGATACGAAGTTTTCCGTCGCTGACGAGTGCGCGGCCTTCCTGAACACCACGTACTCGTCCACCATAGTGTCCGTGGACTTCCAGAACAACAGCGAAACTGTCAGAGCGCAGATCAACGACTGGGTGAAGGAAGTCACCGAGTCCAAGATAACAGACCTTCTGGCTCCAGGAACTGGTCGGGCCTGCGACCAGCGTGATCTTAGTCAACGCCATCTACTTCCGCGGTCTCTGGGAGTCGCCTTTTCCTGTCGACAAGACGTCACGTCGAGACTTCAATGTCGACGCCTCTACCAAGATTCAGGTGGACATGATGACCCAGGAGAAGGAATTCGCCATCGCCCACAGTGATGAGCTCGCGGCCAGGGCCATCGAACTGCCTTACAGAGGCGGCAGGGCGTCCATGGTCATACTGCTACCCGACGCAGTCGACGGGCTGTCCCATATGGAGCGCCACCTGTCGCACCACAAGATGTCAGCGATCTTGGCGGATCTCAAGGAGACACCGAACGTCCAACTGAGCATGCCCAAGCTCTCGCTTGAGCAGAGTTTCTCCCTAAAGAACACCCTCAAGGCCATGGGAATCAATGACCTGTTCTCAGAGAAGTGCGACCTCTCTGGCATGTTCAAGACCGGGAATCCGTCGGTGTCTGACATGATTCACAAGGTGTACCTACAGGTCAGCGAAGAAGGCACGGAGCCTGCTGCAGGCAAGGCTGCGGCGGCGGCCGAGCCCACCGACTCAGGTGCGCCGAAGAAAACAGAGTTCACAGTCGATCATCCGTTCATGTTGTTCGTTTTGAGGGGCAAGTCCGATGTGTTGCTGTTTATGAGCACCGTGAGAAAGCCTTGACGCTTCTTTTCTTTTTCTTCCTCGTGTCGTTTCGCGACGTCAAATGTGTGCAGTTCTGGACACGTGGATTTACCGCAAAATGAAATAAACTGGTAGTGTGCCGCGCGCGCGTGTGTATTCGATTGTTGGTTATTTCACAATATACACCTTGTCCAAGCCGAGAATTTAATAAGCAGCACGAATTTGCTTGTCTTCGCGCACGTGTTTACACGGAGCTGTACTTGCGCCTTACATTTAACAGCTCAAGAATGGTCTCGTGCTTATGCAACATTTTACTGCATGATCATGTGTTAGCCTATATTCTGTAATGGCTTTCATATGTTTACCGTGCCATCTTAATACTGGCTGTTGATTTGTTGCACAGTCTCCATTGCCTTCCTCACGCTTTCGTACTTTCTTCCTTGGATGTGAACATACGATTTCATTTTACTGATTAAAGTCACCGCGAAGCGATTGCGTTTGTGCCCCACAAGCCCATAGTATACTATCCGCGCAGGACGTGCAGTAACATGCCCGTAAGCCACTATAATAATTCAACATTACTGTACTTTACGTGTTCGGCAGTTTGCTGTCATTTGGTGCAGTTTTTTGACCGACTGGCAGTCTGTACACTTACTATTCGTTGTCAGTGCACGTTGAAGAAACTCAGGTGGTCGAAATTTCCGGAACCCTCCACTACGGCGTCTCTCATCTGTACGTTGTCTTGACGTGTTCAATACCTACACTTCTTTTGCGAGCTAGTTGGCTCATTCTGATTTTACGATTGTAGTACGCGAAACACTCACGATGAGGTGTGAGAAGAAAAAGGCAGTGGGAAAGATCGCAAACTACCAACTGTTGTATTTCTCGAGAGTTCCAGGCAGATTCTTTCGCGTATCTATCGGGAATCATCTGACACACACCAAGGATGGATGTACGCCTTTACTGACAATGTGTGCATGCATCAGTGACATTAGCGATTCCTGTCAAGATGAAGGCAATTTTGAAGACACATTTGTGATCTGCCTTTATGTGTTACACAATGTCGCTCATGAAAAGTAAAACAGTTGTTAGCCGCGTTCTCTTCTGCGTTGTCCTCTTTCCGTAGCTTGAGGCGATTGAGCCGCGTCGCGCAGTACATTTACAAGTTGCTGGAGTGTTTGCAGAAGTAAAAAGCGTGACGTTTCTAAAAGAACACTTAGCAAAATGCAGATAGTATGTCCATGTCTCGTAAAAAAATAAAGATCCATGCCTGTGAAATCTAAGTGAGCAGCTGAGCGCTGCAACAAACGTGTCAAGTACATTATCAATATCAGGCAGTGGGCTAAAGGCAAGGATGTGGGTTGTGAGCTGAGTGCACGCGCGGCTCCACCTCTGCCTCCAGTGCAACCCTGTATTTTCTATTTCTTTCTTTCTTTTGCATTTCACGCGATATAAACGCGGCTGCTAGGTTCGAACCCTCAAGTTCGAGGTAGACCTTTTCTACACTTTGTCGCACATTGGATTACACGTAATCACCATCATCATATATGATAGGCTGACGGCAAGAGCGGGTGCACAATAGGCTTCGCACACACCGAGGGCAAGGGTGGACCACCTTTCCCTGTTGCGTAACGCCATCGACTTCGGCGAAGGGTGAATTAAGAACAGCCTCAGCGTTAATAAAGCCGAGCTTACACGAGAAGTCTGCATCTGTAGCGCCTGCTCTCCGGTTTTTGCGGATTACGAGCATTCATGAACCACAACTGTACAAAACGGTTCGGTCATACTTAGTGCGGAGTTCACCATGTAGCACCAGAGTACACACATACACCGCTTGAACCATGCTCACTTAAGTCGCCTACTGGTGCTGAACAAAAGTAAACTTTATTTACGAAACAACAAATCCTTACGTTACGTTTCCGCGCATGCAGCTGCTACTTTATACCGTCGTTACAGTTTGCGAAACGCCAAAGAAGCCTTCGCAAAACAATGTCAGGCGCCGACAACAGTCTAAGATCTGTTAGCGGACTCTCCATAATAACTTCGTATGACTTCACGTAGAAAACAATTTCTTACTCAAGCATTTGCGATAAAACTTTTTGTCCACGAGGGTTGCGCAACAACCATATAGCTCACGGAGTGTATCCTTCTAGAAGACGCATTTATCCACGGGGTTCATCTTGGTTCCCGGCGCGCAGTTGAAGGCTTCGCCGAAGCTGGGCATGTTCATGGCGGGCACGTTGCACCTTGCGCGGTAGGGGGCGTGACTGCCGTCATCGTGGTCCCGCCAGACGGTTCCCACGCTCGTGCACCATATGACGCAGCGGGACACGAAGTACAGCTGCTCGCTCGTCAAGTTGAGAGCGGAGTCGCCGGGCACAGTGACGCGGCGAAGGCGTTCGGGAAGGGAGCTGAACGCCGCGTGCGACACCAGAGACCCGAGAAAGTCGGCCAGGTTTTCGGAGGAGTAGCTATTGAGTGTGTCCACCTTGCTCACCTATAAGCAGGAGCGCGAAAGGCAGTGCCGCATGTAGTTATTCGATTCCGCCCGACCCAAAAGGGCAATGTGCTGGATATTCGTCACTGAAATCTCGTTGATTTGACGATCTCTCTTTATACATTTTCTGAAAGCCGTCTGTCCAGACGGCTTTCAGGTTTGAGGTTCGAGGTTGTTTTGTTTCCGTTACGGAAACAGCAGAAGGAGCAAAAGGCTGCAAATGCCTCACAAAGGGCCAGCAAAGAAAGGCCCGACTCGGAACCTTTGCGCCTTTGAAAGCGATCATTACCCACAAAATTATTATTTCGTCACAGATGCCACAATTTGTTTCTTGTTTTGTAACGCGAGAAAACTGCACTGCTTCATGTATCTGTATCCCCTGTGTAAAACCCCGTCGAGGGTCCTTAAAGGTATTATGAAATAAATAAATAAATAAATAAATAAATAAATAAATAAATAAATAAATAAATAAATAAATAAATAAATAAATACGTGTTATTGTTATTGGCGCGTTGTTTCCATAACTGCAGAGGTTTGTTGCATTCTGCGTTTACAAAAACATAGCGCTGCCTTGGAATTTGTCACTGAGGGTAAACAAAATACCTACACATATATCAGAGAAATAGATGCACTTATTTACTGTGGCTTTTTATTTGTCGTGTTATTCGGCGTTCCATTGCGTACCCGTTCGCGACACTGTAAGATATTAAAGAGCTATGCTGTGACAGTTTAAGCGGCATCACGTTCTGACCTTGGAATGATGTAGCTGGATGCAGTCGATGCTGCTTCGATGCTTCATCCGGGACCAAAACGTCAGCCACGGGTGGTACAGGCCGCTTGCGTCGATGTTGACGCCTTCAGCGTCATAGCCATGCGACATCTCGTGCGCTATGATCTGCACATTCATGTCACATTCACGGAGTGGTTCGCCCACCTTCACAGAGCAGAATGGCTCTGAACTTCTTATCTTATTATTTAATTAAGTTCCGTTTATATTTCACTTCTTCACACAATATTCTAGTAATACGATGTGCTATTACCAGCACCATCATCGACTAGTGTTCTGTCAATCTTTTGCTTGCCTTTTTCCGTCATCCCTTGTAAACCTCTCTCATTTATGATGAAAAGATCGCAGAAAACTATGTAAAACTGGCTATTTCGCAAGAGACAACCTTTCGACAAGCAGACCTGGCTTCGTCAGGACAACCACTATACGAAGTCGAGTCCACTTATCTCTGCATAAATATGGGTGGATATTAGGAGCAGCCCATTTCAATAAGGAGGATCCGCCAATCACTTCTTGGAATCTTCATAATCTCCAGTTGTACCACGTTCCATTTCCACCCGCCCGCCCCCTTCCGTCCCCCCCCCCCCCCCCACCAAACTCCCCCGCCTTTTCTTTTTTTATTTTTAACCAATTACTGTAAAATCTACCCATTTTAAACCTTTTTTTTTTTTAGTTTTCCGCCACCAATTCTACACAGCCTTTCCTTGCTAGCTTCAACTACAGATTCACTTATACTTTATGAGCTGTCTCGCGTTGACTGTTGGATGAGCATTTTGGCATTCAACTGGACCGCCTAACAATTTCCGCATTCTTTTCATGTGCGCCTTCGTCGTAGTCGTCGTCGTCATCATCATCATCATTAACATCATCGTGTCACATCTGCTGACGGGGAAAGGTTCAACCCCTCTGCTAACTGTGGTATACGTGGCAGAAACATAGAGGCTCACGAAAAGGCTTGTTAAACTGAGGACGACGCAGCGAGCCACGCTAAGGAAAAATGGTAGGGAGGGACAAGAAGATAACGGAGCGGGTCAGGGAACAAATGCGTGTTAATGACATCGTAGGGGAAATCAAGGGGAAGAAATGGGCGTGGGCAGGGCATGTAATGAGAAGGAAAGACAACCGTTGGTCATTAACGGTAACAGATTGGATTCCTACAGAATGAAAACATTTGGCTTTAAACACAAGGATTAACTTCCCTTCTAATGAGTTTTCGCTCTTCATTTAACTCTTTGCTGTTCAGTACAACTCCACTGTTCCTGTCTTGTCCATCGCCTCACTTTTCTGCGTCTCTGTCTACACATGCAATCCCCTTTCGGCTTTCGTCAAACCCCTTCGCGGTAAAGTTTGACGGTTCTTCCTCTTCCGAGTGCGTTGACATTCGTCTATAATGCTTCAATACTTCAGTAGCCAACCTGCATTCATATGCTTAGATCGTATTTCGAAGCTTATTCTACACTGAGCCTTCTGCACTTCGAAGTATGTGCAACCCATGTCTCCTTGTATCACTTGCTCAATTTATTTCGGATTTCTTCTGAAATCGGCACGTTATACATTGCCAACTGCCAGTTTCCGCATTCTCACTTAATCCCTGGAAACCCTTTCGGGCGCGGGAGGCATCTCAACGCGAACCGGCTTCAAGGTCGGCATTCCAGAGGCGACGCCGAGGAGGAGAGGCGAGGGAAAGTCGGCGCGCGGGGGTGCGTCTCGGACATGCAGCGCCGCATGCATGACAAGCGCAGTACTACGCGCCTCCGCAGGCAGACGATTTCGAAGGCAGCGCCACATGCGCCACCCCGAAAGCAGCGAAAAAAAGAACAAATTGCTCTTGCACGCTATAACAAGGTGTCTCACAGGGTGAAGTACGCATGTAAGACATACATAATAGTTTTTCAGCAGAGTATGCATACCTGCGTGGGCTGGTTCTCGTACACTTGGAAAATGACGAACACGCTGTTGGGTGTCGCTAGCGGCGTTTTTTGCACCACTTTCAGAGCGAAATTAAAAACATAATTCCTTTTTTGTGGGGTGAAAGCGTGCTCGTTCCCGTAAATGTGACGCACGATCTGCCCAATTTTACCACAATCTTAAAAAATTTTCTGAGCGGTAGACAGTCCCTTTAATTTTTATTTTTCATCACATTTAGTTTCAGTATGCCAAATCACAAAATTCTGCTGCCCGCTTAATGAAGAAGCAGGTTCCCACTAAAGTAAGTGAAACCGTCTAGGTCTTCGAGTCGTTTTCCAAGCTCGTTAATGTCTTCGTGTAGCCAATGTATCAGTTCCTCATTCCCTTGCTTGTAATAACCCACTGTCCACAGACAAGCTGCCTCTACAATTACGCGCTTTCCCGTACCTAATTTGCCTCCACCCAGGGATAAATCTACAAACAGGTTTTTCTTATCCGACAGCTTCATTTCTAGAAAATGAGCATGCGCACGCCGTCCCTTCTCTTTCTCAGTTGTTGGCACCACAGTCCTCCAAGATAAAGCCTGGAATAAGTGGCGCAGTTACTTAGTGCTGTTTTAGCTGTTCTTCAACCGCAAAACAATTAACTTTTCTTTTTCGGAAAGCGGGGCGGGGGAGACGAGAGGCCAGATTGAATTTTCATTATTATAAAACTGGTCATACCCTTTCGGCGGTAACTTTTATATACCTTCCTTCTGTTATCAGAAATGCACAGGGTTTACAGAACATAGGTAGATCAATCTTTGACGTTTCTTCACCTTGAAAGACATCGTTTATCCGCTATGTACCTGAGCTACCTTAATCAAAATACAATTAACGTTTACAGCTGCTTGCACAAAAACCCAGCAGTGGAGGTCCCAGGCACCTCTCTTCTTGTTTGCTGTCAAAGCCAACCTACCATTCCAATCGCTCCGTAGTTGTGCGCAGGCGGGCCCCTCCTGTAGAACACTGGCTTGCCGATCATGCCGGCCGGTAAAAAGACCTTGTTCAGCAGCGTCGCGTAGTAGGCCACCCCGCTACCCGTAGTGAACGCAATGTCAGAAGTCGAATTTCTCGTCATCTCGCGGCGCTGTACGATGCGCGCTGCTTTCAGCCATGCGTGCCAGAAGGAGCCTCCGCTCGGCGACTCGGGGAACTCGCCGAAGCGCGCGTCCATGTCGCGCTCGTCGCGCACGCCGTGCGGGAACCCGTTGGCCAGTTGCATCGCGCGAAGCTTGCTCAGGGCGTATCCAAGGGAGAGCGAGTCCAGACACGAACTGTTCCTAAGCTTCCGCTCGTAGAACGTCTTCAGCCGCGAGAAGATATTGGCCACTTCCTCTAGGTAGTCCTTGGGCACGGCTGCAAAGGAATAAAACGCGGCGGGTTTCTGGTGGCTCGACGACGAATTCTTCAGAAACATTAAATTCTCGGCCCTCCCACTGCGTTAAGATGGTCGATCAGCGAAGCTGAAACGTGCGGCCCCGTTGTTGATACCACTGGTCTTATGAATGAGGTTACCTACAAATTTGGCTTGGGTTTATCGCAGTATTTCAAGTGCCGCACATTTAGCTTCGCCTACTGAACATCACGCAGTAGTGAGCTCAGGACAACAGCGGGTCGAGCGAGAGAGAATATAGAAGTGCGTGCGCGAATGCCGACACAAGAGAAAAGCGAGGTGCACTTCTTTCGTGATGGTCGTAGCCACGTTTTTCGGAGTAACGGAACACAACCCGGAGGCAAACGAGTCAACGACCAGCGCCTCAAAAAAATAGAGGAGGCTCCTGAAACGAAAGCCTTGTCATTTTCAATTAACTCTCAGTCGCGTTTATTTGGCAACGTACATCGCCACACGACAAGTGAGACGACGAATATTCATCGGCTCTCATGTAAGCATTTACACCTACGAAATGGCTAATAGAGTATTCCATATACGCGTACCTTGCAGCAAATAAACGCCCATGAGTGGTGCCTCCATGACCAGCGAAACCGTTAGGACGCACTTGTACCAAATGTTGAGGCTAGGGAGCAGGCTGAAATGGTCCGTGTCACGGCCGAAGCCAGCCAGCTGGCGCACGATGCTCCACGATATAAGGCGGTGAAACTCGGCATCCCTGCCTGACGTCACAAGCAGCTTGAGCAGCGGGAGGGCGTTCGAGTGGACGTTGGCAGAGTCGTCGCTCGTGTAGCGGCCTAGCGAGTATTTTGCTACCATATGCTCCAAGTGGTCTGCGAGAAATACATTTCGCGTGTAGGTCCAACTAAAGTCCCTAGATATTTTTCCCGATTTTTGAAGTAGCGAAAAGCTTTGATGTGCCGCTGGCGCATCTGATTGGTCGGCGTTGCTTTTGGCAGCCATGTTCTTCCTAAAGCTGCTACTTGAATTCTGCAGCGAGAGGACGTCAAAGAATGTTGCGTGTTTCAGTAGGCGTTTCGTTACACATGGCACGTCCACTGTCATATTTGATAGGAACGCGTATGTTGACGGCGGGAAGCTATCTGCGCGCGCGTGCTCCGCTCCACGTGTTTAGGAAGAACATTGCTGCCGACGCGGGCTTTGAGCGAGGGGGCGCCGGGAGAGGAGGTAGTTGTCCCTACATAAAAAAAAAACGGAAAAAATATCTAGGTGCTTTAGGTTCAACGTGTGACACAAACGAAATAGGTATGACGAGGCAAACACGTGCCGTTTTCCAGTTTCAAACGACTTTGCTACATTGATTTCATTGAGCTCCAACCCACTTGTTTTGTTCACGAACCAGCCAGATAAGAAGTTCCGTTAGCTGATTTATTGAAAGTAAGCAACGGTGCTGTTCTTACCAAACTAACGCCAATGAAACTGAAACTCGAGCAGTTGTTAAGACCAACCTACCCCAAAAGAAATAATTTCTATTATTTAGTGCTCGCTTTCGGTGCTGTATACGAAACACGATTGAACAGTACGGCACAAAGGAGACGCTTGCTCACCCTTCTGCTCTTCTCGTGCTGCGAGGATGTCCTTTAGTGGCACGGAAGTCCAGTGCTCGGCGAGACGGGCCTTCTCGTTGATAATGAGCTTTTGAACTGCGTAGGAAAATACTACATTTGTGTCGCTTGATTTGCCCATCTAATACTTGCATTGGCTATTAGGGTTTAAGGATGGAAAGCACGATGGGGGGGGGGGGGGGGGGGGGACCTCCCTGGCTGCGGGCCTGTTGTGCGGTAGCTTAACTGTCAGAGGTCTGGCGAGGAGGATTGTGCACCAACAGGATAAATAATAATAGGAATGATGATATGCTGCAACAGAGAACGCAGTGTCATTCACTGTGTGGCGAGAGGGAGCCCTCGGTAGGCTTGTTAATAATGAGGTCTTCACCTAAAGGATGCAACATAATATGCCTAACGTAGTGCACTGAGGCAGGCAAGGCAAATGCTTCGTTCTAGAAATATTCGAACTAGTGCGCTTGCTTTTGACAGAGATTTTGTAATTTGCTCTCCAATGCGTACACTCGAAGGCAAGGAGAATAGGACCGTTCAGTTTAGGAATATGCATATATGCGCAAAAATAGCAAAGATGTCATTTGGGAATGTCGCTACGCAGCCAGTGACATGCCTTGCTTTTAGTCGTTTTGAACATTTCTCTCATACATACATACATACATACATACATACATACATACATACATACATACATACATACATACATACATACATACATACATACATACATACATACATACACGCACGCACGCACGCACGCACGCACGCACGCAAGCGCGCACACAGCGGGGGATGTCGTCGACGAACTCTTTAGATAAAATCGCCCATAAGATAACGGCACTGTGTAGCAGAGGACTCGGTCCTGACATGACTTCATCAGGATCGGGTCCGATACCGACCGAAAGTAAAAGTAATCGTGCGACAGAGGCATTAGCTGCTGATTCCGGGCATGCGGAACGTGCACGAAATATACTTTGTGGCTGCGTAGGTGGGGAGCTCCTGGCAACGCACGAGTACCTTCATCTTCGAGTGCTGACAGCTCTGAGACGAGCGCCTTCATAGTGTCGCTGGGTGCTCTACCCGAGTAGTGTGCGACGACTGCGGTATAGTAGGAAGTCCTCAGCTGAAATCTCAACAGCGCTCGTTCGTCCAACCACGCCTCGTCGCTTCTGGCGAGGGACACCTGCAACACAATGCAACACGACCAAGACCGCACGTTAGGTGTGAGCCTCAGTAACGCTAAATAACGAAAATGGGCGCTCATTAGGACAGAAAGCTGAGCGAGCTGGTAAGGGTTCGTAGTGAAAAGAAAAGGCGTGCAAAACGCGGACACGCGCGCCTGTTCTTTTCACTACGGGCGCTCATTGCTGTTTAAACAGCCTTACGCCAGGCAATATCCTAACTGTCTTACCGCACCTCGTTTTAATGAAAAGCCCAGGGTTTCGAATTTAAGATGCCAGAAGACTGCGGAGAAAATTCGATTGAGACAAGCAGCTTGACAGAAGCCACCTCTACAAAAAGGCAGCGATAGCACACATCTTCAAAATATTATAGCACATTTCACGCACAGCAAAGGCTTCCAGAAAGCAAGACTCTACGGGCCTGCTTAAGTCTGCATAAGCCCCTCCTCCCCTCCCCGTCTTCACTCCCCTTCCATTTTGTATAGGCGCCAGCCTACACCTACCTCAAGAAGCGGCTTTCCTCTGGGAATACGGTACTTGTTAATGCCGAACTCGACGAAAGCGTGCAGACCGTACTCGAGTGATAGGCGAACCATGTCGCGACCGGGGTTCGGGTCGGGCGATTCCCCTTCTTGCCCGGGTTCCACGAGGTCCATGTCCAGGGAGACCATGAAGTCCTTCAGAGCGCGCATTTCAATCCCTCGCTTGTCCTCAGGGGCGGCCAAACACGCTCGGAACATTCCGACCGCCTTCTGCACGGCAGACTGGTACCGGTCCGGTACGTGCACCGACAGCAGCAGAGAGTCGACGGCCTCCGTGACTTGCTGGCCCATCTGCGCACGTGGGCGAGAGTTCGCGTGATGAAGGTCAGAGCTGACACGAAGCGGGCATTTCGCGTGCGGAATGGTTCAACTCGTAGTTTAATTGGAATGCGCGACGTTCTATTGTTTCTTGCAGGTGAACTATAACCGCCGACCGAACGATAGACAGACAGATAAGCAAAGCAAAACAATGCAAAGAAGCAAGTATAAACGAACAGCAAAACAGCAACAATAAGAACAATAACCACAGCAAAAACAGCAAGCGTAAGGACAACAGGAATAACGGAATACAGGATTGCGAAAGACGTATTACAGAGATTACTCACGGCGGATTTCGACTACTCACGCGGACGATTTCTAAAGTTGTACCAAAGTGAAACACTAGGCCACTTTATAGTGATATATTATTATTATGCGAACTACAACGTCGTTACTTTCATCACCACATTTCCTTTATTAGAACAGAAAATGAAGGTCAAGGTTTTATGCTGGAATTTCGCTAAAAGTTTCGACACATGAACTGTGACGTCACGGACCTCAAAGTATTGTTTCGTATTGTACAGAATTGGCTTATTAAAATACACTGGAACTTTTTATGTCGTGTGCCAGGTCCACTCTGAACACCATATGATTCATATTGACCAATAAATGACTATTCAGGCCACAGCGGATCCCGTGTAAATCTATAACGTCGCGGCAAGTTGGCGTGGGAAGCTCAACTACCCCAAGCTTCATCCCCTCTTTATTAACCTTTTACGCACCGCAAGATGAAAGAATAGGAACCATTAAGATGTTTATATCTCACATAATCCATCTAGATTATTCATCGTGAAAGTTACAATTTTATTTGCAATGATTAAGCGTGATTTTTGGATGTTCCCCTTTTTGAACGTTGACGCTTCGCATAATCACATTGAAAATGTAGTCTTTCATTGACTTTTAAAATGTGGGTGCTTAATACTAATTGATGGTGAGTTCTTGCTAACTACATTGCCTTTGCAAAGCATAAAGAGTAATAATAACTTTTGCCAAAATTTAGTCTTTCATCGTGCTGGCTCTATGCCAGCCAGCGATTCACAAGCCGCGGTTAAGCCACAAGGTATTTTTTGCGCAGCCGCTTTTTGTAGTGCTAACGCTGGTTTGTATCGCTTTTCTTGCACTTCTTGCACCTTTATATGCGTCCTGTCATGACGTAGCGAACGCTGGTTTTCTATACGCCCATCTGGGATGAAACCGATGTTCAGTTGGCACAATGTTGGGGCGTAAGCGGTGCAAATATGATACTGATAACGAAGCTCAACCGAAGGTTTCAGCCCTGGTGGCGTGCGAGCTACATTCAGGGTCGATCACCTCCTGCATCGAATATATCGTATTAGCGACTTGAAGGGCTTCCTTTTGCATGACCGATTTTCTTGTTTGTTTGGCCTTCCGCTGCAGTGGGCAAGGCGACAATCGATATCATCGTGTAATTAGATTTCTCCGGTAGCATATGTCCATCGCAGAAGAATAGACAGCTGGGCCATTTGGTAACAGTTATAGAGCATACTTTACAGACACCGCCAAAGCGACACGGGTGGCAGAAGAAGCTACGCGCACTAGTGCTGACACGCGATTGAACGTTTATTCCAGCAAGCACAGATAAATACACATGTCGCACCCATGTGACCCACCTTGAAAAAAAAAATCCCAGAACTATATCAGCATAATTTCGAAAGAGCTAAACAATACGCGTAGAACCGAAGAACCACTTGTCTAGGAAAATATTGCCCATGTACAAGTGTTGAAGTCTGAGTCAGTTGGTACATACTGTGACGACGGACTGAAGAGAGAAGTGACACACACAACGGCTGGACTAACAACTGTGGCAGTTGTTAGTCCACCCGTTGTGTGTGTCACTTCTCTCTTCCGCCCGTCGTCCTTTTGGCCTGACTTGCACGTTCAACAAATATTGCCCAACACAGGAGCAACTTTCGAGCTGACGTAGACACCAGAACGCTGTGGAAATAGACTTCAGTTCAACTCAAGTAACGTAGACTACAAGTAAAATGAACAGTTTAAGTAGAAGGAACAGATCTTAAATAAAATTAACAAAATTACGGAATTCTGGCTGTGGTAACCAGCGTTTCTGCACCTGTGAAACGCCGACGTTGAAAAAAATAGAACGTTCGTATGAAACTCTTAGAATTGCAAGTTGGAGAGGCTCCATGTCTTTTTTTTTTTTTTTCATTGCAGTGTGTAATGATTGACTATGTGCCCGTACTTTAGTCCTGCGTTTGTTCATCGTAACATTTATTTTTCAGGTAAATAGACACAGCAAGTAATTGGTAATGACAGGTCCCAAATTATGTGTATCTTCAAACATATCTCATATGATTTCCGACGCTGATAAGAACAATTATTGTAGCTTCGTCTTCTGTTAGCTTAGGTGAGTGCATTAAAACAAAAACTAAAAACCATGGTTCACTTTAGGAAATGAAATAAAAAAAATAAAGGTAACGTTTCATATGCTTCAATTTGGGAACACTGGCAAGTAAAAAGTTAAAGCGAATGCCCTCTATGGCTCATGAAACGTTAAAAGTGACCATCGGCGAAGACATGAATGGTACCAAAAAAGTATGGCATTATACGAGACGACGACGTCCAACAGGAAAACACAGTGTAATCGAAGTCCATTATGAAGTAGTTCGAGACCTAAAGAGCAATTAAGAGTAGTTACGAATAATTCAAGGCACATATAGAGTAATTACAAGTAACTGCGAGTAATTCTAGTGGCCCAAGGGGTAATTTGGAGTAGTTACGAGTAACTCAAGGAACCTGTGGAGTAATTAATAGTCATTACGAGCAATTAACTATGCCCAAAGAGTAATTAAGAGTAATTCAAGAAGTACAACGAGTAATCGGGGATAAATACGCGTAATTCAAGAGACGCAGAGAGTAGTCAAAGAGTAATCAGGGGTACTTCAATAGACCCGTAGTTGTCATGAGCAGTGTTCACGCGAATGCGTAATAGGTTTCGTCGTATAGTCACCTTGTCATGCGATAAGGGACACCGAGCTTTTGTCTTTACTGGCTTTCACGCTTACGAAGATTTATCGGATAGAGTGGTGCTTTCGGTAATGTGAAAGGGTAATTTACTAATTGGAGAAATACCGTTTCTCCCTTGGATGAGCCCCTTTCTCGAGGGTTCTTGCATTCAATGCGTAATAGGCAAGCACGAACAACGCGGCAAGGAGTCGAACACCCGACAATATTAAACCTCAAACATCAGTAACGACAGCTTCCGGAATATAGAGACACACTCAAATTTCGAATAACGCGGACACAAAGTGACGACGCATACCTCGTGCAAGGACGGAAACCCACTGCTATTTACCGCGGCGTCCGTCATAGAAGTCGACGCATGGGTCACGACTGGGGTCTATTTGATCACGTAGATAGTCGGCAGCGTTGGCAGTCGCTTGCGTTGCAGGGCTTGTGGATAACGTCTTCTGTGCATTACAGGTTCTGTCATGCCTGCTGCTGTCGGCTTCTCCGTTAGATTTCCTCGTATCGGCTTTTTCGTCGCTCTTTTCCTCCTGACCCTTCGTCGGCTTAGTCGACTTTGTCTACGTAATCGGACAGAGAATGCCAAAAAGAGACGAGTTACTTTCAACATTATAAGCTAGTAACCATGAATAAAATGACTGAGCAGTATAATTATTCTTGAAAGACCTGATCCGCTGCCTGCAGTAAACTCTCAAGTACTGACTTTAAGCCAAACATTCTTGAACATTCTCAAGAATTATCAAAGCGGCGTATTTGTCTAAAGGAAGGCGACGCTTGCGGAGTTCTAAATGCCCAACTTTTCCTTGTGTCACAGAAAAGTCACGGCGAAAGACAGGGAAGCTAGCCTCAGGACGTAACTTGCTGCAAACCCTTTACTTCACGAGTACAAATTAACGCCAAGAGTGGATCATGTTAGAATATTGACTCGTTTCGCACAAGTAGTTGCAGGGTTACAAAGTTACGCGCGAAAGTGACCGTTAGTGCAGCTTTAGTATAGAGCCGAGTTCACGCACTTCTGTGGTCGCGGTGCCTTTCGCTCCTTTTTCATGGGCAGAAGCAGTCTCCTCCCGTGGTTTCGGTGGTTCCGTGGTTGCTGCCGAAGAACCACGAGTCGAAGATGCGGTACGGCCTTTTTGTACGGTTTCTGGAATGCTTCCGGGTGCGTCCGGTAAATGTGTCCCCGGTCACTGCGAAATGCTGGTCGTGCGTTTCTTGCATCTGGTGTTTCGAGGTCGCTTGCGCGTGCTCAGGGCTTGGGGCACCAGCAGAGAAACCCATCTCCAACTGCGACAGCGCAGAACGGCAACGCGTTAAGCCCGAGCTTGACCTGGAAAAGTGGAGAGCTTGGATAGCCCGACTAAAATATTTTCACGGATTGATCTTTATTTTACGAAAGAGCTTTAATTTACGAAAGATTACAGATGCTACACGGAAAGTCTTTAGCATCTGTAATCTTTGTAGTCTTCAGTATTTGTTATCACCTGCTTCGCGCTGTGCTATTTCACCAATACTGTTAAGACCTGATGAGCACATTCTGTAGATTACTACAGAATGTGCTCCCGGTATAATGCAGTCGTAAGCGATGCGTTGACGGTTGTTAGTGTTTTTTAACTTCATTATGTGGTAAATAAGATATCATTTCTCAAACGACATTTTTGTTTATATATACCATATATAGCTGGATATTTGCACTCGATTCGTATTCGAAAAAAAATATTTGAGCACCCCTAATTACTTTAGAAATAGTAATGCAATGCACAACTTCGTTGAAGGTATTCATGCTTACAGGAATACCTTAGGATTTGGCTAATTAATAAACTGATGGCATTTTTATCACCCGAGATAAAATAAATTCTGAGCTAGTCAAGAGGACAGTAAGCACGGCTATGTTGATTGCGTGCACTCGACGCGCACGTCGATTTCTCAAGCTTGGCCTGAAGCATCCGAGATATCTTTTGTGTACTTGCCGACAGTGCAACACTATCGCGATATACTCACGTAAAGAGAGTTTGTTTCATTTATTGACTAAGTGACTGGGTATCGCGCGACTTGCTAAGACATGCTCCGAAAAAAGGCGGAGTAAGGCGCCCGTCCTGTCTGTTTCGTTTCTTCTTGTGTCCGTGTGTATTTCGCGCTAAGGTGAACTTTTCGGGGTAAGGAGACAGGCCGCGACCCTTGCACCTTTACTTTTCTATTCCTCTGTACGTCTTGAAGTGCTGACATTGTGTTTAATGCAGCAGACTGCAGTAAGCTTTATTGCATGGTTCCGCGACGACCACATGGATTATACAGCGCGTCGGATTAACTCCACGATGTGTCCTATAGACGAGCCTTTTTGAACCTTCTTTACTCCGTAGCCATCACAACCTAAATCTTCTGACATGGCAACCGGGAACTCACTTATGGGAATGCAGTTATTTCTGTTCAGAGAAAAATCAATAAATCAATCGATTGTTGTTTTTCGTCGTATTTCGTTGCAACATTCTATGTTACAACATATGTACAGGCGAGGGTCCCAAAGCACGATACGGCAGCGGGGACCTTGGTGAAGATCACAAAATATACCAGCGAAGTGGCAGTAGTGTAGAAGTATAAGGAGATGACAAAAAACATAATTATTCCCTACTGAAACGTTCCGTATGGTCGTTCCAATAATTCCATATGTTTCCGTAAGACTCATACGGAAAAATATGGAAAATATACGGCAAGTATATGGAAACCTTAAAGATTTTGAATGGAAAATATGAAATTATTGGAATACGGAAAGGGACTTTTTCAGTAGGGTTGGTTTCAATGACGAGGAAAACGTAACATCTTTATAAAAAAAGGAAGCGCCAGAGAAATAAATACACGGCAAGTGGAAACGCAAGTGTAGTAATACTCATTAATACGAGTATTAAGAATTTCCACAGTACATGATCAGACCGAACTTACTTTTAGCTTACGCAATATACAGAAATGGCGTGATAGTTGGGGCATGTCTTTGAACAAAGGCAAAAACAATGTGCCTTCCGTTTACTAAACAGAAAATCCCGTTAAGTTATGAGTACACACTGGCGTATTCGCCGCTAAACGAAGTTGAAAATTATAAATACCACACAGCTGATGTTGGCAAATGACACTCCCCTCCTCCAGACACGGGGCAGATGCTTCTCTTGAAGTTACTTCAGCAGCTAATTAATGATGAATTATCCTTTGACAACCGCGATATACGTCACCCTCTATGTCAACAATGCGTACCCGTCATGATCACGCATGTGCACTAACCCCTCATTTCGCCAGTACAAATGCATATAAATTTTTCCTCTTCCTGAGAACAGTGTCTGAGTGGAACTCTCGAGCTGAGATGAACTGAAACCTTCCCAATGAAGCGCGTTGCTCATATGTTTTCAGTTACGTATACTTAGTTTATTTCGTATATTTATCCATTTATTCATTCGGTGCATTTATATTTTTATATTTGAATATTTTATATTGCTTTCCTTGTTTCCTTGTCATTCTTTTTTTTTTTCACTTTTGCGTTTAGCGCTACGAGTGCCCTTCCTGCAATGGCCGATTTGTGATCAGCAGTATCCTTGTAAATAAATGAGAAGAAATGATCTTCTAAGGCATTCCTTGAAATTTTTTATTTTGGAGAAAACTAAATTATTACAAACCGCCACCAGGCAGACGGATGACGATAACTTAGCATAACTAGTGGAAACATTAGGTACCTAAATTTATTGTTAGCAGCAGGCCTGGTGAACTCTGTATTAACTAAAAGCTCAGAATTAATGAAGTATCTTGAATGGTGGTTTGTTATTGCTTTCACAAAAGGACAATTATGAGGAATCGAAATAATAACAACGTTGTCCTCGTAAAAAAGCGCAGTATGTCTTCACAAGAAGAGTGAAAAACGTTCGTAAAATCCCGGTTTTTGTAAATGCTGAAGGGACGACGTTTTTCCACGATACGAGTCCATAACTGACGTGACAATTTATTCATAACTGCTTCATAACTCAATCATAACTGATTGCAGTGGTGTTTATGTTTGTGCGGGATGAATCACATTTCACTGACTTTTGCATTTCTTTCCTGTCTTATAACTTCTCCTTGGATGCACTTGAATTACTCCTGCTATGAGTGGAACAAGATCAGAGCTATTGTTAATTATTGAAATAAAAAATAGCTCCGTGAAAATAGCGCTGAATTACTTATTAATTAGGTAATTATTGAAAGCATTGTCTGAGAGCAAAAACATAAGCACGCTTTTAGCAACGCACCAGTTCCGAATTTGTTCCGAGTTGCCAGATGATGCCCTTTGTCCAAAATAACTTTTTTGTCGGAGATGGACTTATGATGTCATCGCACAGTTGCCCATGATGAGCAACAGCGTGTAAAATAAAAAAATACTATAAATAAAAATGATTCGCTTGAATTCCAAAAGAACTTGTTTCCGGGTATACTTAGTTCGCAACATACAACAAAACAGACGTTCGCTGAGCGTAAACAATGAAGGAAGGAACGGGTCAAAGGGAGTAGTGACGCTTCCTTTGTGTATCCATTCCCTCGTTCATTGTTTGCGCTAAGCGATCACAGGGCTTATGGTGTACCATATTAGCGGCTTGAGTGGGCCGAAACGTTTGCGACCAACTTCGTCGCGTGACATTTGAGAGCCGCTGATGCGAATGAACACTTAGGTACTGGTGGCTGCTGCCTGCAGAGGGACTAGAAAACGTCGCTGTGTCGGTAGTCACGCGATGACCATTCCGCGTTGCGATGCTTGTAATACAGACAAAGCGTACCGTTCTGTCGATGATTCGGGTGAGAAAAATCATCGCCACAATCAGCCCGGCGAGTCCCACGGTCGACCTGAAGCAGCAGACGCACGGCTCGACATCGCCACGGGGCCTCGGTGAGACTGCGCTGCGCTCCTCTAAAGGGCAAGCGTCAACTTCGTAGTAAGAGCTCGTGCGCTCCAGCGGATTCATCCCCCTGAAAGGACCGTGCAACAAAATTACCGTTGGTACGACGCGCTAAGACAACATTTAGCGGGAGATTTAATGGCACTGGATGGCAGGGCTCTCAGTGTAGGGTGAGGTAGGACCTATACATAGCGGAAGCGAATGCCACGGCATCGTCCAAGAAACTTCTGATAATGCGGGGATTTCAAGCGCTAAAATTACGCGAATATGAATCACGCTGTGCTGAAGGGCTTCGGAAATTTCGACCACCTGGGGTGCTTTAGCGTGCACTGACAACGCACAGCACACGAGCCTCTAGCAATGTCGCCTCCATCGAAAATGCGATCACCGGCGGTCAAACCGGCATGCGCTTTTCCGGTCAGTAGCCTCAGATATTTGTAGAAGTGAATGATGTTTTAGGAAATTATCGAGTATAATATTTTGTGTGAAAGCTTTTCGCGTGTATTTGATTTGGTCCGATCCTGTCGCGTTATGTGCTTACGTATATGACATGTCCGTTTGGCTGAATTTAGAGCAAGGTTTAGTGGTGTTACGTGTCTAGGGTCATCAATTTTATTTTTGTAACGCCTAGACTCTATAAGAACTATCGTGTGATAAAAATATTGTTGTTCGATAGGACTTTGCGCTTTCGCGTTTTATTGCCAGTTGACATTTATGAGAAATGTGTTTCATGTACTGCAGATGTTTATGTGTGCTATTGTAAAAGAAGTCGCTGCCAGGATCCTTGGCTCATACTCGTGAAGAACAAAGCGCAAATTGGGTAAAACTCGTCGTTGGTGTAGTTGGTGTATTGCGTTGTCGAAAAAGATGTAATCCAGGCAAGACGGCAGACGAGCGTAGATGAGTGTCAACAGACGATTCAGTCAGTGCAAATTGGGCACGTGAGAAAGAAGAAAACACGAAGCATAATAATATAATAATTTCTGTGGTTTTACGTCCCGTAACCACGATATGATTGTCAGAGACACCGTAGTGGAAGGCTCCGGAAATGTCTTCTACACCTGGGTTCCTTAACGTGCACTGACATCACACTGTTCACGGATCTCAACATTTAGCCGCCGTATAGAAATACAGCCGCCGTGGCCGAGATTGGATCCCCTTCGGATCAACAGCCGAGTGGCATATCCACAAGACGGCCGTGGCGGGGCAAAAAGAAAAGACTTATGACCTAAACGATGTCTCGCAATATTGGCACGTGATTATTATCCGCCCACTCCTAGTTATCAATGTTTCAGTGAGAACCGCGTAGACTGCCTTCTGTCAGTTTCACTGAACAGGCCAGGTTACAAATAAAAAAAAAATCCCTGACAGTTTTTTTCTTTTCCTGAGGTATCTATATTCTTTGACAATTCCCGGTTTTTCAGATTGGTTGACCCACTGACAGCGCTGTACCTCATTCTAATTGCAAGAGACCAACATGCCCAAGCCGCCATTCTTGCAAACTGAACTCTCCTACTTTTCTTTTTGCGCCAACTGTATGATATAGTTGCTTGTTTCGGTGACTCCGCTGTCCGCAATGATGGTGCACTTGTTACGTTTCGTACGGCGGGAGCACACACACGCATTGTAGCCAAGAAATGCTTACGCATTAAGAGGAGGCCTCTAACCTCAATCACAGAGGAGAAGCTCAAAAAATAGCGCTGAGATCGTCAGACAGCAGGTAATAAAACAATCTTCTTTCGTTTTTTTTTAAAACTATAGATCTGCGGTAAAAGGGGCAAATGAAAATTAAAAAAGAAGAACAAGTGCGGTGTACAGTGACTTTCCATCATACGCTTATTAGTAAGCCATGACAGGACAGTCGAAACATCCAACACCAAGATGAAGTATCCCTTCTCAACACAACGGTCTACGCATGTTGGCAAAATCAACCACGCCAAGCAAGCGTCTTATTCGATCAGTGTTGACCTCTATGCCAACGAACTGGCACCTACGTATAGTCGCTACAAATTCACACGCTCATGATGGCAAAGAAAACATCCGTATCTAGAAATAATGCACCTTACCTTGCAGCTGAAGACGTCACGTATGTCTTAATAGGCGTATACGCTGGATTTTTTAAACGACTGTCTTCAAGGAAGCCTGGCAAAATCCGCCTCGACGACAGCCGCTTCTTCTTCTTCTTCTTCACGCCATCACCGCATTTACCTCTGCTTTGACGCTTGAAGAGCCGTAATGATGCATAGTTTTCAGTAACGGTGTCGACCAATTTTGTAAAAATCTTTTCATGACGCATAACGTGTTATTCGCATCAACATTGAAGCACGATGGAAAACATTCAACTCGGTGGTAGTCTCTTTCAGTCCTCGTTCACGCTCTGATGTCTACGGAATTCCTTCGCTAGTAATAAGAACATTAATATTAGAAATTATTACTAAATGTCCTTACTGTTTTCGTTCGAAGAAAATGAGTCTCTTCAAACTGCTGGTCCGCACTGTCCGAAACTGTCCGGTCGAAGTGCTATACGCGCAGCCGTTTATTGGCTGAAATTGCGTCGACCAAAGCTTGGAGTTCGGGCCGACAAATTGAAGAGCCCCACTCGTTCCTGCAACTCTTCCACACACTTCATTCAGTGGGATATGGTGGTGGCAACGACTGTACTTCACCCAATTCAGCTAGTACCGAGCAAATGCCTTTCCTTTAAAAGGAAGTGGCTTGCCGAAGAACATTACAGATAGGTAATCGGTATTACAAGAATTTGCGAGCCATTTCACCCCGCGAAGGTGTATGAGTAGCGTAACCGTTGCGGCGCAATGCTTGAGGTTTTCAGTACCTCACGCGGGCTTGTACAACTTGCAACTTCCGGGATCGACACAGTCATTGCTCACGCGTGTCACACACACACCACACACACACACACACACCACACACACACACACACACACACACACACACACACACACACACCACACACACACACACACACACACACACACACACCACACACACACACACACACACACACACGCACGCACGCACGCACGCACGCACACACACACACGCACACGCACACGCACACACGCACACGCACACGCACACACACACACACACACACACACGCACGCACGCACGCACACTGGCTCTCTCTTCTCTCCACTACAGCGTCTCTCATATCAGAGCTGGTTTTGGGACGTTAAACCCCACAAACCAAATCAATAAATCACACACACTCCCTCTCTCTCTGTACCCACAGGGTCTCAAGTGCCTGCTCTTCGTGCGGTTCAGCACTTCCTGAGGGATTGGCCCACTGTTCCTGAATAAAAAAAAAAAAATGCGCGGACGGGTGCCGCAGGCCTGCCATTTACAGCTCCTCGCAAAACAGAGGTTGTCAGTGAGACGTGCTTAGGAACATCGCGATCACTACGACGAGGAAGCGCGTCACTTTAGCAGCTACAATAATGCGACGATGGAGTTTTCTCGTGTCCCTACAGTGTGCAAAATAAGGTGAAAATGGGCCTTTTGCGCTCATTACTTAGCCAGCACTAATACTTCCGTAGTCAAGGTCGTCGGATGTGTGAGCATAAAAAAGAATAACATATGACCTCCTTCGCTCGCGTCGCCGTTTCAGTATTCCACGGTAAAGAGTACTAGAACCAGCTCTTCGCAATATAGGCATGAAATTTACAATTATTCCTTCGTTTGGAGAGAGCGTATTAAACATTTATTATTGACAAGTGAAGAGTTAGTAGTTGGACCTTTGTTTGGAACGTCCACTGATGGAGACAGCCACAGAGATGTTTTTTACGCTATTATGAAATCTATAGTAGGGACAAAGAGAGCGCGCCAATGCAAATTCTTTATTAGCTGCGAAATTAAACTTCGACAAACGACTGAGAATTTACAACTCAAATTTAAATGCGATTTGTATATACCACAACGCAGGAATTTTGTCGCTGCAACAAAGTTGCCAATATTGACCCAAATCTTCACCAGATCGATGTGTTGTGCACGTGCCGTATGGGGTAAGAAGGCCCAGAAACGCAACCAGCAGTGCGGCCAATCCACCTCGTGGGCAGGAGCCGATTTTATATCAAGACGACGACGACGACGACGACGACAGCAACAACAACAACAACAACAACAACAACAACAACAACAACAACAACGACGACGACGACGACGACGACGACGCCTTAGCGCAGCGCCGAGATTCAAGAACGGCGGCCACAGACACCTACCTTCAACTTGAACCCAAGTCGCCGCAGGTCGTTTCCAGGCGCACACACCGTCGGTCCCATGATAGGCAAGCGGTAGATTAATGTACAGTCAAGCGCCGCCTACTGTTGCTTATTATCTCAAAGGCTTCATTCAATACTCCAGGCGAGCCTACTTCACCTTACTTGACTGTATTTTTTGGTTAAATCTAACCATAATGTTCCTTTGTAAATGTTTATCAACATTTGTTTCCAATAAGACGTCGTAGAATCTTGCCTTACAATTCGAAAACAATGAGAGGTTCGTATACGATTTGTATTCGATTCGGTGCTAAGATTCACTATTCGTATTCCCCTACATAACGCAGTGGTTACAGTGACGGGTCCCCCAGTGCAATTTTCTTACGAACGTACGTATACACCAAATTCACGACCGTAAGCACCATAACGGAAGCTATGTATGTCCCCGAAGATTCATGATGGAAATGAGAAGTGACGTCCAAGGGAAGAACGTATGACGTAATACATTCTATCTCACTGAGGTGCCTACTGAAGGTCCAGGGCACACTCTCTGTGGCAAATGTGCAGGGTTGTTCATTTTCGAGTTTTTGATGTATGTATGTATGTATGTATGTATGTATGTATGTATGTATGTATGTATGTATGTATGTATGTATGTATGTATGTATGTATGTATGTATGTATGTATGTATGTATTTCAATTTCGGGGGTAAAAATCGGGTGCCATTTTTCGAGGTGACATTCGGGGAGAAGTCGGATTTTTTCTTGAACAATCCGGAATTCAGGTTTTTTTCCGGGTTAAATTTACAGGCTAAAAGTTTACAAATGAGTGCCGTTTTACATCCACAATGCTGCAC
This sequence comes from Hyalomma asiaticum, assembly GCA_013339685.2. Taxonomy (NCBI): domain Eukaryota; kingdom Metazoa; phylum Arthropoda; class Arachnida; order Ixodida; family Ixodidae; genus Hyalomma; species Hyalomma asiaticum. Next base: position 60,485,207 of record CM023485.1, read on the forward strand.
GCGGCCCATGGAGTGAAGTTTACGTCACTGGAGCTTTCCCGAAGTCGGATAGCTATATCGCGTGTACACTGCAAAATCCGTACAGTATAAAATCTTAGGGGGCATCGAAAATCGAGCAAAAATCGGGTTTCATCCACTTTTCTTGAAAAACACTCTGGGTGTAGGAATCGGGCAGAATTGGGTTTTGCTCGAAAACGAACAACTCTACGAATGTTTTTCTTGTTACAGCGCAGAACGTGAATGACGTGGACACAGCCCATAGAACGAACAGTCACGTTCTGTCCCTTGTATGCCTCTTGTATGTTTTCCTATTGCAACAAGAAAAATGAAATACCAACACGCCCAAGCTTTGGTCCTATGCCTAAAAACGTGTTGCTTAGGGTGCTGTGCCGATGCGGGGCACACAGGTACGTGGTATTGGGAGGAACGACTTCATCACAGTCAGCTGGTAACCCTCGGCCAGGTCCTGTGGGCCTTTGTGGTGACTATATGATCCTAGAAGACGGGTTCTGCCCGCGGGAAGCCACCTACTGATTTGAGTAATAAGAAATGGAGCAAGTCCGCACAAAATCGCGTACCCTTCCAGTGAGGCTGGGAAACAGGTAACGACAAAGATGAACGCCGACTATTACACAGATGTTTTGAGGAATTTTCTCCTTGCTTTCTTCTCTCCAATGGAAGTAACAAACCCGTGCATAACGAAATGATCATAGAAGCAGCTTGAGTGTTATCGGCACGATAGTGTACGTCGAATTGCCTGACATATCAAACTATCTTTATCGCATAAGCTTGTTCATTGTGACCGGGTTGCTGCAATCCAGCACAGCCGTGCAAAAGATTTTGCTTAGTGAAATGCCAAAGCTTTTCCCTACCCACTCACATGCACTATTGCTCTTCTAGCGAGTAACCTTCGCGTCAACTGCAACCATGGCGACAATGAAGATGTATGCTGAGACTACTTCCGGCGATGTATAGTGGCCACTAGAACGTCGTGATTACAAAGTGGCATGTTAACTGGAATTTTGTGCAGGGTCCCTCATAGTGCACCATTTGAACCGTTTATCACGGCATCGTAAACTAAGTACCCGTGTGACGGTGCCCATAGATCAGTCCGTGACTCAGTGGACGAAAAGAGCTCTTTGCGGTAGCCTCTCAATATAACGGTTAGTCCAGTCTGCCTACGACGTACAGTAGTCGGAAAGGCGTATCAGCTCGAAAACGAACAACCTTACAAATTGTTTTTCCTGTTACAGCGCAGAACGTGACTGACGTGGACACAGCGCATACATAGCATAGCAGGGACAGTCACGTTTTGTCCCTTGTATGCCTCTGCCCTGCAACAAGAAAGATGAACCACGCAGGAATCGCCTCCACACGAATACAGGTAAATAACTTAAGTGATACGTTTATATTTAGTATTCAGTAGCGATCATTTGGTTAAGCAAGAAAATGCGTTCGACGTAAAACGGCGGTAAACTGGAACCGCTGCCAGCGAAGCGACCGGTTGCGCTCGTGATGTGCTGCCAGGTGGCGCTCGCGTAGCGGTTATCGGCGACGCAAGAGATCCGAGATGAAGTCCATCGGGTGGCGGACGGAGACGGTGATCTTCTTGGCGGGCTTCAGGTTCGGGTTGCTGGTCGGGATGTAGACGGCGCAGACCCGTATCAGATACACTGTCACCACAGCACTCAGCACGACGCCCAGAGCTGTTAGGTACCAGTGGCGCTGTGACAAACCAGGAAAAAATGACAACTTCCGCTTGTAGGCGTAAAAACAGGTGCGCCCTTAGAATTAAGGAAAAAGCTCTCGTAAAAAACACTCGTTATACAACGCGTCGGAAATCCAGTGTTTATTTTAGGCTTTGCACACTACAAAAATACAAACACGTGAAACTTGATGTAGCGAAGCGGCTGCGTAGTTCACTACCGCGATATTAGGGAGTTTTAGCAGTGGTGGTTTACCGCACGTTCTGTGCAGTAATACAGTGTCGTCATCGTCGGCACGTAGTAATTTCAGTCAGCAACATCTGCGTTGGTAGATGTATGGATGCAGTAACATGTGGAAGCTTTGAAAACGTGTTTCATCACGCCTTTGGAACTTTTATATAGCCTGTATACTGATTTTAGCGTGCTTACCGTGTGCACGGTAACACTCCAGTTTTGAAACACGCTATTCCCATTGCGCAATCTGTTCGGCCACTGTCTACGTGTTGTTTCCTTTACATAAACCATGCAGTAATACTAATTACATATTTTACTTTGCTGTAATATGTAATAAATAAACGAAGACGCAGTTATAATTTCGCAGAATGCACGTCAAGGCACGCCGAGTGTAGTTAATGTACTCTCAAACAACGCTTAATATTTCAACCGTGCCCTTTAACGTTTTAGTGCATTATAGGTTTTTCTCTGGGAGCAAGAGCAGAAACGCCTGTTATTTCAAATTTTTATGGCCGGAATCAGACATTTAACTCCTTACTCACAGGCATATCTCGCACGTGATGAGCATTTAGGCAACTCCGGCGATTTTTCAGTGCCCGTTCATCTCAATAAGATTTTCAATATATATTCTCCTCGGTACTGTAGTAATATATGCCAAGTCAGGCGGACGTAGGTCATTTAGTTTTCCTGTAAATGAATTTTGAGCGGATTCTCACGCGGCCCCCTCTGTGTTTTTGACGTCATCACCTCCGCGCTGCCTATCCGAGCCAGCGGGCCTTCAAAAGCAAAAAGGACGATACTTCAGCGCTCAAATCGTCACTTTCAAGATAAGAAAAGCTGGCATAACTCAATATTATCATCGGATGACCTCGCCACTGGCATTTCTTTCGCGCCAGTTACATCTTTCTGGTGACGGGAAGATTGTGACGTCACCACACAAGCTACACGAAGCATTTACCTGTCCCGGTTCCAGTTTGAAAACGACTTTCAGTTGCTTATTTAAAATTATTGGTGCATTTCCGAGCAAACTGAACCACCCTGGCGGTTACAGAAGCTATCAGTACCATTGGAAAACATTGATATCAGAACATGGTGAAAAAAGAACCGCCGGAGTTGCCCTTTAAGAGGGTGCACCGGAATGCCTTCTTATACTAGACAGATAAAAGCAGAGCTTCTGCTCGTCCTATTAACTATGTACGTACGCCTCTCTCATCCTCTGTCCGCTTTGTTTTGCCGCTATTGTCAACAAGCCCTCCAGAAGTAACATGATTATGGTGAACGCGTGCAATCCAGCGGCTGCGCTCACCACGAGAAAGTGCCTGAAGCCCGTGTTGCCGAACACGAGCCAATGTAGCCTGGTGAGCGGACCTTCGCTGTCGATGTGGCGGCACTGCTGAAACACGTCGCAGTAGCCGTGAAGATGGTCGCACAGGGCTCCGGGCTGCAGCCTCTTGTGACAGAGGCTGCGCATGCGACGGAAGGAACACGCCTCACGGCACTCGCTGCCAGGATCTGGGATGAACAGTATAGGGTGAGGGGACGGCTAATTAAGAAAAACAAGGGACTGGATTTTTATTAGATGTAATTCTGCACGTCATGAACTTCCTAATTTGAGTCCAAGCTCTTGCTAATAAACGCTCTTGTTCACGTGACATGCGCTGCGCTGAGCTGACATGAGCTGAGCTGCGCTGACTGCCTCCTTGTATAAGCTAGCTGATGGCTTCTTTTCTGAGCACTTACGAAAGGTATAATCGGTCTTGGTGATATAACGTCTGCCACCGCAGTACGTCGGCAGGTCTGTCTTTATTATACAACGTGCGATGTCGCTGGTTCACCTCTCGGCCAAAGCGGCCGCAGTCAAGTAACAAACAAACAAACAAACAAACAAACAAACAAACAAACAAACAAACAAACAAACAAACAAACAAACAAACAAACAAAAACGCCTGTATGTTTTGAGAAAGAGGGAGGACAGAAAACCTCAGGATGTCGTAATTAATGTGATCTCCCAATACAGCACGTCTCATGATACTGTGGTGATCTTGGCACTTATGATTATATGGCAAGTTTTTCTTTACCACCTTGTTAAAAAGGAGTCAAAGGCTGTAGTAGTGCTATCCTTGCGCAACGTATCTCTCCCTTGCTTGAGCTGCATAGCCAATTCAGTATATGGCATATCTTAGGCGTGATATCACATACTCGTATAATCCCGTGGTAAATATTCGAAAGTCAAGAGCTCGGCGGCAAATACATTTAAAAATGTTTTGGTTGCACCAAGCTTCGTATGTGCAGCTGGCATGTTTCCTTTCCGCACAAGTACGTCGACGTAATTAAAGCACGTGTCGTCTTATCTTTAACGTCAAAGAGCTGTTATAGCAACCATGTTATGAAATCTTTGAAACTTGGAATCGCCGTAGCTATGCACACGATATCACCTACGTTTAGAAAAATGTAAAACAAGACCATGGTCGCGCCTGTTTGACAGCAATTCGCGCAGCGCTCGCTAGGTGTCATGACGACTTGTTACAGGCAAAAGCCTGAGAAGGAAATTGATATTCCAGCTGCCAAGTTGTTTAGTGAAACGACCACATACCTTAATAACGTGTCAGTCGCTTCTGATTTTAACAAAGAGATACGTATATAGTGGATACTCCAAGTGCGTTGAAATTGAAACGTGGGCTTGGACAGGCTGACAAGCTGTAGGTTAGAATTACGCATGAAACTAAAGCACACTTTGGAAATAAGTGACGGGTATGTTAAAGCGAAAGCTGTCATCACTTGTATGCAAAAAAAAAAAAAGGAGAGGAAAGAAAGACGGCATCTTAGTATTGATTTACATGTGAGTAGGCAAAGCATAAAGGCGCTGAAGGCGTAGTTCCTCGTGACTGGCGCTTCTTCAGTGCAGAGTAGATTAAGGAAAATACGCTGCAGCACATCCAAGGACGCGTGACAACGGCTTAATAGGCAAGGCGTGCAGTTTGCAGGAGATATTTTTGAAGGGCGAGGAAAGTTCCTCGTGACCTTTTAGCGCATTCCTTTGTTCGGAAGAACGTCGTAGAAGACGTAAACAAATTTCTTGGGTGCGAACAGGCAGGAGCGGAACGGTACTGGAACTGGACGTATAGTGGAAGCCGAAAAACTGCTCATTCTTTCATACTCGCATAATGTGGGCAATTCTGGTGTTTTCGTGCCGAAACTACGATAGGCTGAGATTTGGGCTAGCTGGGTGATACATTATTGAAACAAACACAGCGCGCGACCGGAAGGGACGAAGTGAAGAAAGCACCAAAGCAAGCGCTGACTCTCAACTGGTAATTTATTGGAATGCACAAGGAATTCTGACACGCAAAAAATACAAAAAATACATAGAGCGAACACGCCCAGAAGGGCTGGCTGGAAACACAGCAATGCACGAAATTATATATATGGTTATAAGATACGCTGTAGTGGGGTGGCCACAGATTCTGAGCGCCTGTGGTCCTCTAACGTGCATCTAAACCCAAAAACACGTCTTTTTATTACGTTTCGCACCGATATCACGGTGCCGACGTGGGCCGGCAATCAAACCTTGCCTCCTCTAGCTTAGCACCGCAACGTCATACCTGGTAAGCTACCACGACGGCTAACTGTAGCTGAATGCACTGCAAACTGGTGTGTGCGCGCCTATAGTGCTAGTTTACTCTTACCAGTAGACGTGGCTGAGTCAGGTGATGCTGAGTCCGACTGAGAACGGCTGGACAGAATTTCAGTGACGTGACTTCCAGAATTTACGTGAAGTTCGTGTGTTTGTTTTAGTTACATAAGTTCCAGAAGTAGGTGTTTGTAATTGCGAGGTCGAGTGAGCACACTTGGGTGCTCACTCGATATCAAACTTTGGCGAGTCTGAGTAGGAGCCCCTAAGTAAGAAAAAAATATTTTGTGAAGACATTTTGTTCCGCTTCTTTGGCGACATATGAGAGGAACAGCTCTGAACCATTTATAGCAGAAGGAGATAAAGTAAAAAAAAAACAATTTTTCCTTTGCCGTAAACACCAAGCTTATCTTCTGGGCTCTCACAGATGGGCTGGCAACGACTCAGAACTGCCGCCGCCGCCGGTGTGCGAAAAAGGGGACACCTAAACAGCTCCACTACTGTAAAACCTGAGGAAATGGGTAGCACAGGAAACCCAGCAGTAACCGTTGTGCACCAGTGAAGCACCGCGGGAGGAGAAATCGCGCGCTCGTCGAGGCGGTGGCGCCCTCCGTGCGCGTCGCGTGTAACGGCGGGAAGCGTGATCACGCGACACGAGGAGACGATGGTCGTCGACACGACATGATCCTAAAGCGCTACGCACTTAATAAGCTACGAATTATAACGCACAGAATTTCGCTGGTGTTCATGCGCTACTCCGCCCTAGAAACAAGATCAAGTAAACTACGACCCCGCAACAAAAAAGATGGGGAAAAAAGAGGCAAGAAAGAGCATGGCCATGGTGCGTACGGGAATATAAAGCATGTTTACTCTTACTTTGCTCCCTGCAGGCGATGAGGCACCGGTCTCCGGGTGTCAGGTCCGGACCGGTGAGGAAGCACTCGACAAGGCCGTACTTGCGGCACACGGAGAGCTGGCATTCGCCGGCCGCGCACAGCTGCGTGCCGTGGTTGCAGGCGGTGCCGTTGTCTCTCCACGCGGATGGCGGACATGTGGCGCTCTTCCCACTTGGTTTCGCCGGTTAAGGACAACGCTCGCTAATGGTAGCAGCTTGCACACGGTAATTACCGTGTGCAATGCACGTACTTGTTAGGAGACCGATACGGCACAGATGCCGTAATTACTCAAAAGGTAAAAAGGTGTGGGCACACCAAGGCACGACGTTGCGCATTTCAAATATCAAAAGCATGAGTTAGGTACAAGTGTGGTTGCTTCAGTCACGTATCCATTGAAATGAGCGCTGGGTCGTTCTCGCAAGTAAGGACTAAAGGTCGATGGACAACTTTTATTTTATAGGAGGTTTTCTTCACTTGTCTCTGCAGGGACAACGAAAGCATAGCCTTGAATACATCGCAGGGACAGCGCTATTCCGTAAAGACCTGGAAGACCTTGGTGAGCTCTGTAAGCGATGACGGTTCAAATATCTGTTACTTCAGAAGAAACAAGAGAAGTTAGCATTATATGGCCCCTCCAACTAAAACAAATGCGTCAAGGATTATGAATAAGCCTCCTTTTTGAGAATAAATGACCCTACAAATAAAAAACCCGGCGAACCACGATGGTGGCTATTCGCCACGTTTGACCTCTGTTTACGCAGCGGGTATTTCACCAGTGTACGCACATTAAGCCGGAGGAGCTAGTTCTGCATTGAATTGTCCTATCACCACTGATAATTAACATAATTATCTATAACAGTAAGGATACTCGCAGAAGGCCTCGAAGCGACAGTCGTCCTCCGAGCGACAGGACACGGACGTGTCTTGGATGCCGCAGCCCTTGGTGCAACAGGCAGAGTTTACTGGGCTGGTAGGAAGGCGCGCGGATCACTTGTAGCAACGGTTTTATTTGGGAGGGGCGGATTACGCTGAAGAAATCATTATGTCTTACACTATGGCAGCTACATCCTCCTGAAGTTTCTAAAATAAGGCGCCCAGTTTCGCGGCATTTTACAGCGTCCTGAACTTTACGCCCAACGCTGAAGAAGCAACAGGTTGACCCGCAAACAATGGCAAACATGGGCTCTGATGAAACCTTTGGGCCCGATTTTTGGCACGACAAGGGCCCGACAAAGGCCCGACAAGAGCGCGATGTTGTTACGTTCGCTATTTGCAAAGTGTTAATTTCACAGTCGAGACAGACAACTGCCGATAGCGACTAAAGGAAGGCTGCGCTTTATATGATAGCGGTGCTTAGAGGGTCTGCAAAAATTACATAATGAACGGTGCAATGTGCTTCGCCGCAACGCTACACTGCTATGCCATTTGCAGTGAAACAACAAGTATCGCTGTGAGGCATATTTGTTCTGCAGTGAAGCTTTTCAAGAGTGGAAACAGGGAACTTAGAGACTAGTGTGCGCGTCTCCCAAATGCCGTTTTATGTCACAAAAGCATTGGAACACTAATAAGTATAATATCTGGTCTTCAAAGCTACTGAGCTGGACGTGACAATTTAGGCCGTTTTCTTAATCTGCGGCAAACACTGGGTATTTTCAAAGCGTTCATTTACCTATACTAAGAATGTGAAGGTTACCTACGATTCTTTATTTACATTAGAATAAACTTCGCATACGCTGTTCTCACCTCAGTCACCTGCTAGACTCATATGGTGCGACAACACGGGGTAGGTATAAAGCGTAAACTACAGAAACACGAGGTTTTGCATAAACAAGCCGTGCTTTTCTCCAAAGGAAATGGAATGCGACGACATTTAATGAGAAAAAGAAATACGTCGTTTTGTTGCACGAAAACTCTCAAATTAGAAGTCTAGAAGATATTCTGAGCCCGAGGCTAAAAATTCTGCTGCTTAAAAGCACTGTCACTTTGTGTTTATGCATTCACACGGTCACCTTTTAACACCTGCCTTTGCGAAGTTGTGCAGTAACATGACCAATAACTGACATGTCTGCTGGCAAGGAAGAGGAAAGGAAGAGATGGAAAAAGAGCAAAGCAGTCAGTGTAAAAGACCGGCATGCTGCCATGTGATGGGTTAGGGAAATAAAAGGGCCGATTACAACCGCAGAGAGAACACTTTAACAAAAAAAAAGAAAAAGGAATAAAGAGTACAAAACTGCACATGAGTTGGAGCACGAAAGCTTTAACAAGCTGTTACCTCCAATCAGTAAGCAACAGAGCGTGTCCAACGCTTTCTGCATCGTGGAAAGACCTAGAACATGCAGTATCCTGCGATTCTCGTTCGCGACAAAGGCCGATTGTTCCCGCTTTCTAGCGCATCTGAGAGCTCCTTTTTTTGTGGGCGCACTGAAATGAGAAAATTCATAAAGCTAATGCCCAATCGAACTTCCCGCCGACACAGTTTTGAATTTAGGCGTGTAACCATTTAGACACGCCCCATTTCAACAGCTTTCCTCATTACCGTACAGCGTGAATGTATTAAAGCAACACGCCTGATGGTTTATCATACCACCTCGTCGCCCTTACCAACTCCATTATAAGCACCGCATATCGACGTCATGTGGCTTTATGTAGTTCTAGATTGGGAAATTCTCACGGTTTCGAGATGATGCCACCAGATTCTCACGTATCCCTCGCAACATATCACGTTTACAGGCGAGTGTCTATGCTCTCAGACTTTGTGAAGACGGTGTATTGAGAGAGACATAGATGGGTTACACGTCCGACACGCCTTTCAACTCTTGTTCGTAGCCGTGAAGTTTGCGCTTTCTCGAGTCCCCGCGTGCCTGCGTACCTGCAACTCGCTCCGGGCCGCAATTTGCAGGCCTTGTCGGGCCCACTCTGCCGCGGGTAGCAGCAGCGGTCGGTGCATTCCCTGAAGTCGTAGCCGCAGTCACACTCTTCTCCCTTCTCGCGTACTTTGTTGCCGCAGAAAGGACCACGGGGTTCTGTGAGAGCAAACACGCGTGTGGGCGCACGTAAAAGAAATAACACATTGACAAAATCGTACCCGTGCGCCGTGGGGGCTACAACCTGATGGTGCCTCGTCAAAAATAATAAAAAAAATAATAAAGAAGAGCTTTTTTATTTCAGGGTCCCCAAGACATTGGCAACACGTGATACACTTCGGTTCACATAAAAAAAAAAGAAGATAAAAGCTAACTTGCGCAAACTATGAGATATATTTCCAGTGAAACGTGGATTTCAAGCTCCAATTACATCACAGACGGTAAGGCACAGGTCGGAGACAGCACACTCTTGGGATCCTTCGGGCTTATTTCAACAGAGCTATACGAGCTTCCACGTGCAGCTTGCAAAATTATTGTCATAATACAAAATTTCACCCTTTCGCCATGTCCATTAAGGAATGGTTTCGCTACCCCCCCCCCCCCCCCCCACACACACACACACTTCTTGAACTGTGCACGCTTATGCAGAAAACCTTGCAGTCAGCAACTTTTAACACCAGCGGACGCTTTCGTATAGCATTTCTCTCTTGGCAGTGCCTCCGACTGTGCCCGGTATTTCCACTCTTCAGACATATTTCCAGAAGCTTTTCCTCCGAGCAAATCCGCGAAATGTGTCTCGGAGACCCAAACGAAGTTGCTCATTAGAGAAAGGGCGTCACAATAGCACAAAAAGCCACGCGATAATTCGAAATCACTAACTAATAATTTGTACAAGGTAGCGAATGCGTTCGGAACTCTCCGTCTCCCAATGACTCACCACATCATTCCCTTAGTCTACGTACGTTGTTTTGTGGTGCGCTTAGCCTAACTGAGCAGACCTATGCTATACACAAAGGGCTCGCACTTTGAATTGAAGAACCGAGACAGCGGTACTTTACTAGTAGTTCAAGCGTGCACACAAAAAGTTGGACAATGCCTAAGCGTATCCTTATGCGATGAGAACGCGAAAGCGTTTCTTTTGGCTAGATTCCTGTTGCGGAGGAGTGCTGGAAACTGGTGTTCCCAAGTTAAGAGCTCTTGTCCATTTCCAGTCGCGGATTCCCCATTCCTATGCCGCAGCTGCAGGCGGTTGCTGCGGCGGAGTGGCGGAGCCGGGCGCGCGCCCAGTGTTCCTACAGCGACGCCACGCACCTGGGCGCGCACTTTCGCAAACCCATCGAAGAAACGCGGTGATAAGGCAGCACGCCGCTTCACTGCAGCGGAGCGCAGCGCCGAGTGTTGGCGCCGGCGTCACATCCGGTGGGAGAGGTCACGTGCTTTCCGGGCACGGCTTTTGCGGACGCTTTTTGCGGACGGCAGCTGGGCTCGCGCTATCGCCAACCTAGCCCAAGAAACGCTTTCGCTTTAATACTCCGTTCCTGTTTGAAGAGTTTCTGCGGGGTCACCAAGACGACGGCAACAAGTGCAACCCTTCGAGTCACGCGGACGAATGCGATAATCGTTATGCCTTTGCTGCTGAATGACCCAAGCATCGCGTTATACAACAAACAGACATCGCGTGCGCGAGCGAGCCGCACACCTTACCCTGAAGGCAGTTGGGACTGATCGCTTCTCCGGCGATGAGCTCCTTGAGAACGAGCGAGATGTTCCCGATGCTGCAGGGCGAGAACTTGAGGTTGTTGGGCTCGGTTCCACGGCGAGCGCTCGGGTACATGAGGAAGTGTCCCTCGGTGCCGCCAGGTGTGCACTCCGGTGGGTAGTCGTGCTGTTTACCCGAATCGCCAAAGAGATGGTGTGAATGTCATCCATATAGTGGCGCAGCTAGAGCTGCATTCTGGCGACGTCAGTGTGATGGCAGCTCTCCTCGCTGCCTTTAACTATGCGCCCTCGACATTCCCGTTAATTCTGTTCCTCCCATTTTCTACGCTTGCCTCGCACTCTTCCAAGAATCGTTTCTGCCACAGTACTAGCAATCTAGGCTGCGTGATAACTGACCACATTGAGGCTTCGCTTCAAAAGCAAAGCTACCGCATGACCACTCCCTAAGTTGAGAGGCCTCTAATGTCAATCAGTACAGGTTATATCTAATGTTTGCGTCATTTGAAAAGCGCATTTCTCGGTAGACTTAAGGTTGTGTACGACGTTGGTTAGCCAAATAAAGCAACTTTAGCCTCAGTCGTATGTATTTGCGACGGAGAAAATATCAACAAAAAGGGCCGGAGCTTCAATGTCCCTACATGCGGTGCTCTTGTTCCCGAAAACGGCGATTATAAGTGGCAAGCACGTTCCATGTTTCAAGACGCGAGAGGCCTGCAGTAAGTAGCCCACCCTGAAGCCAGCGTTACGAATGCTAGTGGAGACTTCGCTGTTCCACTCAGTGGTAAATTGTGCTGAACATGTCCAGCTATAGCTGTCCGTACGACGTACGTGAAAGCTTGGGTGGGCAAAGTTTCAGACTATCGTTAGTTTCGTAAACGTTATATCGGGAACAGAGTGCATCGTAAAGAAAAAGTAGGAAAACCATGTGTTTAGCCACCGGTTGGTGTGATGACCTTCTCTGGCTACTCCATCGTACCGGAGCCACCGCAGTGAGTACTGCATATGGCCTAGGGTTTATTTAAGTGAGCAAAATGACAGAACGTAATAAGTAGAAAGATTGCGTCAAGTCCTTTGCGAATCTTGGCAATAAGCAGAATCACAAGGAAGCAACGGCTGAGAGTTTGGAGACCATGCTATGGGCGGATAATTATGTGCTACAAGAACCTTTTGGGAAGGCCCTTGGTGAGTGAGTCATACCTTCACGGGGCACATTACGCGCACGAGAGTGTCATCAGGCAATTAACATAAAAAGTGAACAGGGAGCATGCTGAGCCATCAGTGTTAACATCTAGTAAGGTATCATATGTACAATGCCGATAGAAAATAGAAAACAACTTAGTTTGGAAAGTGATGGATTTACATTTTATGGAGATATGCCTTCAGTTATCTACGGGGCTCGGTGATCATTTACGATTGATTTTAGGCGTGCTACGAGTCAAAAAATCAGAAATTTATTGACTGGTTGGTGGAAAAATCCCCTGATCATTTTTCTTCGTACAGCGATATTTTACAAAAACCCCGATGTAAGTGTCACATGACGTAGATGTCGAAACTAGAAGAGAAGCTCAGGGGAAGATGGAGGCTTGAATCGATGAACAGATCTCTAAAAAACTCTGTAGAACAGGGAATGTTGCTGGAGCCAACGTTTCGACAAGTGGACTTGTCTTCGTCAGAATGGCAACAGTTCCCTTCCCGACGAAGACAAGTCTACTTGTCGGAACAAGACAAGTCCATTTGGCTCCAGCGACGTTCCCTGTTCTATATAGTTTTTTAGCGATCTGTTCGTCGGTGACGTAGATTTAGAACTACAGAGCATAGGAACCATTGCGGCCTAGGAGGCCGCATTCCCACGAAGGCGAAATGGTAGAGACCCGTTTACTGTGCAATGTCAGTGCACGTTGAAGAACACAGGTAGTGGAAATTTCGCCGCCTGCATACGTACCGGTGATCCAAAGTTGTGGCCCAGCTCGTGGGCAAAGGTGACCTCAGTGTCCCGCTGAGAGAGGCGCACGTTGTTGTTGATGAAGGTGACAAGGCCAGTGTTGAGGCTCAGGCTACCTCGGTACGTCAGCGCCTTTACTACGTTGGCACCGAAGTGGAACTTGTCGCAGATGCCTCCCGTATCGACTGCATTTACGTACGTGTCCGGTCGTGAGAATGACCCAAAATTTATGTTTAAGCAGCGTTTACGATGCGGACACCGCTATACGACCCATCTAATTGGCGAGCAGCACCTTTCCACTTGCAATATTAATTGTTGTGAACACTTTTATGAACACTGCTATGCTTTATTTGTTCGTTTTGCATTCAACAAATAAAGAAAAATGTGCGCGTCTCCTATAGAGCAACGAAAAATGTCAAGCTACTTAGTCGGTGCCACATCTGACGTGATATGTTGAAAGAAGAGCGCATGCTTTCCAGCTGTGTGTGAAACCGAAACTGAAAATTCCCTGGTGCGTCTAGTGCAATAACATTTGGCTCACACGATCACAGAGGCCTCCACGACCGATCGGCGCCGTTTTCTAGCTATGCTGAAAGAGTTGTAAGGCCCCTTTAATAAACAGATGGCAAACACACTTTGCGGAGACAGAGAGAGGCACCTTCGGACTCGGCCAGGTAGGCGAGCCCCAGCGTTCCGCCAGGGAAGTCCCGGAACGTCCATATGTGAGAAACGCAGAAGCTGTCGTGGTTTATCTTGGACATCTCAAACAGTATGTGCGCCGCGTCCAGGTCCTCGCGGCAGAACGGGTTCGTGCGCCGCACCCTGCCTTCGCAGGAATTGGACTCGTTGATCTGCGAGCCAGGAAGTGTATTTGTCACTGGTGATGGTGTAGAATAAAACCCTGCCAACTCGCGCGCCTGAGGATAACAATTGATTACCTGCTTCACTAGCAAAACCATGGTTGTGATCGGCCATTCGCCTTCGTACGGTAGCCGTTACAGCTGATTCCACTGTTCGCCTAAGTGTTGTTGCTCTGCTGATATCAAATGCGGCTATTGGAATTATAAAACTTCGCTACTTTAAAGCTAAAACGCTTTCTGGCTGAACAATGGTGTCTTAATCTTCTATAAAACTTGCAAGAATGTTGAAGTTTCCAACTAGAACCATGAATACTAATAAGAAAAGTTTTCGTGCCTTTAGCACACAAACGTGTTCGAACTCACGGATATAAATGAACGTAATTGACTGGAACACGTTCTCTTTTAGTAGAAGAGTGGTGCCGATGTCACTTTACACTTAGGTTCTCGATTAATGTAGCAGAACCTAGGTGTAATTTTTGAATTGTCTTTGAGTAAAAGACAGTATTGAGGCGTGACACGAAGATATTCAAAGAGGAAGACGAAAAGCAGCATGGAGAAGAAGAAAAGCAACTATCCTCTCATATGCGCAAAGGCTGCGACGAGGATGTTGATCTTCGCTGATAAGGTCACTCACCCGTAAGCGCTGCACCTCGAAGGAGATGCCGGTGATGCCTTCGAAGTCCGTCTTGCTGAAAATTTCCGTGGCGGCGGCAGCGTGCGTCCCCACCATTGTCGTGATGGCCTCGAGAGCTTTGTCTCGATCGCCGCCTTCTTCATCAAGATACGATTCGAACAGCAAATGGTCCACCACCACTTCGACGTTGCAGACGCGCTTGAGCTCCGAAGCCGCTCGTCGCTTCGGGCTGCCACTGCCCGGCTTCTGCGTGGGGGAGTTGTGTGTGAGAGAGGGAACCTTATTATAAACGGGCGTCAGTTTTCTCATCCCGACCCTTACAAAAATGCCATATATGGCGATATCAGGAATCGGGCATATATGGCTATATATGGGACGTGTCCGTATGGGGCCGTATTTGCCCAAATCGTGATAGAAGCACATATGGAAATAAAAGACCAACACGAGGAATGACATGCAAGAGTCTGATACGCATTGGGCAAATATGGCCACACACGGACACGTGCCATATATAGCCAGGTATGCGTATATGGCCATATACGCATATCTGGCTATATATGGCAATATATAGCAATATATAGCCACATATGTCCAATTCCTGATATTGCCATGTATGACATTTTCGTAAGGGGAACTGCAGAGCCAACCTCTTGATAGTGAATGAATGCTTTAACACTAACTTTGCCGTGACGTGCATCAAAATTTGAGTTATTAACGAAAGAGGAATTGAACAAGGGCTCGTTTCCTTTACAATGTATACATTTACAATATCTTTAACGAATCATTGTCGCAGTTATTTAAATAAAACAGGACCCACGTACCCGCAAACATTAAACGCACAGCGCCAGCATTTGACACAGAAATACCCAAATTACTTGTATCCCACGAGAGTTCATTATGGTCAGTTCGCAGTGGCAGTTCCATACTTGGCTTGCGCACGTATAAAGGCGTATGAACATTGAGCAAACGGCTCGCTAACTTTTACGGATACAAATGACTTGCAGATATCCATAAAAGGATCTTGCGTTCTTACCGCCAGTTCTCGTGCGCTCCGTTCGGGGGACTCCGCAGTTCCTACCGATGACGGTTCCCAAGCTTCGGCAGAGGTAGTCGATGTCGAAGGCGTGTTGTGGGCTCTTGTCGCCGACTCGAGAAACGAGCGCTTTCTGCGCACCTTCCCATCGTAGCGCTGATTCTTCGAGTCCTTGTGGAGAGCAACAAAACGTTCCGGATGGAAGTAAACGCTTACCAGAATCGTCAACAGAAACCTTTGTTTGTCCTGCACGTGGCAGTACTACGACAGTCAAAGTTGGTGTCCACGTATACCGCGAGCCTGCGATAAAGACTTCGTGATATAACCTCAAAGAAAACGTTACATTTGGATAGTACGAGCAACAAGTGAAAGATCAGGAGCCACTTCAACGTTCCAGGGTAAAATGACGCTTAAATAAATATACTATTCTCATCATCATCGACCTCAATACTTGTTGAGCAGTGTTGGTAGCGAAAACTACTCGCCCCTCGTTTTCTTTTTTGTTCTTTATGGATTGTTCCACAGTAAACTGGCACGGAAGTGGCAGTAGCAAGATGAGTTTCGGCACTCCGGATTACGCTCGTAACTAAAAAGACGGTGCTATGAAGCACAATGGATACGCAAGGCAGGGGCACATGAACTTTCAGGACGTTGCTTTGGCGATTCGAGCTATCACGCGCACTGGTGTGCTAACACATTAGAACAAAGTAAGACAGGCTTCACAGGAGCATCGTGGCACTGTAGTACATGTAACGTAATGTCTGTGACCCTGTGGGCACGTTATACAAGTTGCGCGTATACCTTGCGATGCTTTTTCCGTATCTGGTTTAGGAAGGTCTGAGTGGCGCCGTAGAGGCCACAACGACCGCCCGACGGCACAACGTCGCGAGCTGAGTAGATGATCGAGTGGACGTGGGGGTCGCGACTGCGGTCCCAGGTAGCGGCCGGCGCTCTCCACGTGGAAATGCTCCTCGGTTCCGTCAGAGGCAGAGAGCGCGATACGACCCAAGAACACGCCTTTCACCACGGCGCCCACAACGCGACTGCCGGGATACCCTGCGCAGGACCGGTGGCGTGGGTTAAAGACAAAACCTCTGTGGCGATCTCGTTCGTCGGTTCATTCCAGACATTTGCATGCCTTTGCACTAGGAGTAACCTCTCACTTTGTTTATAGAGTACAGAGAACTTGCATCCAGAAGCAGAGCGGGTCTTGAAGCATCGTTCCTGACGCGTTGCTGCCAAGCCCTTTTAACATGAACTAATGATATTTCATGTTAGACCTTCCATTCGAAACATATTTATTAAGCTGATGCGTGAATCTCTGCAGCTCATGTGCATTGCTGTTAAGAATTATTGTTCTCATACTCGACAACGCACCATGACCCTGACCGCGGAGAGCAGCGTCACCCCGCGACTGAAGCAGTGACAGCAAATGCTGTCCACGATGCTAAGCGGTTCGCTTGGAAACAGCCCTCCAATAAGGTACACTGATGTATACGATGAATCCCGTGAAAGGTTTAAGGACGGTGGATTTATTGACAGGTACGGACCACTCACGTATACGTCTGTGTGATTTTATATGTGCGCGTAAAATTTTACGTGAGGCTGTTCTTTACCGTGGTTGGGATAAGCGTGAACTTACCCATGACGTGGCCCGAGTACATGTGCTCGAGGCTGGCATTGACGGGACCACGGCTGGTCACCAGGACAAAGTCGTCGGAGAAGGAAGATCGATCTCGCTTTAAGCGAAGCCTGAAGAGCCTGGAAATACAAACTGCGCATGAACAATGTAAGAAATGATTTTTGTTCAATAATACAACGTCGTATTCTAAGCACGCGTTCGTGAGCGCCGACTATAAGACGAGAATAAAGGGAAAAATGCTATCCATACGGCTATACTTGACTCACAGAGAAGCGAACTGCGTTGTGAAAGGGCAGTTAGGTTCGAGTAAATGTAGTAGCTACACAATAAGCAAGCCTGAAATCTCTATGGGACACTTCCTCCGCTGCGTACCTGTTGAGCGCCTTGAAAGTCACCCGAAGGTTCCCAAGGTTCTCGGGGATGCCGATGGAGCGCTTCCAGCGGCGTCCTCCTGAGCTCCTCCGAGAACGTCCACTGGTTCGTACGACAGCGGCTCGTAGTGCCTCACGTAGCGGTTCAGCACTCGTCCTGCATTTTCAGTTTCCCATTAGTTGTTTTCAGAAGGGCTTGTATACACTGAATGAAGTTTATGATTCAGTAAAACAGAACATTGGGCTAGTTGGTGTATAGATCCGCTGTGGTTTACAGCGCTACTGGCACGGACAAAAGAATGAGGAGGAGACACACAACAGCGCTTTGCAGTAGTACCCTTTCATTTCTTTGTCCGTGTCACTATAGTGCTGTAAGCCACGATGAAGTTTATGCTGACTAGTGTCTGCTAAAAGCGCAAGCTTCAGCTCTAGCTCAGGGGTCGTTCCGTCGCTGGGCACAAAGCCGCAGGTTAGAACTCGGACGCAACGGCCGCGTTTCAGTGGCGGCGGAGTACCAAAACGCTAGGGTGCTGTTATTAGAGAGTTTTGGAATAGAGGGTGCGCGGTGTTTGCGTTTGTTGGATTAGCACAAGGACTTATAATAGGGTTTGTTTCCGCTAACGCTAGCGAAAGGTAATCACGCTCACATCGTCCCGTGATCAACGCATAGTAGCTTTGCGTACGGTTTGGGTACGCACGCTATTTTCGAAAAACTGGGGCAGTGCGCTTAAGATAACGCGCACTCAGTGGCAGCAAACACTAAAGATAGCGTACTAAAAGGTATGGCTACCAAAGTCTACGGCACTGTAAAGTTTCGGATGTAGACTGCGTACCGTACACGATGTTTCCTTGCGTAGCGGAAATAAACCTCTTCTAAAGCGCTTAAGGCATCCTTACGCTAACCCAACGAAACCAACGAACGCAAACTCTGTGCGCCCTATTCTAAAGCTGCCTATTGAGTGAAAGCCAAACAACAATAGGTAGGTGATGAACATTAACCCTCACCACCACGCTACAGGGTTCTCATGACCAGGTCTTGACCTTTGCAAAGTAGCGTCGCGTAAATTCATTACTGGCTTCAAGTGCATGTTGTGGCAGTGTAACGAGTTTGATATGAAGTTTGAATTAAAGTGTGTTATGCATAGTATACAGAAAACAACCGATAGTCAGAAAATCATTGTTCCTTCAGAGAACGATGTACCGTGAGTAATAAATGGTTGCTTCACTTTACTCGAACCGCAATACCCCCAACACCCAAAGCCAAAGAAAATACACCTTAGAAAGTGAGAGTTGTAAGGACGCTCGAAAGAATGTGCGGTGGAAGCGTCTGGCATCTGTTCTCTTTGTTACGCCGACTGACCTACAATTTAGACGGTTCCGAAGTATTTAGAGTAACCCCGCAGCACATTGCCACCATTGCGTTTCTCCACGAACGTTCCGCGGCGATGATTAACCTATTGGAAGCGCAGAAATGTTCAAACCACTTACCTGAGCAAACACTCTCTGAAATGCAAATTACGGCCATCATTACAGCGTAAGAAATCTTCGGGAGTAGCATCGAATGGCGACCGCGCATACCGCCGATATTCTTCTTCTTCGTCTTCGCTAGCCTAGCAAAAGCAGCACGTGCATGTCGACGGCGCGTGGGAGAGAAAGAAAGCCCTCGGAACGCAGATAATATTGCTAAATTTAAATTTTCACCGTCTGGGTTTATCAAAAGTGCCGGAGGCCTTGGAGTGTGCGTTGTCAGCGCACGTTGAGGAACCCCAGGTGGTCAAAATTTCCGGACCTTCCACGAGGGAGTTTCTCTCCTTTCTATCTTTTTCAGTCCCCTTCCCCTGCTCCCACGGACGCTCCCGACGTGGGCCGTGCTCCCGCTTGGGCCGTGCTCCCGACATGGTCTGCAGAAATTAGCGTCCCTTTCTTAACCGAACGACTATCACCACCATACATAGGTGCACTTCTGCAAGCTACACTGCATCGTTTAGTAGACAACGAACCGGAATACCCTCGGTGCGAGGTATAGCGGCCGGAATAATAACAATAAGAAACTCGTAAGGTGACGTTAATGTTCACTTGCTCCGGATGGTCCTAGCCCACAGCGTTTGGTGCGCTTTTGTTTGATTTGGCTAGGTCCTAGGTTAGCTTTAAGTGGACTGCCCCAATATATCCAATGTGGGTATGAGTTACATGTGATCTATCTATCTATCTATCTATCTATCTATCTATCTATCTATCTATCTATCTATCTATCTATCTATCTATCTATCTATCTCCGCATTAAAGTCAAGCTATCAGATATACTTCGTGTAACTATATATAAACTTGATATATGGCTATTATTTTTCCAGATATGTTTTTATTTTCGTGACAGTCCCCCCCCCGAGACAAATCGGACGTACTGAACAAGAAACACGATGTCGCCATGTGCTAGCACCATAGGAAACGGAGGCATGAGAAGGATCGTGTTCGGATGGAAAATAAGCTTCAGTGGGTTGCAATCGAAATGAAGTAGTGTCTTTCTGTTGTGTATGCAGCGTTACCTAGTACTGCTCAAGCAAGTCATCGCCCCTGTGATAAAAAACCTCTATGAACAATCTCTTTAAAGTCTACAGTTACGTATTTCTTTACACCTCTTCATTTGACGAAACATTCGGGCCGCGTCATCCATTAGCCGACCACAAGTAAGTTTAAGGTCCCAACGTCTTTAAACTTACTGGAATGTGCGGCAGTTGCAACGGCGGCTGGCCAACAAATGTAGCCTACATCCCGAGGCACACCCAGGATAGTGGTTCTTAATCTAGTTGATGTTGCGAACATTGTGCAAAGGTGCTGTTTATTGTCGCGTATCTGATATATTTCTACATAAAGTAAGTGTACTGGGCAGGAAACATGGGCGTTAAAGATACCGAAAAAGCTCATAATTTGCTCATTTAGGCAAGTTAGCTCCTCAACATCAATTCACTTAGCTAACGCTTAATTCTCTAGCATATCCTATAGTTTGCTTTGAACCAAATTTGGCTCAAAGAAAACTCTACGCTTGTCTGCTTCCCCCACTATAGAAAACGAAAATAAACAAAAAGATACGCATGATTAAAAAATCATACACGCGCTGTCGCGGCGTCATTTTGGCACCCTAGGGTTCACTAGAGTGCATCTATAACTAAGTACACGGGAGGTCGCCGTAGTCGGATAAGGAACCCACGCCTTCGAGCTTAGCATTCCGTAGCCATTGTCGCTAAGCTACCTGAATGTGCTTTACGTATCTTTCACCTTAAGCTTCTTTTACAGGAACTCGGCGCGACTGGCCCCGGTCACAGGAAAGACTAACCCTAGCGGACGTGATCGCGTTTATACGCATCTCTGTCACATCGAACGAGCCATCCCGACTCTCACAGTTTACCGATTCGACCCGCCGACATGCTTCCCTGTCTCGACGTGCTCGCGGCTCAATGAGCGCTATCATCGAATCTCAGACTTGCAAGTGGGTTTGCCCGCATTGGTCCGTTTTATGTTGTCTAGAGATGTCTGACAGTGCGAGGAAACAGAGTAAAAGCTTAGCAAGGTCTTCCTTTTTTTTTTTTTTTACTTTCGCAGCAAAGTGTTATCGGCATTTGCTAAGTTGATTGTCAGTATCTTGTATGTGTAAGGTACGTGACATTGTAGAAGCTGTCATGCGGACACAGCAGCACAGATGTAGATTAGATGCCATAAGTTCTCTAAGTATGCAACGAAAATGGCGCGACATTACTGTTAAGAGATTACGCCTGCATCAATGTTCGTATCAACTCCTATGCAGTCGGAGAAGCTATATCTGCGCTCGCATAGCAAGAAGCGTGTGGCAATGTAACCTTTTACCACGCTACGCTGAACCTTGTAATTGCTGAAATAAAAAAACATTTTGCTTGAGCTCTTATGAGCCAGTGCTTATGTTATATTTTGAATAAACTTTTCATTCGAATTTTATTAAACACACGTCCTGCAATAGTCGTACCACTTCCAAATGTTAAGACACGAAACTCCGCGTTCCTAAATTTTAACACGGTGATCGGTTTCCTTCCTGACCACTGAATATCAGAGCCTGAAACAACAACAACAACAACAACAACAACAACAACAACAACAACAACAACAACAACAAATCTCTGTTTAGCGTGTTTCGATAAGTACGTGTCGCGACACGTCAACAGGGCCAACAATTGCTGTCATTTGGGCCGCACCCTCCGACATGGTGGTCCGCGGGGCACCCATAAACGAACTTCCTGCGTACAGTTTTCCCAGGCAGCCCACCCCCCTCTCTCTGTTCAATCTGGCCCCGCCGTGCGGATGTGCTCTCAGTGGACGCAGCAGAAGCCTTCGACGGCCCAGTATATGGCGTTCTGTGCAACACTTCAGAATACCTTTTTTTTTTCTCCGCGCCAGAGGGTGAAGCAACAACCAAGGCATCGCCGACCATGAACACAATTCGGTAACCACTGAGCTACAGCCACAAGCCGTCACTGCTGGCCCGTTTCCGGTCCTAAATACGAGGCATGCAAGTCTGCTGTCCGTCGTTCATCCCATCTACCCCACCAAAGGAGTCCGCTGGAGTTGGAGTCTACCGAGAAAGACACATTGGAGTGAGGTTCCGTTTTGTACACGGAGGAAGCAACAGGAAGAAGAAGGCATTGCTCAACGCAGGAGTCCGCTGTGCTTGAAAGCAAGCTGACCGCAGGCAAGGATTCAAATATCGTCGGGACTTGAGCATCAGTTTTCGCGAAAAGAGCTACCGAGTTCCAATGAGATATCTTACTTTGGTGACACATGCTGGATTTGTTCTCAGGCCAACGCAGTGGAGCTCTGCGTATCAAACGAGATTGTCATGAACTTGCACGCTATGCAGGCACTCATCGTTTTCTGACATTGAAAGCGTTAAAGCGAAGGCATTGAGGGCATCAAGGTATGTCTATACATTTCCACACCAGCATTTTGGATGCGTTGCCGCGGTCCACGGACTCAAACGGAGGACTACCTGCGCTTTGAGTAATTATACATCGCTGGTGAGCTACCGCAACTGGCGTAAGTACAGATCCATTATTGTCGACTTATGTTACACGTTTTATATCTTTTGTAGCAGTTTGGTATTTATATGAACGCAAGAAAGGTTTGTGTATATTCTACGCGCGGCCTATAACCTATCTACCTGTTGTTTTGCCAGAAAAAAAAAAAAAACGTATTTGAATATATGGTACGAGAAAAAACACAAATTGGCGCAGGCACCTTTTCCCTTCTTTCTTTAAAAGTTTCCTTTTTTGCTGTTGCATAAGAGAAACCAACCTTATTACCCAGTTACCATGTGCGTATTTTTGTCTGGTGGCGATCGTGGCGCCTTACTGTTAACATTGAACTAGAATGTTGTCTGAGCTGTTCAAACGAATGGGCAACGGATACATTCACACAACGACTGCCAGGCATTCAAATAGTCTTTCGTAATTAGTAAAGTGCACATGTTTCAAAGCTTTTGTGAAACGTCTTGCTCACCGGGAGAGATGCGTGCTAGGCTTCGTACTTCAAGTGAAAATCAATAAAACGCGTATATATTCTTTATATTTATGCTTAGCTTTTGCTTCAGCACTTCTCACACATTCGGATAGTTTGGATTAGATTAATTCTTTAAAATATCTGCAACACCCAACACAACCTCAACGTTAGTGGTTTAGAAAACTAAGGGGGTACAGTATTCGTTAGCCGACCGACAGGGTACTTTCAATCGACCTAAGTTTGTAGCAGCCATGCTCCCACTTATAAATTTCGGTCAGACTGCCCGTGTTCTGTTTCCCGCTACCGTGCATTCACGTATTTTTCTAAGCACTGAACATCTACCTTCGTGCAATACCATACCACATGGCGGCACACCATCAGGACAAAAATTTCATAAGCGTGACTCGAAGCCTGTTGTGCTTTACCACAAATATGTACGAGCTTAAAAATCACGTTTTTCATTTTTTTTTGGTGGACAGGTCACACGTCACTAAGCTAAGCACGCACAGTGTTTACTTTGAATTATGCATTTATGAATAAATGAGGAAAGGCGGTTATAAACGCTACCAAACGACAAAATATGGCTGAAGCTACGACGATTTTACAAATTGTAGTCATGGAAACAGTGCTTCTATCCTACCGTCCTTATAGATCATTTTATTGGGTTTTAATGCGTGGTTGTAACACACACCCTTCTAATAGTGTGTTCTGAGACAGTCGCCGTTTTTTTTTTGTTTGTTTCTTTATGAAAATTAGGGCGTGCTCCGCAACTGGTTCCGACGTTATCTATTGCTTTCGTTTTATTGCCCCCCACGAAAACAGACACTAACGATCTGCACACAGAGCGGCTTCGTCTGATGTGACGGGTATGCCGCCCAACAAACATCCTTGAATCTGCCACTCGCACTACTATGCCCCTTTACACTTACGCCTGCCGAACATAGTTGACTGCAGTATGCAACCTATGCGATAAAGTGTGCTTCGCGAAACTTGTCAGTTAACGGTAAAGTGCAAAGCGAAACCTAAATACGGGACAGTGAAAAACACAGAGAATGGGACAACAGCTGACACACATGGATATCTCAGCGGCTGAGTCGTGTCTGGTTCCTGTATGTGTTCCCACATTAGCGCTTCGCATCCAGCAAAGACATTTATTAAGATGCATTCCTTTTAACTGAAGGATGCCTCCAATGAAACAGCTGACTAAGCAACCTCACTAATGCACACTGATGCACCTCTGGTATTTTCAACAAAGTGCTTTTTGGCTTCACTTATTTCCCCTTTCTGCACCTAACTTACAGAGCGACTTACAGCAACCCACCTAACGCCTGTTGTGACCTCGCAGCGATTGCGTACTCCCCTGACACGGGAGACGGAATGGAAGTGTCCTCCGCAGGAGGTGCCTTCGTGATCGCCGTAGCAATCGCCGGTACGGTGGGCAACGCGCTCACGATAGCCGCGCTCTTACTGCGCATGCGCCGGGAACACAGCGGCAACGCGTCGTCCGTGTTCATCGTGAGCTTGTCCGCAGCCGACTTGTGCTTCTGCTCGCTGAACCTGCCCTTCGCCGCGTCCAGTCTACTGCAAGGCGCATGGACGCACGGACCGCTCCTGTGTCGACTGGTGGCCGCCGGCCGGTACCTTAACGTGGGAGTGTCGCTTCTCTCGATCACAGCGATCGCCGTCAACAGGTGCGTGAACGAAACCGGGAAAGTTCTCGGACTCGGCACATTTTTATAACGAAGAAAAAAAAAAGAGAAAAGAAAGTATCGGTGAAAGTGAAGGTGCACATAGTATACTATATTGTGCTGCTGCTGCAGTGTTACTTATTTATTTTGATAAAGTACGACAGAGTGAACAAGTTATGATATTTGGAGATCGGTAGGCGCTCACTGTAAATGACGTATAGGGCAACAAACCATCAATGTCTTCGGATGCGTGGTATTTTGTGCGATGTAGACTAAATGCAGGGACATCTGTGGTATTGAGGCAGATGCCTGGAGTTTACTAAGTCGCTGCTCTGTTGTAAGATTAAGGGGATGTGTGTATTTCTAAATATAATGAAAATGCGCACGACTCAAAATTCGGTTATAGAAATAAATCGTTTCCTATGAATTGCCACCGAAGTCCCTCTCGTATTCCCACGATTTCACGAAAAGCGCAGAATATTTCACGAACGTGACAAACAAGCTGAAGACGTTGCTTGACCATGAAGCAAAAATAAAAGAATGCGACTTTCCACACTTGAGACACGAAAGCAGGTACAGTGCAGGATAACAGATAAGTAGGGGATCTGGTTGGCGTCATAATGGTTTCAAAAACAGCGCTGCGCATCAAATACACACGAAACACGGAGAAGACAGGACGAGAGCACAGTGTATGTCTTGTCTTCTTCGTGCTTTTGCGTATTTGTTGTGCAGCGCAGTCTTTAAGTACTGTCATGAACGCAGGGGTAGGTTGGAGGGAATTAACAGAATACAACTGTGTTAGGCACGTGACCAGCATGAAGACGATGGTATCAACGTTTGTGCGGTAGCAGATGATGAGCTATATGATTGCTGCGTACTTAGACGGCCCATGCATGCCACCATGTGTCGACGTGAGAAGCTCGAATAAGCGTTTCCTGAAGGTATCAACACCTAAACAATTTTTCCACTGTCCCAGATACGTGCTAGTGGTGCGGCCCTCGCTCTACGGGCGACTGTACGGGCGTGCCGGCATTTGGTGGATGGTAGCTGCCACGTGGCTCGCCCCGTGCTTCCTGCTGGCCCCTACTCTGGCTGGCGTGTGGGGCCGCTTCGGGCCGGACCCGCGCAGTCCTGGATGCTCAGTGGTCGCCTCGGGTGGAAGGTCACCTAAGGCATTCCTCTTCGTGGCCGCCTTTCTCGTGCCATGTCTAGCGATTGTCTACTGCTACGCAGCAATCTTCAGACACGCGCGGAAGGCCAGGTTTGTTCTGGCTCTCACTAAAGTGATCTTATGGGTACTGTAGAAATCAGCTATGTTCGTTCTTTAGGGCAGACAGGCTAAGCTTGGGGTGCACACGTCATGCATCAATGCGTCACGCGAGGATAGTGGAAAGTAAACCTTGAAATATTCTTGTGCCTCGTCGAGAAGAGTAATAAATATACCGTAAAGACAGCCTTTCCACGGCGGTTGCTAACGAGAGCTGGACCGTTGTGGCTGTATAACAAAGCTACGCTTATTGAGAAAAGCTCATCAGCTACAGGGGCTGTCTCTTCGTAGGCTGCAACTGGAGGCGCACGGTGAAGCTGCCCGACGACGCCGGGACGAGTGGCGTATCACTCGCATGGTTCTCGTCATCTTCTTGTCATTCCTCGCCTGTTATTTACCCATCACCATCGTCAAGGTGAGACCTGCACGCATGCTCCGAGAGAGACGTGCCGTGAAAGCTGACTGAAAGCTAGGTGTTGAATGATAGCATGTCGGCTACTTTCCTGCGTGTGTTTGATTAGTTGCAAGTTGAGAAAATCCTTGACAGGGCAACCATGCAAGGACACGTGGCGAGCACACATATCAGAACCCTTAAGAACTAGTCTTGTACATCAAGAACCTTATTTTGGACTGACTGTCTTTACTGGCCAGTACACGTTTCTGCGCTTCCAATAAGTATGAATTCATTCCCACTTTAACCCACCACCCTTCCCCAAATACATACAGCCAACACTCGCACCAGTTCATCCAGGCTGTGCTTGTTTGCTTGTTCATACAGACTGCGTTGGTTTGCTTGTTCACAGCGATGTACCAGGCACCATGCAGAACCCTTTAAGGTAACTCGGCGCTCGATGGACCAAACTACTTTGCGCGTTACCTCACGTTTCCTTACCGCTTTTGGCACCTGTTTCTGTTCTATCTCCGAGCACACAATTTTATCGAATGAGCAGGACATTCAGGTGTAACCGGCCTCTGATACCGTGGCATTGTCAACACTGCAGGTAGTGGACGCCGAGGTTCGACACCCAGCGGCGCATCTTGGCAGCCAGCTGCTGCTCTACCTGAGTGCATGCATCAACCCCGTCATCTACGGCGTCACCAACCGCCAATATCGTCGGGCCTATGTGCAGCTCCTCGGATCTGTAGCTGCGCTATGCTGTTCAGAAAATTCCTGCCCAACGGAGCAAACCGACGGCAAGCAGAGGGACTCCCAACAGACCAGCCTTTGAGTCAGAAAGTCGGGGGACTAGTTTTGTTGGCAATGCGCTATTACTCTAGCGCCAAATGACACGAGGAATGCTTGAAAACGGCGCCTCATGGTCAGTTCGGCAGTTTGGCATTGGTAACGTCCTGGCGCTCCCGCGCATGACCACGAGCACGTTGTGGTTCCGTGACAGTGAAGTGCTCGGGACAGTCTTAAAAGATGTGTCTGCCTGCGGCAGTTCACGTCTGTGCTAAATCAGATAGCAGAACACTGCAGCTTGTCATCAGAATTGAGCACAGACGCTTGAGCTCCCAGATGGCTTTGAAAATGTAGTGTGTCGTTCTGTTACGTGAATGATGTGGTAACATCCATGATAACCCTCCGAAATGCTTTGAAAGTTATGAAAGCTATGAAATCAGCTTTCGTTCCTCGCCTCGTATCATTTCATAATATAGGCGCACATGTAAGATCTTCTTCCGTGGCTAGGGATATGTTTTCTCGCGGATATATTTTCTCACAAAAAATAGGCGCACAGAGATGAACGAGTGTAGTGCTGTGAAGCTCGCGCAGAATAAGTGCCTTAAAGCAAACCGTCATGTCACTACAGGTAGTATGTACAGACTGGTTTGCACAAGGGCAGAATACACGCATGTGGGCAAACTGTTCTTGCAGAAATCTGCAGTAACGCTAACGTTTGAAAACTGTGGGATCTGTTTTTAAACCTAGTCACATAATATAAAAAATTTAGGGATTTTCAGAATACAGTTCCGCTGCTGGCGAGGAATACACCCCATACTTGATGGACAGTATTATCCAGCACCACTGCCGTTTCATGGTAGTAAGCTGACCCTCTTATTGAAATTAGGAGATGCCAGCTGCGATGATATATTTAGTCAGTGATGATGCAACGCACCTACATCGTTGTAGCAGGCTCCAAAACGTTCGTACTCTGCACCCATGCTGCAAGGTGGAGCCGCCACGGTGGTCTAGTGTCTTCGGCACTCGGCTGCTGATCCGAAGTTCACGGGATCGAATCGCGGCTGCGGCGGCTTCATTCCGATGGAAGCGAAATTTTCAGGCCCGTGTACTGTGAAATTTCACTGTATGTTAAAGAGCGTCAAGTGGCCGAAATTTACGGAGCCCTCCACTACTGCGTTTCTCTAATCGTAAGGTCGTTTTGGTACGCAAACTTGCATTAATAAACCAATCAATAGCGCAAGGTGCGAGGAGCTAGAAAAGGAATACAATGCTGGTAAGGGTAACTGAGATCCAGTTTCTTTTTTTTTTTCAGCCACAGGCAGAGCTGTGCTGCAGGTAGCCTAGCAAGTGATCTTCCGACCTACTCCTAGTGTCATCAACTTTTGCAAAAAGGTTCCCACATTGTCACGGAGTCAAAGTGAATGCACCGATAGCCGGAAGCCATCCTGTAGCGCCTAGTCCAAACATTGTACTCGCGTGCCCCTACATCGGGAAATTTGTTGACGTTGTGTTTCATGCAGCGGTGAATCGATTGCCTAATGTTTTCTGAGGTACAGAAGTGGACAAGGGATGCTCTCTACGACCCCCTTATTTTGTCCCCGAGAAAAAAAAAACTAATGAATATTGCCGGCATTTGAAAGGTATCTTAAATAAATAAATATATGTTTTCCAGTGGAGGAAGCCAAAATATTTAAGGTTGAGCTTGCGCACAGCATTTAAATAAAGTACCACTTTCGGGCGCTTTGCAGGATGCCTGGCCCGAATATACGCGTCATGCATTTGAAGCCCTCTCCAGTCATACCTCATTGCTGAGGCCCGTGTGCTGTGCAATGTCATTGCACGTTAAAGAACCCCAGGTGGTCAAAATTTCCGGAGACCTGCACTACGGCATCTCTCACAATCAGAGCTGGTTTTGGGACGTTAAACCCCACAAAACAACATACCTCATTGCGGCTGTTGAAGCAGTTCAAAAATTTTCTGCTAGCCCCACCACGGTGGTCTAGTGGCTATGACCCTCGGCTGTGAAGGTCCATAGACCTAATCCCGGCAGTGGCGGGCGCATTTCGAGGGAGGCGAAAGGCTGAGGCCCGTGCGCTGTGCGATGTCAGTGCACGTTAAAGAACCCCAGGTGGTGAACATTCCAAGAACCCTCCATTATGGCAACTCTCACAATCAAATTGTTGTTTTAGGACATAAAACCACAGACACCAATTAACTCAAATCCGTGATGCTAGGATCGTTCATCCCACATATCAATACCAAGTTGGTGTGTCATGTTTGAAAGCTGAGTGCGTGGTCCACTGCACCTCTATCTTCGTCGTCGCATTGTATCGCTGTCTTTGTTCCGCAATTTTTTCTTCAGAGCTACCCCGGCCATCCACCATGCATGACATACCTGGTCAGCGTATCCCATCGCGTCGGCAATGGACTTCCCGTGTCATGCTCACGTGGCCGCACCATCTCATGTCCCCCCTTCATTTTCTCCGCGCGCACAGTCAGAGTGGAACGGCCTTTCCCAACACATATCACACTAATTACGAACACATCGACTTTCTTCAATCATGTAGCTGATTTTTTCCAAGAGTCATGTTGTCCACGAGTGAGTTTCTTTCAGGCCAAAAGCGCTTGCAGGACCAGATGTAGTGGTCAATGTCTCCCACTTCACTGCACTCCATGCACTACGGCGAAGCAGCGCCCTAACTTTGAAAGACCATGCGGGAGTGTATGCTGACCCGGTTCTGACTCTGTAGAGCAGAGTTGACTCGCCGCGGCTAAGTCCTTTTGTAACACAAGGCTGGGTGTGGTGTTACAGAAAAAAAGAAAGGTTACGCGGACGGTTCGCAAGATCGTGTCGGCCCTGCTTATAACATTTCTCCAAGAGACAGTATTGAGTGACACGTGGTGACGCATGAGACATGGATCGGGCGGAGCAATTGCCGGCCAGGTCTGCCAGGCTAACACCGCCTGCGGCCACATCACCATCACCACCATCATCATTTTTCTCCAAGAGTCACGCCAAGACTACATAATGTCATCCACCCCTTATGTAATACCCCCCAGAGTGGTCTTCAAGGAAATAAAGTAACGCAGTGTGATGCTATCCTTCTGGCGGAACAGATTTTCTTTTTCAGTGACCATAGCATTCGAGGTGTTTTCAGTCAAAGCTTTTTTATGTACGAAGCGGACCACATCCAAGAATAAAAAAGATTTATAGGTCTCGAAGCTGTCTGAACTCGCGTCCGCCGTAAGAATCCTTTCAAAGCGGCTCCGCGCCCTTCCTCTATATTCACAGTAGTGAAAGGGCGACAAATATTCTTTCTTTCTTTCTTTCTTTCTTTCCCTGAATCTCACGATATACAGACGCGGCCGCGGCTGCGACAATCGAACCCGCAATTTTGCGCTACACAGAAGCACACGCGCGCACACTGGCTCCTCGCAACACCAAAGGTTTTTGCGCTTCACATGGTGCATTGCCCCCGAGATAGGTCCACTTCTTTTCTTGTTATTTTTTTGTTTTTGGATACCACCACCAGCACTAACACCAGCTTCACAATGGAAGCCTTGCTTCATGATTCAGATTTCAGATTCAGATTCCTTATTTTTCTTGAATTACACAAGAGTGGTAAAGGAGCTAAAGGTATAGTAATACTTGACAAAAGGCCTCTGTACCGCTTTTACAAAAGTAGTAAACTACAAATACATAGTAAATTGTTCGTAGCATGCAAACTTTTTCATTGAATGTGAATGAGCGAATGTCTCCTATACCTTTCCGGATAATATAAGAAAATTCTGTGAAGCACCTCAAAAAAGCATCTCGCTCCTCCAAAAAAATGGCAGCTTCCGCGAAAAAGGTTCCCTGCGAAACCATCATCCAACTGTACACCTTTGCTTTGAGAGAAACGAACGACAAGGATATTTATGCTGAGCTGGTGATGATGTGCACTGACAACGACTCAGCTTATCTGACTGCGTTGAAGATTTGCAGCCTGTTTTGGTGAAATAGGCGACGACGACGAACATCGGAGTGGACTGGTCGACCATGACTTGACTGCGAAATACAATTCGGTACGTAAGTAAGTCATCCCATAAGCGGGAACACACACATGCACATACACAAGCATTTCTGACTGGATGTCCCATACCTGTAGAGCTGGTATGGTAACTGCACGAACTAGGATTCGCTGTCCCGTTGTTTCCGCTCACGCAGCAGCCTGCGTTACTTCTTACAGCGAAGCCGTCTTGGCTAGGTTCTGAAGAAAAGTGCGTGCATCAACAGATGTGGGCCGGTCCTGTAGGGAGTGCAGTGAGGCAGTGCATATGCACATGATTCGCCTGTGGCGTTCACCACGGGCGTTTCCCGGTGAAGATTGCAGTCCCACAGGCAGCGTGTCTTGCTATACAGTAAGATAGTGTCGGTGCAATTATAATTATGAATGTGTTATGTACACTGCTATGTATACGATCCGCGTCTATGTGGGCCGACATTGAGGGCTGTGCCGAGCGTTGAGCAGTGGCTCCAATCCAAAATAACATGTGGACATACAACCAAGTCTGAATTAAAGTGAATCAAAGGTGCATTAAGAGAACTAAATACTTACTGATTTAAATATGAGAATTAGGCGAATCAAATATCGAGTGATGTGATGGAAATGGTTCTAAGTCAACCAAAGGTGTAACACCATTAGTTGTGTTACTGTCAATGAGTTCATGAGGTGCATTGCTCAATCGTTAACTTGAAGCTGCGGCATCTCCTCGGCCGGTGACAAGACAGCGCCTTCGCACTACGCAGCGCTAAAGCATCGACAGCGTTTCTACGGGCAACATGCCTCAAAGAAACGCTGGAAACTGCGTTTTAGACTATATATATGTATAGTTTATAGAGGAGGTTATAGAGGACTGTCTGTGTGACTGCACGAATTTCATAATAACCGTTCAAGTAGCAAGCCAGACAACTAACCAGGCTAACATCTCCGGAGTCATCAATATAGTATTCTCCCCCCTCTATGCTCACTCGTTCAAGGCTACGTCAAAGTGGCCAGTCGTGCAAGGTAATAACCCCAGCTTCGCTGATCATCCACCTTCACAAAGTGGAAGGGCTCTGCATTTTGAAATCCAGTGGTCGTGTCTGCAACCATCATCATCGTAACAGCACGCGTTCGATCTCGAGGCATCCCCACGCGCTGTGAACCCGAAGAAACGCAACGCGCTCACGGAGCTCTTCTGTCGTTAACACGGTGATCGTTACAGTCTCACTTCGGAGCGATGGAAGAAAAGGCGCCCCGTCTGGACGCGAAGACCCCGGAGACTGACTTGTCCCGTACCGCGGACGCCTCTGACACTGAAGTATCGACGACGCGAAGGAAGCGAAAGCATCGCCGTTCCAAGAAATCACCAAAGTCTAAAGAGGCATCTTCAGCGGCTACGCCTGCGTCACTGCCTGACGAAGCGACGAGGCCCAGAGAGAACCAGGAGCAGTCGTCATCTGCTGCTCTTGAGAGGAGCAGCAAGCTTGAAACCTCGGAGAGGAGTTCGGGCTCATCGAGGCGCAAGAAACAGAAGAAGGACAACTCGACGCCGGCCGTAGCGCCGGCACAGCCGCCTCCTGTCGCCGCAGAGCAGGCTCGTGACCTGAAAGAGGATGCCGCGGACAAGGCGGCGTCTTCGATGGCCGGTGTCGAGAACGTCGCCGCCCCACGAGCGCTACCAGAGGTGGCTGAGCCAGTGCGTAATGTCGCCGGATCCCCGGAGGTGAGATATTATCTTTAAAGACGTGCAGCACGGTATAAGAGTATGTAATTGGGCTTGTTGGTAGGTTTGAACTATCGGTGAACTACGTGAAGGCGGGACAAGTGGGGGCACATATACGGGCTGAGACTGTCAACGAATGATTTACACCACCCCTTCTTACCACTCACAAGGTTTTGGTACAGACTAGTCGTATCCCATGTTTGAAGGCAACTGCAAAGCACGTTTTTGCAGACAACAGACCGACTAAGACGAGCGCTCTTCTTCGTCGGTGTCTATTGTATGCAAAAACGCACTGTCGTCGCCTTCAAAAACGTGATATACTCCTCCTGTTATGGTCTGTCTCGTGGTCATTTTTTATTTGTGCGCCTTGGTGTATGGCACGACTTGAAAACCTGAGGCAAACATTCAAGGCACTGACTTGTTGGGGCAGTTTCGTGGACTTTATTCGCCTTGATTTCTGAATTTCCTGCATGTACTCGATGCTACGAAAACTCCGTTGCTCACAAAACACGTCCAGTGTACATTTTGTCCTTGTATATGCTTAGATGCGTCGAAATATGTCATCATCCTATCGCCACACGGTCTCCAACGTGTAAGAGTTCAGCGCTCTGCAATGAACAGCGTTACCATACACGCGGCGAGAAAGTCTACTGCTTTCATTTTGCTTAGCGGTCGCAGCATTTATTAGCGCTTACTTGGCTTGAATGGACGTGCGGAATTCTGAAGAAAGCTCTTCGATGATTTATTGGACTGTTCTTCTGCCGTGTTTTTAGCAAAAGGATATTTCTCACAAAAATGGCAATATCAACAAACATGACCAAAGCCGTCAAGACATCGACATTCCAAGCAATGTCTTTGATGAACACTCCATGTTTCTGAAAAGCTTCCTGGCTTCCCTGCGTCCCTATTAAACGGGGTGTCATAAGTATGTTGACTACGTGCACTTGCCTTGCGACCCTTTCTTGAACCAACCAGTGCGCTAATCTGATATCCCCCTTTGTCTCGACTGGTAATGCGGTTACCCGATTTGATTGCTTGTCTGCACTATAGGATTGCCACTTCAATGTTTTCTGCATTCGCTGAGCGATCCATGGATCCTGCTCGAGTCCGTTCGTTAAGCCAATTTCTAACTTTGCTGAACATGATAGCACCCTGGTCGAGATCTATTTTGTTTAACCCAAGGTCTAGTTTTCATTCTAGTAGAGCAGCCAGAAAACAACCGGCAAACAAATGCCGCTGTATTTAATAAATTAAAGGGACCATTTCGTTGCCCAAATACCTTTGTAAGTGATGTTTTTGTGGCTGTACCTTCCTAATATTTTTGGAAATGCTCCCCGTGCTTCCAGCACATGAAATCCCATCCAGCCAGGCTGTGTCGATGTTTCGTCATCTTCTCAGTCTTCGAAATTATCTTTTTTTATTCGTCGTATATACATTATTCACAACGTGCAAGCGTAAAATCGGAACTCAATTATATACACTTATAAGTCTGCCCCTGTTACTACGGTACGAATCGTGAACGACTGATATGTGACTTGCGCGTTTGCTTATTTGCCGCAGGAAGACAGACAGCGCTATCAATTCATCAACGACGTCAACAAGACAGTGGCCCTTACAGCCAGCCTTATCATCGTAATAATCATTATACTCGTCGGGCCTAACGGTGCCTATCCTGGTGGCCAAGTGACATGCACGACCGATAGCTGCGCCCTCTACGGGCATCGGCTTCTCGCGACGCTGAACCGATCTGCCTTCGACCCCTGCTACAACTTCAAGGCGTTCGTATGCGACGGCTGGCAACGCCAGAACACGTACAGTGTCCGCCAGAACATGACAGTCACAGCACTCGACGTGCTGACCGAGCTGGCTCACAGTGCGCACGTGCCACTCAAAGGCCAGACGACTGCCCAGAAAGGCGCAGCCTTTTTTAGGAGTTGCGACGCTGTCCTCAAGAAAGACAGGAATGAACTGGCAACTGTCAAGAAGATGCTGGCAGAGGCCAAGGTCGAATGGCCTCGACGTCCTGCGCAGCCGGACGTGCTGCACACGCTCTTCTATTCGTCCATTAGACTACGGTGGAGCCCCATCTTCAATATCGAGATAGAAACCACAGACACTTACGCGACTCGGGTCTTCCTGATGCCGTACGACGATTTCAATCTCGTGGCGCGCAAGTACGCCTCGCTAAAGAAAGCGGACGCCGCGGAGAGGCGCGCCTACTTCGACGTTCTGGGCGACGAGTTCGGAGCGTCCGCGGCCGACCAGACGGTGGTGAGCTTCGAAGAAGTCGAGAACACCTTTCAGGTTATGCTCGAACCTCTCCTCGATTCTCTGGCAAAGGAGAGGAAGCCGATGGCCATCAGCACCGCACGGCTGTACCGGCCAGAAGCCGATCCGAGCAAGGAGCGCTGGCAATCGGTGCTCGCCTCGTACGGCGTCAAGGGAAGCGAGACCGTCATCTACGAGACAGAAACGCTGTCGTTCGTCACGGAGTTCTTCAACTTGTGGGCGAGGTACGGCGAGGCCATGACCGAGGTCTTCGTGTCCTGGTGCACCGTGCAGGTGGCAGCACTGTACTCCAACCAGCGGCTCATCGCCAACTACTACGGCACGCAAGATGCCGCGCTCTTCCGATACGGAGCCTTCTGTCTCAGCAAGGCCTACCTCATCGCGGGTTTTTCCGTGTTCGCCCCGTACGTCGGCGAAGAAGTGAAACAACCAGCTCGCCACGAAGTAGAGGACATCACGGTTTCAGTACGACGAGCTTTTCTCTCCAGGCTCATGGCGTGGGAGCACTACGAGCCGGAAAGGACCATCGTTGGTGATTGGGAGTCAGTGTCGTATGTCTTCACGCCTTTTGACGGCGAAGGCACGGGCAACATGACTCGTTCCTACCCGGATATGGGCGAGTCCCTCTCAGAGAACTGGAGAGATGCCGCCGTGCCGCTCGATGTCATGCGATCCGACAAAGTGTACGCCGCACTGAAGTCACTGAGCCTGCACGTACTGCTCGACTACGATTTTCTGCTCCTGCCATTCGCCACCGCTTTTCCGTATTATCATCCCGATGTCACTAGAGCGATCAAGTACGCCGGCGTCGGGAAGGAAGTGGCGCTAGCCTTGAGCGAGGCGTTCCTGGACACATACACACGTTTTGACGACGCGAAAAAGGCTATAGATAGCACCTCTATCTGTATGACCGGTACATTGGACTACGGCAGCAACTTGGAAGCGGTTGCGCTTCGCGCCCTTTTTGACGCCTTCAACAACGCTACGGATGATAAAGATGTTCGGCTGCCGGGGCTCAACGATTACACGTCATCACAAATCTTTTTTATGGCGTCATGTTACGTGAACTGCCCGGGAAGTTCTGAAGACAGTAATGGAGACTGCAATGCGGCGCTGCGGTACGTCGGTGCCTTCGCTGACGCCTTCAACTGTCCTCGATTAACTTACATGAACCCCTCCGATCGCTGTCACCTCTTCTGACATCAAGTTCGACAGCTTGACTGGATTTCAGATTGGTTCTCAAACTTTTTGTAAGTGTGCAAGTTACTTTTGTGTGAAGTTTAATATTCTTCTTACTGCAACATCGTACCTAAATAGCCAGTCTTAAGCTCAAGAAGGCAAGAGAAATTTTGCCCTCACATGTGTACAGAACAGGTTTTTTTAATAGTGGGAAAACGTTTCTTTCCTTTTTTTTTTTTTGCTAATCTGTATACGAAATGTTTTTTCTGGATGCGGTAAATGATGGTTGACCGTAAAATTGTGTGCACTGCCGGACTGAATATTTCATTAAGGTACGCAGCAGAACTGTAATGCTGACAACAGCATACGGTATATTGAGTGCATCCTGAATGAGACACATTTTAGCGACATGTGTTGCGATCTAAGTACCTACCTGCACTAACAGGCTGTAGTTTTCTGCACGCACGAGAAAAAAAGCTTTAGAGCATACCGTCGGTGTCTATTCCAATGTTTCCAAAGTGCTTTATGTTAGAAAAGACGGAATATATCAGAAAGTCTTCGTGGCGTAATCTTGGGTGGTGACCTCCAGCAGGGCCCCATTTGCTTTCTCGGCGCTTCGGTGAGCCGTGGCTTCGAAGACTATGCGACTCGTGGTGACGTGTATGTGTGTGCGTGGGGTGCACTGATGCGTTATGCGCGCAAATGCCGCCGGTGTGTTCATCACACCAAGTACGAGTCCTTGTCGGGTATCTGTCTGGAGAGAGTGCGTGCAAGCGGAATTATGACGGCACGTGCTGGAGACCGTTATTCGTGACAAATTTTGGAAAGTCTAGATATGTGTGATGCCTCAGTTTCTACTCAGATGGGGTGAAGCTTTTCGGCATTCTTTAGGTATGCATATGTCGGTGACAAACTTTGGAGCGTCACGACATAAGGGTTGAAGTTTGGCGACATTCTTTTGGTATGCATATATCATCAGCGCCAATTTGGAAAAATCAAGAGGTAAATGTAATGGAAGGGGCGAAGCTTGTAAGCATTCTTTGTAAGCAACTGCCAGCAGAAAGAAAGCAGAGACCAGGACGTTGCAGTCGTTTTGGTGTGCTACACTCCGTGAAAGGGGAGCGGGCGGAAACAGTCACCAGGAGGGGCACGACACCTGGTAGCTTTAGAAGAGAGAAATGCGTAGCGCTTTTTCTTTTCTTTAGAAAGTAAGTCAATGAAGAACAAGAGGGACAAGACAGCAAACTATGTACATGCTCCGAATCGCCATGAACGTATCGCAATGAAATTCTTATACAGTCCCTGTTGACTGCTTCTAAACTCCAACCGCGGTATGTGAATGTGTCAATATCGGGGACGACAGTTAACATTTTAGGGGCGAAGCTCCTTAGGGCGTAGGTCTGTACATCCCATGGTGTTCGTTGTTGGTGATGTACGTAGCCACGTCTACTTTTATGAAAAAAAAATTCCGAAAGTTGTGTCGTCTGCCTGGATTCGAACCCAGGCTCTCGACGTGGCAGTCGAGCGTTCTACCACTGAGCTACGCCTGTTTTTTTTCTTCTTTCATACATGGTATTTATTACAGTGCGCTAAGAAATTCGCAAATTGCATAAGGCGCTGTTGCAGTGACCCAGCGACAATAATCGCACAAGCAATCCAAATGACAATGTCAGCCTAAAATACACATTCACTGACGGGATGCACATAAGTGTTTTTTAGGGAGAGTTCAAGATGTGTTGCACAGCATGGCTGGTAGAGATAAGCACTTCACCAAGATGGGGTACCATTCAGGCCTGACGTCAAGCTCGTCGTAGATGTCCTTTAGATGCATGATCATTTGAACAAAATGAGTTGTCGATGCTGTGACTGGTTCTGCGTTGCGGTCTTGCATGCGCGTCTTCCACAAGCTATGCATTCCCATCTGAGCCTGTGGTTGAAAAATTATCGCTAAAAGACCTAAACAGGTATAATGTCTCCCGCGGAATCGCATTAACAAACGTAATGTTACGTTGAAAAATAGTAATACACCGCTACACGACGCGGAAATGGATTGTATAACGAGGTCGAGGCATCATTTGAAAGAACACAGAGCTGCGTGCTTTGTAGCTTTGAACCCATTACGGAGGCACTGGTAATTATGGCGTAGTGGGTACTTCCCTACTTGGCAAAATGATAAGTTATGGCGCAGGAGATACCTACCACTTCTACTTGCACTAGTTTCCTCAAGCGTTTAAAGTGGCCTCTAAGAAAGTAGCTCCTCCTGCTTACGCTGTCACTGTCCTGCAGTTCCGCGCAGGCCTGGCTCTAGCACAGCATATCCCCCTTAAACGCGAGATCCCAGCGTACGAATACAGTGTTTCTCACGCCTTTACATGATGATCGACTGGGCGATTTATGCGAAAGATTCACGGTTTACCGATGATTCCCTCCGGAGCTTCGCCCACTCATCATCATTCACCCCGTGGATATGCTGTGATTTTTTGCCAATACGTATGCTTAGTTATACCCTGCGAAACAATTTTATGATTAGACAAATTGGATTCGGAGGGGTCCTTAACAACGAGGGATATATATAGCTACCGTCCATAGAGCCAAACTTCGGTCTACTTCAAGTACGACTGCAAATTTATGTGGAATGCACGCCGGCACCGATGCACAGATGCAACTTTTGTGGCCCATATGGCAGCGATGCGGGGGATCAGCCACCAAATATAAAGTCAAGGCGTACATAAGCTATAGAACCACTCTAGGGTTTCAATCAAAGACTCGTTTTCTCGATGAGAACTTGTCGAACAAGAAACGCCACTGGCGCCAAATCTTAGACAAGTGGACTTGTCATTGTCGGGACAGTTAGTGCCCTGACGATGACGAGACCTCTTCTCGAAACATCGGCTTCTGGGAAATGC
This sequence comes from Hyalomma asiaticum, assembly GCA_013339685.2. Lineage (NCBI taxonomy): Eukaryota > Metazoa > Arthropoda > Arachnida > Ixodida > Ixodidae > Hyalomma > Hyalomma asiaticum. The sequence goes on from CM023485.1 coordinate 60,524,519, forward strand.
CTTCATGTAAAATTTCTCTTCATCACAAGCCACCACCATTCATTTTTTTTCCGGGTTATTATGAGTGGCTTCTAGCCATAACAGTCACGTAATTGATGAGGCGGCAAATGAGGTGCATAAACATATTGTTCCGTGTCGACTTTTCGACTCGTGGCGAGAGTTACAAATTGACATTGCTTGATTGTGTCTGCTAAAATAACATTGAAGTGCGAAAAAAAGAAAAGTCCGCTTCTACTTAAGTTTCCCATCAAATGATATACAACCGCGAGTGAATTTTACCGTATGAACCACCGACGACGTGTTCATGGTTTCGAGTCCACTCGACTGAGCGACGAAGACGGCCCTCAATTTTCGTTGTTCAGTTTAGCGGCTGACGCCCTCTATAGTTCGCACGCAACGCGATTTCGATGGCACTCATTGTCAACGCAGTCCTTCAGGTGGCAGGACTTCGTCCTGCACGTTGTCGGCGACGGCCAAGAACAGAAAGAAGCCGATGAGGCCTAGGTAGACGTTGTAATGGCCGGGCAAGCCCACAGCACCCCAGCTCTGTAACTTCGCGAAGAAATCGGCCTTGTTTCCGGGCCCACGCCAGCGTGCCTGCCAAACCGCCGCTGGGGAGCCGTCCCTGATCCCGCGTTGTTGGAAGCCCAACGCGTGCAGGAGGGCCTCGGCAGACGACGCGGCCACGCAAGCTGCGACTGGAAGCATGGAACATGTATGAAATGGCGAAGAAAACAGTCGTGTGAAGAGAACTCCCACAGTGTTATATTGCACCCCGAATTTCGCTTGTCGGGCAATTTGACATATTCTTCGAATTCCAGGTTCACGCTTGTTAGGTCGTCTTCTGGGGCCGAATTCACAAGACCCCTCTTTTGTAAGTGATTCTTTCCATTAGTTACACTGGTCTCCCGACTTCGATAAAAAGTGTCCAGCAACAGAATTGCTTGCAATTTTCTTTTACGAACATTTTTAGCGCAAGATGTCTTTGTGAGTACTGGCCCTTGTTTTGTGTTGCGCGTGCGCTATACTATTTATGATACGAGCATAGAAGTTACTAACTCGGGCAAGAGTCTCTAGAGGCGGCGTTGGGCTGGAGTCCACTAAGAGCGCCTATTTTCAGGGCATGCTCATTATAAGCTTCTATACACAGCCAGCGGTCACGACTGGTGCTTGCCTGTCAGCCTTAGGGGTCGGTCCAGTAATTCTGCGCTGAATGTCGTAGGGGTTCTTCTACTAACACTTACACTACTGCTAGCAGCGGCATCGCCGCTAGCAACCCCCTGTCGTGGATTCGAGCACTCAACGAGCAGAGAATGAGGTCGTCGCGTCCGCGCGCTCGCTATCTCAGCCATGCACCGCCGTGTTGCCGCGCGCGTCAGCCCGCGGCCTGTCTCGCGGCGGGACAGCACGAACCGTCGCACGCGGCGAAAGAGGAGAACATTAGGCGCAACTCTCCCAGCACGGTAATTTAATGAACGGTTAAATGAAACAAACAGAATAAGGCCGAATGTAAAGTCGAATATAAACGAAGGTTAACAATAACGAATAAACAAAACGCGAGCACGATAACACAAACAAAGGACAATAACAATGAACAACACGCGAACACACAATAACACACAAAAATAACCATGCAAGGAAGGAGAGCCTGACCCCGGCTAGCGCACCCGCGACCGCGAGCCCTCAGAAAAGGAAAAATAGAAGAAGAACATACAGACATGGGCGTCGGTCGCAGGTCGCCGCCGTGGTCGCCGGGGCTTGCAGAGGCACGCCATCCGACCGATGGCCTGGCCGGCCGGAGGGTCACAAAAGTACGTGCGCACCTCTCCAAGACCCAGCAAGTTCTCCCGAGGCATCTCCAAAACCAGAAACGCCAGAACGCGCAAACATTCTAGGAATTTCTCGCTGCCCAATGGCAGCCTATGTTAAGACCACATGGGCGAAGCGGGCGGCCCCCCCCGCAATGGTCGCCGCTCCGTCCAGCTGGGAGAGGGGATGCGAGGCGTTCCGCGCACAACATGGCGTCGAGCGGGACCAGACCCCACAATGTACAGTCCACTTAGCAGGCTACTACGGGTACCCCTTCCTATTACCACGTACACCTCGGCGAATACAAATTTTTTTTATCCGCCATTTTCATGTAATGAATTACCTTGGCCTCAAAGGCTACTACAAGCTGAAACGTTTGATAAGAGGCTATGTTCTCAGGACAAGCGAAAATTATGCTCTAATGAAAATTTTGTCCCCCGATAGCACGTGAGACAATTCGCAGCGCCTGCACACACGGGAGATATAAGGCGGAAGGCATTCAACATGAATAGTAGAGTGAGCATTATTAAAGCAAAATTTTGCCATATGAAGCCCCTATAAAGTGTCAAGATCATTTGGTACGCCAGGAAAGGCTGAAAAATAATGTACGACTGTGAGTGCTTGCCTAACGTTCGCGCACCGGTAATCAGCGTCATCGTAATTATTTGGACTATCGGGTATACATTGATAGTTTGTTGGTAGATAAACACAAAACATCGCAACCTAAAGCCGCCAATGTCTCAATCGCGCAAGTTCTGGCCGCCTTTCATGCATTAGAATGTACGGAATACGAAAACATTATATCGAATAATTCCTTAATAGCACATTTTTAGCTGGTGTTAATGATATACAATTAACATTTTATCTGCTCCAGTAATGCTGTATAATTTCCCGAAAAATGAACGATGCCATGGTAATGTAGTGTTATACATATACCAGTAAGTACAACAATGAACAATATAACAATGAACAATGAACAATTAGAACGAAATGGAACGTGCTTTCAATGTGTTATCAGTTCGTTGCCAATATGTTACGTAGCAGATTTTCACAATCGAATGTATGACGACTCTCTCCATTCGAAAGTACTCTTTTCGTTCGCCTCTTCTGCTGGTAACAAAAAAAAAAATTATTGGTGTTTTGAACGTTTAGGGCTATTTCGAAGCAAACCACCAACCTATTAGTAACCTACACTGCGACTGGAGATCTACGCCGCTCTACTGCAGAACAAAAAGCCAGAGGTTCAACTACCGCATCTCATAGAAGTCGCAGAAAAAGCAGCATTGCGCGGCTCCCGATTGAACATAGCCAGCACATCTTCGCTGAAGGCGTCTATTGCGTCAGCGCTGGGCGTAATACTTCAAGGCGTCAATTGTAAACAAACGAACGTACAAACACAAACAAAGCAATTGCTCATATCTCTAAGCTGCCAATGTGAACGCGTTTAGCAATGTACATATTTGGACACACCAAAAAATTGTCATTCTGCAGTCAGCGCTGTCGCCAGTTTTGATTTACGCGGTCGTCTTGTCTTCACGCTTTTAACATGATTATAAGTGTGCGTGTATAAGGAGATGTGGTTAAATGTGGAGCGTTCATGTCTTATTTCTGAAGTCGCTTACCGAGGGAGTAGATGATCAAGCATATTTCCATGGTTCCCTTAAAGAAAAGTAAATGACATATTAGTGCTCGCACTTGGCAATTTAAATATTTCAAACAATTGTGCAACCAACACGACCCCCAGAAAACCATTAGGATGTCTCGCTATCATACGAGTCAGTTACCTAAGAACAAATGACGTGGGCAACTCAACAAAGGCGTCACATTTATCAAGCGTTTCCTTTTATGTCGCTACGTCGACAACCACATTAGGGCGTTTATGTCTAAAATTTACTTGTCTCGAATTGTACAGGCTGGAACGGTTGTGAAAAAAAATTGTATGTACCTGCTAAACATGAAACTCTGGCTTCAGAGAACCCATATCCCCAAGTTAAACGTATGCGAGGTCAAGATGGTTTTAACGCAATATTGATCGTATGCGAATACACATTTGTTCCGTGTTCTGGTAACAGAACATATGGAACATTCCTCGTGCTGCCTTTTCACTCTAGCTCACCCTTTAAAAAGTGCCCGCAAAGTCTGGGCGAGGATCGCAGCCACGTATTTCGTAGTGGGCATCAGAGTGCTCCTTCTATTCTTAGCAACCGTTTTACTGTCATTTACATAACACGTATTTAGCTTCGTGTGCAACAATATATTTAAATGCGCCCGTGTGTGGACGGTTGCACAATTCACGCAGACAAAATCGCTCAGGACGATCAGATGCGGCTTCATTACGCCCTACAGAAAGGCCCACACTTGGCTCTTGAAACAGAGGATGGAATCAAGCACATGCAAAAATGACTGTCAAGACAACCTACAGTTTATTGATTCATGTGTGAGGTTTAGCGTCCCAAAACCACGATCCGATTGTGAGAGACGCCGTAGTGGAGAACTCCGGTAATTTTGACCACCTGGGGGACTTTAACGCGTAGTGACATCACACAGTACGCGAGCTTCAATATTTCGCCTCCATCGAAATGCAACCGCCGCGACCCCGGATCCAATCCTGCGACCTTGGGATCAGAAGCTGAGTGGCATAGCCACTAGGTCACCATGGCAGGGTCGACCTAAAGTTAGTCACGTCTTCAATTTTATATGTGGAATAAAAGGAATTGAGACACCGTGTACAGAGAGATGCGCAATACACGGAGTTTATGCTAATTCGCAATATGACCTCACAACAAGGTACAGCAGACTAGAGCTACGGGGAGAGCGAATGAAAAAAAAAAAAAAAGAAGGACCGTTTGGATGCATTATGAACCTCACGCACACCGACAAATGAGGTAAGGCTAACTCGTGTAGCCCTGCTAAAGCAACACCGGCGACAAATGTCGGATGACAATTCTAGCCATTATACTTGAAATGTTGAAGCGCGTCGAAAAAGAGGAGAGAGGGAGAGAGAGAGAAATTATAGAGAAACTACAGAATGCATTGACGAGATTCAGACAGTTAAATGACGTTATGCACAACTTCAGAGTGTCTGAAGTTCTGCATAAGTAGTGTAATTAACTATTTAGATTACCCAGAGTGAATTTTATAAAGAAAGAAAGAAAGAAAGAAAGAAAGAAAGAAAGAAAGAAAGAAAGAAAGAAAGAAAGAAAGAAAGAAAGAAAGAAAGAAAGAAAGACGAAGTATGGCGGGCAGGTTTGCAGTCTGCACCTGGTTAGATTGCTGCCTTAACTTTTCTGAATCATCGAGGTAACTTGCGCCAGCGTAGACAGCGAAGTGTTACGCTAATCCTCACTAACGAAGACATAAGGGATCACTCCATGACGCTGCCGAAAGAGATATCTTTAGGGCGCTGGAGTGCGCAACACGAGTTAGAGGAAATTTATCGAAGACTGCAGCAGAGGTATCATCTCTGTCCATGTAGTTTATCAGGCTTCATGTTAAGGGAGTCGAAACAGTTCTAGAAAAGAAGAATGAGGTATCTAGCTACCTCCCGCCTATTATCGAAAAAGGGTGCAATAAAGATTCCTGCGTTGACGTATGTGAATGGTGCTTGCGTGAGAGTGATGTTACGTACAGAGACAAACAGGACGCAGCTTACCACACAGAGCGTGAGAGCGTAGACTATAAACGAAACGGCTCCAACCTCCGATCTACATGCACATGATACCATAGGATAATGCAATGGCTCACACTAACTTCCAATACATGTTGTATTTAAATCTATACGAGCAGGGTTCAAGTACAGCCTAGATAACAGGGGATTATGATCGTTAATGAAGAGATGCGCGATGAACTCACCAGGAAGCAATGGACACATCTAAACGAAAGAAAAATTCGGTAATGAGATATCAAAAAATTACAGCATATCCACGGAGTGAATGATGATGAGTGGGCGAAGCTCGGGAGTTTCATCGTAGATCGTGCCGAGTTCCGGATTAATTTAGTCAACGCGCACGCTACGAATCCTCATGATTCAACTATGCACAAGTGAAATCTTCCACCGGCACTCCATTGCAAGTCAAGATCCAGTGCCTATATATATATATATATATATATATATATATATATATATATATATATATATATATATATATGGGTTGCCGGTGAACGCCGCGAGCAGTCGGTATTTCTCAATCAAGAAACTCGCTAGGAGACGCTGCTTGCGCCAACGTTGTCTCTCGCGGGTGAGGGCGCGTTCTCCTTTGCGAGCGGGTAGGGCGTTCATCTAAGAAAGAGCGTTTCCATAGCCAACGCGCGCCTTTCGCTCCCCCTCTGTCTCTCTCTCACAAGACAGCAGAGGCACGCGCCGGGGGAGAGAGAGAGAGAGGCACGCGCCGGGAGGCACGCACCGAGGGCGAGCGCGTGCCTCCCGGCACGCGGGTTACGCCTGACGACTGACGCCTGACGCCTGACGCGGGACAAGGTTAGACTAAGAGGAGCTTCGCCCCTAAAAACATGGAATGCCACTTAAACGAGGCAGTCGACAAGAGGGTGTCTTGAGTAGGCTATGATGACACGTCCCTGGCGAAGACAAGTCTTCTTGGGGATGCATTGGCCGCATTGGTGTGGTCTCCTCGGTGATGCGGCATCACTGTGAGTACGTGCCTATTTGTCTGTGTAAACTATATAAAGGCCTACTGAAACATCCTCCAAGTTAACAAGAGAACGAATGGGCAGCGGAGGGTAGCTATAGTAACAGAAAGTGCACTTTGGGGCTACAACAACAAATACGGGGTGTTTTGAGCAATTAAGCATACATGAAGCTAGCAGCACTAACATTCTGGAATCGCACTCAGTGTTTGGTTGCGTACATCTTTTCAGTGTTCGAGTTTAACAAACGTCGTTGCATTGCGAATGACATGTCGGGGCACATGGATTTACCACAAGCGAGGCTATGTAGCGTGATATAATTGAGGTCTCTTTCGAACTCAAAGAAGCCCGCATTGAACTGATTCTGGAAAAAAAGAGGTCAAGTAACCTGAAGAACAAAGTGGCGAAGCAAGGGCGCATACATTTGAGGCAGAAACATTTTGAGCAAAGAATCGAGTAAGAGAATAAGAAAGGGTCGCCAAAGGAAGACAGCTTCCTGAACGTGCGGATAAACAGGCAGGAGTGGTAAAATTGGAAGTGACAGGAAACGAGATGGCAAATTCGATAGAAACTGTGGAAACGAAAAAATAAACAACGGTTTATAAATGCAGCACAAGGAAACCGTGAAGAAATATATGAGCAATAACATAAAGGGAACGCTTCTTGCTATTTGAGTTCCAATGTTGGCGGCGCTAATGCAAAAAAGATAAACAAAGAAAAAGAATCACCAAAGCAAACAGTACCGAAACGTCGAGGCATGCGCCCACAGCCTAGACACGACTGAGTACATTAAAGGGAAACGTCGACCTTACACCATCACATGAACCTCTCCCTTTAGAGAGCTCTGGGTCAGTAATGGAATTAGGCTTGATACGTTCGGTGTAGTGGTGAAAGAAAACCAGGAAATTGGTTGACAGGACCGGTGTCGTCTTAGGCAAAAGTAATCTAACTATATAGATAGAGGTTTCATTGAAGGAACAGGAAACCAAGGACAGAAAGGTTCCAGGCCTCCGCACATTTTTCTTTTGGTCTTCTGCTGCTTCTTCTTCTCCTCTGTAATTTGGCACATACCCAATGCAGGTGATTGGCAATACTGTTTTGACTTTAAGAGTAGTCCAATATGTGTGATTTGGTGAAGCACAGATGATAAAAATTAAGGTAAAATTTTTTTGGTTTCAGTTAAAAATTTTATAGTTGCTAAACAAACATCCCTGTGACTGTACCTCAAAATGGACCCTCCAAATGAAAGAATAGTCATCTCAGTAAATTCCAGGCGTAGTTGGCGAATAATTGGTTCGAGAATTATCTTTCGCTGCATTTCGAAGCGGCGACAAGATATAAAAAAGTGGTGAATCGTTTCCTCCTCATTACAGAAGGGGCGCAGTGAGGAAGCAGCCAGACCAGACTTGTGCAAATAAATATTTAAACAGGGAATTCGGCAACGAATTTTTATGATGGCAGCCTCCATTTCCCTGGTGTTGCATAATCCGCTAGGCCAGGTGAATAAGAGATGTGTGTAGTCTGGAGAAATACTGGCTCTGACAATTGTTTTGCAAGTGTAAACGCGCGAAATCTGGCCGCCGTTAAGTGTGCAGTTGGTGGTAGGACCCGAATTCTGTTTTCCTTTTCTTCTTTTCTTCTTCTTCTCCTCCTTATTCGTCGTCGTCCTCACTCCTTCAATACTTCTTCGCCATGTTCTTCCTGTTCTTCATCGTCGCCATCACCTTTTTCCTCCCGTCCCTACAGTATGACCATTGCGATGCGAGCACTGTGACGTGCAGGATATCACGGCCGAAGACATCCACGTAGAGCGCTTCCAGTTGCGATTATGTATGCAGATTACATTGTGGAATAAACACTCGTGGCACCTCGCCACAGACGTCGCGATAGGAGAAATCAACAAAGAGAGAGAGCACTAAAAGAAAGTGGCCGAGTTTTAACGCTGAAACGTTCACTCTCTGTCAGAAATGCCCTGGATATATGTCCTTAGACCAGTACGCAGACTACAGGCTGTCGAGACGCCTTGTTTGGTACGCCACAATACCGAAGTCCCAAGGGATGTCAATAACTCTCCTACTCATTATCGAGAGTTCTGTTGTCTCAGGAGCTGCACTAGAAACGCACTACACAGTGAGACAACACATAACGTGAAAGCCTGGGGTATCTGGGGCACTTTTGCCATAAATTGCACAGTTTGAAAGTTGCACGAATACCTCCGTCATCTTTGCCGTATTTATACCGAACTTAAGATCAGCTGATCTTTATCTTAAGCACTTACCTGTCAAGAAAGAGTAAGCCCTCAAGTGCTTAACGCAGGGCGTTAACTCACTCTCACGGTCACCTCTCTCTTGACCACTCCTAAGGAGCCAAGTGAGCCGTACCTGCAAACGTTGTCGGCAAACACAATCGCGAAAAAAATGTTAAACTCATTCATGGGACTGTGACTCAAGGGCGACAATATCGAATCTATTTTGTTTTTAGATGCGGAGCATCTCTTGCTTGCGGGTATGTCACACGTCCGGCGTCCGCACTCACACTACGCATGCGCGACTCTCCTTTCCCTTCCCTCTCTCCAACAGCTGCTGCAATAAATAAAGCGGGCAGAGAGCGCGCGCGCGCTTCGCTTCAGTAGTATCTCCTCCTTCTCCGATGAAAGAAGTTAGTGGTGTTGTGTGATGGAAGCAACAGTTCCGTCAGCTAGTGGGTTGACGCAAGTACGCACCAGCATCACACTCTGACAACGGTCACGCGATGCGTGGTAATGAACCAAGTTAACAATTCGTAATAACACGCAAGGTTCACCGCAAAGATAACACCGAAAACACTGCAAATCTGTAAACACCGCTTTTAAATGCACCGTTGAAACTCCCAGCGACGCTCCGCATCACCCCATGGTCCCCTTCGGGGAGATGGTGTGATTTTTTGAAGTTGCCGCATTCTCACGGGTATGAGCGACCAAAAGTGGAAGCCGGCGACGGGAAGCAAACGTGAGAATTTAAGTGCATAACCCATACTTATCTGGATTCTATTAGTGTAGTTCTCTTGCTGTTTTTTTTCGTTTATACTGGTCAGAAATCGCACAACATGCACGCAACATACCCAGTTACAGGATGTCGGTGCATGGGAAGGGCCAAGACTATATTGCTTGATTGCAATAGTGATTTGTGGACGCTCCGCGCGCATTCTCGCCATTGTGTGTTCAATACCCCCAAAAAGTCGTTGTTGAACACACGCTAAGGAAGCCTTCAAGCTGTAATGCACTACAGTAAATGTTTCAGGGCCCAGTGGAAGCCCTGTAAGCGAACTTCATAAGCTGTTTCATCGAATTTCTATAGGTACCCTGCCATTGCATCGAATGCTCTGGCGGGAAACAATGAAACGCAAATAACTGTTAGCCGAGACCATACCGGCGATGCCCGCAACGACCTATAAACAATGCAATCAAATGAAGTCTCGTCAGAAAAGGCGGTAATTAATGATACGCTTTGTAGGATATGTAGAGTCATCTATCCCAACGAGACCTCACGCCGAGAAAGTAATAGGCGCGTTTCTGTGTGAAGGAACGCATAGATACAAATGGGAACGAGCGAGAATAAACAGGATAGCGCAAGACACGAAATAATAAGAAATAAAGTAATACGGTCTGCTGGAGGGCGACAGTAAATGTTTCCGTCATAGCGCATGCTGTTGTTGCAAGGAGCCTTTAGGATGAAGAGATCAAGTCGGCTCCTTTCCTGTGAGTCGTATACCACACTAATTAAGAAACAACAACCAACTTCGAGAACTGGATAGCTGGATAGATGCGGATAGCTGGATAGGTCGATAGACGCGGTCAAAGTTCATATTGTTCATGAAGCGCCGCATTTAATATGGTACCGCATATGTCCCCGATGGAGTTACCCAGAGGCAGCACACATGGCGAGAGTGTCATGGGAGCCCAAGCTGGCGTAGGATACGCCCCAGAAGTCGTTCCTTGTGTAAGTGAAGAAAGTTCAATTGCTCAAGGTTCACTGCAGCATATAACAGTAATCGGAAGAAGGCAAGCTAGGGCTCTGGTGTTGTAAATTGGGTAGTAGAATTTGGAATCGCAGTCTAACAACTGAAAGTTGACGTATTTCAAAGCAACCCATCCTCAATCGCAAAAGAACCTGAAGTGTCGAAAATCGTTGTCGTTTAGGTTGGGTGTATTTAGTGTTCCTAAACAAGACAACGTTTTTTAAACCTTGCAACGACAACACGTGTCAAAAGCTGTACAGCCCTTAGGCTTTGTCTTCAAGGAATACCGCCATTAGTGTATCAGCTCTATAACGTTAAGTCCGTACAGCTTAGGACCTATATCAAACGGACAAGGCGTAAGTATTGGGAAATAGATTACTGAAATCCTCAAATATGATTGCATGAATCAGACTACACGCCGACTCACCCTTTGGTGGCGTCGTCGTCTTCCTCCTCTGCGGTTCGTAAGAGAAATGGTGGCTTTTAACTGGCCGAATGAAGCCCTATCTAGAAAAGCCGCGATAAGCTAACCTTCCTTCATTTTGCGCTACACTTTTAAGCGCCTGAAATAGACTACACACTTAACTAAAACTGGCACCCGTGGCCCGAAGGAGAAATTTGTAATGCAGTAGGTAAGTTGAAGCGAATTTTAGACCAAGGGTAACTATTGCTGGTGTCTCCTACAAGGCTAGATCAGCCTACAGTCGACAACAATCTCCTTCTGCTTCCCCGTTCTTAGGGAATTTATTGCAATTTACTTACGTATACACGAAACTTGTGACCGGTTACCTGACTGTCCATTATAAACGTGTGCATGCAATATTCAACTAGATACTCTTTACGTTTGAGTCTAAGTGCACATAGATGTAAAATATCCCCCAATCAGAAATAGAATTAGACTTGGAAGTACTAGGCGAGGAATTTAATGAAGAATATCTAGCTAAACAACTGCGGAGCAGAAAAAAGGCCATCGGAGTTCCGAAATGGGCGTGACAATGACGAAACGTGTCGCAAACATACCCAGGAAGCGAATTTGAATTGCATAATCACTTATTTCAGTTCATTGCGAACAGTATTATATAACATGTAGAATAAAAAAATTCACAGCATATCCACGGGGTGAATGATGAGGAGTGGGCGAAGCTCCGGAGTGAATCACCGGTAAACCGTTAATCTTCCGTGTAATTCGCCCAGTCGATCATCATGTAAAGACGTGAGAAACACTCTATTCGAACGCTGGGATCTCGCGTTTATGGGGACGCTAGCATAAACGCTTTAGAAACATGCAGTACACTCTAGTAAGGGGGGAGAGGCCACAGCGTCTTACGCAGCCCCTTACACAGGCCGGAACGCGCACCGCGTTTGCCGACGCCATCACATGACTGCTGAAAGAGTATAAGGCGGAGAGGCCACAGCGTCTTACACCAGCTTCTTACACGCGCCGTAACGCGCTAGCACAAACCCATCATCATCGTTAGAAACGGACAGTCTTTCGCTCTCTCTCTCTCTCTTTCTGTCTCTCTCACACAAGACAGCAGATGGAAGAGTGAGAGAGCTCGCGCGCCGGGAGGAACGCGCCGAGGGCGAGCGCGAGCCTCCCGGCGCGCGAGCTATCGAGCGCAATCCTAGAACGAGGTGGTTACGACTACAAGGGACGAACGACCCACGCCTTAAGGAGCTTCGCCCCTAATAGACACAACGTCCTTTCAGTAGGCCGGCTCTTCTATCCCGACTTGCTCTTCTTTCTCCTCATCGCCTTCGCACTTACACTACGAGAGCGACAGATCTGTGACCGAACCGGACTGGGAGGCGACCCTTCCCGGTAGCTCAGGGCTTGGGGGACAGCGAACTCTAGTCCAACGGCCTCGGACGGCGACTTCGACCAATGACGTCCTGGACTAAGGATGTCGACTAGCCTAGGGGTGGATACGGGGCTTTTCACACTGCTTACTTCAATGAAAGTTTCTATCCTCTCTTCTCATTTCAAATAACATTCCAAGTTCTAGCTGTGATTTTCTAGTTTCTTCCTGCACTTCTTTTTTTGGTCCAGTACTCGCACAGAGAGGTGGTGAAACGTTTCGTACCCCTGACACAAGAAGCTTTTCAAAGACACCGCTAGTATACCAACTTGTCGGAGGCGACGATTGAACCACGGGCTCCGGTGTCAGGCCCTACGATTAACTGCCACACAAAACAAGTTCGCGTACGACGGCCGTCTGAGTCTTAAGAATGTTATTATATGGGCACAAAATTTTGCCTACGAGAGTCACGCGAACAAAATCGAGTTCTGAAATGCACGCTCTGCGATTTCTTCCACCACCTCATTGAAAGTGACAACCCTATAGTAATAGGGCGGTGACAACGAAAGGGCGTTGCAGGGCAGTGTGTACTGCGAGTAACGTGCATGCATGCAGACATACAGTTCCGCTGCATTCATGGCGACGAATAGAAGACAACATCCTAAATGACAGTTTTGAATGGTGATGCGCTCTCGATGCGGCCGACTTGTGTGACAGAGATGAATGATTGCCTTAAACCGATGACCACGGCGGAGTAACATGTACGAAGGTTCTGAAAGAAGTTATGGCTTAATGAGATATTAAATAAGTAAATTATGAAACGAGCACAGACGGGATATTTCGCTTTTAAGCTGCATGTTAAGGAGGTCAAGGTCGCTCTTTTGGTGAATAACTTGAACTAGTAATGGCTAATCTGTGTTGAATTGCTTCAACACTGTCGGCTAATTTAATTAGTGAAATTTGTCAGCGTGACGAGGCATACTGCAGCTTCTGCCTAAACAGACTACTGTAGAGCAGCAATAAGTAGTGTCTCGTAGAGTGTGAGGAGGAGTTCAGGGAGAATTTCTGGCGATTCTGCTGGCTTTACAATTGCTACACCAACACGCTACCTTGCCTATTCTAGAAACTGACCCCCTGTAAGTATGTCCGCTACTTACGACATCCATTGACTCGAAAGTTAAGGGATCATTTCATTGATTAGTTCCTTGGAACTTCCAAAGTTAGTTAATTTGGGCATCGCACCACCGTCGATTGCATTTAAACGAAATAGCAAATTAACTAGCACGATCTTTACCTGAATGACCTTGTTATTTCAATCCTGCCAAGTTTGTTAAATGTCTTGCCGTTCTGTTGTCTGAGCTTCCAATGGATAAAAAAAATGAATTCTCTAGGACAACTAGAAGTTTCCATTAAAAAAACGGCCTTGCCATATTCCAGAACATAAACATATGTGATCTAGCAATATTCCCTTTATGATACCTCTTCAACGAGCTTGAAGCCATACCACTTTTGTCCTGTTATGAAAACGATTAAGGAGGTGAAGAAGGCTTTATAAAAGTCTCTTTGTGAAAGGTGACTTCAAAAATTATTTTCCCAGTTGGGGCATCACTACTGGCCTTTCCTCAGACGAATTTGATTCATTGATGATATGGTGCATTTCATCAGAGGTAAATAATAATAATAATAATAATAATAATAATAATAATAATAATAATAATAATAATAATAATAATAATAATAATAATAATATTATATTATTATTATTATTATTATTATTATTATTATTATTATTATTATTATTATTATTATTATTATTATTATTTCACAAGATCATCCTCATTTTCTGTGTCAACACACATATTATTTCTTCCGCTCAAGAGTGACACTAATCATTAACATCATGAAAACAATTGTAAAACCGCCTGATTCTAGGACAATGCCTCGTAATGGGTACGAGTCACTGTTAAGCCACAAGAAGAAAAAGAACGAAGCTCGAGATGACGAGCTCCGCTGTTCACGAGGTAAGCAGCAATATTTTCATCTGGTACTCAAACTTCGTGTTCGCTGTGGAGGAGTTGCGCTGATACACGAGTACGAACAGGCGTTTCAAGATGTCTGAAGTCTGTAAACACTAAATTATGGCATGTGTCCCTGGAAGCATATGGCTGTCACGCTGTTCGCTTACAGCAATTTGGGCCGTTGCGCACACGCATGATCACTACAACCGAATACTTACTTTACAATGGATCCATTTGTAGACCCCGCAAAGCCCGTTTCACGCCGGAGTTAAGGGCGAAGTATGGGAAAATTCACGAGTTATGTACGGACGCTACTGGGTCACGTTTGCCGAAGACAAGCTCAAAGCGGCGCTGCGAGCGAACGCGGTTTACACAGCCATATAGAGCGAGTGTATACATGGCGTGTTCAACGTGCTTTCGGTGTTGTGAGTTACAAGACCGGTTTCCTTTGTATGCTGATTTGGCAACTTATTTCAAAGAACCATATTGAGATTTTAACGCGATATTAATTTATGCCGGAGTCCACGAAGACTACGCTAACGTCATTTTCACGAAAATGGAACGTATTAAAAATGCACGTTGTAGTGTCGGCGACATTGACGCGAATGTGTTAACGTGCGAAGTTTTTGCTGACTGCACGAGTCAAGGAAGGCACCCTGCAACGCATAGCTAAGGAAACGTGAATATAAAGCTAAAGCAGAAGGTATCAAATAAGGATACTTCAAGTGCGCTATGCCTAAAAGCAAGAGTATAGGAGGAGCAGCCTTATAGCGGCCTTAACCATTTCGAAATTTTTACGCGCAACAAGCAACCTGGAATAATTTTACTTTCTAGGTTGTAAAGAACAACGTAATCCGTGCTGCAGGAAGTTTATACTATGTGGAGCTATGAACTCATAATATGTGTAAATGGGACTATGACCTTATAGTTATACTCATTAGAATATACGCGTATATGTATGCCTCCGTGTAGCTTTATGCGCCGTTGTGTATTGCGTCACGTATAGTTCTACCAAGTGACGCTGGCGTGCGCGCGTCGTGACATCAGCTTGACAATCCGGGCCCACTCACAACAGCAGCGCTTACTGTCAGCGCTCGTGACACAACATTTGATTCCAACCCATTTTATGGCACTGCCATCTCTATACTACTACTACTACTACTACTACTACTACTACTACTACTACTACTACTACTACCACCACCACCACCACCACCACCACCACTAATAATAATAATAATAGTGCCTGGGTTTTTACCTGCACTAACCACGATGCGATAGGCACGGCGCCGTGTAGATTTTCAGAATTTTTTCGACAGGGGTTCTTTACCGTGCTCACATGTCGTACCTCTAGCACATCGTCTCCATAAAACTGCAACCGCCGCGTCCGGGATCGAACCCGCATTTGTCCACTTCTATCGTTGTAAGAGCCCTGGTGAGAGGCATGGTGAGAGGTCAGTGGTCATTGTGACCGAATTGGCACGAAAGCGAGAGCTGCGCTCAACAAAACTCGCATGGGTTTACAAGCAACTTCGCTATAACTAAATAAAATAAAACCACGGGATTACTCCCTCTATGCGGAAGGAACAAATATTAGACATGTTCACTTTTGCGGGCTCAGCGGAATAGCGGAGTCAGAGGAATAGCGGGATCAAAAAGCGCATGCGCAGAACCTCGAGCGACCCATAGCGTTTACCGTAAGCACGCTGTTTCGCTGATTTGTCGTTACCGTCGTTGCGTGGTTATCGCAGTATACGTAAAACATGGCGACGGTTCCGGACTCCCACTTGGAACTGCATTTGACGGTACTGTTGCAGTATTCACTTTGTCCGTAGCAAATGACTGTGTAAAATGGCTTCGCTTTGCCTTCAGACAGCTCCGACAACACAGTGTCAAAAATAAAATTAGCCGAGTTTTTGAGATCCCATTTCGAACGTTGCTATGCCCAGCAACAGAACAGCTGTAAACCATTGTGCAACACCTCAATTTTTGCTCTGGAAGCATGGTTCATATGTATTTATTTTTGTTCTCATAAAGTTGGAATACCGCTACACGCGGGGAAATCAATCAGTTAATCGATCAATCAATCAATCAATCAATCAATCAATCAATCAATTATTGACCACTTCAGGAAGCGAACAGCACAGGAGGAAAAAGCTCCTGTGAGCTTGACTAAGCCTCCCAGCCGAATTACCATTCAGCAGCATGCAGTGACAGCGTACATAAATATGGGAGTACTTTAAACTTTTTTTTTCACTCCTTTTGAGCATATGTATCCCTCGCTAGAGGACGCCACAGTCATAAGTACCGGGACGCAAACGCTATCCCGCTAAACTAAAGCACACTTTCCGCAACAAATGTTTGTGGTACGCTAACGCTATTCCCTTGGCCGCCGCAACCACGCTAACGCTAAACTAAAAATGTCTATTGTATTCATGTAGAGGTCGCGAAAATAGCCGCCAGGTCATTAGCGTGACCACCATTTCCTGGCAGCACTCTCCAATACACTACGATCGCAGCGCCGCCATCCAGCTCCAACGTGCGGGCAGCGTGCATCGCGTACCTAAACCGTATGTTTGTGCGCTGACGCCACTGTGGTAACTCCCCTACATTAAAGAACAGCGTTCGACAGATTAATAATAATTGAATTCTCCAGGACACTATATGCGAGAAGCCTCAGAACGTTATCCACTATGATGCCAACTCGGCCAGAGCTTCATTCAGTAGGTGACGTTAGTAGCTTGAACTGAGGCAGCGCACTTAACATGAGACAGCGCACTTAACAGACGGAATTAGTCGACCACTGCCTGACGAAAGGACACGTGTTCGATTTAGATAATGTGACGACGCTGGCACGTGAACAACGATGGGGCCCAAGGAAATTCATCGAATCATGGTTCATCCGTCATAATCAAAATGCATGCAACAGTAATCGTGGTCCTTTGCCGGATGTTTACGGCAAGATATAAGTTGATGTACTCTTTCATGGGACGCCATTTGTGTACTGACGAAGCCACCCGCATAGGTGGCGAAACGTCTATGCTTTGTTATTGTTTTATTGTTGAGTAAAGCCAGTGAAGCTATACGTTTGAATGCTATGTAAACCACATTTCAGGCGTCCGTTACTATTGAGACAAGACAACGTGCCGATGGCGGCAGAAGGGTCAAACTCACTCTGGTCTGGCTGATCGGCATAGCCTTCGGATGCCTCTTCGGTTTCCTGGCTGTTTCACTGGCTTACAGCACCGGTCGCAAGCCGGTATGTAAAAAAAAAAGAGAGAGAGAGAAGAGAGAGAGAGAGAGGTACAAAGATGGAAAAAAATCACTAGCAAAGTGTCTACTTTCAAGCATTCGCCGAAGGCGCCTGATATTACGAAAATGGCATGTTTAAGAAAAAGGCACTTTAATATTGCGAGACCATTAGTGCCGACACCAAGATGTTTCAAGAACACGTTTCAATGAGACATCGAAGGCTCTCGCCTCAACATATTCCAGGTGTGCATGTTTAGAGGAAGTGTTCCAACGTATAGACTGGGAAGAAAAGGGAACTAATATAGACGAAGAATATCTTAACAATTAAAGGTTTGCAGGCGAAATTGTGCTCCTTAGCAACGACGGCGACGAAATACAAAATATGATTGAGAACCTAAACCAGTAAGGTGTTAAAATAGGACTGAAAATGAATAAACAAAAGACCAAAATTATGCCCAGCAGTCTAGCTAAGCAACAGGAATTTAAGATCAGCGGTGAGCCCTTAGGATGTGTGAACGAATACGTATATCGGGGGCAGTTACTAGCAGGGTAACGTACCCATGAAAAGGAAATTCTCGGTAGAATAAGGGTGGGCTGGACCGCATTCGGGAGACCTTCCGAAATCACGCCTGCAAACTTGCCGTTGTCACTAAAGCGAAGTGTATTTAATCACTTCATTCTCCCAGTACTAACGTACGGTGCAGAACCATGGCGGATAACAAAAAGTACAACTAGAGATGAAATTAAGCGGTACGCAGCGTGCAATGGAAATAAAAATGACAGGCGTAACGCTAAGAGATAAAAAAACGAGCAGAATGAATCAGAGAAGAGACAGGAGGTAGCTAATATTCACATATCAATTAAAAGAAAGAAGTGGACCTGGGCAGGGCATATCATGCGGAGGACAGATAACATACGGACAGTAAGAGCGACAGAATGGATACTAAGGGAAGGAAAACACAACACAGGCGGGCAGAAGGTTAGGTGGAGCGATGAAATTTCGCAAGCGTAAACTAGAACCAACAAGCTCAGGATAGGGCGAATTGGAAATCGTTGGGAGACGTGGACTTAAAATACTCTGATGATGATTGTGACGTCCCCTGCGACATTATGTGCAACTCAGGCACACCTTCGCCCGCAAAACAAGAGCTGCGATGCTTGGAAAGGTTAATGTAACACTCGAACACACAGCCTTCCTTCCAACGTGCTCATTTTCGTTAATTTCTTTATCGCTATAGCCTGGCGTATCTTCGCAGACTCCATCACCAGACAATCGGGCGCAGAAGACAACGCGTTCGTCCGAGACGACGGCACCATTCTTCGGCCAGGTCGACAACGGAGTGTGTTACACAAATGCGTGTGGAACAACGGCCAAGGAGCTTCACGAGTCCATCAACCCTGTGGTGTCGCCGTGCGACAATTTTCAGGAGTACGTCTGTGGACGCCGCAAGTTAGAGGAGGGTAGCGCCTTAGAGCAACTACGTTTCAGTGTGGTACAGGTTAGTGAAACCTCATGAAGACGTTCGAGCTTTGGCACGTTGGTAACAAAATACTGCGCATTACTTGGACATGCAGAGGGCTGGAAATCATTTTTCATTTCCTTTTTATTTAGATACCATATTGTTATTTTGTGGTATTTAGCATGAAGGACGTTATGACAAATCAACATGTGCGATGGGAGAGTGAAAGAACAGCTACGACAGCACCTTGTCGCTTGTGCCCCATCTTTCGCGAAGTTTCGCCATAGTGCGCGTGAACGACAGACTTGCTAAGAATGCTTGTGCATTACTGAACGGATTATGAAAGACATACCGCGCTGATCATGAGTTCTCGACGTGGATTGTGCGGAACCCCTGGGCTACAGAGGCCTCACCTTGGCATTTCGTGAGACACTGGTATATTTTCTTCAGTTTCATATTCGTTAGACATATTTCTTCACAAATGGACAAATTTTCCAGCGTGTAACTCGCTTGTAAAGGTGGCTTCACTGCAATGTAACACCGCTATGCCGTGAAATTACGTCTTGGAAGAAAATTCGCATTGCTGCGAAGCCGCACTTCATGGTAAGGCGGACATATGTGCACTCCGACTGAGTTTATTGTAAAGCCTTGCAGCGCGTTATATGGGATCAATATGGCAAATTCTAAACGTGCCGTATTGTAACGGTTATGATTTGCCCTCTGTCCTAATTCAAATTATAGTTCTACGCTTGGCGTTTGTTCGAAGTTGTGTGATACTTACTACCATTCTCTATGACATTTTTCGCTGAGAGATTGGTCGGGTTCTTTGAGAACTAGTCGTGGCAATAGCAGAATTTCTTGGGAACAAGTTTCTTGACAACCTATCGTGCACAGCATTATCGCAACATGACTGTCGGACTCGCGTCCTTACCGAGTAAACGCGACTTTGATGAAAATAGTCGATTTGTCAAGAATCGCGAGTGGAGACAAAGTGACGCGAAAACACAAAATACTTTCGCACATGTGCGCATGCATATTATTCGCGTTACGGGTAACAGGAGGCATTCTTCACTCTGAAGATCGCAAATATCCAGCTAAGCGCCTCTCTCGTCACGCGTGCGAAATACCTGTTCTCATAATGTATGAGATCGGCATGTCACATCACTATAGTTTGGTTATACGCCGGAAATCTAGTGATCCCTTACTCCTGCCATATCTTCACATCGATCTTGAAGAAACGCAAGCCCAATTGTCTCCACGTTTTCCGCCCCCAGTACTAGTCTTCGTAAAGATGAAAAGGAAAATTCAGCGACGTAACATCGCTTGGGAGGTGCTTGTAACAACTAGTAAACTGCTATTAGAGGTAAAAAAAAAAACATAAAAAGCCGACCGCCGTGTATCTTATGTCACGTTGAGATTCAGACAGTGTCGCTTTCGCTTGTGTGCAGGTAGTTTCTGTCACTACTGCTTTCTCCTGGCGTAAGAAGGGCAAGTGGTGTACCCGCAGGGGCAATTGATAAGCTTAAGCGATATGTGCCAGCCATATAAAGGAAGACACCATTGAAACGTAGTGATTGTATGATGCACTATCTTCTTTTAAGTTGTATATTCTAGATTGTATTCACTATTTTGTGCTGTAATTAGCTTTTTCTGCATTGCATTCATGGATTGTCCTACGCTTAAGGGTGCAACAGCCTCATTAAGGCCACATGAACTTTAGCTTTTGCTCCTTTTTTAAGAAAGAAAGACAAAAAGAAAGGAATATAAACTTCTCCCCTAAATCTTAGAAGCCGCTTAAAGAAGTGCATTCGACCAAGGGTTTATCAGCATAATATTGCCACTGAGCCACCATGGCGGTGAAACATGTAACCTGACAAAATTCACACTCGGTTCTTTTGTGCCAGCAGAAAGCGTTTCTTTAAACAGAAATAGCATCATTGTCCTACAGAGGTGTTCGCTAAGGAAGTCATCATCGCTTTAAGAATCATACATAATACGTCACTCACCGCTGCCCATTTCATGCTTGTTTCCTTCAGATATAGCAATCGGGCTCGCTTTCCAGTACCTGATCAGCGGTAGATCCATGACAAATGTAGGACACGATAAAAAAATAGAAATAAAACGTCGAATAAATGCGAATCACAAGGAAACATGCCGACGCATTTCACCTCTGTTCTTTCCTGGTGCAATGCTGAGTGAAGAAGGTGTACGACGAGTTCGAGCACTTCAGAAAAAAGAAGCCTGTTCAACCGACGGACGCCCGCTACAAGGCCTCATACCTGTTGCTCCTCTGCCAGACACGCTTCTTGATGGATGACACTAGAGGTGCCGAAGTGCTCGCAGAGTTTGCAAAAAGTGAGCAGCTCCACTTGGAAGGCCCTCCCTCCAACGTTGCCACAAGACCAGAGGACGTGCTGGCCTTACACGTGCACCTGTCCTTTAACTACATGCTTGGGGGACTCGTCCACATCGCTCCTAGTGAGTACTGTGAGCCCATTGGTATGAGGTCACCTTAACGTTCCTTGGGTCGCGAAGGAGCTTACATAAATAGATTGTGAAAAGGAAGCCCCGAAAGCTCTCTAGGTTATAGCTAGGATGGCGTTGGTTCCGAATGTTGCTCGCGCGCGGTCGGTGACAGCTTACGTGATGCGATGGGAGGTGGCGGGAGCTTGATTTACACCCTGGCCAGGGAGGAGGAATAATTTAGGAGGCGTAATTCGGCTTCTTCCACGGTCGTGCTAATGTCACGCGGAAGCGCTGTGGCGGACGCCGTAAGAGAAACGCCTGGTGTACCAGGACCAAACTTGCGCACGGAACGCCGTCAGAGACGCGGCCGCGGATTCGCGAATATGCGGCCACGTTTCTGGTGTATACAACAGGGGAAAAACAGTTCGTCGGGCATCCATCAGGTGCGCTGTGCCACGTCCGCAAACCTACGATATCACGTAGGAAGCTGCGCGTCTCCTCCTCACCCAAGGTGCCATTAACCAACACCACCTTGTCTAGGCGCCGCAGCATTAGCGCGACCGCCATCACTCGCGCTGTCGCAGGCCAGGAGTTTCACCTCCTAAGTTATTTCTCCATGACCCTGGGTAAAGTTTACTGTAATCGAATGGTATAACACACTGTTGTTTAGGGCTGCTGTAATGTAAGTGCGCATACGGGGACCGCATAATGATTTGTACAATATCACACAAATATTCGATGACATCCAGCATATATGCGCTGGACATTACCAAGGGCTAATCCAAGGAAGCCTCATGGGGCTAGTCCTCCCAGAACTTGGACAACCACCACCAGCCAAAAAAAGAAAAGAAGAAAGAAAACCGCCTGCGCGCGTGTGTGTGCGTGAAGGGGGGGGGGAGGATAGGGGACCGCGTCTCGAGAAAACTACGCAAGTTCTCAATTTTTGCATCTTTTAGGGCTCCTATCCGTCCCATGTACCCACCCGAGTTCGTGAAGTGCACGTCGCTGTCACTTGATGACGTTCTAACCTCGAGTCAACCACACACACACACACAGAGACACTGTAGTGGCAAAACTGTGGAGAGAGAGAGAGAGAGATATAGAGAGATACATATATGTCTTTATTGAAGTGCAGAGAGCATTTCAAATTAGGTTAGTAATCTTGTGAAGAGAGAATTATCAAGGAGCGAACCTCGAGGCTACATTATATCGCCATCATTATCATCATGTGCACGCCCGTTGTAAAGCAAAAACCGCTCCCATATTTCTCCAATTAACCAAGACCAGTAATAGATGCTGCAGCGTTATCCCCGCAAACTCTTTGACATCATCTACGCATTTAGTTTTGTGCAACGCCCTGGCCCGTTTTTCTTTTCTTGAAAGGTATTCTGTTGTCCTAACAACGATCGGTTATCTTGCCTTGTCTTTGCAAGCCGTTTCAAGGCCGATTCACGAGGTCACATATGTATTCATAGATGAAACGATGAGATGAATTTCACCGATGCCTTGGCGCAGGCACCCCTGGCTGCCTATCTGTTAAAACGGATTACACGATGGTCCAGCGGAAACACATCTACGGTCAGTTAAGCCTCAAGGACGCGGTCATATACTTGAGCAGTCTGGCCCAACTCGGCAGCGCTCGAGTGACACTGGACCTCTTCAAGGAATACATCGAGCTGCACAACAGCGTCGTGGTTGCCCTGGTATCTGGCGGGATCATCGCGCAGGCCCTCAAGGTAAGGCATCAAGAAGCGCTGAGCGCTCTTCGTCGAAGCTAAAAAGCGCTGCAATGAATGGGACTATTCACCACACTACACAACATTATCTTGAATGACACTGATGACACAACGCAAAACAGCCCAGGTTGGTTTGGTCAAAGTTGATATGTACATACGTGACGCTCTGGAATGCGCAGACGCGCCTTGTAGGTGCGAAAAGATGAAGGGCCCAAACTTAAGTTGTCCATTTCGGCGCGAACATGTCATGTTACATTGTGTAACGCGATTTTTGGTGATCACGTCGCATGTTAGCTCCAAAAATCACGAACGCAATGTCACGTGACATGTTCCCGCCAAAATATCGCATGGCTCTCAAGTGACCTATTCTCCAGCACTATCGGCCAGTTTCGCTGCGATCTACTCTTGCCCCGCGGAATGATCAACTTAGCGCGAAAACACACGGACACGAGAAGAAACGAAACAGACAGGACGGGCGCAGCTCCGACCTAGCGGAGCTGCGTACCTTTTTAAAGGGGGGCTATGAGCGGGGGGGGGGGGGCGAAGGGTTGGTTGGATACGGAGTTATTGGCTAGCACTCCTAGGACCTACCAATGAGATGCGTGAGTCTGAGTTCACCAACATTATGGTCATAATGTCCCCCTTCTCAACGATTTTCTGAGAACAAGCCTATTCCCAACGCATTTATGCCTTTCTTAATTGCAGGATCCTGCTGTGGTGCACACGAAGGCGGATCGCGTAGTCATAGACGGAATAGGTGATACGGCGTTCGCCGATGCAGTGGCGACCAAGACTCCTTACCCTCGGCACGCCGCCGTAGACATGGACACTCTGGTGCCGTTGTTGCTGGCGGCTGTATGGCGTGAACTAGGCTCGGCAAGGCTTTACGTATGGACAAGTTGGAGTGTGCTGGATCAACTGGCGCCTTATGTGGAGCCAAGCATCGCCCGGACTGTCCAATACGTCGATTTCACTTTTACATGCCTGCAAAGGGTCGGGTACGCGCTCGGTGTGCCCCTGGCTGCTATTTCCATACTTCCCAGGTGAGAGGATGTCTATATAAAATGGGAATAACTTCGCGAATTATTGACTTTCGCATATACACAGAATGGAGCAAACAAACAATTTGTGTCGTGCATTGAATAGAGGAATGGACTCCAGAAAAAAAAAGCAGTTATTCAAAAGCGTAGCTTGATGATCCCCGGGGCTCAGAAGAACATTAATGCAAACATGCATCACAAACCTACGAGCCGCAAAGTTAATCGGATAACAACAAACGTAATTATTGGATACTTTCAGCAAATAGTAACTTCACGAAAAGGGTACAAGACAGGTACTAGTTCGTTTCTCCATACCCTACAGGACATTGGTTGGAAAAAATAATGATATGCACGTTAATTTCCCTAAAGAAGAGTTCGTCTTTTCATCTTGTCGTTGTCACCTAATAAAAATCTCACATAGTGCAATCTCATTCGGAAAACACAAGGGAGTAAATTTACTGCCGTCGTTACTGCTGCTTTCACACAGTGCGAAACATTCGTCTGCTTTTGGATGCAGTCGCAAATGATCCCACTGGTGCAGACGTGGATTCACAATAAAGCATGCATATGAAATGTGACAGGGTACGCTGCACTACGTGATTAACACAAGTATTCACACCAGTAAAGTGTTCACACAGTTATGTTTTGAGTGTGACAGCTCAAGTGGAGCAGATCTACTTTCTTCATGACCAAGCTCAAATGGCTTGTAAATGCCTCATGTAGTGTATACGAGACAGAACATGTCGATATTTATCTTTTTACATATTTGTAGCTTGCAACAGTAATTAAAAAAAAAAACCTTTTGGAAGCCATAAGAAATGGAAAACGTTTTAAACGTCGACGTAGTGTTGAAGTGCGTACAAAAGCTTTTTCTCGTAGGCGTTGTACTGAAGTAATTAGCAAAAGCCTTCTGATCCCGCGCTGCGCACTGGTTTTGATAGGCGCCGCCGTATACGTTTACTGGAAACCTGGAAAGCGTAATTAAATTATGGCCATCCTGACTCCTTTAAGAGGGGTCAGAGTATCTAACCCACGATGCCGGCATACGGTAACAAAGAAAAAGGGGAGGTGGCCACTGCTGGTCCGCCTCAACCTTCTGTCATCCAATCTGTTTACCCTCAGATTAAGCCACTCCCTAGTGGGTTGTCCCTAATCTCGACAGCAGCGTCTTTGCAGTTTAAACAGGCCTTTTGGCATTCTTTCCCATCATGGCTCTCCCTCTCCTTATCCCACGCTCTCAGATATTCTCACAATCGAAATATCGGTATCGTAGCAGCCCTGCGGCATTCGGGCCATCTCCCACGCTCATCCAGTCGAACCCTGTCGTTCCAGGAAACACAGCGTGTCTTCGCCTTTCCCGCAGTTCGGACCGTGCACTGCTGCGACTCACCCCTTCGTTCCAGTCGGCGCGCCGAAAGCGCATGCTGGTCGTTAAAGAATTGGTTGGGCCAAGCGCATTGTCGCTTCAAGCGACGGCGCACTTTTCATGCATTCTCCTCCTACGCGTCCGAGCTGCTCTTCCCCGAAACGGCCACTGAGAGGACAAGTACGGTCGCGCAGCCGCGACCCCCCCGAGCGACGTTCAGCGAAAGGGAAGGGTCTCGTACCAGGAACCCCTGGGGGCCAGCGTGAGAGACCAGCCGCTCAATGGAAGCCGTTTGCTTTCCATTGATAATTGCCGTCAAAGACCATGCAGAGAGAGAGCCGAGAAAGAAGCTTTGTATAGCGTACGGTGCTACGCCGTCCCTTCTGCACGATCGCCTTATGAGCGGCAACACAACAGTCACAATAATTCAGAAGAGCTGGAAGAGTGTAAGATAAACGCTGTTTGCCGGAGTTTAACCGTGTTTTATCAACCTCCCATTTCTCTCCATGACGGGTGGGGTAGTTTAGATTCCTTGCACGCAGGTTGGCCAGACTGCGTAGATTTTTTATGTGCCTAATAGTTTCTGATCTGAATTTTCGGCTTAATGCATAATTATATAGCTGGTGTACCTTAATTATTCCTATACAAAACCAAAATGGCAAGGTTTCCACGGGCGAGAATTGTAAAACCACGGGCGGGTAGCTGGAAGTGCACCCCGGCTAACGAATTTCACTAAATTTAAAGATACCTACCGAAATATACCTGCATGTTTAGGGAGCGACCTCAACGGGATGACTCACCGCAGTATTTCAATATGTTTCATCGTCATAATTGTTATCCGTAATCATTGTTGCTGTCGTTTAAATACAGCGCGCACCACTGAGAATTTTACTTTATTTATTTATTATATTTTTTTGCCTGCGCATTTTTCTTCTCCAGCCAGGTGGTATTGCAAGACGTGGAGACAACAGCCCACTCGGTTGTTGAATGCCTGACCATAAATGCGTCCCGCTGGCTTCTACCATCCGCTGCTTCAAGAAAGGATACCAAGTTTGTCGTGGGATTTCCGCCGGAAGAGGACACCTTGGAAAAGATGAACTCGCGCTACGAATCTTTTCTAGGTAAGGCAACAGAGCACTGCGCATTATTTCTTTCCACAGGATGAGATATGACAGCACTGTCCCTGCAGTCCTTCGGTCTCTTAGGCTTTAGTTTATTCCTTCCTTCGCTGTTACCTGTTCCTGTACTACAGTAACCATTCTCAGCAAGCGTGCCCGTACACTGTACCAACGCCTAGGAGGCGCTGACTGTATGCAAGAACGGTAAGTCCTGCGAGGTAATCCTGTGTCAGTATTCCTACATGAAACGGTCCCTCGCGAAGGTGCGCACGCACTCTGTCTGTGGTTGGTACGGACCAAACACGGGCAGAGTCAATGTCACACATTCATTGGCCAATGAATATGTGACATGCCATCATTGTGAGACGCAGGAGCCATTGTTGGCTGGTTTGCACAAAACTGCCTACATTAGGACACAGTCTGGCAACGAAACCTTCAGGTTATTTCCATGGTTACTTTCTGGCTTCTCCGCACGTCTACTTTGGCGCACGGTAACTCCGCTATTCAGTTTCGGTTGATGGCTTTTAAGAATAACTGCTTCAGTGTCCAACGTCTTCACTAAGTTATTGGCTAGAATGTTCCAACCTGTCAGAAGCTCTATGCGAGATAATTTATGTTTCGGTGCACATAGGGTAACTTATTTATTTGCACCTTAGCAATGGCTTGAAGACCAAGGAAGGAGGAAAGCGTGTCCTTTGTGCTATATTGCTGTGTATTGAAAATATCAGTCCTTTTTCAATAATAAAAACTCTAGCTGTCATGTCGGTTGTGTTCTATTTGGCTACCAATGTGGCGCTAATTTTAAATCGCGCTGTTATCTTTGCCTTAAGTGCAGTCTCCTTTCCGAACGCCGTATTCTGCGTCATATACCTTTGTTGTTCCGTGCCGTGTTCTATGTCGTGTTCCTAACGGCGAGCCTGAATCTTATGCCGCTATTCTCCAATTTGCGCGCTAGAGAAAGTAGGACTTAAAGGACAAGCACAAGAAAATTTGTTTCGCGCGTTATTATGACGCTCAGTTACTCCTTTGCACCAAGGATCATATATTAGGAGTTTGGAAAATGTGGTGCAAGACAAATGTGTAACCCTTTTCTGGTAAAGACCCCTTACTGAAAAGGAAGAAGATATGCGGACATTGTTATGAGTGTAAAGGCGCAGTTTCCTGCACAGTGCAACAGCAACACGAAAGCTGCGGCGATACTCACTGGTCGGTGGTACTATTGTGGCTTTCTAAAACGCTTCTGACAATTAAGTGACGAAGCAAAAGTTGCCTCGAAGCGAAAATTTACTGCAGCCACACTTTCAACGCGTCGCACTGGCTTCGCGCTTGATATCCCCACTACCGTAATGTCGTTCTTGTCTCAGGCAGCTTTGCTTGCATTTGTTTTGGGTGATACGTCGTCCGCGAAGCATGCCTGGTCTCTGCCTTACATAGCTTAGGGCCACCAGATTCGAAACTGATGAGGATCACTCGCACGCCGTTAAGCTTTGATATCTTTGTTTCGCATAGACCAGATGCATTTTTTTTCGCAATTTGTCATCTTCAGCTACAACAAGAAACGCTTTCTTCTTTGTCGTGGCAAAACACAAAGACAACAACGTACCGTGTACCACCGGAGCAACTCCTTGCCGCAGAGTGTCCTTCAACGGAATCAGAAGGGGTTCTGTTTGAAGGAATTTAGTTTACTCGCGTATCGACGATTATAAGTGCAAATCGCCACTTTTTGTGAGAGTATTTAACACGTTTACCATTGGTGTACGCTTATTAGGCGAATAACCTCATGTGGTGTTACCGCCTGCAGACATTGTAAGCCTCAATTTCCTAAAAGACTGGCTGGACGTAATGAAGACCAAGAAGGCGCAACTCAACGTTTCCCACGTGCACTTCAACCCGGCCGATGTCGACATCCTCGTTTCCGGAGACGGGCTGGTAGTTGTTCCCGCCGGAGCCATTTTCGCATTGTACCGAGAAGGCGACCTTCCCGCGATCAACATGGGCAGACTTGGCGAGATCATCGGCGCCCGTTTTATGCAGAGGTACTTTCCCCCTTTTTTTCTGAGCGCACCGTGACTGCATGTGGCCGACGTTCTTTCCAGTAATGTCCCACGTGGAAAATTTCCCCTTTTCGGGAAATTCTCGATTAATTGTAGCGGGAAATAAAAAAGGAAATCTTTGTGACATGCAAAAAAGAAAAAAGCTTTGGAATTGTGGAGCCAGTATAACAAATTGTGTAAGTGAGCCATCCGTCGCCAGATATTCAAAACACATCACTGTCGCGGCATGGCCTCCGAGATGGCGTCATCCGATGCTCGGTGTCGATGACTCGCAAATATCGCTTCCGCTACGTGTAACAAGCGGAAGAACGGCGAGTTCTTCACATATAACTGTTTGAAGATGTTTCGAAGGCGAACTCGTCAATCCACAGCGGTATATATGTCGAAGCGACGAAAGAAGCTTATAAAAACGCGTACCTGTTTTTAAAGTTTTGTCCTGAAGAACATCGCGGTTTTCACTTCGCTCTTCTGGGAACGTGTTTAAATATACACGTTCCTGTGCATGTTTTCTTGATGGGAACCCAAGGGAATTTAGGGAAACTTACTCGAGAGAAAGGTGCCCCAAATAACGAATTATCGTCCTTGCGAATGGGGATTCTGCTACCTACACTACGGAACATCATTCCTTCTTTCTAGCATGGTGTCATGAACTGCATGTTTGCGGGTAGACTTGTGGTTGCATATCTGTGTGGTTGCATATCTGTGTGTAATAAGAGGACACAACGAGCAGTACTTGCCCAACAAAGAAGGTATCAAAGATTGTCGTTAGCCAAAAATGGGTGTCAAATGCAACGCAGCTGAAGACTCGCTGTGCGTGTGTTCCGCAGGTTCCGGCTTTCCAGCGTGAAGCCTAAGCCCCAGTGTCTTGCACCGGCCCATTCAAAGACGGAGGACGTGTTCGAAACTTTACTCGCGTACGAGTGTACAAGACACATCCTCACCGCCAGCGGGCACATGAACGCAAGTGCCGCCTTAAAGTTACCTATGCATCGGCACATGACTCCGGCCAGGCAGTTATTTGTTTCGGGCTGCTATAAGGTAAATACCAAATTCACATATCTAGGTACCGAAGGAACAACCTTCCAAAGCGCATTTCTTTGCTGCATTTGTATTGCAGAAAAAGAAAAAAAAAACAGAAAGAACTCGACCGCAGCCCGTAGTACAACTGGACCTGCTAAGCAGGTTGACCTGAAGAAGGAGATGTTATTCACAAACTGCGAACTCCCGGCGTGTGATTACAGTATTCACGGACGAACTTTCTCTAATTATTCATATTAGTTCTGAAGCGCGAACTAATATTATTATTTAAGCACTTTCTTTTTGTTTTTTCGATACATTGGCGTACTGCCAAATATATTGGCCTTTCTTTACAGCAGAGGTTCGCAAATGAGAGCCCGCAAAATCCCTGCCCCCCCCCCCCCCCCAAAAAAAAAATATTTTCCTTTTTTTTTTTACGCTTCACCGCGTAGCACTAGTGTACCGCGGCAAAGCCAATTTTGCCGCATGACACTAATGTATTGTTGCGAAGCTAGCTTTCCACAGTACACTAGTCTTACGCGGTGAAGCATACTAAGAGTGGGAAGGGACCACAATCTGTCCCAGGTCACAGTACACAAGTGAGCGTATTTTCTATTTACTGAATCCCGGGCCAGTCCTCCGGCGACCCACCGACGCCTCACTGACGGGCATTACATCATTATCACGTGATTAAAAAATCCCCGTGGTTAACCTGGCCCGCCAGCTGTCCAAACGAAATCGTTCGGGCGGTCAGGGGCCGCCCGCGGTCCACTCGGTACGCGAAAAACGAACGTGCATCCGACTGGTCCAGGATCGGTGGGCGGGGCTTCCGGGAGGTCCCCGTGAAAAACGAATGCGCCGCAGGTGTCTTGGGCAGTGTGCAGCCGTCCGGAACTTGTAAAATTAATGCGCCCGGTGGCAACAGGCCAAACCACACCGGCACTAGTGCGTCTAGCGAGCGAACTTTTTCGGCGCCTGGAGGAACCGCGGAAATTTACACGGGTGCCACTGCTCTCTAAGCATACAGGCCACCTATCCTTGCTTTACGACAACATTGAATAACTGCGAGTGTTTTAGTAAAATGTGTAATTTTCTTGGGCATCGTTTGCTGTACAATCAACTTGGTTTTTTGCCTATGGCTGATGAAAAGATCTTCAAATGCCAAAATAGCATTTGTATCCGAAAAATTTGAAAATAACTTGGTTCGCACTTCGTTTTCACTTTTTTAATTCGCTGCAATGTCAAAATTTTCCTATTCGAAAACCCTGCTGATCTCCCCATTGTGGGACCTGCTTCTGGAACCGCGACAGCAATTCGCATTGCCTTGCTTGGTCTCGGTTATTACCTATTTCGCACCATATGTAGTGTTATTTTATGGCCCTGCAAAATTCTCGTCCCCCCCCCCCCCCTCTCTTTTTTAATGTTACTTCAAGGGGTGCTCCATCGCATCCACCGGTCCACAACGGGTCCCTGACACATCCACATGTTAGAACCGCTGCTTTACAGCAAAATCTTGAAACACACGACGTGCGTTTTTTTTTACTTAATTATCGAAGCCCCCATGCCTTTTCACAACACATGTTAAGGACGGATATCTCGAAAGAGGTGCTTTGCTTATGCACCCTCAGTGAGCATCAGTATTGATCACATTCAATTCTCAATCACATCTCGCGCCCTAAACTAAATAATTAAACAGAGAACGAGTCTTGGGCGTAGTGATACAAAGTGCAAAACTGAGCTGCCTGTCTTACATTATGAAATGTGTACGAAGTGCATGAAAGCTGTTTCACACAAATGATTAAGAAAATAAAACCAAGTGACTGCATTAAGTAGAAAGTAGAATGTGTGAACTTCCAGCACCGCACTCCAATTTCGAGCAGAGCATGTCCTCGTTGAGCGTCGGTGCTAATACTTTCAGGATCCTCAATAAAGACAAAATAAGAATGCGCGGGCCACATGTGCAGACTTGTCCATTGACCACCTCGGCCGCATATATGGGTCGTTTTCGAGCACTATTTTATCACTCTTTACATCTACGTTTGAGCACATCGCGTTTGGCCAACTCTGTCATAGTGCACTCGCTATTTACGTGACATTGATTACTTGTTTGATTGTTTGTTTGTTTGATTGATTGTTGCTAGTGTTTCCACGTATGACGCTAATTTCAAGGTCGTTCGTAAGGCACACTCATTTGGAATCGCTGGCACGCGTAACGTGCTGCAGAGGAGGAAATTCCAAAGAAAAGTTTCACTTTTGCCTATAGACGCTACCTTTAGCCTTTTTCTTAGCCAAATGTAAACACTCCGCCTTATTTTTATGTGCCAGTGATCATAACACATTCCGTATTAGCCGAGAAATATTTAGGTTCCGTTACTCATCACACGAATTGTTCCCGTTATTTGAAGTCGTATAACACACTGGAGCATTGTGCATATACATACACGTGAAGGTGTAGTAGGAAGCTAAATCGACATTTAACGCACGCAGTTTTGAACTTGCGTGCACACGTTACCTATAACATGATCCTCATATTAGTCAAATATATAAACAAGCCTAATCATCGAGTTTACCGAGAAAGCATAAAGAAATCCTAATACGAACCCCTCATAAAATGTGAAATATATTGGAATCCAACTAAGGTACAGTAATTATTTGCAGAGCCCTAAATTATCCTATCCCAATAGCGTTTCCTCCCGAAATGCACATAACATTTGCATTAGATGTGCCATATCATGTGCGCGCGTCGCGCACAGAATGTTCTCCGTCATCACAAATGTGTGGCAAGTTCAGTTCAGTTGAAGACATGGCGCAAACCTTTCTGCGGTTCGTGACATAGGCTTGTAACAAACTGAAAC
Source organism: Hyalomma asiaticum (assembly GCA_013339685.2). Taxonomy (NCBI): domain Eukaryota; kingdom Metazoa; phylum Arthropoda; class Arachnida; order Ixodida; family Ixodidae; genus Hyalomma; species Hyalomma asiaticum. The sequence goes on from CM023485.1 coordinate 60,557,149, forward strand.
TCTCCAAAAAGTACGCGTTTCCACAAAGGACAGAATTTACTAAGATACTTCAGCTACTGTATAAACGGATCCGATTTTATGCATATTAAAGGACGGCTAGTGTCTTCAGTTCTCCCAAGGCATTGGATAAACTTTGTGAGCAATTCATGACACATAATGAGTTGCAGGGAGTGTTTTCAGAAACCCCGTGCTTGCGGTTATTAAAACGTTTCACGATGTGGTACAATGCAATGCTGAGTTTACCGCTACGTTACCTCTTGCTTCCTTGTTTAGCTACGTGTGCAAAGTGTCTTGTTAGCTATGATTCTTTGTGATTCCACTCCCTTACGTCTTTCAGTCTTTTGGGGTACCTGAATACGGCGCTTTTTCAGCAGGTGGAAAGCGGTGGTTTAGCAGTGTTCACATGTGGCAACCCACTCCACACTCTATGACGTTTGCGTGCATTATCACCAGTAGAATCATCTCGAAAAACGAAAATATTAGGCGTCGTAAATACTTTTTCTCTTTTGTAGTAGGAATATATGATACTACACACGAAACAGTGGGACACTGCCTTGGAGGAGGAGCGGACCCAGATAGTAAGCTCTTACAGCCGAGACTGTCGTTAGTGTGCCTGTCCTTCCACTCGCTATTTGAAGCCAATAACACATCTTCAAAAGCGTCTTGCTCAGTTGTTTCGTCAAGCCTTGCCGAGGTAGCAGGTAGCGTTCGGCTTCCGAGTTCCACGTTTGAAGACCCTGCACCTTCACCCCTTTGGAAGGCGTTTTGTTGGCTTGTAATTAATAGCCAGAGCAACGACGGGCACAGCAACGACAGTCTCGTCTCTGACAGATCACGATCTGGGCTCGCACCTCTTCCAAGACAGTGTCTCACTTCTGCGTGCATAGCATTATCCCCGCTACTCTTTTGTTCTTGGATAACCGTGGGAACTGGCGTACTACGTTTCTAGATGCTTATTTCTGCAGTGACTATTCGGGTGCAGAATGAGCACACGCTGTACGTTTGTGCAGAGATGCCTCACCAGGAACCTGGGCACGGAGGCCAACTGCGATACGGGTGCCTTGCGAAGGCTGCGCCCATTCGCCGACGCGTTCGCCTGCCAGGCGGAAGAGCCGGCCTGCGAACTTCCGTAGTGCGGCGAGGGTTTCGCCGCCGATACGACCCTGACCAGTGAAAGTTCCTGCCCGGGTCGTTCATGACGTATCTTTTTTCTCCGAATATTCGTGTACCCATGAAATTTCGAAATGAAGCCTTATCAAGAGCCCTCCCGGAAGCTCATCCTGCCTGCCGCTGAAGCCGTCGGCACGGACTTTTCAAATAGTTCACGCACAAAATAGAGCGCTCTTATAACAAACCATGCCATGCAAGTACTGCTTTTATTGTTAGTGGTCGCCAAACCTTTAAAATGCTCGCTTGATAGCGTACTGATATATTCGCAGAATTGGATTACTAGAATGGGCTGCATTGCCCTCAAATACTGGTAGGAAATATGCCCCATGTATATCATTACAGTAGAGACATTACATACGATAGAATGCCGTATTCAAGAGGATGTACAGTTCTTCATTAAAACTAGATGATCCTTCCAAGTCGCATTCTAGAACAGTTCGTATGCAGCTGCCCTCTGAAGCGGAAGTTGCCTCGGGGCTTGATGCCTTCCTAATATAACGTTGAATAAATCTGAATAAATTATTCTGGGGGCACCCACTCAAAAAAAAAAAAAGCATTCGGAGAGGTTCATTTTGTCACATTTTTGTTTGCGGCATTGCGCCATTTCTTTGTACTCCTGTGAAACAGTACACGGGGGATCGTTGAACACGAGCACGACACTACATTACGGATCATTTGGCAAACCATTGTCTCAATGCTTACATAAAGAGTACATATATTTAGATAGACGAGCGTTTTTTGTATTTCGCCTCCATCGTAATGAGCCCGGGAATCGAACCCGAGACCTAGCGTTCTGCAGCTTAGAGCACTAGCCAATGCGCTACGACGCTAGGTCACCACCAGATTGGAGCCCAACTTCGGGAAGGTGTCGGCCGTAAATACTTCCCGCTGTTGTAGCACTAATACAGGTACTTTAAGCTGGGGAATAGCGTGAACATCTCTGTTAAAGCCATCCATTCAGCTGTGATTCAAAAAAGTCAGTGGGGCATGGTTAGAGGAGGAGGTGCTCGTCATCAACTAGCTAGACGTCCTTTTATACATATGCGACACCACCATGGCGGCGAGCCAAACACTGCCAAAGCAAAGCGTACTGTACCTCTCATCGTTTTTGTTATAGGCGATATCTGTCACCGCAATGCAGAAGCAGTCATCATGAGCCCCGCATTTCTTTTTCGTTCGTGTACGAAAAGCAAAACAACGACACGTACCAACACTGCCGCTGCTGCTGCAGTTGCTACGGTCACCATTGCCACTACAGTGCTGTTATGCTACTTTATACAACTATAGGGTGAACAGGAGTGGCGAGTACCTCACGAGCATCGCCACGTGGATGATCTTTACCACCCCGCAGAATGTTTTTCGCACCATCACATTGATAAACTGAGCTTTACCTTGAGAAGCATCCAATCGCATGTCTTTTGGTTTCTGTAAGGATTGTGAAGACGCAATAGCATGTCTGGCAGCTTTACATAAATTTGTGGAAGCAACCTCAAGATTACACTGCAAGTTTTGTCGACTACAGAGTTTTTTAATCTTTATTTGTTCTGTAAGTTTGCGAGCCTTTAAAATGAAAGTATTGGTCGCATCATCAATTCTACCCTTCCTTTGTTATCTTCCGTTATAATCAGTTTTAGTTTTTATTTCTCGTTCACGTAGGTTTTTAACCACGGTGTGACCCGCCCTACTCTTGTTATTAACGACAGTGTGACCAACCCCCCTCGTCGATATGTGCCAGTTATAGAGGCTCGAGCTGGTGGTTGCTGTCCGTGCCTTGTCGAATGCATCAGATTGTCGTTTATTCTTCCGCGTCGTCTGCTAATAAATCAGCAAATGCCGTAATTCGTCCACGGTACACCTTCGCAGACGCACTCTATACCGCTCGCAATGCCCGGCAACGCAAGCGGCACTCCTACAATCGCGAAGCCCATCCTGGTCTGTGGACAGGCCTTGCGTCATCGAGGCTCACCATCTTCTCCGGTGCAGATAACAAAGGCGTTGTACTATTGCATTACCTCACACGTGCGAGTGATTGTCGAAATAAATGGGACGATGATAACAAGTTGAGCGCGTTGCATTTTATCTCTAGGACCTTACGGACATGTTTGCTAAACCATGAAGCCGACCTTACTGCGTGGGCCTCAGAAGTTTCGGCCAGTTAGCGGCACGAAACATACGAGCCGAACAGCACTGGCGTACACTACCCTAAATGATAGCAGAATATTTCACAAGCCACTGTGAAGGCACTGTTGACCTCTGCGAGTGGGTGAACGCGTCGGTGCCAGAGAAGAAAACGAAGCATAGTTAAGGATATTCAGTACGACGCTTTCCGAATGTCATTATCCATGAGTCTCTCACTTTCATTGAAGTCATGGAATTGTGTTATAGTTACGAAGAGTCTCGCAGAGAACGTCATCACGCCAGATGTCTCCCTGCGCATACTACGAGCTATCGCATCGGAAGTGACCACACTCTGCCATATCCCTGAAATCAATCAACTCGCAAATAGATGGGCTCTCCAGCTACATTTGTTGTCTTGCACGTTGGAACTACATCCCACTTTGGCACTTACGATTCGCGATTTTATCCAAGAGCAAGTCATTCATTCTATTCCTCAAGCCTGTGAACCAGCGCCAATCACTGCGCCTTTCACGTACGCCGATGCAGTTGCCCAATCAAGTGCACCCCTACTCCAACCAATGACACACGTTCGGTGACCGTTCATTGTTTTGCTTCATGGCGGTGCTGGTCACGTGACGAGACACTGCCGTCGTCGCATGCGTCCCTTCCCGAACATTCAGCAAGCATCACTCTTCTTTTCTACATGTTAATTTATGAAAGAACTCCGCAGAACTCATTTGCTATTTCATGCCCGTGTGCTTCGAGTTGTCGTTAGGGTCATCCTCGCGCTGTCAATCACTAGCCTCCTGGTTAGATCAATTGGCAGAGCGAGCGTCCGGTAAGGCGTTGGTCGCGGGTGCGAACCCCGAACCAGGAAGAATTTTTCGGCAACTAGGAAGCTTTGATTTCTAAGAAATCCGTATGGATTTCCTTGTAGCCTTGTGCTACGAACAGGTGGATGCTAATTTTCCCTTTCATAAACGTTACTCCACCTTGCGGGTTTCCGCAGAACCCATTTGCCATACATGTTTGTTTAAGTGCGCGGAAGTGCTTTCCCGGCACACAATCGTCACTGCAGCTAGTGTGGTGTCAGATCCTGGCGCACGCTGTACAGTTATTCTCGCTAACAAGAATAACTATACAGCGTACGAACGAACACCTAATCTGTCCACATTTAGAGCCGCAAGAACCGAGTCGTCTCAGGTGCGCAGCCAAGCGGTCATCGCATGCGCATTAGTTCAGTGCGGGTTGTTGGCCTAAATAAGCGGGCCAGTGACAGGGACGGCGCCAGAGGGCCAGCGACTGGCGTTCACCCCGGGCGCGTGTGTTTGTGTGGCGCACAGCTATACCATCACCCAGGTGACCCAACTCGCCCGCACTTCCTGGGAACGCTCACTGATTCGCTCGCGCGGCACGTCTATTACGAATGGGCACGGGGAAATCCCCTGGCGCTGGGTGGGTCGCAGTTTACTCGGGCATCGCGGTGCTTCTTAACGGCGCTTTCTACTGGAGCAGTTAGCGATGGTGACGGGCATGGCCAAAGAAGCTTCGAGTATGTACATAAGTGCAGGCCTTAGCAGACGCCACGGCTGAAGAATGGGCGCGAGAATGGGAACGAGAGAAAAAGGGCGGTTCTCGCTTCTGCGTACTTTTCCGGCCTCTGGGTATCTTTAGACTTCGAAGAAAAATGGCGGATACACCTATAGGGCATCCTCGTATCCTTCACTGTACCGCCACTCGTACGCGTTTGCAACGCACTTGTTGCGAACGAGCGAGCAATAGCACGGGACTGCGCGCATCGGTTCGCAATTCATGTGCGTAGGGTAATGACCCCTGAGGTCTCTTACGTGTTCTGGCGCTTACCTCGACAGTGGTATAAGCGCTGGCGATCGTGACCAAATCGCTGCTTGAGTGAAAACGCCTCCCAATGAAAAACTTGCATTCGGATGCGCTTGTGACCACGTGAAGCATGCTGATGACATGAGTACTAACAGGGCTTTCCAGTGTTCACATGCGAAAGGGTTGAAGTTTTACCGTCACGAATGTAGTCACGAACGTAGCACTCCTAATTTTACACATATCTCACTCAGTAACATGCAGCGAAGTGTGCAGTGCAAATAAAAAGTCCTTGGAGTCGTTCTTTCAATCCAAAAGTTCATCCAGAGGCGCTAATAAAATCGCAATTCAGACTTTGTTGCAGTAGTACATCGCACTATGAACGTAACAACATCGTGCTTGTATTTAGAGCAAGCAATCTATAGGGCCGCGCTTGTCGTAGGATGTGAAGCTCGTGCTCACCCTTTTACCAAATACCCGCTAATGGCAGGGTGTCGTTGGAATGTACGAGGGAATGTGCGATATAAGGCATTTTGTGCGATGAGGCTAATGCGGTCGGTATACGCCGTCATCTATATGTCCAGATGACCGCAATGACCGCACCAAGGAACAAGAACTTTGTAATGTGTTCTTTGCGAAGGCAACATGGGGAGATCGAAAGTCTACATCAAAAAAAAAAAAAAGAAGAAGAAGAAGAAGGGTAAGAAAGGGTAAGAAAGAAAGCGGTGCAGTGTAAATATTTTTACAGCCTAAAGGGCTATTTTTATATCCCATGGGCGCCGCCGCTACTTTTCGGGCCATAAAATATTATTGCATACGGCAGGAAGCTCTATATCTAATGCCGCAACCCCCTTTGTAACGCACTGACGGGTCCTTACAGGATAAATAAACGCGAAGAAATGAAAGAACTAGGTACGATGCGATGAGAAAATAGGCAGGTGAAAATTGTAACAATTCTGGCCACTTAGTGTGCACAAAGATACCTTACACGAGAACTTGACTGAGATGCTTATAGGAAAGTTATGTTATTGCTTTTTTCGTGGCCATTGTTGCTGCTATCACCGTTTTTTAATAGCGACAACTACTCGGAAGAGCGGGAAATAAATTTTAGTTTGTGGCCAGGCTTGCTTTTTCGTCGTGCATATAGGTGCGTGACATCCTTATTCCAGATATCCACGACATACAGACAACCCGCAGACCATGTCTGTCAGTTGAAGTTGGTCCTCGAGACAACGTGACATGGGCAGCGCCTTTCATTGGCCTTCTGGATACTGTCTTGCGATTTCTTCCTCAATAGATGGGACGCATGAGTTATATTTACCTCCACGTACAACATGGTGCAGGCTGTGCTCGCGGTGTGGGGCCAGTATTTGGAGTCGCTGCTCGGTGCCGAGATATAAACAGGTGCCATGGTTTCTTTCCTTCTTTCTTTTGTTTTCTTTATTTCGCTATTTCTCATTAAATAACGAACGTGCTCTTACATTTTACATGTTTATTCATTTTTTTTTTCGATTCATTTAATTGTACTTCATTTCATTTTTCACCCTGTCCTCCTGGCGTGGTGTATCAGGCATATATTTCTCTAGGATTCAGCTCAGATCATATAGTATTTCCCCTAGTTTCTCCATTTCTTTTTCGTGCACTCGTTTCTCTCTCCCGTTTTCCACATCGCCCACGTATTTTGAGGCGATTCGCGATCGATAATTTAGGCCCAACTTGTCCGAGCTTGCATCTTGGTGAACCCTGCATGTCAGCCATGGTCAGGGCTCAAAATGCGCGCTTGTGAGTCTTAAAGGTCAGACGATCGCTTTGTATGTATACCTAAGCCGCCGCCAAGAGTTCTTGCGTCACAACAGTTCTGAAACTTCGCCTTAAACTCCGAACGGCCTGGGGAGAACCTTTCTGAGAAATCACCATGTAGGGACATGACCAATAGTTACGACAGACAGACAGTAGTCACGGCATGCGATAGATGTGATCACTAGCCAGCTAAAGCATACGCTTCGACTATTGAAACGCAAAAAAGAAGAACGATAATGTGCTTGAAACTACCGATAATCGTGGCCTGTTTTGAGTGAGCGCCCAAGTTTGTTGTGGCGTTCCGTTTATAGAAGTTACGTGGTTCAGCACATACACTTTATCTCTCGCACATACCACGTACGCCACACGTATAACTAATCGCTAAGCTTTAAAACGCGGAGCCCTTGATGCCGCATGTTTGTGAAAACCAGCGAGGGCTTTAACCGGTATCACCGGACAGCTTCGTTCCTCGCATCATTGCTCTGCATGGAACACATAATTCGAACGTGCGTCGATGCCAGCCACTAAGACGCACTTACCACATTCAGAGAACTCAACGTTAAAAAAATCTAAAGCCGTTTCGCTATGTGAAGATCGAAGGCCATCGTAGCTGGTTTAATTATATGTAGAGCATGAATCTTGCAACGATGACGTCGTAAGGGAAGTGACCATGTGAAGAGAACATGAGACATTTGTTGGCAAATGATTGACGTTTTGAGACTGGCATTTCTATACGCATCGTCATAGACGAGCGCGTTTTCCCAGCCCCTGATATCGGCCCTCTTGATTCACAGACAAAACACACAGGTACACAAATGCACACGCACACACACACTCCCCCCACAGGGCCCGAAGTTTTCGACACCTCACACGGTGTTGCACTGCCTTCGGTATCGGCCCACTTAGCTTTCGGCGTACAGGCGACGGACGGGCGAATTGACTAGTCACAGACGTCTCCGCTACAAAAAATGACAAATTAAAAGGCATACTGCCCACAGGTACGGCGCTGTTAGTGTGCTTCATGTGTTCCTTGTCTCTTTCACGTATTGCGCTGCATTTTCAACCGTCACCTATACGGAAAACGTTGCCCATATTTAAGCCCCGCCTTGCTACGCTCGCGTTGCTGCACGCAGCTGGCTGCTGCGACGCGGCGGTGTCAAATGTACCCTGCGTATTCCGACTAAATATGCGTAGACAAACGAAGGAGCGAGCGAACGTGCGACAAATAACAAAACATATCTAGAAAACCAAAAATGAAGAAATCGGTCTCCAGGCGCTACTTGATTGCGAAATACGGAGTCGCACGTATATATAGGTCTCCTTGACCGACTGCGAAGGAACGGGCACGCGTATACGAGTACGATACAGCACAGTACAGGTGCATATAAAAGAGCTGGGGTGAAACCTGCCTACCTGCAGCGATACCTGCCTGAAAGGCAAATAATTGTCCAAGATAAGCGTGGCGTTTTTAAGACGGTTGGCGATGTGCTTGCGCTGACGTTGTATAATCAGCGATGGTATATACACTACCGCATATACATCTACGCCTATCCCATTTTAATATTACGCATTTTATTCTTCTTTGGCTTTTAAAGACGATAGTCTTTCTTGGGATAATTGAACGCAGAAATTTTGGTCTGTCTGTTTGTCTGTTTGTCACACGATTCAGCCACCCGGCCAAAGTTTAAGCACTTGCCTAACGCCCAGCCATCTTGAACTGAGAGCTGCGTTCATACTTGTGAACATTGTCGATCAAAAAGCAAATATTACGCATATCTGAGGCGCAACATCAATAAGTAAGCATTAGTTGGTGTGTTCCTTCACTAGAAAATACATAGAGATACTTAATTCTAAGGACCCTAGTGTTTCTTAGGCTGCGCTAAAATGCGACGCTATGCACGAAAAAAAAGGCCTATGCCGACGATTTGGTGCTGCCGCCTGGCAGTTGCCCAGAATCCTTGCCCAGGGATTCTGCACAAGCTCATGTTTCCCGACGGCGTTGCCAGATGGCGTCCATATCTCACGCAGCGTAGTACGACCGGAAGAAGACTATCGTCTTTCGACGACATTTACAGCGAAGCACTCAGATACGCGGCCAATTTTTTTGTTACCTAATTTCACGTAACTTGTGTCGCGTATTGAATGTGTTTCCTGTTGTCGGTGTGGGGTCCAGGTTGGGTACAAGGGGTTTTTCTGGCTTCTCACGAAATTCCTCGATTGACTCTGCAAATAACTCTAGGTATAAAGTATCACCATATATTATGATATTTAATGTTTGTGTTAACAGCTATAATAGCAATGTAATAGACAACAGTTACACTACTGTTATCTAGTGGCACGCTTCTTCCCTGCTCTGCCCGATCCCGCACCAATATTCCCACGAACGACGCTTACGGTACGCACATCAGCACACCGTAGCGTGCTTCGCTCTTCGACAGAACAGACCTCTGTGCGCTAACGTGAATGCCGACTTTGCGTCTTACCATGAGCTGCCGTTCAGTCGCCACGGCACTGTCGACGTTCCCGGTCAGCCCACGTTAAGCACGCACCCGCTAAACAAAGACGCGCATCCTGTCTAATACACTTTGCTGAATGCCAAACAATTCGTCAGAGGCAATTCCCTCGCTCACTGCTTCGCATGACACCGATTTCCACAACGCGTGGGATCGGCAGGATTCTTTTTTTTTTTTATTTTAGCCCCCACCCATATTCGGCCGCTGTGGCCGGGATTCGATGCAACGAGACAATGATGATGCACGTTCTGCGTTCCTGGCTATTGTTAGCTTTAATCGATAATAGTGAAGCTTTGGTCACCATGCATCATGACCTGCGCCATACTGCTAGACACGGTGTTGTGATGACTCCGGTTATTATTATTATTATTATTATTATTATTATTATTATTATTATTATTATTATTATTATTATTCCGACGGTAATGAAAAGAGTCCGCGTTGAGGCACGGCATTTCTTTTAAGTCTCGTAAAGAATTTTGATCGTATATATTGGTATATATTATTACGCAAAGGTCATGCGCCTTTGCACGTCATCATCGTTTATCATCACACATCTTTTCGTCATACAGCATGCTGCACCCGAGCTCAAGTCGTATACCAGGCGTTTTCCCCGAAAGCTGCTGAAGATTCTTGAAGATAGTGCTTCTGAGTGTGAATTTGCATTCCTTCATAACTATCAAATCGTGCTAGTTATTATATAATCAAGTAGTGGTCGCTATTTAGCTCTCCAACTATTACGTTAGGGCACGTATTGCAATAGAGAAATCGTAGGTGACGCATTCGCAAGTATAAGCACGAGGAGTACAGGCGTAGTTAGTACTGAGCTACGGAGAAAATAAGTACATACAAGTACAAAAAATGCTAAAAATACATCAAGTGAATACATATGAATAAAATAAATACACATAAATACAATAAATACATAAATACAAAAAAAACCGGAATAACATTTATAAGTACAATATCACTGTTGTGAGTTACGTAGGTGATCACGAACAAGCTGCTTATATAAATGAAATGATGTCGGTGATGCGATGGTACAAGCTAAGTGTTCCATAGTTTCGCTGCAGTATAAGAAAATAAATGTGATCCGTAGTTAGTGCTTAGGCATAATGCATAATGGTGTAGTTAGGGTATGCAAATGGTATAGTTAAGCTATACAACGTAACGAATATGTGGAATTTTGATGTGTTAATGTTACTGACGGGCACAGAAGTGGGTGATGTGAAAGATCACAACCACTAGTCCACTGCGGCGGACCATTTGCATCCACGCACACCAAACAATGCACACGCCAGCCGTCTCTGACCTAGGCACTTTCCTCACTTTTGGCACAAAATAAAAGGAAGGGGGCGTGATCGGCTCGCCGCGCCGCCACGGCTCGGGTTTCAGCCGGGCACGCTCGGCTAACCGAACATGCAAACGGCGAGACCACGATCCCCTTTCGCCCGGCGCTTCGGCCTTGCGCGGCGGCTTCGGTGTCGCCGTCGTTACAGCCGCCGCGAATATTTGCCAGCGAGAAACGTCCGAGGTGCCCCGATATTCCGCCAATCTATCTCGACGGAAACAGGGGGCCCGAGGAACGGCGGAAGCGCCCGCTCTAGGCTTGTTGCGGAAGTTGCCTATACTATATACGTGTCTTTAGTACGACTACTTGGAGCTGGGGGGATCTCTTCATTTATTAGTTTTTTTTTTTTTGTATACTCTAGTCACTATGCTGGCGACGTCTTAACGGCGAGCTGCGCAACTGCCGGGCTGACTGATCTCTGTCGCGACGCATGACGAATTCGCTTGCCGCCGTCGCGGCTCATGTGACACGACCGGCCACGCGGCGGAAGAGACAACGAGAGAGGAGTAAAACAAAAAGCGGCGAACACTCGACGGACGTAATGAAATCATGCAGCCCTCCACAACAGCAACCTTGCGAGCGTGCGATGAAGCGACAGCTTTCTGAAGAGGAAAACACTAAGTAGATTCCACGGGCACGTTGAAACATCTCTAAATTTTTATGCATCGATTGAATGCTTCTGCAAGGAACTATGCAGCATGGATGCATACTATGCGGTTATACAGCCAAATAAGCACGAAGCGATGCGCGTTGCGTATGCGAGCCACGTGATCCCCGTGACGGCGGATTAGATCGGCTCCGTGATCGGCTTATTTTTCGTCATGCCGGCTCGCTTCGCGAAGCTGTCCAGGTTGCTAATGGTTATTGACCGGCACCGTCCATATTGATCTGTAAAGATTTGAGCCAGCAGACAGGTCAAAGCCCAAAGTGCTCACTCCTGTGTGTGCATTTGATGACCACCGTCTATACATTGGATAAGCCCCTGTAAAAAAAAAGGCAGCCCGCGAATTTGTACTTAAGGACGTGAGCTGAAAAGCGGTCAACCTGAAGACTATGAGTCACGGTGAATGGAAAACACATTTAGTCAGCCACTTGAAACGAGACTACGCGTTTATGTGCAATGTTGTCGTGACGCTATGGCGCGTGGCAACGGAAGAGAGAAAAAAATCGCTTTAGCATTAGCCGCATGAAACAGGCCTCCTTGAAACTCAATTTAATTCCAACATTACATTGCGCAGAAACTAAGGTGCACAAAAAAGAAAAACTATCTTCTTTGTTGATGATATTCTAGTTCGACTGCACAACATCTATATTGTTAAGGGATCAGGCGCATGGCTACAGAAAAATTCAAAATGTCTCTATCATTGCAGAACAAACAAGAAACGCATTGCGTGCGAAATTATACCAGAGCCTAAGTTCCACAGGCCGTTCTCTATCGAGTACAGCCTGCAAAATTTAATATCCCTATTTTGAAAACCTTCTCATCAGGAACGTTGTATAACTAATCAGACATTATCATAAACGCATGAAGAGAATAAGGATTACTTACGTTACACAATACCTCGAGAAGCACTGTTACACAACGCGTGTGGTGGGAGTTATATACGGATGCAAGGTACGACGTTATGTACGCACCGAGACACCGTAATGACAACGTAGAGTCGTAGGCAATTACACATTAATGGCCCCACCGTATTCATATCGTGAGATTGGCAGATCAGTTGTTGTTCCGAATGTACCATGGCAAGGAGCTTTGGTTTTTTTTCATTATAAAACCACTTAAAAAATGCATATCCTGCCCAAGTGGCTTCGGACAATGCAATCGGACACTGGACGTTTTAATAAAGGATTTATAAGCGGTATTGTTTGCGAAATTTCCTTCACGGCGCTAACAAGGTAATAACGACATTGGCTGAGATAGTTGCCGTTATCGTCCACAAACATGTAGCTGATAGCTGACACATCTACTATAAAGAATTGGCCAGGAAACCGGTCGGTTATGTAGAGTGCTCGCGAGAAATGAGAAAATAAATTTTCACGAGTCTCAACGCCGAAATGTAAAATTACAGATGAATGAGAGCAGTAGTGTCGATTGTATGTGTCGGCGACGAGAGACACCAAGTTTTCCAGGTTGATGGCTGAATATTGAAAGCAGCCTTGAAAAAGGCAATATTACAACAGCTTAGCCTCGTTAAGTTGTTACTTGGCTTCGTTAAGCTTTACATGTCTCGTCTTGAGGTGACCTTCAAATGTGGTTCCGAGAATCGGAAAATTTACCTACAGAATCTCGATGACTAATTCACATAGTTGAACACCAAATAACATGATATATCAATCCTTAAGTACTTTTATGAGGAATAATAATAGCATTGAATCACGTTAGTGACAGGCATTAATTATGATAATGAACAGGACAGAATGGGGAACAGAGTCGAAAAACACGTGTGGCTCACGACACACGTGGTTGAATGTTAACCTTTGCAGCCTCTGCCAACTTACGTTCTCGTGATGTTCGACTGCCTAAAGTTCCAGGTTTCGACGCATAGGTCCCTCGTTAGACTACCAAAAGCCTTAGCTTCGGCCTTCACGTCTATTAAAGTGAAGATGCAGCGCACGGAACACACATTCATGCACTCATAAAAAATTAAGGGGACACCTTCGCTCTGAGGTGCGAAAACGGTGCAAACAGAGTAGCTCACAGCCATCGCTGAGCTTTATTTCGGTGGGACTGAGTTCGCGGCATCAGAAGCAACCGCGAAGGACACTCAGACATCAAAGCTTGTAAACTGCTGCATCTCTTTTTTTTTTCATTGCCAGTTATCCCCTTCACAGTCGTCCGGTGGTGCGACTATGAGTGAAGGCCGCACGTGCCCAGACCGAAGGCTTCGTGATGAGAACAGCTGTGTCGCCGCGTGGAAACAAAGAGACTCTCGGCGCCGTTTATCCATTGCCATGCTCGGTACGTGTGTTGTGCAGGCTCGAAGCCATTACTGAGTCACTCAGTGCACTCCTGAGCGTTCGCGGAGGGTCCCGTTCAGCGCTATTTATAGAACAATAATACATGCGGTAAGCTAGCCTTGACCCGTCGCGCCGCTGACGCGCAAGTATACGAGTATACCGCAGCGTTTGTGGCAATACCCGCCTTTAGGGAAGTGCTAAGCACGACTCCTGAATGTCTATTCCCGTATATTTGGTTATTGTTATTTGATATATAACCGCAAGCATACAAGGGCACAAGGTAGACGGGGAGAAAGCAGGTTGACAACTGCTACTAAGAGGGGCAAAAAGCATGCCTACTGCTGCTGGATGAGGGAATAAATAACGGAAATAAAGCGAGGCAGTAAAACAGAAAATAAAATTACGGTGACTGAGAGGCCAGCAGGAATACGGAAGCTTTCCGGAAGTGGGAGGCCAAATCAGTTTTTGTTCGGGATGGCTGGCTGCTTACCCGAAGGACGTGGATTCGACCCCGACCGCGGCAATCGCGATGTGGAAGCAGGCGAAAGTGATAATGATAATTGTGGTTTGGTTAGGAAAGGACGCTAATTTCTGCAGCCCAAGTAGGGAGCACGGCTAAGCGTCCGTGGGGGTAGAGGAAAGGGAGTGAAAGAGATAGAAAGGAGAGAAACGCCGTAGTGGAGGGCTTCGGAAATCTGTACCACGTGGGGTTCTTCAAGGAGCACTGACAACGCACAGTACACGGGCCTCTGGCACTTTTGCCTCCATCAAAAATGCAACCGCAGCAGCCGGGATTGAGCCCGCCTTTTTTGGGTGGCAGTCGAGTACCATAACCACTACACCACCGCGGCGGACAGTTGAAAACGGTAGAGGTGCGTGGCTCTGTGCGTTTCCGGTGTTCACTAAAGAACGACAGTCGACAGAAATTTCCGGAGCGCTCCACTACAGCGTGCCACATATCAAAACCAATTTATTTCTGGGGTTGTACGTCCCAAAGCCACGATATGATTATGAGAGACGCCGTAGTGGAGGTCTCCGGAAATTTCGAGCACCTGGGGTTCTTTAACGTGCACTGACATCGCACAGCACACGGGCCTCAACATTTCGCCTCCATCGAAATGCAGCAGCCGCGGCCGGGATTCAGTCCCGCCTTCTTCGGATCAGCAGCCAAGTGCCATGACCACTAGACCATCGTGGCGGGGCCATATAACATCGCAGTTTCTGCACAGAACACACTATCAATTATTATGATTAGTTTTGTTTGGGAAGATACCCTGCTGCGGTGGTCTATCACGCGGCTGCTGACCCGAAGGTCGCGGGATCGAATCCTGGCCGCGGAGGCTGCGTTCCGATGGAGGCGAAATGTTGAGGTCTGTGTACATACATCACTGCACGTTATAAAGAACCCCAGGTAGTCGAGATTTCCGGAGCTCTCTACTGCGGCGTCTCTCAGTCATAGCGCGGTTTTGTGATGCAGAACCCCAGAAATCAATCAATTGTTCGGGAAAGTTGGCGGGACTCGACAGGCCTACTCGCATGGAGCAGAACATACTTGAAAACTGACAAACGTTAATTGTTGCGCCCTTGAGACCAATCGTATTATATTCCTTAATTATTGGTGAACGCTGAGTAATGAATGCGGAAGGCTAAAAAGGAGCGTCTGAGCGACTCAAGGAAGCCGCAAGGATGTTGCGACGGACTGTCCGCGCGTCCTTGGTGGTATAAGCGTCCGCCCACCAACAAAGAGGCCACGTTTAATAACCCATTTAACAATGCTCGAGCAAGCCACAACTAACACGGGGAGGGGACAAACCACTTGCAACACGATTCTTTGTATGCTGCCTTAGGAGCTGTCGGCGGGCCAGCAGACGAGCGTTGTGAATTATGACCTACGTTGAATCATCGCTAATAAAATGGGCACGAACGAACCGGGCAAGGGCGGATCTGCTTTGTATGTTCGTGTTTGTTTTATTTGCGCTGAATCAATTTTGCCCATAATGCAAGACCACCTAGGCAAACAGTCAGTACTTTTAGAGATACAGGAGGCCGAATTCGTAGCGGGAACAACCTGAAGCTAGGCGTTCAGCCTCTTCATGTCCAGCAATACTTACGTGCTAAGACAACCGCAGTGATGGACACCTCCACGACCATTAATTTTGGTGGCAGATGATACCACTCTGCACAGGATTGGGCAGTCGGCATCTCTTCTCAACAGCCTCCTACGGGCAGCACGGGTTGTGTAAGGACGGCGACATTGAGTAAGCTTAATTCTTCCTGCATGTGTTTCAAGGCGACGTCAAACGCCGCCAGTTATAAGCCGACCTATCATATGTATAAGCCGTTCAAAGCCCGACGGGTGGTTATAGAATAAGGCTTTGATTCTTATATAAACCGCTAATATAGGGACATTCTAGTGGACATTAAGAATTCATCGGTGAAGTGACAATATCAGTAGACGTCAAAAACCTTCAGGTATGGTGGAAATTCCCCCATATATCGGCAACCTTCAGACGCGGACTCTCTCAATTATTATTATTATTATTATTATTATTATTATTACGTTGACAGGATACAACGTCTTTACAATGCTTACTTTTTAGAGCTCGATGTTTTTCACAGCTCCCAGTCACTGTTCTGCTCCGAGCTTTGCACTGTACTAACATAGTGTTGTACACTGTTGATACTTTTATAATTTCTTAAAATTTTTTTTTATTTCTTAATTTTTTTTCTTGTTCTGCCTGCGCATAGTTGTATATGTACAATTTTATAGTGTTTTGATCCCTGATATTTTATTATGAACGTTGGCCTATATTGTTTTTATTAATATTTTTTCTGTAGAGTCCTTATTGTATTGTTTTTTGTTATTTATTTTTCCGTGCACCAGTACAAAGACCTTACGGTTGTTCCTGGGCACGTTAAATAAACTTTTGATTATTATTATTATTATTATTATTATTATTATTATTATTATTATTATTATTATTATTATTATTATTATTATTATTATTAGCACAAAATTCTTGTCCTTGGCGATTTTAACACTCCTGGAATTGACTGGACCACACATAACTTTTCTCATTATCATCATTTTTTAGAGAACAAATGGAGCGTATTGTTGGATTTTCTCGCTTTTAATTCCCTACAGCAGCACAATAGTATTGCCAATCCCTGTGGTAACGTCTTAGATTTGTGTATTTCTAATAATCAACCCATCGAAGTATCACTCTCTCACATCTCTCTTGTTCGTCCTGACAAATTTCACCCACCACTCATACTAACACTCTGTATTTCACCAGAAAAACCAAGCTTTCCTAGAAAAATCGACAGAACGCCCAGATTTGCCTTCAAGCGAGGTGACTACGTTGGCTTGTACCATGACTTGTCCTCCACAGATTGGTCACTGGTAACGGACAAGCCCAAAGTTGATGATCAAGTCGATCAGATTACGGAACTTATCTTGACCAGCATGCGCAAGTTCATTCCCCAGTATACACCTAAACGTTGTAAATATCCCTCCTGGTTCTCATCAGAACTTATAAGTGCACCAAAACATAAAGACCACGCACACAGGAAGTATAAATTTTCTCCATCAGCTCATTTGAAGGAAGAATTTTGTCGTTTTCGTACTCTTTGTAAGCGCCTATATAAACGGGATCACAGTGTATATATTTCATTTTTAGAAAAAGCGTGTCTGACAGGCCAGCTGAGTTTTGGAAGTATGTGCGCAAACGGTCGAGCAAAAGTGGCGAGTCCTTCAGGATACTGAACCCAAGTGGAGTAGATGTTCAAGCCGTCGCTGACCGTTTTGCCATGCATTTCTCATCTGTTTATAAGTCCCCAGCCTCTGTAGCTAGTAACGGTCGACGGGTTAAGGCAGTTGGCACAGCTGATGCTGTGTCGCTAGATGAAGATTCAGTTTCAGAATGCATTAAGCGCTTGAAACCATCCTTTTCAGCTGGCCCAGATGGCATCCCCTCCGCCATACTAAAAGCCTATGGCAATATACTTGTACCAGTATTGACGTCCATATTTAATAAGTGTCTGCATGCTTCAACGTTTCCTAGCATCTGGAAAACTGCTCGTGTTTTCCCAGTATTTAAGTCTGGCTGTAAAAGTGACGTCTCGAACTACCGCCCTATTTCCCTTCTTTGTGCTGCATCAAAAATCTTTGAGCTTGCTCTTCACAAAATATTGTCTTTTGATGTAAAAAATTCATTGATTGCGAATCAGCATGGGTTTCTCACTGGCCGCTCAACTGTCACTAATCTTGCCAGTTTCATGATGCAAGTCTCCACGCCTATATCGCAGAGAGGACAGGTAGACGCTATTTACTGTGACCTTAGCAAAGCTTTTGACGTTGTCAGCCATTCGCTGCTTGTGGATAAGCTTGCGCACTTCGATGTTGATTCTTCAATTGTGAATCTCCTACATAGCTATCTTCTGGATAGATCATGTTATGTTGCCGTAAATGGCCAAACATCCTTTCCTACAAAACTACTAGTCGGGTTCCTCAAGGGTCCGTACTGGGCCCACTCCTCTTTTTAATTTATGTTAATGATGTTTCTTCTGTCATTCGGAATTCTTCTTTCCTTCTGTATGCCGATGACATAAAGATATTTAAGGAAATTCATTCAGTTATCGATTGTCGCTTGCTGCAATCCGATTTGTGTTCTTTTTCTGAATGGTGCAGGAGCAATAACCTCTCTCTAAATATTTCAAAACCAAGGTAATGAGTTTCACTCGAAAAACATCTAGTGTGCCATTTTTATATTCTGTCAATTCTGTGACGTTGTGTAAGGTTTGTGAGATCAATGATCTAGGTGTTCTTTATGATAGCACCTTACACTTTTCTGCTCATGCTAAGTGTGTTGCTTTGCGCGGTCTTCGCACGCTAGGCTGTGTTTGCAGAATGTCTAGAGAATTCCGTTCTCCTATGTCCTTCCACAAATTGTACACTGCGATATGTCTTCCTCAACTTGAGTATGCATCTGTGATCTGGAATGGCATTTCTAATTCCAGCAGCAACGCCATTGAGCGAGTCCAGAAAAAATTCCTGAACATCTATAACCATAGGTTCGCTAGAAATGGCCCTGATTCTTGCATTGGCACTGTTGGATCACTATCACTGCCGTCACTACACTGCCGGAGAAAACGCGCTGATCTGTGATTTCTTTTCAAGCTTGTGCATGGTATCATATCCTGCCATGTACTGCTCAACTGTCTTAATTTCCGAATTCCACGTAAGCTGACCAGAGAGAATAGACCTTTTCAGGTAACCACCTGCCTCTGTGAACATTCGACCGTTGACAGGATACAACGTCTCTACAATGCTTACTTTTTAGAGCTCGATGTTTTTCACAGCTCCCAGTCGCTGTTCTGCTCCGAGCTTTGCACTGTACTAACATAGTGTCGTACACTGTTGATATTTTTTTTCTTGTTTTGCCTGCGCATAGTTGTATATGTGCAATTTTATAGCGTTTTTTTATTCCTGTTATTTTATTATGAATTTTGGCCTATGTTGCTGTTTTTATTAGTTGCTTTTTTATTGTTTTGTTGGTTTTTATTAGTTTTTTTCTGTAGAGTCTCCTTATTGTATTGTTTCTTGTATTTTTTTTCCATGCGCCAGTACAAAGACCTTACGGTTGTTCCTGGGCACGTTAAATAAACATTTGATTGATTCATTGATTGATTGATTGATTGATTGATTATTGGTGGTGGTGGTGCGGTGGTGATGGTGGTTGTAGTAGTAGTAGCAGTAGTACTAGTAGTAGTGCTACTACTACTACTAGTTGTAGTAGTAGTAGTAGTAGTAGTAGTAGTAGTAGTAGTAGTAGTAGTAGTAGTAGTAGTAGTAGTGGCAACAGCACAGCAGCAAGCAGACAGTATAATCGAGCGTAAGCCTCGTTTATTCGTTCAGAGCATGCCGATGGCCGTATCATATCCGTATATACAAAACGCGCGCAGAAATTCGCGTGAAACAACACTGAGAGTTAGTGAACATCGCATTGTTCGAAGCTTTCCTTTCGAACAGTGTGCTGCATTTCGACTATCGACTCTATGGAAAGGCGGCGGAAGAATTTCAGTCACTACAGCGACATCCTTGAAGACCTCGGGAGCCGCCGTGGAGGTGTTCGGACTCATCGGCGGCTTGCGAGGAGCCGCGACGGTAAACAATGGTCGTTACGGCTGTGTACACGACGGAACGCCCAACGCCTGTACTCGACCTTGTCGCTGACATCGTTTGCGTTGCAGTAGGTTACGGACTATACAGCTAGAGGTGGCAGGAGCGGCAGCCTGCCCCACGCGTTACGACAAGTGCGGTATATCTGCCGAGAGATGAGCAACGCACTCAAGAATGAAACAAAGATATTACTTTAGCAAAGATATTACTAAAGCGGAAGCTTGGGCGAGTTGGTTCATAGTCTAAGAATAAACAGCCCGACAAAACACTACCACAAGGAAGGAGATACACAGATAGAGCGCTGAACTTACAACTGATTTTATTCCCCGATAACATCATAATATATAGCTGAAACGGACAGAGAGGAAAATGATTGCATGAAAGGCACGTGACAAAGAAATCGCCGTTACAGTGATGTTTCTTGAAATGAGGTCGGAACAAGCTGACTATATAGGGTCGATCTTTCACTTGGTGTTAAGGGCTGATTATACAGGGTTGTAACGGGTCGGAAGGCCATAGCGTTTATAAGATGGACGCTCCATGCATGGAATTCGGTATAAAGTGAGCGTAGAGCTGTCGCTCCTGCCTCGTTTTGTAGACAGGGAGGCAACCCGCATCCACGAATGAATTTAAGGGTGCACCTCCGAGGGAGGTTGTTCGCGACACGAGTATTTGATGCGCATCGGTGAACGGTGAAAGCGGGACACGATTTGCGATTCTACGCGCTATGCCACCTTCGCTGTGCGTCGCTTGTCACTCCAGCACGGAGACTTTCACGGAGAGGTCTTATCAATTTCACATAGTTCTTGGGTGCAGCCTCTATGAAAAACGAGCCGTACGGGGGGGAGGGGTTGCCAAGCTCTGGCGAGGGCAAAAACTACAGGGTTTGACTAAGCATTGTTCCTTCACGACCGTGACCTTTGTAAGACATGGGGAAGGCATTTCATGGTGATACGAGTTGGGCCCGTCAAGCTCGTAGATATAAATAATAAGATCTATAGTGGCACATGCTTAATCTGGGGCATTGGCCGTGAGCCAAACATATCTTTTTAAATGACCACCTGTAGTGCGCACCCGCATACCTCAGCCCCAGATGTGGGCACGCATCACACGTGGTCTTATAGGAGCAAAAGCTTGCTGCACATTAGGGTAATGCACTAAATCACCGAACTCGGCGCACTCTTATAAAGTGGCTCCTAACGTGATGTACCTGTACGTACGCCCGCCACCTCCTCATTCCGTCATCACCATTCATCACTCTTTTTTCCCCCGCCTCTCTTTTCCAGTGTAGAGTAGCAGGCCGGAGCGTAACAGCTCAAGCCGACCTATATACCTCTCTGTGAATAAGCACCTTCCCCCCCATCTCTATCTCTCTCTTTGAAGTTCTAACTAATGCTTTGAGTATGGCGACCTAAATGTCATCACGTACACTTTCTTCTTGTGGTTCATCGAGCCCTCAAATGTCTTGCACCAAAATGTATGATGTAAAACTGTGGAAATGTATAACTTAATGCATTTTCAAAAGAACAGCAGACTTTCACGTTCGAGTGTTACGGAAGCGTAACACATAATACGTAGCCACAATGAATCTACTTCGTTGGAAATCTCTCTCTCTCTCTCTCTCTATCTCTCATAGCTAGAAAAACGGTGAAGTGTCTCGTATAGTGTATACACTGCTATAGGCCAACTTACTTTATCTACGCTTCAGTTACCTCGTTTCATAATTCATTTTGGCTGCCGGTCTTTGTTTATCAGCTCATTATTTTGAAATTTTCCTTCAATTTATTACATTCATCTTGTTTTAGTGAGGAATGGTAGCTTATATTTTCATGCTTGTCAAACTATCTGGCCCTTTGTCAATCCCTCAGAGTGCGTGTGGGCCACAAGATTGGCTCTACAGCGTGCATTCCACCAGTAATCTCATGAAAAAAAGAATCTTGCAACAAAAAGAAGAAAATCAGTTCTCAATACTTCACGCGCCATTTTAATGTCTTTAGGTAAATTCGCAAAGAAATGTGCGGTTTTTTAAATGTTGAGCCATATTTCTTTCTCCTTCACTGTTGTGCAAGTTGAAGCAATCGTATAGCTGGTGGGCTCTTCGAACGAGAAATTCCATAAGGCGCAGCGGGTTAACGAGTGTATCAGTTTCGAAATTCTTGAAAGCGATCAAATGTAATTAAACTTTCGTAAGAACTTTCATTATTTGTTCGCATAAGGTGCGAGCGTATACGCTGCACGGACACTTTCCAGTTTCGGGTTCACGCACATTGTTCAGTTACAATGCAAGGATTTAGTACAACCTTCCGCCGATAAATAATGCCGGACTACGGTTTCTGCGCATTCGCACTTCAAGGTATAGTTCCCGATATGCGGCGACGCTGAAAGTTCTCGTTTAAAGTGCTACGGGAAGAGTTCTGCACTCGTACGTCATGTTGTCTCCGAAAGTTAGCAGGAGAAGGAACGGCAGGACGTCCCTGTTGTCGCAAGGACGGCTGGCTCGTTTCATTGTGTATGACTCACGCGGTGCGACTTCCGTTCAGCGCTAAGCCCTCCGCAACAGCGACAGAAGAGGGCGAACGATCGCGCCGTAACAAGCAACTACAACTCCAAGAGGTCGACAAGCAACGAGTTCATTGTCCCTAGCGACCCCACGACCTCGCACCTACGCAAGCCCTGTACGCTCGTATGGCGCGGCGTACGCATTGGACAACTGCCACGGTGACCTCAAGCATCTGCGAGCACAAACTATCTCCTGCAGTACGCTACCATATGCACACGCGTTCGCAGATATCGCACCTGCGTTCGGCAAAGGAGCAGTGGGGAACGGGGAGGTACTCGAGGAGGCACCTCGCTCAAGGAGTATCGGCTTGACAAATGCAGCGATAACGGCACGGAGAAACGGGAACGAACGCTGATAGCATTGTTCTTCCAATCTCCTCACCCAAGCCGCACCAACGGTCCTTCCAATCTTCCTTTCTCGCACACCTCAGCAGCAATCGATCGTGTAGTATAATCGCCGCGCGCTCCAGTCGTATCTGGTCCTCAAGCCGTACGGACCAACGCCTGCCGGCTACCTGCTGTCACTCTCCGCTCTTTCCTGGCTTCTCCGACGCCTCTCAACGGCTTTTCTTCAAGCCTTTACTTACTCATCGTGATCCCGTTTGCCGCCTGTGCGCCAATACTCTGATCAAATTTCTGTCGCTGCGTCACCGACTGAGCCTTGAGAGAAATGTTCCTGCATTGCATGTGGCTGGGGAATTGAGACATACATCAAGCTGTGGAGATTCGAGAAGCCACCGTGCTTGCACGTGCAAGACCAACCTTGAGAGAACGTCTCCGAGGCTCTCGGATACGGCTTAATGGTCAAGTGCGGAAGAACGGCTATTGCCCAGCGGACTAGTAAAGCGTTTCAAACGAATTCTGCCTAACCTGTGCCACTGCTTCCTCAGTCAACGGGAGCAGATCGTGTTCTCAAAGCCCTAAGAGACGCTCGCCGCGCGTGTCCCTGTCACCGTGCCTGCATGCGTGCGTGGGTGCCCTCCGCTGAAGCGCTCACCGCAAATCGAGGTTCCCTCATAGTCACGTGCAGGATCCAGGGACTACCTTCGTTGACCGGGACCTACAGGACATGTCTTCCACTTCGAGCATCCACAGGCTCTCGAGACCACCGAGTGCGCTGGACCGGGCGGGCCGTCGCCGCCGGCGTCAGCACCGAGTCTCCTGGAGCGACCAGCAGAGCAGTGGCGTCGGAACGGCCGCGCACCTGAGCCCGCCGGATGGATTCTTGCGAGAGCGGTCAGCGAGTCTGATGAGCCATGCCGAGACTGACTATGCTAGCAGCGCGGCCAGCTCGGTTGCAAGTTCCGCGTACTTCACAGCAGGTCAGTCAGACTAGGCATAGCCTCACAACTCTCTGCGTGTATGAGGTTGTGGTGAAGTCATCAGCAGACACAAATGCCTTTAGGTTGGCAGTTTATGCGTACGAGCTCATTTTAACACATGCGCTCACATCGTATTAGTGTTCCTACTCGTGAAATGGCAGCACCGTATGCTTTATAGGTCATTACAGTAGGTTTTATCGGGACATTCACTATTACGTAAGATGTAGTGAGGAGGAAACGGTACACTACTCAGGCTGTATGGTTCCTGGAATGCCACTAGTGCACAACACCAATCAGTCACGAAGCCAATATCAGTTAGGCAGGAGGACAAGTAGTACATTTTTGTAGGTTAGCGAGAATTTTTTCGGAAGCATCGTGCGCTCCTGCATGCATGCGGAAGGCTTTTTTTTTTTTTTTGTAGGCTTTCAGAGAACGTTTCATTTCTGATTTGTGGGGTTTAACGTCCCAAAACCAGCTATGATTATGAGAGATTATGATCTCTGGAAATTTCGACCACCTGGGGTTTTTTAACGCGCACTGACATCGCACAGCACACGGGCCTCAACATTTCGCCTCCGTCGAAATGCAGCCGCCGCGGCCGGGATTCGATCCCGCGACCTACGGATCAGCAGCCGAGTGCCATAACCACTAGACCATCGTGGCGGGGCACGTTTCATTTCTAGTAACAGAATACCGATATGGTCATAGAAAGTGTCCTAGATAGAAAGTACCGTACATCGCATGATTATGACCATGCATAATCAGGACATACCACTTTATGTGGTTACAATGGCGGAACCCACGTTTGTAAGCTTGCAAACTCCGTATCGCAAAGAATGAAGCGTGCTTAAGGCCTTGCTTGATTTTATTACTACTGCTAAAGTTCTCCAAGTCATGTAATATATGCGCATCAAACCACTGCAAAGACGTACGCTATCATATTTTATCAGGCAGTTTATACTCTGTTATCACGCGCTCCGGTGAGTGGAGTGGGCGCTGAGTGTTTAAGGGAAAAGTTCTGCCTGCATGCGCCGTTCCTCTTACAAGAACCCTGATGTTTCCGCTGTAACTTGTAGAGCAAAAAGTGGCAATGCGTCGTTGCCCACATCGTCGTCTCGCCGCTGTGCAAATAAGGCCGCTACCTTGCGTATAAAGGGCAACCTTTCGCACTGATAGCTAAGCTTTGAAGCAGGAGTGAGTTAAGCAAAAAACTCCTCCCCATCGCTCTTCTGTAATAAGTATGTTTCTACTCTGACCTCCCGAAAATCGAAGTCAATTCAGGGAGCTTTTAGGTCACGCACATGTCGCGCTTTATTCTGGGACAAGAAATGTCTCTCCCAGTTGCGTGCTTGCAAAGTAATGAAGCCGCGGGCACTTTAATGACTTTGCTATCTGATAACATAAAAAAAAAAGGGACGCCTTTCTGTTTATTTCTTTTTTTTTTTGCCTTACGGAGAGACAGACTTTGCTACTGCAGTCGTAATTGCGGATACTTTATTCAGCACGCAGATACAGTGATCGCTTCAACGTAATGACATTCGTGGTCCCATCCAAAAGCACTGTATCTAACTTTGACGCAGCGTAAAGTGTTTTGCGGTTGTTTAGAGAATCTGGTCTCATTGAAACAGTTACGTGTCTTAAGTATTGCAGCTTGTCATGTGTATGTTCAGCATTTATCGCGTGCACTTCGGGATCGGCGCGCTAAGCCTGCCGCTAGGCGAACAGGTCTATAGTATCCGTTCGTGAACATCTCTCTGCACTCACGCGCTCTCTCTGCCTCTCTAAGGATGGGTAACTCACTCATAGTATTCATGCAACTGAAGAGCAAGAAACGGTACGTAAATAATTTTGCCATTTACTGAACGTGGTCAGTCAAACATGACAAAAAGGACATCAGGACCAGGATAACGATTATAATCCTCACCGAGAGTGTTTTACAGAAACAGTTGAACATAGAACTATTTGCCAATTGACATCCATGGTATCAGCCTGCAAAAATATGTCCAAAGAGGCAATGAATGAAATATGAAAACTTGCTTAATTCTATGCAGTTCATAGCAAAGAATGTGGGCCGGGAATCTCGGTTCAAACTAAACGTTCTAGATTCAATTGTTCGAGGATTCTGTCACGCTACGCCGCTATATACACAAACTATGGACTGATATCGTAGGGAAAGACATTCCTTTTAGCAGTGAAGCGACCCTTCACCCGCATCGGCTTTACGGAAGATCAGGAAGCCGGCGCATTTTCGCCATCGACCCACTTCTACAAGGCTGCCGCTACGTGAATTCAAAATGCGCGCCACTTCTCGTGCACTTCTTTCATATCTTGCACTCGACTCACTCTTGCCCCCAGCACACTTCTACATGGCGGTGATTATGCGAAGCCCAATGTGCGATAAAGTGTTGAAAATGTTTATCTCGAGGTTGCGGTTCGATCCCCGCAGGCACTGCTGCATTTCCATAGCGTGAAATGCCTCGAGAGAGAGGGAGAGAGAGAAACAGACGCATGAGTGCATGGATCAGGTATTACGGTCAGTAGATAACTGGGATAAGTGGAGGCTGGGATACAGCGTTTCGGCGGAGTACGAATGTATTCACTAGTGCAGCAACATCGCACCGGTTTTGGAGCAAAAACGGTCATCCGAATATTCGATTCACCTGTTATTCGAATAGGAAAACCAGATAACCGGAGTATATGGTTAGTGGGTTGTTTAACCGGCTTGTATTATCCCAATATTCGGATATTCGAATAACTGGATGTCACCCTTCTGCACTGAAGCCGAAATTGTCGCTTTGTTTCGATTTCACTCTCGGATTATTGATTTCGGGTCATCTTTGCAAGCGCTCGTCTAAACCTGACATGTGCTCTGGGTAATGTCCTTATGCTTCGTTTCTGCATTCGCTATTCTGAAATGCTGTACTTTATTTGCGCAATCTTACTCTTAGACTGCCGGTTCATCAGACTTGTGCTGCACGGTACAACATGACTTGAACAAGAAAGGAACGCAGTCGCCAATTATACCTTCGTAAATGTTTAGGTGAACTACGTAGTGGTAATCGGTGGTAATGCCCTACATAAATTCCTTGCCGCCGCAATTTTGTTAATATTGCACGAACCCAGTAAGTAGATGCTCACCTGCCTACGCCATGGTGCCCTCTTCGACTAAGTTATTGGCGACATCAAATACTCAAGCAGCGAATTCTAACATTCGGCTAACTAGTTATTTGAAGCGTACATCCTAGGTACCCGTTCCCTGAAAGCCGCTTAACCGAATGACCAGTTTTCGAGGCTGGATTCATTCCCTTCCGGCTAAACCGGGTAGCTGTTTTAATGGACATTAGTATTCACTAACATGACTTAAAGGTCTTAACATCAAGTTACGTCACGATTAACGATAAAAGGACAGTTTCCCTATGTCAGTGGTTTTGGCGGCGCGGAAGTGCCTTGTGTATATATATATATATATATATATATATATATATATATATATATATATATATATATATATATATATATATATATATATATATATATATATATATATAAATCTTGCTCTTCATCACCAATTTCACATGTAAACCAGGTCTTCCCTGATAAGTCTCCATCCGTAAAATTCCGGCCGGCGGACATTTTACTCTGCCTTCCGTTGACCATCGGGTTTGGAGGTCTGCGAACGTAATGTGTACGACAGCGCAATCGCTGTCTGTTAAACGTCCACGGCTTCGCTTCCCTTTCGTTTCGCCTCGCCAGCAGGCATCAGGAAGCCGCGTGGACAGGGCGTGCTCCGTGTAAGGTTACCGACAAAACACTCCATGTTTACTCTATGGTCTGCATACCTTCCGGCCCTGTCTCTCTCGCCCCTTCAGCGGTGTTCGGAGACAGCATGGCGCCACTTTACAAGCCGCGCGGAAGGCCAATCGGGCCAAGCACACAGGCGCGCCCTTTCTTATTCCGAGAACTCGCGCACATAGGCCAGGGACAGAAAGTTACCGGTTGCTCTTCATGTGCCACAGTTTTTATTTCTTTGCTTTTGTGCTTCCTTCACTGCCTCCGGCGGCAGCCGATATGGCCTCGAGATAAAGCGTACTCAAGAAGGTGCACACTTGCGGGAGTAGTAACGTGTTGGGAGCCGCGGCAGCAGGCTTATGCGCAAAACGTGCTCTGCAGTTGGACGTGGACAGCAGCTGTGACTAGCGGATACCGGCAGCTATAGACGTAACAGCTGCTGTAGAAAGCGCTCCCTGTTCCGTGTACAGAACTATTTTGTTCTTCTCTTCACTGTCGTTCCATGACCTATAGTCTACAGGTCGGGCTGTATAGACAGTATGCACATTCACTCCTAACAACCTCAAGGGAGCTGGCGTGTTCCTGGACAGCTATGAGGATTCGTTCCAGCAGAATGATACTTGAGTAGTGACGTAGTGGAAGGCTTTCCATAATGATCAGGGTGCCTTGACGCTGGCAAGCGAGCTACGTGTAGACCTGAAAGGGTGAACCAGCGTTCAATGCTTCCTTAAGAATTCTTGAACCGGGACATCTTTGTAAATCCGTATCTCGACATCTTATACTCTTATATGTGCGTTGCCACGTTGTCAACTTAACTTGGAAGCTCATATATAAGCATATGTCACCATATTTCCTCAGAGCTCCTACCCGTTGAGCGCGAGGTGAAGCATTTTATCCCAGGGGCAGAGGAGCTTCCATGGAAGCTGAATGCAGGAACTCTCGCCTACTCAAATATAGGCTTACTTTAGGGAACCTAAGGTCCTTAAAAATTTCCCACAGTACCCCAATGTGGCACGCCGCATAATCCCACCGTGCATACGGCCCATAAATGAGTCAACGTTATTTATAATCCGCCACCTTGTGGCCCTGGGCCTAGCTAGGCCACTAAAGGGAAGTTTAGGAGACCCTGTCTCCAGGCCGCCTCACGGACTCGCCGGATGGCCTAAAGTTGTTATTGTAGATCTGAGCTGGTCAGCGCGGTCTAACGATCTGGGATTTGTTTCATCAGGCGACTCACACCCAGCCTCCAAGACAAAAACAAGCCTATGAGTCTGAGTTCGAGCGAACTTAGTAGTGTAAAAGCCTGGTGAGTCCTGGTCCGAGTAATTCTTGAGCAAAATATGTATTCTCCGAGTGAGTATGAGTTAATACCGTTTTAGTTTGCCGACCTGCGCGCCTGAAACACCGGAGACTAAAGGCAAAAAGAACTGCGCCAGAAATGTTTTTCGAAGTCAGAGTAAACCGGAACGAAGCTGTGCTAGCGCTGAACCAGCACCGAAAGTGTGCTTCTTTTATATGCCCTACGCACCACAAGTAGCACATATAAACAGAAGCAAACGTCGTCAGTGACAAGCGCTCAAGCATTTCCAGATACCAGAACGCCTATACGCTTTTGTGCAGAGGGATATTGTTCACTTGTTTCATATTTACTGGATTTTCAAACCAAGGGCGAATAAACACTAAGTACATGTATGTATAGTCTCCTACACTACAGACTGAGCTGCGCCTGCTGAAGATGCAATAGCAAGAGGTCTGTACATTGCCAACGCATAGGCCATGAAATACTAATTTAGTACAGCCCCAGTACATCTTAAAATAACCTGGCCCTATACAGATTACTAACTGTCCAAAGTTTTGATACTTTTGAATGAAATGGCCTAAGTTTTTGTTCAGATGTCTTCGTTAAAACCTAATGGATATAAGGAAGATTACCCATGAACACGCATACAAGGGCATCTCGGGAATAACTTATAGATTCAGCTGCACAGTTAGTACCACGAATTTAAAAAAGAAGTGTACGACATGAGTGTTTCAGAGCTGCTTAATCAGAGCCGCAGACTGGAAGAAAAGCAAGAAAAGAGTCCAGTTCACATGGTTTCACTAAATTCATAACCACATCTACTACCTACGGTTCACTACAACAACTGCGATGGAATAGGGCTGTTATTATGACTCGGGCTAAGCAGAGCAGTGTAAGCGTCATAACCTAAACAATCCTGGAAGGCGGCATGTGTCCCAGAAAGAGAACATGAGTCAGGGCTGAAACCTCTTAGCGTCGACATGAGTGAGCGCTGACAGTATACATGTAGTATGTTCAAGAAACAAAACCTATGAGGAAAAGTTTGTAATACACGGCAAATGCGTGATTACTCGAGATTGGTTGATTCGCGGGGTTTCCCGTCCCGAAACCACGATATGATTATGACAGACTGCGTAGTGGAGAGCTCCAGCAAATTTCGGCCACTTGGGGTTCTTTACCTGCACTGATATCGCACACTACACGGACATCAAACATTTAGCTTTCATCGAAATGCAGCCGCCGCGGCCGAGATTCCATCCCGCGGCCTTTGGATCAGCGGCCGAGTGCTGTAGCCAATAGACCACCGTGGCGGGGCGCGATCACTCGAGAGTCTCATGTTGCTAAGGATTTGGGTCAGTCCGCATCAGACTTGGTGATGCGGATTGACCAAAGTGCGAGCTGTGATGCGGATTAGTTATACATTTTTTTTTTCAATCTAAACGAACGAGAGAAGTGGTAATTCTATGTTTATCACTGCAGTCTGCATCCATGATTACATAAGCATATAGGAAGCGTCCGCGTAATGAAACACAGTGAGTGACAGTCTGCGACTATAAATAGCCCTACCTTAAAATCTGATGCTGTTGATATGAGTACGAGTATGAGCCCTGTTCCGAGCAAGCACGGCTCATTAACATACTAATGAGTCTGAATACGGAGCGACAGCCAACTGAGTAGAATTCTGGTGGTTCTTAGTTCGAGTGAGCATTCAGCAAAAAAAAAAAAAATGCAATGAAGAGAAAAAGCTTTAACTGTATCGATAATTTCTGTTATTTTTTGGTGGCCTTCATGTAGGACACAGTATACTACAGCGAGACCAGTTGAAGTTCACCCGTTCGTTTGCATTACACTGGAGGCACTAATGCGCCAGATGTCATATAGCGAAACATCTATGCACATCGGATATTCATTTGCTAGACACTTAGCTTTCTTATCTTTCGCTCAGGTAAAAAGAAACTGTAGTGATAATGACGATGACAAGTCATCTGGATCCTGAGTCCGCTTTTGTTAGGCATAGGCGGCGTTTTTTGCCTTTGCTGTCTTGTGTGTGTGTGTGTGTGTGTGTGAGAGAGAGAGAGAGAGCGAAAGGCGCGCGTTGGCTATGGAAACGCACTTTCTTAGAGGAACGCTGTACCAGCTCGCAAAGAAGGAGAACGCGCCCTCACCCGCGAGAGACAACGTTGGCGCAGGCAGCGTCTCTTAGCGAGTTCCTTGATTGAGAAATACCGACTGCTCGCGTTGGAGAAGCGTTCACCAGCAACCCATATATATATATATATATATATATATATATATATATATATATATATATATATATATATATATATATATATATATATATGCACTGGATCTTGACTTGCAATGAAGTGCCTGTGGGATATTTCACTTGTGCATAGTGAATCATGAGGATTCGTAGCGTGCGCGTTAACTAAATTAATTCGGAACTCGGCACGATCTACGATGAACCTCCCGAGCTTCGCCCACTCATCATCATTCACTCCGTGGATGTGCTGTAATTTTTTTTTGTCGTTTCGTGCGGTGTTTATTTTGAACACTCCAACACTTGCAACCTCCTGTTCGTGTGGCGTGGTATCCTGGTCATGAGAGCCGTAATCTTTCGTCACCAGCAAGTTTTAAACCTGATTGTTATCTTGAGGCTAGCAACGGTTAGTCTTTAACGGCCGTCCCGGATATAAGGCGCTCTAACTTCGAGTGGCCTTCGAATGTGAAGCCTATTCCGCCTTATTGTCCTACGCTACAGATTCCCCATTTTATTCGAGATACATGATAATTGAAAGTTGTTCGTAAAGAATCACTTTTTAATTGTAGATATCTTATGAGAACAACTAAGTGTACGAAAACGCAAAGGCAAACAAACTAACGCAAGTGTTGCTTGTCGCCCACTTGAGCACCATTCGTACACCTTCTATGTAATCGTAGTCATCACCCTGAAAGCTGTGAACGTATTGGCCAACAGCGCTTCTGCTAAGCTGTAACACTGACACATACTCCTTTGAGCGCTGCGCACGGCATCAGAAACACGTGAAATCATTAGCCTTCTTGTTTCTTACCATGATGCGACCACCTATTACATGGCGCCACCGTACAATGATGTCAATTAAGTTCACCGCAGCCTTGAGCGCCCTTGTAATTGCCGCGTGTGCAGCGGGCGAAGTGAAACTTGCCGGCGACGCTAATGGCTTCGAAGAAACAAAAGCAGGAGCTTTGCCAAGCCGCGTTTTGTATAAGTGAAGATACTATAGTAACTCAGGAAAGACGATTTATATTGGACCGATTGCCCTTCAATGCCCGATCGCTCAGCAACCACTAAACTGGGATGCCCAACTTCGTTAGCAGCCATTAGTGCATGTGTTTGCTGCGGGGCGTACCAAAGCAACCTCAACAAATCTGAGTGGGACGTTTCGATGCGCGCTAACCTGGTCTTTAGGGAAATCGACGAGGTGATGTGCTCCACTAACAGTTTTGACGCCTGCTTTAACGGCGCCTCATCATCGTCCGGTACATTGCTCAAAGACTTGATAATTAGTTAATAAACCCAACACGTGACAAGCCTTGGCTTGTGCACAGAAACTGTGGCGTTTGGCGTGCCAAAGCCGCGATATACAGCACAAACTTCCTTCTGTGGATGCATGATGTGAAGTAACGTGCAACCATTAATACAGCAAGCGCCTCACTCTCAGTTGTGGAATAACTTTGCTGAATATAGGGTTGAAAGTGTGGAGTAGTATTTCACTCTTTGAGACAAAACATAACTTGATATCTCATGTTTTCAGTTGTCATATTACCGAGCTCCCTCCTTATTACAAACTGTCTTACAGCTCGCATGACGCCAGATCAACGCATGTCACAGCGCATTTCATGAATATTTTTTTCCCCTCAGGATGCCAGGGACAGGAACGAGCTACAGCGAATTAGTGCCATTATCTCATGTAAATGTTGTCATTAAGAATTTTACAGCGGGGTTGTTAGAACCTCGCTGGTACGATCACGGCATGCTCAGCTTCGTCGAGCTGGGTAGAAAGATCTCGCGCGCTCGCTTCGCGGTCCTCTTTCCCGCAGCGGAATAATTGGCGCGGCGTTCGCTTAGCAATGCACTCGACCCACTACAAGAAAGAAAGAAAAAAAAAGAAAGAAAGAAGGAAAGAAAGAAAGAAAGAAAGAAAGATCTCCAGTTGGACAGTAAGAAGGAAGCAAAATAAGATTTCTCCGTGGCAAGGCGGCATCCTAACCCGGCAATCGATGGTCTGAAGACGAGCATCATAACGACTAGGATATACACCCACGCTTGCAGAACATGCAATTATAGGAACCATATGACCGCGTTGTACCGACGACTGTAGCAATACTTGACATGGGCGAAGGAAAGAGAAATTGAGACAGAGAGAGGCAAACAAAGATGTACACTGACAAAGAGAAAGAAAAAGAGAAATGCAGAGAGAGGGCTTATATAGTGCAAGCAAAGTTAGGTTTGGTATTGTTAAAAAAATCGATTCTTCTTTGTTTAACATTGCAATGCATTGCTAAGGTCCTGCAGCTCCGCTGGTAATTGGTGTCTGCGACAGCAGAGCCACGCCTAACTTTTTGCAATTTTCGGGACTTCCGCTTCAGCATTACGGCTGTCTTTTCTAGTTTGCACACGCTAACCTAACCGCATGTAATACCCTCTATCACGGTCCCTGAGCTAATAACCTGTTTACGAGGCACGCGGCCCAGTGAAAGACTCCCAATTAATTCTGACCACCTGGAGTTGGTAAACGGGCACCTAAATCGAAGCACATGGCACTTCCTGAATTTCGACCTCATGGCGATGCAGCCGCAGTAGTCGAGAATTGCGCTTAACAACGAAGAGCCATACATGCAGGCGAGCCACCGCAGTGGGTCTGTTTAGTCTAACGAAACATAACGAAGCTTCTGACGCAAACGGAACGGTGCAAGAACGACAAGCAGTACGCTGACAGGTCGTTCATGCACTGTCCCGTCCTCAGCGTTGTCTGTCCTGGGGGCCCACATCGTAGAACGGAGTACGGAATACTATTCCGTCTTGGCCCTGCCTTATTGGTCAGTTCTGCTTGTCAAGACAGAACGAACCAATCGATTGGTCAGTCTTGCCTTGACAAGCACAACTCAGCAATCAGGGAGGACCATTACGAAGTATGGATGCTGTACCCCGTTTTACGGTGTAGGCCCCCTATAGACAGAATCCCGTACCAACCAGCCCAGTTCGCAACACTTCTATCATGAATTTTAACGCGATAGGTTTAAGGATCGAGCTCGTGCAGCAGGAACTCAAGTGAGGGTGTCGGCGTAGGCGTCCGTGGCAGAAACAGTAATTTCAGGCGACTTCAAGCCTTCCACAATGGCACAAGTACTTTAGTGAACAAGATTGAATTTATCAAAGTTAAATTTACCAGAAAAATTGTAAACTACGACTGAACTAGAACCTACGCACATGAGAGCTTGGACTGTAATTTGAATGTACAAGCTCAAATAATTCCAGCATTCTATAGAGAAGACACTAATTTCGATGAATACTCTACGAGAATGGAGCTATAGCGTTCCACTGTTAAAGTCGAAGCTTAGGCGTCCTCCAACGTGTTTATTTAAGCGACTGAGGTCCACCCAAACGCACCCTCTCCCTCCTTAGTATCTATCGCAGTGGCTCTCCCCCCTGCTACCTGTTACGGTTGCTTTAGTCATGGCTGAACCTAGACGCCCATGACGAGATTACAATTAAATGAAAGATCGCGACAAGAACCTCTTGAGGAACTGTTCCACAAAAGCTTCTTAATTCAGGCGGAAACTGCTACAAATGTTACGTTTGAAATCAACGCCTACACGCTTGTTTGGCGTAATTTGGTTAAGAGAAATGAATGGGCCACATGCCAGCAAACTCAGGACACCCACGAGTATCCGGATAATTAAAATAAAGAACAACGCGCGACATGGCAACGCGTGTTCATGCAAGGTATAGTGAAGACTCAGAACGCTTTTGACGCATCGTGCAATGACGGAGCGAGAGGACTTCCGGGAAAAACAGCAGTTCAGCCTTAGTTTCAAAAACAAAGGTATACACCTGCGAATGCTGACAGTCAGGTGGGAAAACGGCGTCTGACTGTGCATACTGGCGTACCTTGATTGATGATGGCCTCTCAAAACTTGGTCATGCATTCCTTGGCAAACACGCTCATTTCGTCGCCTCGTGCAAGGTTCGCGCTATGTATCTGCTCCAGCCAGAACGGGAGGAATGCTAGTCTGAGTAATCCTGGCTGGAAAGCGATGATCTAGCGGGTAACCGTGCGTGGGCGTCGGGTTGATTTTGTCTGAAGGGGGCCTTCACCTTTAGTCCTCTAGTCATTTAGTCCTTTGGGCCTTTAGTCCTCTCGTTCCTAAGTGTAGCTTTCTACGCTTGAATAATAAAAATCAATTCCAATTTCAAAAACTCCTTGCATCGCGGCAAGGGGTTCGTGGTGAGGAGGGGAGTGAGGATGCTGGTAGGGCTTGAGAGGGGAAAATGCCCCCTTTGCACTCCACTGCCGACGGCCATGTCACCATGTAGGTGCTTTCGTGGAATAGGCATTAAGGCATGACTTCAAAACCAAGCCGAAATTAAGCAGACCGAACAACCCTATTGAAAATGCGCTGGTCGCCCATCACCACAATCCACCATAACCACCATTGGCATGGCGGTTTTTGTGGTGGACATGGTGGTTACATGGTGGGTGATATTTTGTGCCTCACTAAATGCACACCGGATTGGCTGAACACACCCCGCCCTCCTTTACACCTGCGCCCAGTTACGTCGCGGTTATGGCGACGCAAATAAAGCATCAAATCATAACAGCAAACGAACACTGAAGGTGCCTTCTCGTAATCAGAGAAGACGCCTACCTTGTACATTACTCTCGCTTTTCTCTGCTTTTTTTTTTTTGTCCACACAATACTAAGCAACTGTACGGAGGTGCATGAGAGGCCTGGACGGGCTCAGCCAAATAAATGTGCCTTCAGCGAGGCGCATAGCATCAGTCACCATGTGACCACCATGTCAACCATAAAAACCACCATGGAGTTGGTGGGTATGGTGGATTATGGTGATGGGTGGCAGGCGGATTTTCAATAGGGAACGTGCATTATACGTGAGAAGATTGCTGTTATCTACCGAGGCTTTAGCGCATTCAGCGCGCGGTTTGACCTCAGTGCTGAAGTGAACGACTTTCGTATAGCTATTACAGGCAGCACAACATTGGGTCATCGTATGACAACATAAAATCAATATTGGTCCAAGTGTTTGTGCGTCCTGGGCTGTCGCAGCGATCCAGTCATTGCCTTTTCTGTAATCCGTTTGATGCCTCGTGATGTACACCGTACGTTAGCTTCTACCTAGGCATATATATATATAGGACCACTGAGTCAACCCTCCTGGCGTTGCTAAAGCTCTCGTACGCCTCCCGCTCCCTTAGCTCTGAGCGGACAACGCAGTATCGTGATCTCGAAAATGATGTCACATCGACTGCAGCACGAGTTATCCCTGGTGATGCAACTCACCTTCATATTCGCTGGCGTCGCATATGCGTCACATGTGGATGTACGTGAGGCGGCTGATTTTCGACCATTGATACCCATGCCTCGGAATGCAATGTGGATTCTCCTTGTGCTGATAAAAGCATTCATTTATATTGTGAGGCGACCATTACTTCATCATGAAGGAACTTGTTTTGTGAGCGACTGCACTAATTCTCGCACCAGTGTAGAAGAGAGGTGAGTATAAGACTAATAACGGTTTGAAAGTCTTGCGTTATATCCTGTGCCGTCGTTCCCACAATTAAACTCTATCCAATTCAGGCCTGTCGATGAGTCACATTAACTTCCTGCTGATTAGACGACAGATCCAAAGTTATTTGCGTGTCGTGTTTTCATTCCAGCGTTGCATACGGCTATTTTCCTTTGTCGGTCGACTGTTTGTCCCCAGGGGAATTGGTAAATAGGTGAAGTCACATTCTATCTAGTCGCTTCGGTGACATTGTTAATGAAGCAATCATTTGCCCCTCACACGCAGCTACAGTACACGCTGCCTCACAAAAGATATGAAGGAATGACCTTTATATGAACGCATCGACGAAATTGTGGGTGCTGTGTGACATTTCCGTACTCGGATCAGGCGGTGCGCTTTCACCGCGTAGGCGACGTCAAGCCTTCCTCTGCGACTGCAACTGACGACCGTCGCTGTCCCCAGCGCAGGTTTGGTAAGTTATGGGCGTGACCTACATATTTCTCCGTGGCAGAAGAACCGTAGTGTGCAATTTCCTCATACCCTTCTCCTCAGCTAATAAAGCGTCGTAGCTTGTGCCGAATAGCAACATGTTTCGGCTGACGTAGACTGGTCTCCGTGTTTTTCGAGCATAGTGCACATATCAGCGGAAAAACGATTAGTAGGCATTGGCTGACGTAAGGGTTCATAATAGCGAAAGAAAGAAAGAAAGAAAGAAAGAAAGAAAGAAAGAAAGAAAGAAAGAAAGAAAGAAAGAAAGAAAGAAAGAAAAGGCGACCGCAAAATAAACACTTACATACACATAGATACTACCCAGGAAAGAAGTGGCCTATGAAGGAGTAACAAAAGATCCAACCACTTTCTTGGGATAGAACTTTCCCCGTACGTTATTGAAGATGCGTTTTTGCAAACCACTCGCAATGAAATAAACGCTTCTCTCAGTTGTATCTTACTTAGGGCCCTTGACACAGACAGTGCTATCAAGCGCGGCGAGATAGAGCAAGAAAAAAAGAATTAATCCCTCCTTGTTCTCCCGACCGCGGGATCTTCTTCCTCCGGGATCAAAAAGGGCGGAAAAGACTCAAATGAATAAGAGAAAGCAGGCTCAATTCATTCTCTTGCACTACAGGTCACGTGCAGGTCAGGGACTCGAGGCTTACGAAACCCGACCGAGAGCGCAATTCACTTTGAGTAGCGCGAACCAGAATGTCATGCGGGGGTCGATTCGGTCTGCGCTGAAGAAATGGAAATGGAGGCACAAACCGGGACTATATAGAAGCCGTCCCCACTTATTTCATATTTTGCTTTCGTACGCAGCCCAGATTAGCTAAATCTGGGCTGCTACGTCGTGGGACTCATCAGCTACGTCGTGGGACCTTCAATTTTTCAAGCAGAATTAATGACGCAAACAAAAAGAACGCATATATAATCTCCTCGAAGCCTGCTTCATTTCCACAGTCGCGCCATTGATAATAGACTGCAGACGTTGACAATATAGACTGCCTCAGATGGATCTAATTGTTAGGCCTATCAGCAAGGGAAGTTAAGGTTTGGTCTTTAGATATTGCCTATGTGTAATAATTCGAAACCTTCTGAATTTATCGCTGGAAATTAAATAAAGCGATTAAAAGAAGGCCGTGAAGGTAGACGGGAAAATGTTTTTGAGTTGATGCGTTTGTCAATATTGTCTTATTGTTCCAAGGAAGATCAATCGGCGCACGCACCTTCTTATAAAGAGGCATGCCAACGTTGACCACTAGATTAAGTGGAAAGTACGCGATGACAGCACAACGTAAAACCACATTTGCAGCCCACGAAAGCTCACCGCGCAGAATAGATGTTTAGGAAACGGCAACAAAGCCCTTCGATGCAAGTCGCCTGATAGGAACGAGGAGACAGGAACAAAACTAACACAACACAACTGTACTTAATCTTCCAGACGGAAAGAAAGATGGATGGAGTTGGCTGGACGCCAACTCCTAACCCATTGACCCGGTGTTTTCGTAGAGACCAAGATGGCCAAACGATGTCAATGACGGACCAATAACCGGCGCGTTGCACAAATACTTCCCAGTAGGCATTGATCGCCTGAGGTGGATCACGTTTTATGACGTGTCCTTCTAAAACTTCTCGCAAGTCTTAATTGCACTGACCACACCGGCAGCATTACTAGCCCTCCCCCCACAGCTGTCTTACATCATCTCGAAAACGAGTTACGTCACGGACGTCGGCACCCGCCGCGCATGCGCAGCCAGCGGAAGGAATCGGTGGCGAGGTGCGTTCCGCGGTCTGCCAAGCCGGCGCCGGAAGTTTCCCCCACAGCACCACCACCCATACATCGAGCGAGTTTCCTCTCTCTCTCTCACTTTTCCCCATCCTCTTCTTCCTCGCGGTCCGCAACCATGGCAATGGCGCACGTTCGTGCTTTTACCATTATTATTGGCACCGCATTTCCCCCTCTCCACGACGCCTGCGCACGGAGTCTCCAGCTGTCCCCCGCCTTCTGGCCCTCCAGCGCCGCAGAAGCGCTGCAGGGAAGCGTCGGGGAGGGCGAGAATCCGTGGTGGAGTGGGTGCGAACCTCGCCCCCGGCAGTGTCGCTCCGCCGGCTGCCGCGTCGGACATTGCGTAGCGCTCCCGCGTTGCTTGTGCCGGCGCGCGAGCGCGTCGCGTCGCGGGCGTTTTGTGCTGTGGCCTCCTCCACTCAGCTGACGACGGCGCGTCTCGCCGGAGTGATTTGCGTGGCGCGCGCGCGTGTGTGTTTGCCCCCGTTCGCGCTGCTGGCCGCTCGCTGCGCGTGAGCCGCAAGCCGTTGCTCGAAAGACCGCTCCACTGCCCGATGTGTGTGCGCCCAGCCGCGGGTTGGGCAGAGCCACGGCGGAGCCGTCGTTGCCACCCTCTTCGCCGCCACCACCGCCGCTTGGGCCGGGGTGCCGGGCCGGGCGGCCGGCGCGCTGGCTGGCTCCGCGGTTGGTGTTGAGGAAAAACATTGGCAGGCCTACTGGTAGCGGGCCTGCTCGCCGCCGCCGCGCCGTTTCCGAGGGCGACCGTGGGGATTTCCAGGACCCGAGGCAAGGAGGAGAAGAGCGAGACTTCGTCAAAATGCCTCCGCTTAACATCAGTGAGTAGTGACAGCCCTTCTTTCTGTTTGCATTTTCGCTGTCTCCGTTGCGGTCGTGAACCCTTCTTGTCATAGCTCAAAGCGCGAGCTAAGGTCTCATAATCATTCGATACGCACGGCATTTTCGGGCATTTACAGATACGCGCTGTCCTAGGCGTTATTGGGAAGGCGCGGATGAAAACATCGCGGCCGGGATCGTTCTAGAAAAATCAAATCATTCTAACGCCGTGAACAATTCAACTGCGCGCCTGTGAACGATCTTTTACGCCACCAATTTTTCATTTAGCCACAGTCGAATCGCGAACGCTGGTTTGCATTGTGCGCGAGTTTTGACGGTCGAGAGCGCAACCGCTCCGAGTTCGACCTGAGCTGAGCGGCGCGCACAGCCGTCACCGCCTGGGCGCAGTGTTTCACTGCAGCGCACCGGAGAAACCCCTGTCGTTAGGGGTGGCGCCACCGCGCGAGCGCCCGGCGGGCTCAGCATTGGTCACCTGAGCAACAGCCGGAGAGACCGCGATTGCGGATCACTGTGTATCCATTTTCAGCGCGTTCCTTTGTCTGGCCCCCGAGATGGGAGCATTAGCTACAGTGTAACGTAGTCAACATGAACAACGCAAGGGTGTTGCGCAATCGATGTGTCACTTTCGTAATAACCCGACGGCTTGCGTGTTCTGACGCTGCGAATTTTTAGCGCCCGTGCCTGTGAGCGACGGCTGATGCTGGTGCGTTTTTCCTGCAGTGCGAAGCCAGGGAAATACGGTTGGAGAGCTGGCAGCGAAAAAAGGAACAGATGCCAGATGATGCCACGTTTCCGTAGTGAAATTCGCCATTGCCGATGACGACAATAGGCGCAAACGGGCTTTTATCAAGTCTGTTTCAAACTGCCATCGAATGTCAGTGTACGTTGAAACAAACGTTAATGACAAGACTAGCAATATTATTATCGACACTATTTTTTTACGATGCCACCAATAAATCATGGGTGTCGGGCGCAGCTAGACAGGTGATGACAAGTGGTTGACAATGTCCCGGCCGGACATCCTCTCAGTGTGCCTGGCTTTATTATGGTAGTTTAGTGTAATACTAATGCGACCAGCATCGAAACGCATGCGACTAGCATTGCCAATCTCTTACATTATAGTATACAGAGAGATTCATTAGACTGCAAGCATCTCTGTATAATTTTTAACAAGTCAGTTACTTAAAACACTAATTTGCAAAAGTTGCGTGTGCAGAAATCGGCGTGGGCCTCGTAAAGAGATACATTCTTCGAGCGGATTTGATTTAGCAGATATGCTCTTCTTTTTTTTAAAAAAAAAAGGCAAATGAAAGAGACGACTCCTTCCTCATGCACACAACTATCCAGTTCACCCTGTCATCTGTTCCGATGGCTCGCTGCATAGTTGGACACTATGTCTTCGTAACAACCGTGCGTCATGGTACTTGAGATAGTAAAACATTGTCAGAACTTTTCTAGTTTGAACACTTCATTCGTGAAAACTGTTAGTTAATGGGAGCAGTGCTGAACTGAGTTCGTTGCTGTGGATTATTTATTCAAACGTTGCGAATGCCTGCAAGAAAACAGTGATTATTTTTTTCGAAGAAAGGAAAAAAGAAAACGCTTAGTAGATTATTTGATATTTAGACTAATCTTAATAGCACGCGCCGGAGCAAGACTGCCGTGCAGCCCGTTGATTATATGGGAAGTTACATCGTAAATCTTCAGGATATCCATTAGGCCGCCGACATGCGCTAAAGTCCATAAAGCTTATTATGCTGTATATACTTTCCAGCCAGCAGAATACGACAAATGCCTGTAGAGACACACACAGAGAGTGAGTGAGTGAGTGAGTGAGTGAGTGAGTGAGTGAGTGAGTGAGTGAGTGAGTGAGTGAGTGAGTGAGTGAGTGAGTGTGTGTGTGTGTGCGTGTGTGTGTGTGTGCGTGTGTGTGTGCGTGTGTGTGCGTGTGTGCGTGTGTGCGTGTGTGTGTGCGTGTGTGTGTGTGTGTGTGTGTGTGTGTGTGTTTTCGTCGGTGCGGCAATGAAATACGAATGACACACCTCTGTTCCTTTGCATAAAAGCCCCAATGAGTTCCGATAACAACCAGCAGATATCGCTACCCGTAACGTAATACGGTTGTAAGGAGAGATAACAGCAACAACCGCAAAACACCTGTAATGGCCACGAATAGAATAAAACGCATCGCAACCCGTAACGTGTCGATAAGCGGCTATGTCGACGATAACGACGCCAAAGTTGTCACGGACAGCGATAGTAAAATGTCTCTGCCCGCTAACTGACTTCTGTTCCGTACAGAGATAACGAGTATTTGAACAATGACAGCACAAACTGTAACGGGCAGCGATGTGAAAGCATGTAATTCACAAACGCTGTAAGTATGATGTAGATGAAGTCACCGCGCATGTTGACGCGTACCTTTTAGTGTGCCAAATGAGAAAGGCTTGAAAATAAAAAATAATAATATTACATAAATAACGGAACTTCGGGAGGTAGGTGGTTGGCAGGCACGTTTGATACGGAACACGCAACCAAGAAACAAACACAAATATGTTCACGTTGTCGATGGCTGGAAAAAGGATAGATTAATAATTTGTGGGGTTTTACGTACAAAAGTACGATATAGTTATGAGAGACGCCGTAGTGGAGGACTCTGGAAATTTCGACCACCTGAGGTTCTTTGACGTTGTGCTGACATCGCACAGTACACGGGCCTCAGCATTTCGCCGCTACCAAAATGCAGCCGTCGTGACTAGG
This sequence comes from Hyalomma asiaticum, assembly GCA_013339685.2. NCBI lineage: Eukaryota > Metazoa > Arthropoda > Arachnida > Ixodida > Ixodidae > Hyalomma > Hyalomma asiaticum. Next base: position 60,599,728 of record CM023485.1, read on the forward strand.
ATTCGATCCCGCGACCTTCGGATGAGTAGCCGAGTGCCATAGCCACTAGGCCACCGTCGTGGGGGCTCGAAAATGATAGCAAAAGTTCTCGTTCAAATGAACCTTTTCCTGAAGACGATTGCGGCGATTATCTCATCACTAGTTTTAACCGTGTGTGGATAAGCCATGTGATCATTGGACGAGAGAGAGAAATAAAGATAGGCGGAGTGAAAGAGAAGCAAGAAAAGGCAGAGGGGCTAACCAGACGCGCGTTCGGTATGCTAGCCTACCCGGGGGAAAAGGATTTCGGGTTGAATAAAAAACCGCAAGCAAGACTTGGGGCTATGGGTGCAGTCTATACCATTTCCAGGCAACGTCCATAGCTTTCGTAAACACCCGCCAGGAAGGAGGGTGGAGAAAGTATATGTAACTATAGCACACGAGCAATCATAGCCGCGTATCGTTCGCCTCCGATCTCGCACAGGTAAAAGAAAGCAAACAACGTTTGTAATAAGGTATCACTCGCCCTTCTATTTGATCGCGGGACTTGCCTGCCCTTCGCCCGCGATTCTCGGAAAACGCGGCCTCTGCGGCGAAATCGCATCGCGAACCGCCGTGGGCCGCGTAATTGTTGACCGCGCGGGCAGGGACGTCAAGCCTTGGCGAGCATATAATTAACCCTTCCGATGCCGGACGATTGCCAAACGAATCCGATGCCTATAGTGAGCGCAGCTGGCGAATAAAGATTGCGCTGAGCGAACGAAATCGCGCACGCAGCTAGCGGCGCTGCTCCTTTTCTCATGGTGGCGCTGTAAGCGCAGCCACAAATGGAGCAAACGCAGCGCCCTCTTCGATCCACTTATCTCTGTCAAAGGCGCAGAAAGCGGGAGAAGGCTTTAGCAGTTCCTGCTCGAAATCTTGTCCTCCGATCTCGCGTTGTCGTGCCTAGTTAAGAGAGCCCGAATAGTTTGTCTGTCTTACCTTTCGCAAATACCGCTTCGCCGGCTGTGCTTTGTCTCTTTGGCCTTTCATAACCCATCTGCGCTGAATAAATGGGCTCGCCGGCAGGCCTACGCTTGACAAATGTATGCGTTGTTTTGACTACTACAGCTGCATTCTCAGGCCTGGCTACCTGAGCTTTCTTAATTGCGCTCGCATGATGGAGTATCTGCTGCGCGCCTACTGCGTTGAGAATATAGTCACAGGCTCTACTTCTGCCACGTGCAAGCGTGTGCTTATTGTGGGGCGACAAAAACCGAATAAAATAACGTAATAAAACGCCCCCTGCCTAAATCACAAGCATAGCGGGCTTGCCACGTCAAAGCAGGAATCCAGCGCCTAAAGTCCTGATCTGTTGAGAACTCGCTGCTGAACCAGAGGACGTTGGTTCGATCACGGCAGCGGCGATCGCGTTTTGGATAGAGGTGAAAATGCTAGAATTCCGTGTACTGTGTGTTTTCAGTGCGCGTTAAAGAACGCCAGGTGCTCGAAATTTCCAGAGCCCTCTAGCTAGAGCCTGCCTCATAATCATGTTGTAGCTTTGGAACGTATGCCCTCCCTGCAATGATCTCCTTGTGAGATCGGCAGTATTGTTAAACAAATTAAATAAATAAATAAAACCCCATTTTGTTATTTTAGCATGTTCGATTGAGAAATTTAGAGAAGGCTCACATCGCCAAATGGTTATACTAGGATTACGCAATGATCCTGATATTCATCTTCGACATTGCGCGGCAAGACAGCGGACAAAGAAAGGGTACACACAACAGCGCCCAATGTTCCTCATTACGTTTTTTTTTTTTTTTTTAAGTACGACATGAACAACATTTACGTTGCGATGCTGAGTGCATATTTGTGAAACAACTTCGACTACCTCGTACTACGGGATGAGGCTACTCGCTACGCCAATGTGCCAAAATTCTTATGCTAGGAAATAAAAGAAAATATCATAATTTGCTTAATCTTACAATTCGTGATGGCCCGCGGGCCGCTTCCTCGGAGTTATTTCGGTCGGCGATGGTGGTGGAAATAATTATTTTGCGAAAAATACCTCTGTTTTTCTTTTGAAAAGTAAGGACCAACAGGATTGAAAGGGAGGGGGAAAGCTGCTGCTCACGTATTTTATTCCAGCCATGGGTGGCTTTACGAGTTTCGGGCTGCGCAAGGCAGCCTCCCATTGTTCCTCACAGTACATAACGGTCTTACAAAGAGACTCTGGAAGGGGCGCTTAGGGCGGCACCCAGCACGATATTGGTATTTTCTGTTTCATCTTACGCTTCAACGTGCTCATTAAATGAAATTCAGCAAAGTGGTAGTGTGGGCATGCTGGTATACCATCTGGAAAAGTAAACGTGCTCAGAACACACGGACTAGAGAGGCACAAAAAAGCTCCTGCGTGTGTGTATTTTTTGTACCATTCTCGTCCGCGTGTTCTGTGCGCTTTTACTTTGCTCTGTTCACTGAACCACTGAGGCGCTTCAGTTTGCTGATCCGAGGGTCGCGGGATCGAATCCCGGCCGCGGCGCCTGCATTTAGATAGAGGCGAAATGTTTAGACCCGTGCGATATCAGTGCACATTTAAGAACGCCAGGTGGTCGAAATTTCTGGAGACCTGCACTACAGGGTCCCTCATAACCATATCGTGGTTTTGGGACGTAAAACACCAGAATTATTTTGGGGTTCTTCAGTTCGCTTTCTCATTTTGGAGCAGCGGTTCATTGGCCCGAGAATCGCAAAATACGGTTTCCGCGGAACGCAGATGACGTCCTAAAGACATTGGTTAGTATTTCCTACCTGCCTCTTGGACTGCCATGAAATCGGGGCAGAACGACAGCAGCAGCACACAAACGAAGGGAACAGAGAAAGTGTATGTATAGTGCGTGTCCTCTACGAAAACCGAGCGAAGCATAAAGAAGCTTCTCTACCTGCACCATGATGATCGGTGAATCGTGGTTCGGTGAGGAAATGACGCTAATTTCTGCAGCCCATGTAGGGAGCACGGCTAAGCGTCCGTGGGGGTAGGAGGAAAGGTAGTGAAAGAGATAGAGAGGAGAGAAAGGCCGTAGTGGAGGGCTCCGGAAATTTATACCACCTGGGGTTCTTTAACGTGCACTGACAACGCACAGTACACGGGCCTCTGGCTATTTCGCCTCCATCGAAAATGGGATCGCCATGGCCGGGATCGAACCCGCGCTTTTTGGGTGGCGGCCGAGTGCCTTAACCACTACACCACCGCGGCGGACATCACCATCAATGCAAGAAGGGAATAGGGGAAACGACCAGGAGCATAAGAGAAATTGGCCGCTATGAAGAAAGGAAGAGAGAGAGAGAAAATGAGGTCAGCCACGCGACTCGCGAGCAAGTTGCGGAATTAGCTTCTTTTGAGGTAAGCAACTAGCCAGTGGTGTTCTAGAGGTATGGAATCGGACGCCTTGAAAAGCGCTTGATTAGCAACATGAAATGAAAAGAACTACGCGCTTCAGAGGTATGTTCCGGTGCCTGTATACAGGTCGCCTTTGGCTTCTTCGTTTTGCTCGTTTTCATGACAGCTGTGATCATTACGAATCCCGCTGCTGCGAAGAAGGTAGCCGTTCTCAATCATTAATTCGTGCTGCATTTGAAAGGCGATATCATTTCAGCATCTCGCCACTTTTCTATAAGCACCTCATATAATCTCAATCCCCCTCCCCCCCACCCCGAACTATTTTTTTACACTTGCTATGTATATAGCACGCACACATACAAACACGCGCACACACGCGCTCACACATGGCTACGCCTCTGTTATAGGGCACACATGCTTATCGCATGATTACTGCACAGGTATTCTTCTCGTTACCCAACACTTCTCTCAATCGACCACGTATGCAGTTTCGTCTCAATCAAAGGGGCTTGCGTTAAATTTAGTCGCGAAGCCGCTTCGTCTTTCAGGGGATGTGAGGTCTTTGATCGCTCCCCCCTCTTCTCTCTTTTTTTTTTTTTTTTTGCGACACGAGGTTGCCCCGGCTCCAGCCAGGTGTTCTAATCTTGGCCGCTAACGCCCGATCGACAGGTCGAGCCCCCGCCCTTTTATATCGACGTGGGCAGGGGTTGCGTAAAAGGGTCGTATCGGATAGTGCGAGCGAACGTTCGACGATGTTATGGGATTGCGTCGCAAATGTTGATTTAACAACCGCGCGATGGAAGCTTTCGCAAGTTGCCCCTTTTTGGTACACGAGCAACTTCGAGAGGCCTTTGTCGAATCCCCTGTCAACTTTGGCTGCTTTCGTTTGCTTTGCGTAGCTGTTCCTCGTTAAATGCTCGGAGATCCACTGAAGCGTTGGGTGCGCCAGCGTTGAAAGTGAGTAACGAACGACAAGTGGAGGCTATAAGGGTCAACGACCCTGCAGCTCAATCAATTAATCAGATTTTATTTTCGCTGCGGCCAATATGGCACGCTGTTACCGCGAAAGTGGGGTCGCTAGAATATCCCGCCTCACGGCGTGCGACATTATAGCATGCAGCGTATGGAATACTTAGGAGAAGCAAGGATTCTGTGCTGTCTAATTAAAAGAGGACACGGGTATCGGGACTGCCCCTCCGTTCTTAAGAGCGTACATAATTTGCACTTGAATGACTCTCTTATTTAGTCGGCAGCGTTTACGTATGACGCCGGCTCCTTCGTAGGAATGATTTCGTTGCGTAACTGAGGCTATTATCGGGGTTTAAGCGAATCCTTACAGTCTCACCGTATTGCTCTCTAGTTATATTATCGTTCCAGGCCTTTTCTGAAAGCTTGCAATAATTGGAATTGGGTCTGAAGTATATAATGTTTCATAACCTGCTGGTCTCGCAAACGCGCGTTTTCTTTTTAAATATTTGCCTAAACGCGTGACTCGTATCTCATCTCCACAGCCAGCGGCCAGGCATCGAGGCTTACAGCAATCCCGTTATGAAATTTAGTTTCGCTTTAAACGAAGTCGAGTCTGTCTGTCTGTCTGTCTGTCTGTCTGTCTGTCTGTCTGTCTGTCTGTCTGTCTGTCTGTCTGTCTGTCTGTCCAGTTTATGCTGCTTTCCAGTGAAATTTCAACGGGCGTTCATGTAGCTCCTGCATCAACGTCCTCAGCTCAAACATCCAAAGGCAATAGAGAGAGAAAGAATGAGCGTTTATTAGAGCGCGAGCGAAGTTATCCGCCCGAAAAAACCGTGAAGAATTGACTGTCGTAGGGAGTTCGGCGACAAATGTTGGGACCGCTTACAGTGACGTTTGTGCAATTAATTACGGATTATTTAATTAATTTAAACGCTTCACGACAGCAGAACTGCCACGAAGGGTGCAACTCTGGATGGTCGCGGATTAACTTTTTCAATTTGTACTTTTTAAGCTTGTGCACAAGGGCAGTACACGTGCTAGTTAGTGGCCATGGCACACGGCTGCTGAGCTAAAGGTCGCGGGATCGAATCCCGGCCGCGGCGGCTGCATTTCGATAGAGGAGAAATGTTGAGGCCCGTGTGCTGTGCGATGTCAGTGCACGTTAAAGAGCCCCAGGTGGTCGAAGTTTCCGGAAGTCCTCCACTACGGCGGCCCTAATAATCATAGCGTGGTTTTGGAACCCGCGAAATTAATCAACCAATCATCCGTGTCACTAGTTATTTCAGCTACCCTCAAAATATTTGATCGAATGTATAAATAAAATTGGCGTATTCACGAGAGGACCGGGACAATTGGAGATCCATGGGAGAGGTCTTCGCCCTGCAGTCGGTGTAGATAGGCTGAAGATAAATAAAATGCGGATGCATGTGGCGTTTAGTTTCCTCGACGCTCCAACCTCCAACCTTGTAGTTCTTTCTTTATTTCATTTCAAAACTGCGACTAGCCCTTTGGTGGAAGGAGAAGCACTTGAGCCGAAATTCAACGGGCCTTATCACCAAACTCAAAGAAAGAAAACGATTATTAAATGCACACGCTCTCAGCACGTATCCCAACTCGACACGCTGGAAAGCATTCCTGCAGCGCTTGGCGACGCGTGCATGCACGCGCCTGGGGAGCGGGCCGCGTAACAGCGCAGCAGTGATGCTGTCCGCAAGCAGGGAGGCCTCGCAAGCGGGCCACGGGGAGCGCCAGCGACAAGCGGGTGTTTTTCCGCCGCGCCTCTCGGAAAGCGGCGAAAGCGGCGCGCAACCCTGAGGGGGTCATACAGCAGCGACAGCGACAGCCGACCGCGATGCGACATAAAAAAAAAAAAACGCCACGCGCGCACGTTGTGTCTGGGTCACATTACGTCAGAAGAGCATAGCCCGCGACGACAGTGCGTTTCGTGCTCTCCTGCAAATTCAGCTGATATCTGTCGATCGTAGAGAAAGAAGAGTTAACACAGGGAGATGGGGTGCTACCACTTATTCTGTTAGGACGGTGTTTATGGGCTGATCTTACGCGCGGGATGCTGTGCGAAGTGAAATGCCAGTCTTCGATCAGTGAGTGAGTGAGTGAGTGAGTGAGTGAGTGAGTGAGTGAGTGAGTGAGTGAGTGAGCGGTCTCAGCTGAACTGGCTGAGACCATCACTCACTCACTCACTCACTCACTCAGTAAATAAATAAATAAATAAATAAATAAATAAATAAACTACGATTTTAAAGAAGCTCTGTGAGATGCAGCTGTAGTGGCAGAGACAGTCAATCAATCGATCAGTCAATCATTCTGATTGTCACCTTGTACTTTGCTAAAAGATTATCTTCAGTGTCACCGAGCTGTACCGCGCGCGGAGGTGTTTTAGGTGTACACGCAAAGGCATGCATCCTTCAATGCGTTCATAAGCCGGCGGAATTGCAACGCACTTGCAATCCGTTGCAATTCCGCCGGCTTATGAACGCATTGAAGGAATTGCTGGAATCGACCCGGGCGCTAGGACTCCTTCAAATGTTGTAGAGTATTGCATGGAACTTTCCAATCCAGCGCTTTCGGCCAGCGTGTCAGCGGCGCTAGCAAGGAGGGAAACCAATCGGCGCCTGCACCGCTGGCTTCAATCGATCCATATTCCCAGAACTTGAAACAGCTCCCTTTCGGCGCCCTTCTCCTACCCTTTATACATTAAACATCCTCTATGCCCCCATTTATTTATTTATTTATTTATTTATTTATTTATTTATTTATTTATTTATTTATTTACTTACTTACTTACTGTAGACAAAGCTGGGTGAATTACGAAACGCTATGGCGGGTTGCGGTTTCGCAAGCCGTGTCAGTCGCAGACACAGAATAGTATCGTAGAACGTGGGTTCGTAAAGCGTCGCCTCCGATGTGTTCGGGTAGACGTCTCGGGCACGGCTGGGGCACTAGTCGGCAAATAAATAAATAAATAAATAAATAAATAAATAAATAAATAAATAAAGATGTGCGGAACGTTCCCATCATCACTGTCGTCTTCTTTGTCTTTTTTTTTTTTCGATCGCGAAAGTATTATATGCCTCATCGAACGCGCAAAGTGACTCGCATCGGCATGAACACGAATGGTGCCAAAAACCGGATGACTTCAAAAAAAGGTCGTCTCGTCCACTCGGTATATACCAAAATTAGCATGGCAGTGCACGAATGTATGAGTAACAAGACTGATCGATCACGGCATCAATAACATGATTGCCATTTAAGTCACGATTAACGGTAACACAATCACGTATGTCGCATAGCCGCATTCCTCGGCCAGGGATATGCGGCTGTGCACCACCCATGCTTGAGTGTTAATCATCACAGCCTATTTCGAATTGAACTCGCGCGATGTCACGTGCGTTTAGAGAGCACGTCAGATTGCATTCACATGGAGCCAAGCGAATTTCGAGATTAAACAAAGCAACCAACGTTTCTCTTGTTTTCTGAGAGCCTTACATCCCAAAACCACGATATGATCACGCCGTAGTGCATGGCTCCGGAAATTCCGACCACTTGGAGGTCCTATAGCTTGCACTGACAACGCGCGGTATACACGGGCCTCAACATTTCTTCTCCATCGAAATGCGGCCGGGATTCGATCCCGCGACCCTCGGATCAGCAGCCGAGTGCCATAGCCACTAGATCACCGTGGCGGGGCGAAGCAAGAACGTCAAACAACTTGTATGATAATGCGTAGTGGCTTTCTTCGTCATGGTGTTTTAGCATGCGATAACGGACGGACCGGTGAGGTTTTTTGCACCCGTGCTTGTACACACGTACAACCGCCGGATAACGTTAACAACTTGAAATGCGAGCGCACTCATGGGCTTGTCGAAGGCGAATTGCGGGCGAAACTGGGCTCATCATTGTAACTGGTGATGCTTTATTAACAAAGAAGCTGCAGTATTATTATTATTATTATTATTATTATTATTATTATTATTATTATTATTATCATCATCATCATCATCATCATCATCATCATAGACGTCACAAGGTACGCAGAGCGCGAAGGAGGCAAGGCGGCAGCTGCATTTCGTCCCTTAAAGAGGCTGCGGTTCACGCATATGCGTCCATAAATTTTTGCACCTATACTAATTTGTTTGAATCAATAAAGCTATTTTTGCAAGTGCTCACATTCAGGCATGTGCACACACGTCTTAGCGCTGACGTACATAGAAATAGAATGTTTATTTCTCTTTCACGCAGTACAAAGCAGTAAGGGAAGAGGGCACACTGGGCAAAAAGCTGCTAAAGGCAGCTTGAGAGAGCATTCAGTGCCCCAGGTACACATGAACAGCAACGGGTGAATACGAGATTTGCATACAAGATTTGCAATACAAGATTTGCATCCAACATTTCTCAACGGAAAAGCAATATGTAGCGTGTTCATACACTACAAAAAAAACAAGATAAAGAAAAGAGAAAAACTGAAATACATAATGTCAGCCTAAAATATCCCACAATAGAATAATTCATGCCTACTTACAATGTAAGAGGAGTGGTTTCAAAATCCAAAAGCATGGATTACAGCTGATTTTGGGATTAAGCGCATTACTCGAAATAGTCGACACACATAGGTCGGTATTCACGTCTGCGACGCTGCTTTTATTATTAGCACGCTTGCGAATAATAAGCGGATCTTAGTGCGCTTTCGTCGTACACCTGCTCTTCGGCTCTGGCATAAACTGAACGAAAGGCAGCACGAACGATTTGTAGCCTGTCTTGGACCACATAGACTGAGGCCAGGGTGCTGCCGCCGAAATAGTATATATATTTACTTACTCAATAAATAAATAATCAAGTAAATGTTATTTCGGCAGCATTGCCCACCATTACGCGCCGTTAGCCTCACTCCTGGTGGTCCAGGCCACGCAACAGAGCGTTCAGGTTAAACGTCCTGACGGCTGTACAGGAGTAAAGTATGCGGCTTCGATTGTTTCTCAGATTACGAGGTTTTTTGTTTAGTATATATTAGCATACTGAAGACAGTCTAACACTCCCGGAAACAGCTGCAGGGAATCATGCACTCGTATGCTTTCGCGAGAACCACGCGAGCTGGAGTAATTCGGTGTCAAGGAGGTTTCTTCATCCGACCTTAATTTTCCAGGGTCGCCCTATTCCTCCACGGAGAGAAAGCTATAGGCCCAATAACTGTAAGTGAATCAATTAAACAAAAGGTTCAATAGCCCCGTCTTCGCACGTGTGATTCGGTCCCACGTATAGAGATTCGTATGCAAGCATATGAGCCAAGATAATGAAAGATTGACCGGTATAACGTAAAGATGGTCCTTGCAAAATGTCCTTCGCTTATCACCGACTCTTGTGACTGGCACAGGGTAGCCAGCCGGTCTCAGCACTGGCTAACCTCCCTGTCTTTCCTCCTTTCCTCTTCCTCCTCCTCGTCCTTGTGACTGGCCGATCCAGGCGATAACGTCGGCAAAGCGCCGATGGCGGACCACCGACCATACTTGAAGAGGGACAGAATATATTGCAATTGAACCATTATTGCAGTCCTCTTCTGCCCAAGCATAACTCGATCCCCTCGCATAAGTTCGAAGCGAATCAGTTACTCTTCGCGACTATAATATTCCTAGCGACAGGAGGCACCCGCAGAAGCACTAGACCGCCGTACAGCAGAACTTCGGAGAAATAGCAGTCATCTATTCTTGGTTCAGTCGTGAGGCCAATTTATGAGTTTGGGAGGGAAACCATATGAGTGCAGCTGATGCACTCAATGAAGGCGTATATAACGTACCAGCAGTGCGTTTCCGCAAACAACCCAGGGAAGAACCCAGGGCACGCTTGGTCATTGCGCCGCCTTAAGTGGCAGGTTGGACGAGCTAGTTAAATATGGAATACGCGATGATATTAGACATGGCGTTATTTACTGTCCGTAGAGGGCACGCTGCGAATGTCATTAGGACATTGGCGCAAGATAAAACAAGGATATATGCCGGCCACGACATCTGACCAAGCTTTAGTTAACTTCAACAAGGTTCCGAGCAGGTTATGAGACTTCGCCCGTGTGTTCATGAGGTTGCCGAAATGGGCAACAACTGGCTGCCTAATGTGTAACATATGTACATGTAAAGCTGTCCTACTGAACCACAGGGCCATTAGCTACACCACTACAAAGCCTGACCAGCTGTTCTCGCTCGTTTCGTGCAGCCACGAATGGTCGCGTTTTCCTGCGTAATAAAGACGGTCATACCACACAATCATCTCCATAAACTACTTCTGTTAGCGGTAAGGGAAGAAGACCATTAATTGAGGGAGCAAGAGCCCCCTCTTTCTGCATGAGGAGGAGCACACGTATAGCCTCCTTTCGACGACGGCAATCAGCTTGTGGAAGGAGCGGAGTGGCGACCGACATTTCGAGTGTTATTTTAGGCCCGCCCCTTGAACCGGAGGCAGCGACATTGCTTTCCGCACCTGTGTGTTTGTGTGCGCGTGTGCATGACGAATCCACTTGTCTGCTCACTGGCTTTCGGAATGCCCGTCTCGAGTGTTGGTTCTGCGCGCCTTCTTCTTGGCTCTCCGTTACGGTGGCCGTGCTCGGGGCGCGCACTTGGCGAGAAGCATCGGCAGAGGCCGATAACAGCTTGACCTCATCTTTCTCGAATGCAGTTCGAAGCTCGTAAGCGCATGGACCGGAGATGCTCGCCGTAAAGACGCTGCGCGCGTTGCGTCGATCTCAATGCATCCTTGCGGCTGCAGTATAGAGATGCCAAGCGTACAGAAGTACAGCAATAACGCTGTTTACGTCTTCCTCGGTACCTGTCTTTGTTCGTTCTTTTTTTTTTCGTTTGTATTGTTTCGCGAATCGTAAATATAAGAGAGGAATGACAGCCATTGTTCTCTGCCCTTTCCTCGTGAACTTCTAATGCGCCTGGTCGGCGCATTCTGCTGTTCCGAGATCTACGAACTGCTCCTGCCAGTGATGAGCTTTATACACTGAAATGCTGTACAGCCCAAGCGTCAAGAGATTGACCAATTTTCTTTGGTGGTACGAGATAAACGAAACGGTGCAACATTTTGCGGGCTTCCTATATAATAGAGCTTGTATATATAAGTTTTTCAATGGCGAAGGATGTGAACACGCGGTCACCAACGTGCGCGTTTGGGAATGCTTTGGCGACCACGCGAATTTTCCTTCACCAACTTGCGCTCTGCATTGACAATGTCCACTCGAACTAAATTAATTTATGCTGCTATTGATATATCGCGATATATTTACGGCGTTGGAGGGAGTTTTTGCAGATGTTTACACGTACATGCGCTCGGACCGTTCGGTAATACCTGGAATGCGGGAAGACAAACACGATACAGCCTGGCTCTTGCTGGTCGAAAGATCGTGCAACACCCAAATTTGCGGTTGCACGTTTTATGCAAAGCACGTGCAAATGTATAACTGCCTGCAACATCCCGCCGATCGCATGGCAACCGCGTCAGGGGGCAGTTACTACATCCTCCGCAAGCCACAACCCAAGTGGCCTGCTACTCGAGACGCGTATAAGCCGATCGTAGTCGCGAGGGGGTGCCACGAACCAGCCACGTGCTAAAAGTGGCGACGGCTCGCGCAACAGAACGAGTACGCACCTGCCGAAGGACGACGTGCTCCCAGCTTGCACAACAACGTGCCAGAAACGGTGAATTCCTGCGCTTCATCGTGCGTCGTATACGCACTTGATACGAGCAGAACACTGCAAACGTGATACTGTGCGGCGAGTACCGCACCGCGGAAACACGCGCGCAGTATCGGGCAGCCTGCCGCACATCGCACGGCTCGTCGTCCAGCGTTTCGGCTTACAGTCAGCGCAGCAATAGATGCGGAGGCGGTGTTTCCACGACTGGAACACACCATGGTAGCCACACCGCTTCGCTTCGCCGTGCAGACACAAACGTGGAAACGACTACGTCCTTCATATTGGTCTATAGCAAAATATAGATGGTGAGGCAAGCTACGTAAGCACATGGTACACGTCCCTACTTCTCATTTGACAAAGACGGTACAGTTTCTGTCTTTGAAAGGTGCTTTGAGACAGCTTTGCCTAAGACTACGCCTCTGTGTTCAATTCATACATTCATAGGACTTGCAGATGTGATAAGACTATCTGTGCGTCCTCAGTGGCAAAATGTCGGTGAGTTGCCACATACCTTAGTGTGTCTTTGAGACAAAAGTAAGGACAGATACGGAGGACAAATAAGTGATCCGCTTAATATGGTGTGCCACCCTACCCTCGTAAATTACTGCGTTGCGTTAGTTCTAAGCTCTAAAAAGTGCCAGCGGCATTCATAGTTTTAGTCAGCAACCCAGAATCCAGCATCTCGCCCTGTTACAAGTAAAAAAAAAAAAAAAGGAAAGAAACGCTCGACAAACTCGCTTTTAAAATCTATATGATGGGAACGTGCAGACGTCGAAGATTTGCTTTAAATGACTTAGACTACGAAAAAAGCGACTGTCTCGAGGTGCAAGCAGACTTCAGCACTTCTCAGAAATACTGTTGCTGTGGAATGGGGCTAAATACTACGGCAACGCGGAACGAACACTCTACACTAATAACATCCCTAAAGGATGAGAAACTTAGAGAATTATTAGGATTTAGATCAAAGTAATTCAGATAGTACTAATGGTTATTAACGGCGTTATTTTCCTTTTCAAAGAATGTTCGTTTGCGCGTGAAATACAGGTCTAGATCAGACAACAACCTTTCGTATTCTCCTCGTCAGACCAGAATCTTGCCAGCAAGGTTTCGTGAATCCCGAATACGTGCCGCCAACGAAAGAAATATAAACACGTCAATAGATGAGAATGTAACACTTTGGCATTACTCTGAATTTCTTGTAATTACGGAGAGAGCCAACACTAACTAGTACTAGCCAACATCAGCCACACGTTACAATAGCATTAGGTAATTGCGCTGGTAATACGAGAGCAAGCGCATGCTTGCCTTGCCACAAACAGCCACTTGGCTTCACATAAACTCCATGAGACTTTTCTTCCCCCTACATTTCTCCTACCAATGCATTAAACATTTCCCTCAACAGTGCATTGAAACAATTTTAAAATGCGCTGCCACTTCGGCGTTCCTGCCCGGCAATGGGCACGCGCGCCTCCTGCTCGCACCATTAGTTCCAGCTGCTGATGCGCTCTGTCGCGCCCACTGCCGCACCGGCTGCTGCCACCGAAGTCCTCCCCAGTCAGCTGGCAGCGGGTTAAAATGGCGCAAGCGTAATAGCGGCGGCGCTTGCGGCGTCACTCAAGCGAGTGACCACAATCCGCTACGTCACTTCCTTCCCTCTCCTCTGTTGGCGACGCTGCTGCCAGCTGTCGTCGGAAGTAGCGTCGCTGGTACTGTCGCGCGAGCGAGTGCGCTATTTTTCACTTCACGCGGAGCGTAGCGTGAGTTGAAAAGGCTGTTGCACAAGCTGCCGCAGACGGCTGCGAGTGGAGTAAGAAATGCCAAGAAGGCAGCGGCATCAGAGGCCTCAATCATTCTGTTACCCTCAAGCGTCCTGCTACTACTGCTGCTTGTTTGACCTATGTTAAACGTGCAACCGTATGCTGACCATGATGGGTGATGTCGCACGATCGACCCAAGGATCGTGATCGTAAATTGGATTTGTTTGTGACAACACTCAGACTTAAAAGATCCCTTTTTCTCTCCATTATACAGTTGAATTCCATTAAAAGAGTCATACACCACGAAACAGTTTCTGTACCTTATATGAGGGGTCTCTTATAAGCAGGGCAGAGGTCTCCTATGAGCAGAGATAGGGCAGCCAACGACGTGAAAAAATGATGGCTCTTACTGATATAAGATACAGTTCGGTAATGCCCAAGTTTCTCTTATATCAGTGCCTCTTATAAAGGGGTTAAACTGCATATGTATAATGGAATCTCGTTGATATGGTCTCGAAGGAAATCGGAAAACATAACGTATCATCCGAATATCGTATGAACCGTATGAAAAGGCATTGCACTTATGTTGGCGAGGGGGACGACACGCCGTATTATACCGAAAAAACGCATCCAGCGGGATATCGTGTCCCAAGATTTCGGTGTTCACCAGCTGAATGGGTAGTGTTCTATATATACTTCCACGGGCACGACTTAGTGCAACTGGCTACGGCACGCTGATGAAACAAGTGCTATTTCGAAGCGGCCGAGCGGCCACGCCCCGCCATAGTCCTGTTCTCTCCTCACGACTGCTGTAGCCGTGTCGCCTTCGGCACAATACAGCTCTATCGATTCTCCACCGAAAGATCGAGCTATAGCTGAACATTTCTGCCATAGCACCTTGTTAGCGTCGCCTGCCATGTAGGCCCAATTAATGCACGCTGCCAAGGAACTGGAAATGATTGCTCCTTTTCGCGTGTTCGAAGGTGCTGAGAACCGGGAGGCCAGTTCGGAGAAGTACTGAGACACTAGCGATGACGCAGCGCCCGCAAGGCGCGCGCGCTTCGCTCAAAAAGTTCGCGCCGTCGAATAGAGCAAGCGGGCCACGGCCCCGACTCGGGGGTTTTCTATTTTTGCGGCTCCCCCCTTTGACGCAATCCCGACCGCTGCAACGGCGCTGGTGTTGGTAGTAGTAGTGGCGGAACGAAGGCCGCAGTGCAGTGATCACCGTCCAGACTGGAAGGTATAAATAAAGACGCGGCGCAACGGTCGTTGCCAAGATCATCAAGGGCCGACGACGGCCCGCGCAATTTTCGAGCGCCTTTCAATTAGAGGCGTTCACCGTGTTTTCTTTCGAACGTTTCCTGCTATTCATTACCTGCAGGCTGGTCAACTACCAACATTACCTCCCAGCGAGGCCTAGCTGGCATAAAAGGTAGCAAGTACAGCATTAACACCAAAGATAACATGTCTTGAACATGAAGGAAAGGAAAAGACGATGTGACTTTGTGATCAGCGTATAACAGCGTTGCTGGAATAGTCGGAGAAACTGCAGGGTTGACATACGTGTGAACAAGACCGCTGTGATACTGGAGGTCCACTGTCACCGTATTCAACCAGAACTGTCACTGCAAAGAGATTGAAGTGAGCTTTATGTAACGGCGCATAGTCGACAAAAGAACTTTAAATGCCAATATATGGAAGGTGGAGGGGGGGGGAGGGGAGGGGGGGGATGCCACTGGAAGGCAGCACTGTTCCGTTCTTTCCAATCCTCTTCTGACACACTGAGTCAGCGGCAACTGAAAACTGCAGAAGCTGTCGCACAAGCAGAATTGTGAAACCACACAGTAAAGTACGCTGTACGGCAACGACCCTCCATACAATAGCCTCAAAACGAACTAATGGCGAAGGAAAGAGTACAGCAATATTAGCCGGCAGGCGCACGCAGGTCGAAAGCGGAGTGAGTGATCGATGACACTTCGAAATTCGAACAGGCCATTGTTGCGCTCTCGTATCGCGATAGACAAAGCACTACACGTAACGGAAGCCGGTTCGCACACTCAGCGTCGAGAGACTTGCGTCATCAAGCTACAGGACGTCCTCTCTTGATAATAATAACTGCTGCGGTTTTACGTGCCAAAACAACGATGTGATTACGAGGCACGCCGTGGTAGAGGGCTTCGAAAATTTTGACCAGCTGTGGTTCTCTAACGCGCACTGACAGCGCACAGTACACGAGCATCCAGCGTTTTCGCCTCAGTCTGAAATGTGATCCGTACTTGTGTCCTGGAGCTAACGTAATGAACACGCCTTCTTGGGTCCTGGGGCAAGAGTGTTATACATGTATAGTGCCGCAAGACGGTTAACGATAGTAGCGTATCTAAAGTACACTGTTTTCGGCAGCCATTGCATGTAAATGCGTCAGTTACGCGGGGGGCGCAAGAGCGCTCTCGCCCCACCATAACTTAATCGCGGAGGGGCGAAGCATTGACCCCTCGAGCACCGTCCCCTTCCCTTTCCCCTTCCCTCGGATAGCGAACCTTGAGAAGCATTAATTACCAGTATGTTCTGAACATTACGTGTACCACTGGATGTGTAGTAAAGTACCACGCGTAAGGGACAAACCATGCGTACTACATATACTTGCGAATTTGAATTGAAAGATAGCTTCAGCACGGGGAGAGGAGGTCAACCGAAACCGCGTCGACCGCATCCACCACCCTATTTATTACACAGCAAAAAATGGAAAGCCGCGCTTCTGGTTTTACTCGGGTATAATTGTGGTTCTGTTAGGTTTTGAAAGAACGCTACTTCCTGCAGCCCTTGCGGGAGCCTGGTACGGCGTCCGAGGGATGGAGGAAAACGAACGAAAGAATAGAAAGGAGAGAGAAACTGTATAACGGAGGGCTCCGGAGATTTTGATCACCTGAGCTTCTTTAATATGCACTGACAATGCACAGTCACGCACAATAACCACTAGACCACCATGGCGGACATTACGCGTCAAGGCCCATATACAGAAGGCTGTGCTTTCTGGCTCAGGGTGCACTTACTGGCTTTAGAAGATTCCATACTAGACAAATGCGGCGAGTGTGCAACGTGTGCAGTTACCTCGTCCTATCAAATACGCCACTGTCTGACGACTACCTGACAGAGTCTCCTATATACTGCTTTAAGGAGAAAGAGCTGCTATGGCCGGAGAAGGCTATTCAGGGTGGCGCTTCCACCTACACACTTGACACGCAATCCCTGCTGTAGTGATGTCATACAGACGGTATGGTAGAAATTGACACAAGAATACTGCAGACGAGAGCCGTCTAGAGAGAGGTTGAAGACGTACCGTCTCTCTGCAACCAACACAGTTTTGACAAAGGGATTGTCATAGCGGAAACCTCGGTTCCGGCTCGATGCATTCCTTGTATGCTCGCTGTTTAATGGTTCCGCCAAAATAATTGCATTCTGACAGGTCCCGCTAAATTCTGACAATAATTCCAAGAGGTCCGTGTTAATGTCTCTTCCCGCACCCCGAAGCGACAATGACAAAGGAAACAGATGAAACAAAACAATGGAACGCCAGTTCCTACTGGGCAGAGCAAATATCCGGTGAGTCACTTCGCAGAAACAAGCCCATGATTCATGATAGGAAAAGCCATTAAGCTTTAAAAGAAAGTTAAAAAAACACATACATCGCAGGCATCGCAAGCTCGAACCGCGTGCCCCCGACCTGGGTCGGGTCCAATGACACTGCCGATGTCAGCACTGCGGTTTTCGATCAGAGACGGACGGCCTGATTACCGAGAATAGGACCGCGCACTGTTCGATGCACCGCTAATGCCGGGACGTTCACCTCGCGCGGCGTGCACGGTGCGCTCTCTATACCGGGAAGCTACAGCGGCCCGTCGAGGCGCACTGCGACGCCAGCTGCGCGGCCATCGCCGGAAACACAGGCCGCGGCAAAGCAATGGTGACTAAGCATGGCGCTGTCCTATAGAGCAAGCGATACGAGTGAATGGGAGCATTTATTATAAAAGCGCGGTCGAGGAAGCCATTGTGTTTCTACCACAGCTCGGGCGTCTCCGTTGGGGGCGGTGTAGAAATGAATGCACTTAGTTTATTTTCCCCGTTGGTATACACTCGCGAGCGGCATTAGATGACTAGGCCGTCAATGAAATATAAAACAGTTCTTCGAGCATGGCTTAACGGCGTAGATCGCTTCACCGCATTGCATATTCAAACTTGCGCACTCAGTCTGGACCACTCGATGTCAACCAACGCGCCAAGGCTGCAAGGACGAAAAATTCTCTGCGACACTAATTGGAACAGAAACTTTTGGTCTTGACTGTAACACACCCGAATGCAAACACAGGCACGATAAGTCCGGTTTCCGCTTAGCCCGAAGGCGTAGCCTCTACTTAAAAAACTTAGATACGTAGTATAGCTTTCGGAAGCTGCGTAGTTATCCATTAAATCTGAAACGTTACGCATTAACACACCTGAAATTCACATTCGCCGGGAAGCCAGGTTCCATAATAAATCTTGTCATGGGTGTGCAGAAGAGGCAAACTACACTTCACTGTAATGAAAGCTGCATCGCCCTGCCACGGTGGTCTAGTGGTTATGGCACTCGGCTGCTGATCCGAAGGTCGCGGGATCGAATCGCGGCCGCGGCGGCTGCATTTCGATGGAGGCGAAATGTTGAGGCCCGTGTGCTGCGCGATGTCAGTGCACGTTAAAGAATCCTAGGTGTTCGAAATTTCCGGAGCCCTCCACTAGGGCGTCTCTCATAATCAGAGCTTGTTTTGGGACGTTAAACCCCGCAAATGAATCAATCAATGAAAGCTGCATCAACGGTAGCTTGACTAGCACTGCTACCACTTCAAACAATGGCGACGGTAACGATATAGTACTGGTTACCGCTAATACATAACTAAAAATCCTCAGTACGCTTCAATCTATGTCGAAAACACAGCTATAACACTTCAATCTATGTCGAAAAAAGCGCGAGTGCGTGCGAAGTAATCTGCGTCAATGAATTATTTGCACAACACCATTGTTTCGATATGTAGCTGTTTATGCGTCTGTTAGAGCCTATATACTTAAGAGAAAACAGTGGTGTTTTCCGTTGCAGAAGCCTACGGATGATATCTTCTTCTTCGCAGCATTTGCAAGCTGAATGCGTTGGCGTAATTAATAAAGACCGCAAATTAGACTAGTGATATGTATTTACTGTTACATGACAGGCCGCATTATACGTGCAAGTCAGGTAAACTCAACACGTATCTCAACTTTCGAATACTTTCACATCTAAAACGGCTAGGAGCTCAACGAGATGACAAGGGAACGCAGTTGAGTGACACGTGTGGGTGCTGATACTACTGACACAAACTGCGGCTTCTGATGCGCACAGCCTATAGGATGTCACGGCCGTATAGTGTAGAGCTGCTAAATAATCCAGACTACCTGGGTTTCTTTTATCGCTCGTCCAAATACGACTGCCCGTGGCGGCGTCCTCTGTGTTATGCGCCCATCAAAAACAGCAACCGTGGTCCGGAATCGAACATATATCATCTCGGTCACTGAGTTTGCAAGTTGGTTCGCTGAGGTCAACACCATAAGCACTGAGACACATGAGCGGTTTATTGGTACTGTTAGCTTGCGGCATACGGCCGTTAGAGCCGCACCTTATATTCATGTTCAAAAGTATGTAGGACGTTTGGTCGTTGTTGCACAGAGCTACAAATAGTGGCCGAGAGACTGGTCGAAGCGCTAATCAAGAGTTGCACACGGACAAAAAAGCACCAGGAAGAGAAACACGCACGCACACACGCACACATACACACGCACGCACACACACACACACACACACACACACACACACACACACACACACACACACACACACACACACACACACACACACACAACGCTTGGTTCTTCGCTCGAACTTCCTGGAACTTCCTTTATCCGCGTACCTTTTACAAGCTGCAACCGGTGCTCCAATTAACCATAGGACTTGATGTGTAGCGGGGTGTCACAGTTTGCTGTTTTGCTGTGGAATTAAGTTGATCCCCTTTCAACTTAAGGTTACTCTTTTGTGCTTTTTTTTTATTGATGTAAAAATAAATTTGTGCTTTGATAGACGCTAAATCAGAATAGCCGTTGAGACTACGTATATCTCTTGGCTCGTCTGAACAGACGACGAAACTACGACTTCGACTGATTGTTATTACGTCCGCATCCGCCTGCCGCACTTGGCTAAATTTGAAATGAAATAACTGAACATCTCGGCAACAGGGAATAACTTGGACGTCAAAGCCCCGCACGACAGCCGATAGCTGTTGACAATTTCCTAGCCCTTTCAGTCTCGCTAATGTGATCGTTGCGCAACGTCAGAGCTAGATTACTGTGGACGTCGTCAGGTAACCACTGATCAGCAAAGCGGAAGGAATACCGCACGATGGTTTACGCTGACGCAACTTTTCCATGGTTGGGAAGCGTAACCGCAAATCAGAATCGGAGCTGATTGCTTTAGGCCATTTTGCTGCAGCTCTGTCGGCAACTGCTCAGAGTATGGAGTGACATAACAGCCTCCGCGTCGGTGGGTCGTCAATTAAGCCTTCTTAGACAATACATTGTGTAGCAGAGTGATGAGTGCGCTGACGCTTGGGGTCATTGCGACTTCTGTTAGGTCACCGAAGGGTAGATCGAGGTCGCAATTGAAGCGTACTGTCTTTTTTAATGAAAGTCCACCCATTGCTTCATTTTACTGCTTGCCAATATTGCCCGGGATGCATGCCCTGTTCTGTGCTTATAGTCTCATCTCCCGAATACCGTTTTCCGTTTGTTGATCGCGCATTATGTTTCATCAGATGTACCTGAAAAGAAATCAATATACAATGTACGACGTATATGTTTCAGCATAAAATAGGTTAAGCAGCACCACAACATTTTTGAAAAGATTACGAAAG
This sequence comes from Hyalomma asiaticum, assembly GCA_013339685.2. NCBI lineage: Eukaryota > Metazoa > Arthropoda > Arachnida > Ixodida > Ixodidae > Hyalomma > Hyalomma asiaticum. The sequence goes on from CM023485.1 coordinate 60,620,480, forward strand.
GTGACGGGTAAAGGATACGAGTCACGACATCTTTCAGAGGTGCCACTAGAAACCTTCACTGCAGCAAGCTACAGCAGCCTTTCGACTCAACATATGCGTCAGTCGCTATGCTTAAGGGTTTTAAAGGTTTTCTCCCAGTCATTATGCCACCTACCAGCCATATGTGTGTGGAGGAGTCGATAGAACATATCAACGAATTCATTTTGGTTTATACAACACCGGCTGTCGTGGCAATTTTGGTGCCCTTAATAACTACCATCACGTGCGGCAGCCAACACACTTGGCGTTCAACGCCTCAAATTCATAAACCTTCACCCGTAACCACATCCACTACTTTCAAATTCAATACGAAAGGGGTCGTAAAACAGGTATCACTTTACGATCAACACTACGTAGGTACCGAGCTCACGCGGAGCTGATGTAACAACCGCCGGCCAGCTGGACTTGTACTACCGGTTTCATAAACCCTTTGTTAAGGCTACATCCTTCCACAATATCATCTTGTTTTCCACACCGCCATCATTTGTATTCCAGACAGTTCTGTACGTAAGAACAGTAGAAAGTAAAAAAAAAAAGTATAACAGAAAAAGAACTCGACTCTGGGAAATCGACTCTCGTGCGCGTCTTAAGACGCTCCCCAACGCAGCGGCGAGAAACACGTGGCTCGCCACGTGTCCAACGTATAATACCCGTCTATATCGATGCGATGCACGTCGCTGGCTAACCTCGCTAACGCAGCACTGCGACGCTCTCACACACGCAGCAACTGCCGCCGCTGACTCGTCACCGTTTTATAGCTCTCTTTCCGAGCAGTGTCAACATACGCGCCGCCGCGGGCACAGCAACGGCTGCTCACAGGGGTTCTCCTTTACGCGCGTACAATAGAAAAAAAGAACGGGCGATCCTCCCGGAGCGAGGGAGAAGAACTGACTCAACGCCAGCAGCAGCGCCTAGCATTTGCGCTCTCGTAACCGAGGAGAGTCGCTGCAGCCGCTGCTGCGGCATCATCAGACAGTCGTGCCAGGAGGAGCCAGGCTTGCAGCCGCGCTGCCGTCGCGTGCCCCCCGGTGCAGTACACCTGCTGCACGGGTACCTCGCGCGCGCGCCTCGGAGTTCGCGTGCGAACCGCCATGCCGGAGTCCTCGTCCCGACGCACCGCAACCGGTGCCCGTCCGGGCCGCCGGCAGCGTTCTGGACCGCCTCCGACGTCGTCCTCAGAATGGAGGACCGCATCTGGTCACCAGCGTGGTCGCCGGCCCTCCGGGTTCGTTGGATTACCCCAGCGCGGTACGTACGAACGGCAGCGTAGATACCCGACCGAGGATACTGTATAATGTATCTAAGGTATACCCCGCCGCTTCGATTGCTGCTTCCATAGCGTGGGGGGTTTCTCCAACTACTTACGTTCGCCCGTCACGCGCCGAGGTCTTGCGGCGTGTCGGTTTTTTTTATTTATAATGGCTGCTGCATGCGACCGTGGCCGACGCGTCGACGGTGTCTCACGGGTTATCTCCTCGGCTGCGGCGTATAGAAACCCAGATGCCAACCGATCCGAGACTCTAGTCCTTATCTGTTATAGTGTTACCGTCGGCGCCAGGGCCACTGCTGAGTGCTAGAAGACAGGAGGAACGCTCCCTACGTTTAGTTTACAATGGGAAGGGGGAGGAGGGGGGGTTGTGTCTGGTTAACAGTTGGAAAAGGTTTAGCCGTTCTAGCGTTTTTCTTCCTTTTGGGGCAAGAACAACACTGCCGACGTGATTCAAGGTCGTAAACGGAATAGCGCAAAGCAGGGCCGGTAAAGCGAGGAACATGACGGACGGAAAATTGTGCGAGCTCCGAAACTGTCACACTCATGCTCTGGGTGTAGAGAGCGCATTTCGGGAAGTCGTTGCGCATGAAGCGCCTGGTTAAAATAGAATCTTGGTGGCCGTCTTTATAGTTGGCTCGCGACCCAAAGAGCGATTAGCAAGAATAAATACGGACAATGAAAGGTACGTGGCCTTAATCAGCGGGTAGTTACGGCCGTAAGATCGGCACGTGCGTAGAGGCTTCGTCTGCTCTGACGCGCTCTGCATTTAGTAAAGCAGCTGGTGAAAGGGACGGCAGACATCACTCACGATGTCGGATTGCTCTTGGCTACTATACGCAGGCGCGTCGGAGCATTGACATTGTTGTTGCAGGCCTCCTTTAAGCGCTCCTTGCGTTTTCCCATGAAGCTCCGGCGAAAGAGTAGAGAGCTCTTTATCTTGGAGAGGTTTGCTTGACGACGCGCCTATACATGCTAATTGAGATGAGTACAATGAAAGATTTAATGACATACACAAAGTGCATCATGGGTACACAGCCTACCAAATACATCAACCTAAACGCGTTCGTTTTACAAGGTGAGCAAACAGCTTTGGTCCATGGGCCAAATAGTGTGCATTAGCTGACTGAGTGATCGTCCTTGATGAAAATTCAGCGCGGGAATTAAGGCTGCTGTACCTGCAATGTGAAGATTAAGTAGGCTATGTCTTACCGTGCGATGTGCGTGCGACATAGTGGCGACCTTATGTGTTTTCTTTTAGACAGGTATAGTACGTGTTGTTTGCGACATTTAGCCCGCATAGTCTGCGCGGAAACAGCTATCTGTCACGTATGACCTCTGTTATCATTTTTTTTAAACGAGGAGCTCCGAAAAGAAGAGATAATTGGCATGATCACATTGTCCTGCAAATTTTCACATAATCACTTATCGGAACGCTGCACATGCTCCCGCGTTTAGCAGGATTCCAATTGCTTACACTGGAAGCGCTGCTGCTTCACGGCTAAGCCGCAGGTATTTGGAGGCTGCAGTGGATTAAGTAACCCATGACCCCTTCGTTTCGTAATACATTCTGCATATGATACGACTTGCACCTGTTTATATTGTTAAAAAATAATTATAATGAGGACACCACTGTCGTGTTCCATGGTAAGCGGCGATGAAAAGTTCAAAGGAGGCTCGTGTTTAGAGTCCAGAAAGTGCGCAGCCAGTCGATAAAGACTTCCAACTCACAGTAGTTCTAATATGAAATGTTTTACTAGAGCCTTTGGGAAGATTAAAAATAACCCATCGGAGTGGCTTTTTGACGGACCCAATGAGAGTGTAGAAACAGCCATGAACCTTTAAAAAAAAACAAAAGACAGAACAGAACATATATACCGACTCGAAACGCACTGGAAACACAAACAGTGCGCACGAAATGCTTGACTGCCACCTTACAAAGCCACTGCGGACGAAAACTGTGCGAATGTGTTGGTGCTATGCAGCGAACGTAAAGGTAAACTAAAGAAAAAAAAAAGCGAGGATCATAAAATTATCGGGAATAAGGAAAAGAAAAAAGAATATATCGTCAGTGACAGATGGTGCCGTGACAAACAGAGCACAACGTGATGCTTTCTTTTTCAAGAGAAAGAAAGAAAGAAGCAAATAAAGAGCAGAGGTCATTCATTCCGTAAATCATTCGACAAAAACGCCGTGTCGCATGTGTACAGTATAGAAAGCGGTAGAACGCTGCTTCAACAAACTCACAAGCGAAACAGGGCCACCTGAAGAGTATAATTATGGTCGTTTCAAGCCATCGTACATTTATTTCAGTTCATGCCAAGTAATGCTTTAGCGTAGCACAAAGCGTGCAAAAGCAATACGTGCTACATCCGCGTCTTCCACTCACTCAAATGTAAATGGAAGCTGGAACATTCTCAATAAGGGTATACTTTTTTTTTTCGAGCCCCTCGATTACCACAAGAAGAAACACAACTGCACACAAATAAATGTCCTTAGTGTTAATATTGACGGGGATCTTGCCTAAGAAATACCCACTGTCGTTACGTTTTGCTTGCACAGCATTTGCATCTGGCGTCAACGTAATTGCGTTTATTTTCATATTTTTAGTGATTATAATAATAATAATAATAATAATAATAATAATAATAATAATAATAATAATAATCGATGCAGCTTTACGTGCGAAAACCAGCCATGATTATGAGGCGTGTTCCGTAGTTTGGGGCTTCGGAGTAATTGTGATTGCCTGGTGTCCTTTAGCGTGCGCCTAAATCTAAGTGACACGCGTGTTTTGTTTTGTTTTGTTTTTGCACTTCGCGCCAAATAAATGCGGCCGCAGTGGCCGAGATTCGAACCCGCGACCTCGAGCTTCGCCAGCCATAACTTAACCGTTAAGCTATCACTGTGGCTCCACATTTGGCGAATGAGTCAATGGTTCTGGAAGGAAACGAACTGAAAGTTGGCGTGTATGTTTTCTTGACCAGCTCTCGACATATGAATATCATGTCAACGCAGCACTACAAATAAGAAAACTTAGTCAAAGGAAGCTCATTTCTGTTGTTGTTAAATGCCCAAGAGCACTGCGTAAATGGTACAGTGAAGATAACAAAGACGAGCATCGGCTTTCTCCTTCTTTTCTTTTTTTTTTCTCCAGTGTTCGACAATAATTTCCGTATCATGTTTTACATCCACAATAAGCAGCGTCATCCCTACGCCATGCTTACCTCACATGCCATAGCGCGTAGTGCGCGTACAGGTGTATACGGCTCGCTGAAATGGGAAGTGCATGTACGCCGTTGTAATTTCAATATTGCGGAAATTCAGGCTCGTCAATGATTCATGAGCCACGTGCGTCTTTGTCTCTCCATATTATCTGCTTCGCCATGTTCCAACGGCTATGCTGTTATTTTTTTTTTAGCATTATTTTGATCATAGTCGTGGTGGGGAAACAGGGAGAACAGACTAAAACAACGTGCCATTAGTTGCAGGCAGCGCATAAGCACAGGCCGATGATTTTCACACCCTACAGCCGTCACTGCGGTAAAGTGGTTACGGTGCTCGGCTGTTGAACCCTACACTCTTAGCACGGTAACTTTTACTTTATTTTATAGGTACACAAAAATGTGAAAATATGCTCCTTTACTAAAGGTTAAAGCACTTTAACCTTTATAAAGGAGCATATTTTCACATTTTTGTGTACCTATAAAATAAAATAAAATAAAATAAAGGTTACCGTGCTAAGAATGTATAGACGCGGGTTAGATCGCGGCTGCGGCGGTCGCATTTTCGATGGAGACGAAGCGCTGCAACCCCAAGTAATTATATTTGCACTTCAAAGAACTCCAGGTGATCGAGATGTCCGGAGCGCTCGGCTATGTGTCCCATAATCATATCGTGGGTTTGGCTCGTAAAAACCCGGGCATTATTATTTGCATGCGTTATGAGGCTGGACCATATCCAGACCTCCTTCTCGCTTTGATAGCAAGAACGCTTTATTTTTTTCAAATGTAGTAAAGATTAAGCTAACTTACGTTTTAGTGAATGGCGTACCATAGCCCCAGAGCAACAGAAGGCAGAAATGGGCGACACGGGATAACCGAAACGGTAACCGATTCAATATTGCCAACGTTCGACGAAACTGCAAAGGGCGGCTTCTATTTACGACGCTGCACCGAATTAGCAAAATATACAACAAGTTGGACATTCTCGAACCTGCGCACACTTGAAGACACGCATAGCCGGCGGTTTCCGGCAAAGACGCAGTAACTCAACCTTTTGCGAAGCACTCTCTAACTGCTAAATTTTTCTGTGTATAAAGAGAAGAGCTGTGCAAATACAAGCCGTGCGCAGCTTAACGACAACAACAAAGGAATGTATGAGGAACGCGACAAAACAAAAACAAACATGTCGAAAAAAGAACAGAAGAAGGCTAGATAAACAGAGCGGCGGATTCGTTTCTATCGCGCATATACACCGGGCGGCAGCTGTGGCAACTGGCTGCTCCGGTCAACGGGGTCTAAGCCTGCTGTGTAAACGGCAAGGGTTCACCGCGTCCGCGTTCCCAGAGCGGTTGTGCCTTTCTGGGTTTTTTGTTTTTTTCCCCCTATATGGCTGCACGGAGGGATGAAGGAGTGAGAAGAAGAGGAATGTACTGTATAAAATGACCCGAAGTTCTGGCTGAACCCCTCGTCTATGCTCGATTTATACATGATTATCTTGTGGCTTATGGCGTACTGGAACCGCCCTCAATATGCTGACCAGCGTGCGCTGATGATTACACAGCGCTGTGTCGCTTTTTTATAATTATTCTTATACATAGAGAGAGGGAGAGAGAGACCAATAGAGATAAGGAATAGATAGGGAAAGTTGGTCAGACTGAATCAGATTGGCTACCTTCTCTAGGGAAGGACTCAAGGAAGAGAAGATAATTTTGTCATTTACTCACAGATGAGCAACTGGAGAAGCGCTCATCCTTCACTTCGTCACCGTCACATCGAGTTTAGGACACCAGGCTGCCACTCCTTCGGGAAAAATAGTGTACATACGCCGCTACCTAGAAAATGCAACATCAACTCAATGTTGTTGCACCGAAGAACACCATTCGATTGTGCAATGTGTACTGGGGACGCTGCAATGTGTACTGGGGACATCGAACATAAAGCTTTCACGAGATTACACGCGTGACAAAACATGTTTTCGCCGAAGCGTTTAAAACGAAGACAAAGCTTTCTTCGGCCAGGCAGTATTGCGCGCGTTGACCCGTTGGCAACGGAGCGGCGTAGCGCATGCTTCAATGGCGGTGTTTCTTTTCGCGTGATGTATTTTTCTCGCGCTGACCTCCCGCGACGCGTTACCTGGACACGCATACGTAAAACGAAGCTTACGAATTCTGGTTACAAAAGCCGCGGATTGCGTAACCGTCTCACAACAGGCGAAGCGGACCCAACGTTGCGGGTCGCCGCGGGCACTGTCCGAACGCCCACGTGCTTACGAGAAGCGATCGCTGTAAGCCGGTACACGTTCACCGGTTGCGCGCTAAACGCCGCGCGATATAAGCTCATCGCCGAGCTGACCCTGCGTGGAGACGGGCCGCTTGACCTGTTATGCCGCTTATAATGCGTTAGCTCTTCGAAATTCCTAGTGAGGGCAATGATGCAATCTTTGGTTGCGGGACCACCTCTTGTGTAATATACTTTGGAGTGGAAACATAATGAGAGTTTGTGAAAATACTAACAATTTGTGGAAGTTCAATACAGACTTGTCGCGTACGAAATAAGAAAACACGATAAGTGGCATAATGCAGCGCAGGCGCAAACACACACACACACACACACACACACACACACACACACACACACACACACACACACACACACACACACCGTTTCTTCTAGTGCGTGCGTGTGTGTGTGTTCCTGCGCTGTAATATGTCACTTAGCAAACACCAACTCGCACAGAAGCACGTCCTTCTGAAGAGGACACGCGATATTGCGCAATTACCAACTGACGTAACAGGTGTCCGTAGCGTTGCGGAACTGCATATATAGTCATTTATGAAACCGCGGTTAATTAACAGTGTGACGAACGTAGAACAAGCTATAGAGAGTTCGAGGATTGCGTGTATTGTGTCCTGTTGTCCCTGCACAAACGTTTCCATTGTCGCGTTCCGTTGAATATCTCCTATCTAATGCCACTTGCTAACTAGCTACAACTACATGACACGTCGCTAATCTACCGTCGCTTAATGTGATGGGGAAACAACTAGCAAACGCAGATAGCCGCAATCGAACGTCGCTGGGGTTAAAAGCACGGCCCTGTCGCGTGAATAATAACGCTGAATAATACATGCACTAACGAGCAGCCTGAGTGAACACGAACCAGTGACTCTCGTGAACCCTTGTTCCGGAGGCATGCACGTCTTCCAGCGCTTTATTTTCACCTTTCGCGGAAAATAACCACCGTGGTGCGCTGACCCCCGAAAGCAGCGCTTGCTTGCGAACTTGAATTTCTTTTTCTAGAAATGCGTAGGTGGAGATCGATGGAGTGGTTTATGGCGTGCGTTCTCGTATTGCCCTCGTGGGACGAGCCTGTCGTAAGCGCACGTAAAGTACGCGGGCGCTACACCTTTAAAACGGTACCCTTAAGAGTAACGTATAACGCCAAACAACCTTTGACATATAGGTTGCATGTCCTCTAAAATAACTTAATCTTTGTGTTTCATTCAGTACTCGTTGTCCTCGTGAAAGATATACACATGCATGACTGTGTTATGTGCGCGCTGTGTAATCGTAGGTGGTTTTGAGACGTTAGACCCCAGAAATCAATCAAATCAATGAATCATTCAGTACTCCTCCTGATGGAGGTACACAAGGGCATTATCTTGTTAATTTAAAGGTTACCACACCACTAAGTGTATATTAGTACTGTATTTATGACAGTCGCTCTAGTTTTGTTGTACACGTTTCGTACATATAAGCACAAGCGTAACAAATCTTGTCGTGGGAAGTTTAGATCATTCGTATAGAACCGTATGAGCTTCTACTACTACTACTACTACTACTACTACTACTACTACTACTACTACTACTACTAATAATAATAATAATAATAATAATAATAATAATAACCGCGATATGATTCTGAGGCACGCCCGCAGTGGAGGTCTCCGGAGTACAATTATGACCACCTGGTGTTCCTTCCTTAAGGTGCACGTAAATCTAAGCAGACGGGTGTTTGTTACCTTTAGGGCTCATCGAAATGCGGCCCCAGTGGCTGGAATTCGATCCCGCGACCCGCAGCTATACAAACCAACACGTTAGCCGCTAAGCTATCACGGCGGGTGAGCTTGTAATGAAGGGACATTTTATTACGCTGTATTTCGGTTATACCTACGAGGCTGTTTCTGCAGGTGAGTGATATAACGTGCGGGAAAACTGGCCACCGTGTACCACGCACGATTTTCCCGAGCACGTCACCGATGGAGAGGCTGATACCGGTGGTGCAGAAGACACCGTAGTTAACAAGCACACAATATGGGGTTGTTAAGACGCACGCATTAACGTCCAGATAATCAGCATGTGCCAATTTGCGATAAACCATTCTGAATAACGCCAACAGCGTTGTAGATAGTTATACTGCTAGGCGCAGCTTTCTTTAAGCCTGAATCGGCAGGAGAGGTGCACAGCGACAGCAACTCGTTTTTTCACACAGTCATCTTTTAAGACTCACTGAATGTGTGCAGAGTCCAGCAAACCTCCACACAAAATCTCCGCATACGCGGAATAACTAACCGCTTGCACAATGCCGAGATAAGCCCTAAGACGACTTCTGCATGTACTCATCCGCAATGCCAGCCAATAGCCGATGACGACGACAAATGTCAACACGTGTGATAACAGTTTTCGAAGAGAGAGACAAGAAGGGGGTGCGAAGGTAACACCCGGAAGATAACGCCTTCGGGGCTCAATTTCACGCCCTTCTCGATAGCGTAAAGATACGTAAAGAGCAGGTATCGAGGCAGATAAGAGAACTGTGGCGACATCCTGGTTTGTTTGAACGGCATTGAAATCAACACTCGACACTTCACGAAAGCGGCGCCAGATTGTCTTCCGTTGTCCTAATCGTGAGTTATAGACCGCGCGGCAATACCACATAGAAAACGCGTGACACGTTCTTTTTGCTCTCAGGGACACTGGGGGTGTCAGCGCTGAAGCAGGCGACTCTACAGAGTGCGGAATCCAAATAACGCCTCTCGGATACGTTCGTCACGCGATGACGTGACGCCTCTTCCAGCCTCTTGTCCTTTTTTTTTTTCTCTCTCTCTCTTTCTTTCTTTCATTTTTTTTGCATTTGGTTCGGAGTATCTAAGTGGGAAATGGAAACGCCGCTGCGGATGCTGTTGCAGACGACGCCTTGTAATAAAATCATGTGTCAGTGTAAAATAAATTAAGGAATTGTCATTTCTCGGCGATGGCTAGCCTATTTTGCTTAGGTGCTGTAACCTGAATGTAAGAGAAAAATAAAACCACAAAGTGTTCCGCTCTCTGGGGACAAAATTGTGTTGCCATACCATACGAGTCAAGGTACGCCATACGAGGTATAAGGTACGCCATACGAGGCACTCCGGAATTTTTTTTTACCGTTGTGGTTATTTCTACCATCTGGTGTTCTTTAGCATTCACACAACTGACCGCTCCTGTACTCTGCCCTAATCTGATAATACGTCCCAAAATCACGATGTGATTATAAGAAACGCCGTAGTGGAGAACTCCGGAACTTTCGACCGCCCGGGGTTCATTAAAGTGCGCTGACATCGTACGGTACACGGGCGTCAATATTTCACCTCCATCGAAATGCAGCAGCCGCGACCAGGATTCGATCCCGCGGCCTTAAGGATCTGCAGCCGAGTACCACTGCTACTATACTATACCGCGGCGAGGGTCACTCAGCCCTAACCCCTCCACCGCAATATTTTTGCGTTCGAAATATAGAATATAACGCGCTGAGTTTCAAAGGGGCAGAGAATGCTCATCTCACCTACGAAGTATTCAGCGACCCTTTTTTGACGAGATATCACAAACTTCAACTTCTCTCCTAATATATGCACGTCAACGGTTTCCGACATCGCCGCCGTTTCAATCGTGCCCGTTTAAAGCGAGCAATGCATGCGCCCGTGAAGAAGGGTACATGATATCATTTGTACGTGGCAGACAAGATAAATTATATATATAAATATATAGAAGAAACTTGGCTACTGTTCTGACACGTGTACCCGTCTCTGCGAATTGCTTACAAAACGCTGTTCGGGGCTTGCATCAGACTGGTCGCGTGCGAGCCAACCCCATGTGCCATGGAGACGCCCGTCATTTGCATTCGAGCGGCGCGATATCTCAAGAGATCGCCCCGTGTCTCTCTCTCTCTCTCTCTCTCTCTCTCTCTCTCTCGATGGCGTTGCATGATCCCCACACGCGGCCTCGGTCAACACCCCCCCGCCCCCCTACTCACCCCCTTCCGATTGCAACAGATATGGCTTGAAGCGCGTTGGAAGCACAGCGGCAGATAGTGATAGGGGTATCAAAGTGAGGCGTAGCAGTAAAAAGAAAAACCGGTAATGATCGCACGAGTTGTTCGCATGGAGAGGGGCGACTTGTTTTGCTCGCCTCACGTCCTCTCCGTGTATACGATACACGATCTGGTTTTGCTTTCTGCAGTTGTTGGCTGCGCTCTTATTAAGGCGACGCGACATTGCATCAGAAAGCCTCATGAGAGATATACACATGCATGACTGTGTTATGTGCACGCTTATGGACGGGGACAGAGGGGCGTCGGAAAGCGCAATTAACCGACTTCGGTTCCGCGCCAGCGAGCAATTACGACTACAGGCACGCGTGATGTTCACGTGTAACGCTCGAGGTTACATCTTTCGAGCGCCCTATATAGCGACAGCGAGTACGGCGAGCACAGCTATGCAGCTGCCGTCGGCGCTGTACGACTGTACACCGCAGACGGCTTACGTTAGCAAAAGAGACGCCGTCGTGAGTGCGCGCGTAAGCTGCTTGCATATACTTGTAGTGCAACGCGTTTTGCCTGTGTTCTCTATAGCAGGGACACGGCATGCAGTGGTGTGTGGACTATAGATGCATGAACCCGCTGCCAGGGCAGGGCTTGACATGGTTGTACAGAGGCGGCTTCGGTGCGCGTTGAAACTAGGGCTGCATATTTTACATTTTCCTTTATTAAATTTTTTCTTCTTCCTTTCCGCCGCTCGCTGTCGAGAAGGGCCTGGCATATACGTAGCTCAGCATCGTCGCCAAACCACCTGCGTTCACGTTTGCAAGGCAGCAGCTTTGCCACAATGTAGTGCACAGCAGCGCTCGCTGTTGGAAAGCTTTCCCTGGCGCAGTTATTATTCATTCATAAGTTAAGATAACATGCAGTTCGGAAAGCAAACTGGATTGTCAAGTGTACAGCATAAACGTAAACGGGCTCAAGAATTCTAGATTGTTGCATGTATGTCGATGACGGTGCTGAGTACTTTTTCAAGGTGGAAGCCCTAGTTAATTGTCCATGTTGGCTGTGCCGAAGCACAACCTCGCCATCCCAAAGAATATAAAAGTATAAAATGTGGGTATATACGTCACACGTGACGCATATACCCGCATAGCTTGGTGCGGGACCTGCGGATATGCGCCACACGTACACGCAACTAAAGCGTGCTGCACATTTGGCAGTGCATTAAAAACACATAAGCTGTCACGCATGCCACCGACAACGTCGACCTATATGCCAACAAGTGTACTTTTCCATTGATACCAATTAAGTATTGCAGACGTCTTGCCCTGTAACATACGCGGCGAAAGTATTGAGGCGTGCTACTACAAGTTCTTACAGAAGTACAACATAAGCTGTTGATCTTTTTTATGCGTACGCTTAAGCAACGAGATTCACACAGAAGTTGGACAGTTTTGTAATTGCATCCAAATGTAATTGATGCTGTTGCGTCAATCAAAACCATAGAGGCAACCATAGAGGTCAAGTGAGAGCTACCGCTTGTCGTGGTAAGGCAGGAGAAAAGCACTATGTATTCTCTTCTTCTTTTTTTTTTTATCTCTTTTGGACCCTATTCTGATATATGTTAGGGAATCTGCGCTGTCTTGAAAGTTCGCCAATTTCTGTGTCTTTACATCTAGCTGCTAGTGCGCCACCGGTCCAGTTCTAGTGTTCAAAGCTTGCTGGCGCGACCGAAAAGAATCCCATAATGTTCGCTTTTGGACACTAGACAATGGTATACAGGTAGCTTACATTCAGAGAGAGAGAGAGAGAGAGATATGAGAGGGGCAACGTATGATCACGCATTACTAGTGGAGCTCACACGTGGCAGTGATTCACCCACAGGCAGAGGGCATTGACCTTGAGTTATAGGCCACGCACACTGCTCATTTATTCATCCATATAACCCAGCCGATTTCAGCACACGTTGTAAATCGCTGTCAAACAACGGGTCGCTCGCTGTTGTCATCGCGAGCAGCTGCCGACAGCGTTAGATGGCTGCAACTCCTTCTGTAATTTACCGCGCGAAGCTATGTTTCCACAGGACAGCGCTCGTCAAAATAACTAATAAAAATGAGTGTAGAGGCGTTATCCTAGTGCTACGAGTTATGCAATTAAATTTGAACGTCATACGTTATACGCCGTGCGGTAAAGAAAGCCCCAGCCTGTTAGTGAGACTTAGTTCTTCACAGTGACAATTTAAGGGTTTTCTGGATTAACACTTAGAAAATTAAGTCAAGAGTGAGATTAAAAGACAACGGCTGGTGCTGGCTGTGGCATCGTGATGACCGCGCTGAACTCATGTTCACAGCTCCGGCATTGCTGTCGGCGATAATATCGATGGAGAGATTGATCGTGTGATCGATCGATTGATGGGGTTCTACGTCCCAAAACCGCGATATGATTGTAAGAGCCGCCGTTTTTCAAGGATACGGAAATTTAGACCACCCGGGGTTCTTTAACGTGTACTCACATCACACAGCACACGGGCCTCAACATTCGCCTCCATCGAAATGCGACCGCTGCGGCCGGGATTCGACCCCGCGACCTTCGTATCAGCAGCCGAGTGCCATAACCACTAGATCGCCGTGGCGTGGTTTTCGATGATGACAGCATCAGATATTCTCATTGTTACGGCTATTCCAAGTGGCGGCTATCATGTTTCTTTCTGTAAAGGGGTTCTGGTAAATAAAGAAATAAGTATACGCATTCAGATTACGGTGTTTAAAGCGCCAGAGCTACGATGATGCGTGCCGTAGCCGGCGATTCCGGATTTGTGATGACCACCTGAGGTTGTTTAATGTCCACCTAAGGCTAGGTGTCTGCATACATGTGTGTTTTTGCAAACAGCTTCCGTTAGAATGACGCTACTGTGGCTGGCAATGGAAACCACGTTCTCAGGCCAGCGGAACATGTATAAAAAGACAAAATGTTCAAGAGGATAAATAATATACAGAATAAAATGAAAAAAAAAAGAAAAGCAGCGATTCTTGCGGCAGCGTCTTCACAGCCCTGAATGATCGCCTTGTACGATAGCTTCGCCTCGGAGCAGCGCGCTCGTCTGGCGTGCCGAGCGCGCTAGGGCGGCGAAGACCAACTGGCAGGATATGCCGCGGCGGCCGGCTGCGCTTTCGACAAACGCCAGGCGGCGTTACAAACGCGGCGGATGCGTCAGAGGAGGAGGAGGAGAAAACCGGAAGTGACGTCATAAAAAAAATAAAAGCAGAAAGGAATACGAGAGGGAGGAATTAGTCACGTGACACGGCCTTAGTAACAGCAGTGCGCTGACGCGCCTGGCTGCATAGGTGACTCGGGCTCCGAGGTTTTTGCTTCTTTAGCATCTGCTTATTTCTCTCTCTCTTTTTTTACTCAGAAAGCAGGGTGAGGGAGGGCAGGCTCGCAAGGCATTTCGCCGTATTCCTTCTCGCTTATTTCCTCCTCTCCCTTAACGCGCGGAGCCGCAAAACAACAGCTGTTCCGCACACGCGTCCAGCCGGAGAGAAAAAATAAATGCACCGTGCGTATATAATATAGCCACGATAACATAAATAAATAAGGGAATATGAAGACGCGCTTGGAAACTGCGCGCTGCTTCAGAATCCCTGCGTGGGGACATATTACATCGTTATTGCCCAAGTTACTGCGGCTCCTGCCTGTTGTCATGCGGCTGCTGAGCCCGGCGCGCAACTGCAGCGCTTCTCGCTCGAGCTATAATATCCTGAACTATACGCTTCTCTGGAAGCTCGACCGACACGTGAACGCATCTGGCGGAGGGAGCCTATGGGACGCACTATCCGCCTTGAACTTGCTGTACGTTGCCAGGTCGTTGAAAAAAATCGAACCACACTACGCGTAACCGCTCGAAAATGGTGTTTATCTAGTCGAACGTGGACCGAGCGCATGCCGACTGTGGAACATGACGATGACGCATTGCAGCCCGAAATTCTGCAGTGGTAACGAGGTATTACGATACAACGAAGTCATGCGGTAATGTGCTGTGCAGATGGTATCCGTGAAACATTTATTTACCCACATCGGCGTAAATTAGACTTCCGGCCTGGTGGCATAGCGTGGGAGGCATAACACTGGTGTAAATTTAAGGCTCAGCTGATCGTGCACAAAGAAAAAAAAATATATTCAACTGGTCGTGTCCGAAACCACAGTGCGCTGTCATCATCGTTAACATGTTGCCATGGTTCTTTTTTTTTTTTTTTTACTCTAGCTTGGACGAATCTGCCGTCGGCTCTTTTATTCAAATAAAGTTTATTCTCTCTCTCTCTAGCTTGTCTTTACTTAACAGCGAGCAGTAAAGTTGGGAGCTTTGGTCCAGGTCAATCTCTAAGCTTTCTCTGCCGTAAGGAGTCTCTCCCTCTATCTCTCTCTCTCTCTGTGGCGACAGTTTGGAAGCGTCTAGTTTTTTCCCATCAACAGCTGTGGTCATTTTCTATGGCCACGCTCAGTTCGAACCTTCCAAAATAAACTGTTTTATAACTACGACAGTTCATTGCACATTATATATATATATATATATATATATATATATATATATATATATATATATATATATATATATATTGCCATGTAGGTTTCGTTGGTGACTTGTTCGGCTGCCATCGACACCGTGATGTCAGCATTTATATTAGGGGAACTGACAATCATGAACAGGGAAGGCAAATAACCGCTTGTTTGTTGTCCTTTTGTATCCGCGTATCCTCACAGATTTTCCCCCATCAATCACGTACGAAATAACTCAAGTGAACAGAATTCTACAAAAAAAAAAAAAAAATCTGCCTCCACGTGATGAGTTCTTCGATCAAAAGGCAACGGCGCTTGAATTAACCGATATATGATCCCATAAACGAGAGGCATTGCATTCATGCAGCATCTGCTACTGTGGTCTTTTATGGTCCTTCCAATTTTAATGAGTAATGATATCGTGATAGTGTTAGCTAAATAAGGTACTTATGGAGCATATTCTACATCGCTTACGGCTGTAAGTCGCCAATCTTTAAATCTTCAAATGCAAAATGTTAAACGGATGAGATCGCTCGCTTGCGCCACATGCGACGTGTAGGAAAATGGCCCTGCATTTGCAGGCTACTTATATCACAGAGAATTACCGAAATCTCCGCACTAAGTACATCAACGCACTAAGTACAGCTCTAGGAGCGACGCTGCTTGTTCAATGGGCTCGAAAAATGCATCTGTAACTCCCCTTAAAGACACTCCTCACGCTGTGATTTGTGCTTTCTTCTTGCCATCTCTGACGCCCACGGTTCCTATCGTCTCATCGTATCCACCGGTCGCAGCCCACTAGGCATACATATCGAGCATCCATTAGAGAGCTGTCTTTCACTGGCCAGCTATCCGCATCAGGAACTGCGCAATAGAATGCCCCTCGGCCTTCGAAGCGCTGACCAAATCGCCCAGACCGGGCGGTTTCGCGGCTCGTCTTTCGCGGAAACTTGCACCGCTCACACTGTTTGCGAAACTTGCGTAGTATCGACTCCTCCAGCTGCGCTTAGCGCTGGCTGAGTTACGAAGATAACATTTGGATGATAGTCGCTAGATGACCGGGGTGGTTGCATTCCTTTCTTTTTATTCTCTCCCTCTTTTGCGTAATATCAAACCCAATCTATTGCTTTTGAGAGAACCTCCGTCTTTTGCGCACAATGTACGCCATCGTAAGTTCAGTAAATGCATACACACCTTTGGTAAGCGTAGTAAATATAACGCTGATGTTCTGATTTTTAGAAGATGCATTCCTGTGTCAATTATTCGTTCTGCAGCGTCGTTAACCGTAGTGCGTAAGCATTTCGATTTTCGGCCAACGCTAACCGTATCCTGTACACACTGTCTAGGAACACATTGTGTCCATGAGACGCATCGATGATCATTCGTTACGTAGTAATACCATTTCCGCTCATATTGCGGAATGTATTCATAAAAAAGATGTATTGGCAATGTATTCCTAACAGGTTACACCAATGCACTACATGCGCTCGCTGCTGAAGTCACTTCGTGCGACGCGCCGTTGACGATACATCAATCGCGAACATTACCACAATACGGCATCGTCGTATATACAACGAATCATGTCTTTACCATGTTGCTTCGGCTCTTGTTCTCTTGTAAAACTAATTATTTGGCATGCCATTATTTGCCCCCTTGAACAAGAAGTGTAAGTGGCGTTAGGTAAAACCCCAACATGTCCGCGAAAAAAATGATTAACCCGATTCACAGTTCAATTCATTTCTACGAGTGGTCCTTCATTTCTTCTTCTTTTGACCCTGTTTCCTCGCATTCTTCGCATTCAGCTCGATGCATTGACAAGAAGAGAGATAGTGAGGATAAGGGAGATGGGGGGAGGTCACGAATACGGATATCCTGTTTGATATCTTACAATGGTGAAACTGGCAAGTAGATTGAGATAAGGAAGTGGGGGATACTGCGCACGACTGTCATGTGAAGAGGCTGCGCGCAAACACCCCCAGTAAATGTGCATTTCAACGCGCACAGCAAGTGTGACAACGGTACTATCGTATTAAAAATACACCCGCAATCCAGCCTGCTTGATGCAAATGGAAAGTTCTTGCTAAAATTCAGAACAAAAACCAACAGTTGCTCCACGACCCTTCTCTTTGGAACAGTGTTTACGCAAGGCCTTAGATTGTCCTCAGGGACAGAGCTGGAGCAGAATCCCTTGAAGTTACATGTATGGCCGAGTTAACGAAGTGGACCGTGCCAATGGTACGGTACAAGTCACGAATACTAGAATTATGTCTGTATTAGGAGTAAGTTGTACTGGCGGTAGCTGCTTCTCAATTGTGCGTGCTATAGGTATACAGCGAACCATAGTGATATCCGTGGCGTCACGCGAAAAAGATTGCCGAAAGCGAATTATTGAAGATGTCGTTCCGTATGTCTCGCTTCCCTCCGCACACGCTGCGTGCACGTGACCTGCGCGTGCTCCGACGGCGTCGACATCACTCTGCACGTTCCATTGTTCGTTGCGCGACCCCACGGACCTCATGGCGAGCAAGCGACTCCCGCAGGTTCGTAAAAAAAAGGCATCGGTGCTCGTAAAGGCCGTCCCAGACTTACTAAAGAAAGAGGCAAACTGAACGACAAGAATAAAGCAAGCAACAATGAGCAAGACCAGATCTGGGAGCCCGGGGTCCGAGCGCGCCAGCTGTTCGTGTTCGCGCACTTGTTTACGATAAGCGCCAGACCCGTCTCCTTTCCCACAACGGACACGCTTTTCCTCTCTCACTGCTAGCTCGGGAGCAGCAAGCATAAAAAGCACTACGCAAATATATAGTAGTGCTAGACAGATATAAAAACGCAGACGAAATACGGCTGGTACGCTTCGCTCCGCCGGTCACCATCACGACAGGGCATTCCTCAAAGAAAGACGTCGGGAGGAGGGGTGGAGGGCCTTCCTTTCTTCGGCCCGTTCCGGTGTGCGCAGGCAGTTGGGGGGCTGAAGTGCATCGGGGGGAGAGGCCAAGGGGCAGTGGGTTAGCTCACACATAACCGGCGATGCTCAACAAACACTTGGCAGAAAAATGATCACAAAAAAAAAAAAAAAAAAAGGTGCCACTAGCTGAGACGTCAGCTTCACGTTTTTAGTTCTCATCTGTTTGTAGAAGTTGCTGTGCGTGTCGCTTCTACGTCCCCCCTGTATGCTTTTTTATTTCTGTGTGCTCTTGTCTGTGAAGTTTTCATCTGGCGAGGGTAGCTTTGCGTATAGCCTGCTCCGGATAGCAACGCATCGCCTTTTGTGGTCTCGTCGTGCGAAAGGACACAGGAACAGCTATGCGCGACGTCCGGGCATTATAAAGTACATGCCCGTTGTTGCCATGGGCAGTCAGTGCCGTTCGTTTCTAGCACTCCTTCGGCGCTCTAGTTTTCGGTACACCACGTTCTT
Source organism: Hyalomma asiaticum (assembly GCA_013339685.2). Taxonomy (NCBI): domain Eukaryota; kingdom Metazoa; phylum Arthropoda; class Arachnida; order Ixodida; family Ixodidae; genus Hyalomma; species Hyalomma asiaticum. The sequence goes on from CM023485.1 coordinate 60,639,268, forward strand.
TTTGGAGCGCAGCCAAATAGTTGTGCAACCGTATAGTGAAGGAATCTTCGTAAGTGCAGAGTAAAAGTGTACAGGGGAGTACAGGCGAGACAGACTGCGTTGTACGTGCGTTGGTTCGCAATGTCACGTTCATATACGGGGCGCTGAGCAGATTGAGAAACGAACTCGCGCACTGTCCTGTGCCAAACTGGCATTTGCAGCGAGATTACGAAAACTTAAAAAAATTTAACAGCTTCGAACGATTACGCATTGGCGGTACAGTATTACACTCGGGTACGTGTTAACCATGACGGATTGCGTGCATGAAGCGATGCGCAGAATACTCCGTGATCGCCGTTTTGCAATAATGCAAAACCCAATTTGAAGCCTTTGCTTTTTTCATTATTCTTTTTATACCGATGCGTTATGAGGGGTACAGATTGTGCAATGGCGCGTACGTAGTTGAGATCATGGCATCACCCGTCTAATACATGTATTGCGGGATTGCATCCCTGTATTTCCACAACGCAGAATAGCTGGCTGTCATTGATATCAAATGGCCTCACGGTTATGAGTAAGGTGAGGCAACGATCGAGAAGTCTTATCCGCAGCTTCGTATAAAAGTTGAAGTAGCCATAACATCGACTGTTCGCAAAGAACGGTCCAGGTAAGGTCACCGTTTACAACTCGGGAGGGTGTGAAATGCAATGAAATAAAATGAAATTGCTTATTAGCCTGTACATTTCGAGATTAAAAGTGCGTGTGTGTGTGGGGGGGGGGGGGGGGGTTATTGTAGAAAATCAGCTCTCCATATATATATAAAACAGGATCCTGCAAAGAGACAATTGTTGCTGCTGACGAAAGGCTACAGCAGGAGCACACTGTCGATAGGAAGCTTCTCCAAGCAACTAATCTCACTAGCTCGTGACCTCGCGATCCCAGAGTGACTGGCGAAGAAAACTAATTTCATCAAGCACGTGGCGCTGTTTCTCAATCTGAGATATGCTTTCAGGAATGAAGGGCTGCATACTGTTCTGTCAGTCGAGGACACGCCTGACAAGCGGGCAAAAACTACGAAGTTGCACACACAGGACCGCTAGGAAAAGAAAAACAAAACCATTGAAATGATCGTTGACGCGCACTTCTTTCATGGACAAAAGGCCCCCTTTAAGAGCGCCTCCAAGACGAAGGCTGCACATAGTGATGGAGTAAATCGAATCGCGTGAGTTTGAGAACGTACGTCACTGCCGACGTCCACGAGAGAGCCGCCAAGACGGCGCGCTACACCCGACAACCTCGCTTCGACTCGATCTCAGCGATGTGCGGAGGCATCCACACACGGCGCTCGTGACTGTTACGCGACCAAGGAGGCGTTTTCGCTACGCTTCTCAAGTGTCCGTGCATGCCAGTGCCTGGACAAGGGGCCGGCCAGCTTGAGTCGCTCAAGGCGAGGCTGCCGCCGCCACCGCCGCCGCCGCTGTCTTTCAATGTCAAGGTCTCGGCAATGAAAGTATGCGCACGATGAAGGCTTTACGAGCCGAGCGGGATGCAACGCGGCGGAGTATACAGCGATCCCTGTGACAGCGGCGCCAACAACGTGCACGAATCGACGAACGGAATGGATGGATGAACGGGTCTGTATACCGGGCGCGGGGTGTCAGTAAGAGGACAAATTAATGCGCCAGTCAATTTGTGCTCATTCTTTTTAAAGAATCCTTTGGATTGGTTTCTAGAGTTCATGGGAACGGGCTGGGTCCTTGCCATATCATATAGTGGGCTACATGTCGTCTGAACCCTGAAGTTCACAAATACCGGCAAAAGACAGTGTGCTTCCGAGCTAAGTGACGTCCTGAACCCGTCGACAAAGATTGGCTCAGCTCCTCGGCGCAGCGAACAGACTTGTCTTGCATTTTTCTTTGCAGGCGAAAGGGGCAGGGGGGAGGTATTGTTGCAACACCTTACATTCTTCTTAGCGTTGCGGTGTGTTCTGTCTATATGATCTACTGCATTCGTCGTCATACCCCCATGGCGAACAGCAAACCACGCGGGCTGCCAGGTAAACCACTCCATTTCTCATAGAACAATCCTATCTCTGTATGTGCACCCCTGGTGGTTAACTGAGTACATTATAAAAACATCAATATGATTACAAAGCACGCCACGTTGATAGACTCCAGATTAATGATTACCGGCGAAGGTTGTTTAAGCTGCACCAGAATCTAAGTACACCAGCGCTCTTTTTTTCTTTCTTTCTTTCAATGTCCTTATCTTCGCTTTTCGAGCGGGACTAAATTGAGCAATACTTTATATTGTATTTTCAGTTAAGCTATTAGGAAACATATATATATATATATATATATATATATATATATATATATATATATATATATATATATATATATATATATATATATATATAGATGAGTAGTAGACACTCGGAATTGGCAACAAAAATGCGGAAAGCGTTTATTCAACGTTTCAGCCGGAGACCGGCCTTCATCAGGAATTCCTGATGAAGACCGGTCTCCGGCTGATACGTTGAATAAACGCTTTCCGCATTTTTGTTGCCAATTCAGAGGGTCTACTACTCATCTCTGCCTTCACGCCTCCGGCCTATTCACCACCATGACTGCTATATATATATATATAAAGGAACCACAAAACCACAAGATTAGTCGCCCTCTGATGTGTTTAAGCACGTGCGAATCTTCGATTAGTCTATACTCGCTTCGCCTTGGAAATGCCCCATTACCGCGTGCTTGTTATCGACGCTCTGATTGCACCTTCTCATGTCAGTGAACAAGACAGGTTAAAGTGTTTCGGAAGCCCGCACTTAATTTTATCTACATGACTTTAACAAAGAAAGTTATTGCAATAATTAAATCGGCAAGTGCACCTGCACTTTGACAAAATGTCGAAAATAACGAGCTGATTCATGCATACGTCGCACAACCAAAACAAAAAGAAAAGGAAATTTTGGTAACTTTTCACCTGAAAAATGAATAACCGGTGTAGCAAACACAATTCAAGTAATTTAGTTGACATAAGTATTTGCTCAAATAAAGAAAGCTTCGAAAATTTCGCTTTTGTTAAATGTTTCGAGGAAATGCGCGCCCGTATTTTCTCCCGCACCCAGAACATAAAGAAACAAAAGCTTTTTAGGCGCACATAAAACGAGGACAGAAGAACTAAGAATTTGACAGGACAGCGCTACTCAAATGTCAAATTCTTAGTTCTTCTGTCCTCGTTTTATGTGCGCTTAAAAAGCTTTTACTTTAAAGCATGAATGTCAACTAGCCCATCTCGCTGTCTTGTTGAAATAATGAAGAATCGGTAACACAATCTAAAAACGCTGCGTACTGTACCTACTGCAGCTTGTCTCCACTCCCGCCGCGAGTATATTTCTTCGGTCATTCTGGAAGCGTTCGCGCTTGCCTTGCTGTGCCACGTGACGTTATTGTTATTCAGCGTCGGAAAAATACTCCACTTGCTCCCTACTGAAGACGGCTTCGGCCATGTCTCCTTGAGTTATTGTATTTTATACGCTTTTCATATCGCCGCGTGATTCATCAAAGCTGTTTACCGAAACTGCAGCACGGTCAAAGTTATATCGCGACTGCGTTGGCTTCACTTCGAGATTCATGTGCACTCGCTCTTCATTTTGCTCCCTATTCACCGCACCGAACTCACTCCCAGCTTCGTAAACACGTCGACCGATTTATTCGGAGTTTCTCCGTGCTCCTTTTTTTTTTTCTTCGGATGATCGTGTTGGCACAGAAATTTAAAGTGCATAATCGTACGGCGAGCTCAGGGAAGAATGGCTGTAGAGAGCCCCAACTGACCAGTTTCTTCGAATTTAACTCGGAAGTCCAGTCGTGCACTTCGCAAAAATCATAGATGTAATGCTGGACTCAGTTTCTATACAGCACGAAGCCAACTTTGTTTTGGTGCGTCGCTCCGTAAACGCTTGCTGCGCTGTGAGCATTGCAAGGAGGCACTTCAGCGTGCAGAAGCCACACTCAAGCATTCAGGAAGTGAAGGAAAGATTATGTTGTTCAGTGTAAATGCACGTTCTGTTACACTTGCAGCTACGCGCAGATACTGAAAGCCGTCGTGTCTGCAAAACGCTCTCAACTACTGACATTTTCCCTTGTTTACGGAAGTCCGTTTGTCTGTGGCTCTTTCTTGTGCATTCACTTAAACAGCCGCAGAACTTCAAGACGATCGCGATATCTGACTGTGTCCTGCGTGTCGTTTGTTTCGGGATTTTAGTCTTCTTTAAAGAGAAAGCCGTAAATGCCACATGAGACGCAGAATGTCACTGTCCGGCCTCGAAAACATTTATGGCAGCAGAATCGAAACTCGCGTCTCGTTATAGCTTGGTCTTCATCATCGTCATTTCATCTTATGTCTACTGCAGGGAGGGCCTCTCCCAGTGATATCCAGTATACCCTGCCCTGCACAGGCCGATTCCATATTATGGAGTCATTTTTTTTTTATAAATTTCGTCAGTGTGCTTTGCTTACTGTTGTCCCCGGCCGCGTTTCCCCTTTCTTGGTGTCCATTTCGTCGATTTAATTGACCAGCGGTCCAGTGAATTTAGAGTTAATTAAAGTCCAATGAATTTAGAGATAAATTAATGCAACCGAATCTAAATGATCTTTATGTGCGGAGTTACTTTCTCCTTCAAGCCTCAGCATGCGATTAGAGGCCGGTCATTGCGGGTGCATCCGGCGCATGTGCCAGCCTCTCCGCTTAGTCTATTTCAATAACAGTTATAGAAACTCATCTGCACTATCAATTGAGTGCAATCTTTCTGAAACTCGCGTTATTCGACGACAAGGCCAGCGAGCCTCGGTGCATAATTTAACAGCTAAAGCGTGTGCGCACGCTGGCAGGGTGACCGAACAACACGCCATTTTGCAGCCACGTTTTATTCTTTGTTTCTCTTCTTGTGTTTCTGTCACCGCTGCAGTGTAGTACATTACCTTGTATATGTGCCCGACTCCAACCTGAAAACCACGTGCCACGGCGTGTTCTGTAGCATGAAATGAGCAAAAACGCCACATATGCGATGACACTGAGATATATGCTTACTTGGACACTTCTCGCATGGGAGGTGGCCCTCGGAGTAAGGGTCGGCGTTAGGCTTGCCGCTGCTTTGTTGCGGCGCCTCCGGAACGTAGGTAACCGTGGCAACCAGTGGTTTGTATCTTGGCAAATAAAAAAAACTACTCGTCAGAGCTCTCAATTCAAACCGCGATAAGAAACTCCGTCGAAAATATCTATACATCTACTTTATATTTTGCGACATGCTCTTAACCCTTATATGTTTAATTTTTTGCTTATACCGCTTTAAAAAAATATTTCTTTAAGCTTACATAGGCGCGTTCTCCCGCCATCCGTATCGAAGGATAAGCTTGACCCGCTGGCAGCTCATGATCGGAATAACCACCTGCAACACGACATAGCACAAAGCTAAACAAAGTGCGCTGCATGTGAGTGCTTTGAGGGTTAGCTGGTTAGCTGGTGTATTATGGTTTATACGTCCGCCGCTAAAGAAAGAACAAACATTAAAGAGTGAAAACAAAAAGACATCATTTGCTCGACAAAGAGCGAACATGCGCAAAGGATGGCTCATCGCGCAGCACCTGCAATTTAAACGACGCTGCGTTCGACTTCCGTCAGGTCACAGCTAACTAGCTCGCTCTCCTGCGAGCAGTTAGCCAGTCGTCTTAAAGCCCAAAAGCAAAACAAATTAAAAAAACAAACAAAAACAAATGCGAAAGCTCGAACGATCTCGTCTACCGCAATAACGAAAAAAACAGGTCGTCTCGCGCGACTCTGCAGTTGGCTCGCTCGTGATCTGTCGTCGTTCCGCGATCGCTACAGCTGTGGCGTGGAAACCTCCAGCGTAGCAGAGCCGCATGCAAGCGGGCTGCGCGATGAATCACAATGCGCATTCGTGACGTCACAGCCGTCCTGCCGGCAGCTGCTGGAGCTTTGCGAAAGCTTCCTGGGAGGGCTATCCCCGTCTGCAGGCGACGAACCGGGCGCGGTCTCCTCCCTTCAGGTTTCCGCCAGAACCTTCCCTCCCTCCCCACATGTCTCTGCCGGCGCATATTGCACATGCTAGAAAAAAAAACAGAGAGTTGGTGTTTACGTTTTACCGCTCGTTCTTCCTCCTCCTTCTTCTCGTTCTCGTCAACCGTTATCCTTGTTGTTCCTCGAGCTCGCACTGGGAGTGTTCTCTCTTTAAAAACGCGAGGATCGGTACGACTGACCCCAAAACACTTTGTTCGTTTCGTGCTCCGACACGAGCTCGCTCGGTATCGTTGTTGGCCCTCGGCCCGGTCTCGAAGACGCAACGAGTGTCGTCAGCGCTTTCTCCGTTTCTTCCTTCCCCCGCCCGAGGTGTGACGCTTCCCTCCGACCTATCAGCTGCAAACACTATCGCAACGACAGGCGCCGGAAAGTCTCCGCGCTGCGCGCAAGAGCCTCTAGCGCTACGCTACACAACACAACGACGGGGATAGTGCTATAGTTCCCGCTCCTCCGATTGGTTGCGAAGGCGCGTACCATAACGTCGGGTACCAGGAGTTTCACGTGCTCGACTGCTTGCTCGCATTCGCTCGCTATCCCTTCGTTTCGCACCGGCTTTTCCCATCGCTGCAGTTGTGTATGATAGAAAGTGATCGCGTTGTCTCTGTGTGGTGCGCTATAAGCCTTGCCTGGTGGTAGTGGTGGCCCAAGCTGCGAACGGACATCGGCGACGGACGTTCCCGTTATTCAAGGAATACCGGCCGTTTCCCTTCTTGACCCGCAGCCAGCTTCGACTTCCTCTTACTCCAGCCGTGTACCCAAGTGCCAACGAACAGAATACGTTTGTCTCGAGCAGAGTGTTGTACGGTGAGATTGTATATAGAGTCCTCTGGAACATATAGGGAACATCACTCACCCAGAGGGACTACGCAAGCGACGTGACACCGTCATCAGCAAATAACGTCCACCTGTCAGCCACGTGTTTCACTCGTCCTCACGTCGCTTCCTGCCCTCTGTGACAGTGCCGACTTGAGGCTACCCAGCGTACAGTAACGTTCGTATACTACTTCGCAATACGCGAGTTTCGATTGTGAAGTGAGCTGCAGCACTCTCTTGTGTTCTGTCGCTTCTTTGGCTGTTCCATTCGTGTAGTGTGCGCGGACGTCTGTCGCCGAGTTTTGAAGCGACGTGGAGGCCCTTCGCGGCGCCGCTTCCAGCCCATAGCGCGGCCCTGTTCGCGCTGTTGTTGTCACCACGGCGGTAGACTTCTACATCGGCAGCTACGATGATGACGGTAAGTGGAGACGTCGAGCGCGTCGGAACGTGCTCGGCTGTGTTTACGACTTCTTTTTGGCTTCCTCCCTCGTCTCGCGTTTGCACGAGCCACCTGTACACGGAGATCGCGTGCTTGCAGTATATACGGGGCGCAGCTGTTACTTGGCGTCGGAAGGTTTTCTCTCCGCTCTTTTGCAGCACGCTGCCGTTGCTTCTAGCGCGCGATCTTCCGGTGTCCCATGTAAACACGCTATTCGTTCGCTGTAGACAAGCTAATATGGTGACAATAAAAAAAAAATCCAAGCATATTATAAGTAGAGGTATCTGTAACTGTGGGCAAAGTAGAAAGATTGGCCGGGGAAGCTTGTCTATATGGCTTGCTACTTAATAGAAAAGTAAATTAAATTTCCTCCGGGTGTAGGAGAAGGAACAGAAGTAAAATTTGGTAAACAAGAGTACTGCAATCAGGGTATGCGATATATATGAACTTTTACCGAGGGGAAAACACGAGTTCGAGGGAGAGGTTTAAGTGAGTTGCAGTGTATACTGGAGCAAGGGAATCCGTGAGCTTCCACACCTGCTCAAGAGATCCAGTTCTGGCACAAGCCAAGAAATTTATTTTGACCATTCGGCGGCTTATTGTTAGTGCGTTAAGATAGCAGGGAGCACAGCGAACTGGAAGAGCCTGCAGATGCCTGTATTGTGCTGTGATTTTCTTCGTGTACGTTTACCGTATATTATACGTATAAGTTTTCATCTGAGGTCGTGTATATGGAGTCGTAGTATAAATCACGTTGTATTCAGCACCTGATATCGGATCCGCGCGAACATCTTTAACGCAAGAATAGAGCTTTGGCTATTATGATATTGCATGCGTTCGAGACGCTGCCGCAGGTGTTTTGCCAAGGCACATCGGGAACCTTAACCCTAGCTTAAAAGACATGGCCACGTGCAACAAACCGATTTCTGAAACTTGGTGAAGACAACAGATATCTCACTTGCAGCGAATAAATCGCCATGGACGCCAGCTAGTGATAGCACCTAGCTCTCTTTCTCGCTCGATTAAGCGAACAAGAGAGAGAGTGAAATAAGTGAAGAAATTGGCTCGCACGAGCTGTTGATAAGCGCTCAAGGGTCAGCTGCGTTGGAGGAAAGTCGCGGCGACACGGCCAGCTACTATTACCGCCATTGAATTGAACTCGCTCACGATGTGTACGTACACGACTATCGCATCGGAAACAGCAGCTAGCTTCGCGTACGATTTGCCGATCTGCGCAGGTGAAGGGCGGCCAGACGAGGTTTTCCATTAGAAAGAATACGATACGCTTCGCGGGAGAGGCTCGTGACGGCGATTTGCACACGCTCGGCAACTTTTTTTCCTCGGTCCAGGTGGTCGGTACGCCTCCGCGCGCAAGACCGATGCAACGCATGCGTCGTGTAAAGAAGTCCGGGACGGAGTTCCTTTCTCGCACAAAACGAAAAGAATGGCATAAAGCCGCGCAGAATAGCCTTGACCGAGAACTCGCCGCGCCTCGATGACGTCAAATAAAGGAGCGCGCCCGTTTTAAACGCAGCCTGCCATACGGCGCGCCTTGTTCGTGGAACCGCTTGCAACGAGTGACGACTTCCCGAGGAAAGCGGGAGACTGCGCGTCGCCGAGCATTGCGCAATCACAGCAGTCAGTCGGCTAGCACTTTCTTCGTCCTGTATAAGGCTGTCCTGACGCGACAGGCAAATTAGTAACTCGATCCGCCGTGGGGTAAGAACCACAATGCACGCAATGATGCTGCTGTGGAGCTGTCAGTGATGCGCCTATAGTACGGCCAGTCCGCGTGGCCGATTTCTATCCCACCGGGTGAATCAGGGACGTATCGAATCTCTGTGTTTTCGTCCGTGGAGGCATGCTGACTCACGTGACTATGAGCGGCACGAGCGATTTGTATGCGACGCTTCGGCTTTGTGCACGCCATGCTGCAGTGTACGGTGTTTGATCATATGACTTTCTTGTAGGAGAGTGTCGTCTTGCCCTGCCAACGCCTACATGCCCTCTTGGATTCACTAGTATAGTGCTCTGCAGCTGTGTACGAACGGCTCTCTCTAGTGGATTTTTCTGAAATAAATGTTTTTTTACCACCACCACCACCAACAACAACAACAACAGCTACATTCATACTTTGGTTCACTACATTCCGGCGCTACACAGCTATGTAGCTCTGTTTAAATGGAGAACGGAGCTTAATTGCGAGTCGACTTCGAGCTCGTCCCTGACTGTGCGATGTTCATGTGCGTTTTGTGAAGAGAACTGGAAGGGCTGTCACTCACTTTGATAGGCTGTCTTTTTTCGGCTTTACAAAAGCAGCTATGCCTATACGGCAATGGCGTGGATGTATGGCTGTATCTTCTGAGGGACAAGGATACACGATCGCACCATCACGCTTCTAAGTCAGCGCGGACGAGGTGTAATCTCCACTCTCGTGACTCATTAATATGTAGAATCGAAAGAACAGATCGGTAAAAACGATCTGGAACATCGTTTTTACCGATCTGGATCGTTTTTACCGATCTGTCCATCGTTTCAAGCGTCCATCTTCTCGTGAGCTTCTCTTCTATTTGAATTAATATTTAGAGAAGATAGGTAGAGTCACGAAACACACACACACACACACACACACACACACACACACACACACACACACACACACACACACACACACACACACACACACACACACATACATATATATATATATATATACACAAAGTGCTCTTTTTGGTTCCCAGCCTGATCGTAATCGCTACAGCCTGCACAGGCCTGTGACAGCCGCTGAGATCTATTGAAATCATTTCTGGTTATACGACTGCGATAGCAGACATCCCAATTTCATGCGATCTTTCGTTGGCGACCGTACAGGTATATTAAAGAGGCTCGTCGACGGGGCTGCATCCAAGAGCCGCGTGAAAGAGCGGCTACACAACGCCGGGGCACTGTCAAATTAACCGTGCCCGCAGCGGTGAGCGGACATATGGCAGAATAGGAAGACAACTCGATTAATCAACAGACCTAACGTGACTTCAGGGGAACAATCCGCTAACTACAAAAAGAAAAAGGTCAAGGAACGGCGCAGCATCGTCTTTATGTATCTGCTAGCGCGCTCCGCCTAGCAACCGCTAACCACCAGCTTATACCCTGTAGCCTGCGTGGTAGAGAATGCTCTCCTTCTCTATAACAGTGTTGGCTAAGCGAACGAAAGTAAAAAAGCGTCTCCACGTACCCTCTCCGCTCCACTGGAGGTTGTGAAAGCGCCCCATGGCGCAGTGCCAAACTTGTGCGTGGTCTCAGCTCCGAGTTCGCGACCGCTGAAATTCACCGCGGGTGCTCGCTGATCGATTGCTACAGCATTGCTGGTTGTTATTTGGTGCGCTTAGTGCGTTGCTAGCATCGCGATGTAGAGCTGTACATATTACATTTAACAGTGGTGTGCCTGGTTGGCATTCCACCATTAAGCCACTGTCGTGCCCTATGCTCCATTAACAAGGTAACATGCATAGATATGGCGTCGACTAATTCTCAAAGCAGCGCCAAACGATGGGGCGTAAGGAGGCGCAAGAGGAAACAGCGCTACTGAATGACTGTTCTTCATCAAAGATAGATCGATAAAATTATTCATGTAAAGATCATTTGGCAGCGCGCATAGTCTGTGAATATGAAATGAACAGTTATAGAGATGAAACAACAGTTAATTCGCAATATACAGCCTTTATCCATGTACCCCGCCGTGCACATGAAGCAAACAAGCTCCCATAGGCATAGCTTCCTAGTTTGCTGCGTATTAATCGCCGCCTCAGACTTTAGGTATAGATTCCACAATCCTGTTATCCCGCATGGCCAGCTATCACATCACAATGCGTTTTCATATGAATGACGATTTATCTAATTAGTGATTGCATATACACAGTAATGTGTTGTGATTTTCTTTTCGAGGTTTTCGTGGTATTTGAGTGTCCGCGGGTCAGTGATGCAGGCCATTGTTTAACTTCGACCGGCCGTGGACTAGGACCCACAACTTGTAGCCCAGAAAAAGTTAGCCAGGGCCCGTGCTCTCGGGGAGTCCAGCTACGTACACGAAGTGCCCCCACGTACAGCCTTTATTGTAGACACGACCTCGGAGGTTTCTAGTTCTGTGCCTTTCTTCAAGATCGCAGTTTTCCTTGCCGAAATAACTAAAGGAATAATTCCGTTATTTTTCTAATCTATTTTTTTTTTCGCCCTCCATGTTTGGCTGGAGATGTAGTCCGCTTACATCGCGAGCATAGAACGGGCCTAAAATACGGCGGGTGAGATCATGACAAAAGCGAAAGAAAAGCTATTGCAGCTATCTGCACCCAGGTGTCTAAGCAACACCGCTTAATTAATAACAAGGTATTACGAGGGCGCATCATCTCCTTGGCCATTCCGCCGAGGATGACTAAATATAGTGAACGTCGCCAGAGCTCACACAAGGATAACGTTAGCTTCATAGTACGCTGGCACAATCACGGCCTCTGGATGCAAAGCGGCATAGTCCTTCCTCCTTCCCTCTTATAAATGTTATTTGATTTTGTAGGGACTTGTAGAACGCCTCGAGTTGCGTACATTTTCTCGGATATTCTTTGTCAATGTACGGCTTATATAGTGTATATATGAAGGTTACGTGACTCAGTTGTTTAGTGTCCTACGGCTCAACTCACGTCGTCTTAGCGCTCTAGAAGAGCGCACGCTTATACTACCGCATTATTCACGCACAACGTGCGGCGCATACGCTATGGCGCTTCTGGAACTCCTCCACGTGCGACGGTGCATCGAGCGTCAGTGGAGCCGGCCGGCCGGCCGGCGCCCGCGGTCTCTCCTCCTCGCGAACAGCTGATGAAGGAGGAGGAGGAGTAGTGCTTCCTCTTCTTGCTCTTTGGAGCGGCGAGGCCACGGCCCCGCCGGCGCGCACTCGCACTGCGCGCTCCCCTTGTTCGACCAGCCCCTGGCAACAGCCGCCCGGAGCCGCACGTCCCTCCTGCAGCCTTGCCTTCGCGATCGCGTCTAGGGCCCAGCCATGGTTCGTAACGCAGCGCGTATTACAGAGTGAATAATTCATGCTCGAAAAATATGCGGTCCGCTCGCACGCAACCGCTGTAAAACTTGCAGCCAGTTAGTCGGAGCGTTACGGACCGAGACGTGTGCGCAGGCTGCGTGTTGGGTTGAGTGCTGGCAGTTACGCGCCCACCGTTCCCAAGTGAAACGCACGCTCGCAAACTCATCAAGTACTTCTTTCTGGCGTTCGTTCGACGAATACGTTGGCGTCTTGTGTGAGACGTCGCCTAAGCGGGCGCGCAATTACACTTGTCCGACGCGGTGGTGTAGTGGTTACGGTGCTCGGCTGCCACCCAAAATACGCGGGTTCGGTCCCGGCCGCGGCGGTCACATTTTCGATGGAGGCGAAAATGCCAGAGACCCGTGTACGGTGCATTGTCTGTGCACGAACCCCAGGTGGTGAAAATTTCCGGAGCCCTCCACTACGGCGTTTCTCTCCTTTCTATCTCTTTCACTCCCTTTCCTCTACCGCCACAGATGCTTAGCCGTGCTCCCTACATGGGCTGCAGAAACTAGCGTCCTTTCCTTAACCGAACCACAATCATCATCATCACCATACACGCTGCAAGCTTGTGTTCCGCTATCAGTGACGAGAGCTAACGGTGTATCCTGCTTGCCAGACTCATTACATGCGTTACGGTGCTTAATTGTTCCGTGTGTAGTCAGGTCTCATTAGAGGCCGCGCAGGAAGGGGCCACGAGGGAGCTAAACTATTTAGTCTAGACTTCCGCCTTATGAAAGCCTAGCAACGTAGGGGTGTCCTTACAATCGCGCGGATGTAGTACTTCAAGGCAGAAAGCGTGTCGTGTGTACAGCCTATTGCGTACAACAGTAACTACGTAGCTACAGTCGGCGCCGACAGGGTTTTTTTCGTGTTATTTCTATAACTATGGCTGCATAACCCGCTCCTTTAGCGCTGCTGGGTGACATACTGATAGAAGTCCCCGGTGATGTTACAACGCTGGATTGCCAGCATAAATGATCAGTTATTCACCACTAGCTGAAAATTAACCGTAGTTTAGCCAGTACGAGCTTTCACAAGCAAATTTACGCCGCCTTACAGCCGTAATTACCTACCATATAGCTAATGTTATCCATCATTAGCAAGTGCTAACGAGTGCTGCAAATGTGCGGATAAATGCGGAAGTTAAAGCAATGTGACCGCACTGCCCTCGGAGACTTTCTTTGCCATACATCCGCCATCGACGTGCCAGTGCACGTTACATAATGTGGCTTGAACAAACCCATCAAACACTGCCCTCAAAGCACGCTCTAAGAATCACGCAGCTACGCGTAGCAAGCTGGCGTTGACGGGCATAATATAGCTGTGCGCATCGTTGCGCGTCGCCACGGGGAACGGCTGCGTGCGAGTTGTTTTGCATCGGCACACCGGGAAGGCCCCGAAGAAGCGTCGCTCAGCCGTGCGTTGCGTTGCCTTTATTGCTGCCATCTTTGGTTTGTCTATTTCCTTTTCACAATCGGCCGAGAACAATGTCATCGACCGAGGGGAGCCCGGAGGAGCTACGCTATACGAAGTGACGCAGCGGCTGCAGCCGACGCTGACTCAGCCAGGAAAGGCCGCTTGCTCACCTGCTGCGGAGTTGGACTTCGCAGTATACGCAGAGTAGGAGCGCGCGTGGTAAAGCGTGACGCGCTGCCCGTTGTTCTGTCGCGTGATTACGCGCACGTGAGAAGGTAGAGCGTTAAGACGTGTGATCACGTCGTTACGGTCATTCTTCACAGAAACCGGAAAATAAAGCATATAATCCTAAAGTTGTTTTAACCATATATTTGAAACCGCAGTGCGCTTAGTGTGCGTTCGCAACAAAAAACTCATACATACATACATACATACATACATACATACATACATACATACATACATACATACATACATACATACATACATACATACATACATGAAGCGCAGCGGTATCTTTAGGTTGAATTTCATGGGTTGAAGGAGAGCACCTCGTTGACCGGCCGCAGCATATACACTTTATCGAATAAAACGGGTCGAAATCGAATCGACGCCCGTCTTATTATCGTACGCTCCTGCGTCAGCAAGTGAGGCTATTTGCATAATGGTCCGCTACGTCTGTAATTCCATACAAGACCTGACAGTAAGCACCTGAACCTGTGTATTCACAAAGATGTCTTATACGCTGAAAAAGCCCGTAAGATATTTCATGACGCCAGCCATATCATCATGAATGCCCACTGGCTATTGACAAAAAACACGCACAAAAGAGAAGTTTTGTGAAATCGGGCGCTGGTACTTTCTTTCACTAAAGCAATTCACTCAAGAATTTCCCGTGAGAGCACATATTCCGTCGAATCCCACATGACGCTCGCTTTAACGAATGCGACCGGGCAGCTTACGAATTAACATCTTTTTGAGAGTGCCATTCCTGTTATCTGTCCCTACACGTCAGCTTTCTCCAGTTTTACGTTGAAATGAAGGACGCACACAAACCGACACAATCTTGGACATGATGTCATATTCAGGACTAATTCCCCAAAGTCACAACACGCGCGTGAAAGGTTAGCCGCATTCTCTCCTGGTATAGCGCTGGCTCGCCCTAAATATCACAAAAAATGGTGCACCGCCAACAACGGAAGCCCTTTATATATGCCACCGCGAAGAACTCGTTTAGGTAGATTGTGTTGCAGTTACGCTAATGCTACTTGAGGCATACATCACCAGTCCCGGAGAGAACGTGCGAGGGCAATCCTCGGGAGATCACTCTTTGGAAGTGTGGAAGAACGGCTATCCCAACTCCCGACTCTCAGTAGGGAAGCCGCCTCATGACCTGACCCAGATAAGGAGGCCGGAAAAAAAAATTAAATAAATTCGCGATGGAGAGGAAGGGCATCTCGGCGCCGCGGCCGCGCCTAATGTATTCCGCTGTGATTGATCGGCGCCTCGCCACTCCCCTCGATCTCGTGGCGCGCATGCTTATGGAGACGCTGCAGTGCGGTGCAGACGCCCTCCCAGACAGCCACTTCCGCGCCGTGCCTCGGTTGAGAGCGGCCTGTTAGGGAGACCCGCATCCATCGAAGAAGTTCGATAAGCGCGCGGAACACGGCGCTAGGTCACCTAATCGACCAGTCTTCGGTTGTTTGATGTGCAGAGTTGATCGGATAAGTCCATCAATGTTGCGGATATAGATATCAGGGGCCAAGGGGAGATAGGAGCACGGAGTGAAGAATGTAGGTCCGATGTATTGACCCTTTCACGCGCCTATATACTGTGGGGTTATAAGGATATCAATGTGCAAGGGCAATGGCGGTCAGAAATTGTCTGCACAGCGCAGCATAGACGCCAAAGGCTCCATGAAGATGTTTCCTGAAAAGAAAGAAAGAAGGAAAGAAAGAAAGAAAGAAAGAAAGAAAGAAGGAAAGAAAGAAAGAAAGAAAGAAAGAAAGAAAGAAAGGAAGAAAGAAAGAAAGAAAGGTTGGTGCGCAGTGATACTAAAAGCACTAGCGGTGTCATGAAGAAAGTTACCGGTTGTACGTCTTATCGAACCGACTCTACGCTGACGGTTACGCCCCGCCACGGTGGTCTAGTGGTTGTGGCACTCGGCTGCTGATCCGAAGGTCGCGGGATCGAATCCCGGCCGCGGCGGCTGCATTTCGATGGAGGCGAAATGTTGAGGCCCGTGTGCTGTGCGATATCAGCGCACGTTAAAGAACCCCAGGTGGTCGAAATTTCCGGAGACCTCCACTACGGCGTCTCTCATAATCAGAGCTGGTTTTGGGACGTTAAACCCCACAGATCAATCAGCTGACGGTTACACAATCGACTGTCAGTGGTATGATATATGGCTGCGTACGTGTTGCTATTGGGCCGTTTCAGGCACACTGTTTTCGCGTTCTTCCGTGGTACGGTAATGATAATCTAATTTACGACGTATGTAGAACGGGTGTGGCGTTGTCTTTAAAGGGGCACTGCAACAATTCTTGAACACAGCAAGAAAACACAGGCCACCAGATGTGGAGACTCCTGTGAACACGTCAGCTCAATAGTATTGCAATACATACGGCTGCGAATTCGCAATTTGGTTTCAGGATACACATGTAAAGCGGCCGCTCTCCTTTCAACAAAGCACGTCAGAATTTGCAGGGACTGCGAAATAATTTTGAGGCCTACAATTGGCTGATTTCCGTGCGCAGCTGTCGCAGATGCCGCGGCGTGGCGCCACCTCCCCGCACTGGTTCTGGCCACGAGCTTGTCGTTACTTCGGAAGCGCGAATACATTCAAAGGAAAAAGAAGAGAAAATGTTCAAGGTCTTGACGCGCGCTAGCGTGGCTTGTTGCCCCCTTTTAACGCATTCATGTGCAGCTTCCAGCTCGCTCGTCGCGACCGAACCCACTCAATCGCGTCCACTGCGGCGGAAAACTCACGGAGGGGCTTTAGTCGCGATGAAAGAAGAGCGAAAGTGCTCGGACGGTGTAATTCCCCTAGAACTTGACGCTGTAACTACACTAATACCCAACGATCTGAAATTATTTTTGTGGGAAGCGATTCGTGGGGCTATAAGCTCCTTAACTGGTGTCACTCGACGATCGCTTGGAAAAGTATTGCAGGGCCTATTTAAGAGCATTGGTATTTAGTGGTTCGAATTACGTTCCATTCGTGCAAGACTCGCATGAGAGTGCGCCATTCGCCATCGCTCTACTTCGGCGGATTCTCGTACATGAGCAGACTCGTATTCTTTCCAGCGGACAAACAGTCACAGAGGCATCTATTTACAAAAAAAGATAAAAGATCTCAGCATATTGCGCAGCGTCTTCTGCACCATTAGGCAAAGTGATGATCACGCATTGCTCCGAGCCTCCCTCCTAGTAATCTTCTTTCACTATATATACGCTTAAGCAATCGCTTGCGGTCATTAGCTCTCTTTGCGTTTTGTTTCCCTCCTCTCCTGACCTTCGTTGACTGTGATGGAACATCACCACGAGTCCTTGACCGTTGTTCACATTGCTGACCTTGGCGATGCGCTGGTCCTTCGCTGCGTCTCTCGCGCGTGCGCGACATTACGCAAGCGGCGCGCATCAATGAAGTAAGCGACCGGGGCGCGGGCCCTTGTTCTCGCCTGTATTCTGTTTTTTTTTTTCTTAGAAAGTTCAGGCACGCCCTTCCTTCTCCGCAATGCCTCTCTACCGCTCGCCTTCGGTTGGCCGGCAAATCATTCGCGTTTCCCTTCGCGCAGATGGAGCTGCTTACGTCACGGGGCCTCTTCGTTCACGCCTCGCGACTTTCTCGTAGCCTCTCGCCTTCCCTTCGCTCGCACTGTCAGTGCAGGGGATCAAAGGATCGAGACTATATAGGTGGGGCGGAAGCCTTGCGCCCCGCAGGCTGCCACCTTGCGTGACATGCACGCAGACAGACAGGCGAAGATCGAAGCGGAGCTTACAGTGCTGTCAGAAAGAGTGAGCGAAGAACCTGCGTCGTCGAAATGTTGCGAAACGCCACCAGGCCATTCGCGGTATTTGCCTTGAGAGATCAGCGTAAAAAAAAAAAAAAAGAAAGAAGAAGAGAAGTAAATACGTTGAAGCCACATTGGGCGGAGAGGTGTACATGATACCGCCCTACACACCGGTCTTCTCACCCTCAATCACAGCGTACTTCGGTATTGTTATGCGTGCAGCTTGACACCCCTATAGGGAATAGATTGTCACGCCAGAAGGTTTAGGGGAATTTCTTGTCGTTAGGCGGGGCCTTCGGTTCATGGAACTTCGAGGAAGACTGCTTGATGGCGGCGGTCAATAAGCACTGTCGTACAATGAACGTGTTGCGGTGCCTTGCTAGCTGCACCGAATTAACGCTTGACCCATAAATTTACCCGCAAAGTGAGAATTTCGTTGTAGTTCAGTACCTACAGACGCCTTTGATCTCGTCGCCACAGGTGATCGCCAACTTGAACTTATCGCGAAAGTGTTATGTCTCATTAGGCGCTGCCTAGTGCCGCAGATGACATTCATTGAACGAGTAAGCGATGACGATTCGTGCTTGCTGTACGAGAAAAGTGGCTGGTGGGAGCTCGCTAAACACTAAGACAAGTATGGTGCGTATAAGTGAACAACAGTCATCATTTACTCGTCTGCACGAGATTCGCCCACTTGATTCACACCGTTTTGGGTATGTGTATTGAATGGCGCGAAATATTCGTACGAATCTCTACTGATAACGACAGTCCAATCTGCATGTAATATAGGGCATGTGCCAGGGTTCGACCATCCAAACGCTGTACTACTGAAAACACGAAATATTTTCCGGGTTATTCATCCTCTTCGCGAAATAATGAATGGTGCGGTTGAGATCGGCTGCAGTTCTGAGCTCGGAAATTGAAGTCGATTTTAAACACGGACGAACAGAAAGGCGCAAGCCTAAAAACGAAAGCGTCATGCGCGAATAAAAGAGAGAAACGGAAGGGGAAGGCAGCGAAGTCAGCCCAGCACGCAGTCACTTGGTTGCCATATATGTGCAAATGAAACTCGCAAATAAAGCATTCATGGACCTTGAACTGAACGCTACACGTCTTCATACTTCAGTATTCTTGAGTTACTACAACGTAACGTTCTACATAGCTTATTTACTTTTCTTTTTTTTTTTAGCTCACCGGGACCTTGATCAAATATTTGCGCACTCCAGCGATCTACACGAAGTCGAGCAGACCCTGCTTGGCCTTGTCCCGTCGAGTTGGTACGCGACAAACATATCGCGTCTTGCACAGTCCTGGCGAAACGTGAGATTTCTGCGAATACGCGAGCCGGCCGGAGCCAGCGAACGGGCGCGCTATAGCTGCACTTAATGGCACATATAAAACAGCACGCCTCTCAAACTCTCTAGGTTCTGCGAAGGCTATTTTGAAGCGGCGCCCGCTCAGTTTACTATTTGCACTGCCCCTGGCACACTGACAGTTTGCCAGAATTCATTCTTCACCAAACACCCGTTCCCTCCCGACGCGTCTCGTGCCTTTTAGAAGCGTCACAGGGAGGCTCGCGAAAACGCGCATGCAAGACTCGACACCATTACATGGAAAAACGCTCCCCGCCACGGTAGTCTAGTGGCTATGGTACTCGGCTGCTGATCCGAGGGTCGCGGGATCGAATCCCGGCTGCGGCGGCTGCATTTCAATGGAGGCGAAATGTTGAGGCCCGTGTGCTGTGCGATGTCAGTGCACGTTAAAGAACCCCAGGTGGTCGAAATTTCCGGAGCCCTTCACTATGGCGTCTCTCATAATCAGAGCTGGTTTTGGGACGTTAAACACCACATAACAACAACGTGGAAAAAAGCTCGTGAGAATTTGTATAAGAATGTTACGTGCCAGAACTACGTAAGAAAGTTACGTTCCAGAACTGACGTACTCTTTATAAAGTGTGCCTAAACGTAAGCACACGGATGTTTCTTGTACTTCATCCCCATAAAAAACCATGCCTGCGCGGCCGCGGGATTCGAACACGCATATAGCGGAGCTTAACAAGCACAACCTCCACACTGCAGTAGTTGGTGGAATTTGGGGCAGCAAAGGCAGCGGATGAAGTTTGCATTGTAAACTCGTGCATTCGTTGCTGTTTTTTTTCTTTTCCTTGTTCTTTTCATTGGCATTAAATGGAGCGGGAAGTGTCGGAACCAAGAGCCACATACTGCTACCGCTTTTCTCTGCGTTACGCAGTGAACACAGAACGACAGCGAAATCGGCACAAACCGAAAGTAGCAACGTCAGCGCATGATATCTGCATCACGATAATTCCAGAAAATGCATGACGCCACGAGATGCAAATGCTGCTTAACAGTTTGTATTGCGTTTGCTGCTGACGCGATACAAACGCGGGAAATGTCAGGACAGAGCGCCGAGAATCTGGTGCCCTGCTTCTGTGCCTGCAAGTCTGTGCGCACAATTCTGGATGAAATACAGTGCATGCTGTACATTTGATTAATGGGCGCACATTTGTATCAGTCAGTCAGGGTTGCCTTTATGCACTCGCGCACGGCCTAGCAACACAGAAAGCAAATAAACGAGGCAAGCAACGGAGGAACAAACCAAAACTCAGAAGGTGCGTCCACTTACGATCGAGCTATAGTCATTGGTAGACGGATTTAGCTCAGCGCAAGTACTTTTCCGCCCCTTGTGTCCTCTGTCGTTAACGCTTAACGACAGCGCTTCCCATAAATTGGTCCGGAGTAAACATTACGTCCGTACGTCTACAGCGACTTGATGGTGGCCAGGTACTACCCGTACGATCGGCCGCTTAAATCGATGCTCCAATGAGCTTTTGCGGCGTCCCTCAACGCCCTACAGTACAGGGAACATTGTTCCGTCTCTTTGCATTCTATTTATTGCCGTGGAGTGACAGCTGAAGCGCTTACGGCTGCCGAAAAAAAAAAATCATGTCATAGCAGATGATCGCTGTCTGTACACTATATACCGATGCTGTTGTCGTGTGCATGTTATAGGGCGAAGCGCTACAATCAACAAAGTTTAATGAGCTGTTGATGGACTACTTCTCCAATGCATATTCGCTTAATGGTATAATTCGCGCACATAAAATGTTCGCCCTATTCATTTAGATCGACGAAGCGACTCAAATGACTGTACAAGCTAATAATGACGCAAAGGAGGCTTCACGATGTGGCTGACCGCTCAATATATACTGTGCATGATCACCTTAGTTCCGGTTGCTTACGATTCTGCTTTTAATCACCGGAAGTGTTAGTACCACTTGTAAAAAAAAAAAGAAGAACAAACAAACAATAAAACCAAACATTCAGATACCGTTGAAGTGAGACTCAGCTAAAAGGAAAGCTAAAGAATAAGTTACCTTTATACTTGTACACGGTCCGCTTCGCTACAAAACTTAATGATGGAGTGGCATCGCAGCTTATATCTTGCTTACGCATCTCTCATAATCATATCGTCGCTTTGGGACGTAAAACTCCGGAAATGATTAGCAAACCTTTCTCATGCATTTTATATCGTTAGCATAACCCGTGGAAATATAGAATTTCGCTCGATCACACATTCTGTCGAGGCCTTTGACGTAGCCCTACGGTTTACAGGCACCGATGTCGGTGTGTTCGCGTGACTGCATTGGCGTTCAGGTTCAACTGTTATCTCTTTCTCTCTCGCCCTAACCCGCCTCCTCTGTTGTAATGAAATGACCGGAAGCCATTCCATTACAACTTGCCGAGCGTTCTCAAGCTTCTTTATCTGTACGCCCTCTGCACTCGGCCTAGTGAAACAAATATATGCGTGAACTGTTGTGGCCTGCTGGCAGCCAACGTGTTTTGTTGTTTTTCCTGGTCGAGCCTGAGTTTGTACCTGCGTTAAGCAAGATAACTGCGACGTGCCCAGAGGGACTGAAGCCAAGAACAGAAAGAAATGAACACAACCATAGGAAAGAAAGAACGAACAGAAGCACAGAACGTATAAGCTACTCGGTTTATCACGGTGCAGGAAGAAGTTCAGCGCGAACCATAATTTGTCCGAGATAAGGCCCTGCGTTACCGCGCAGTGAAGTACAAATAAAAGAATGGAGGGTCTGGGACTCGTGTTTTACCTGTACGGACGTACATGTAGTACGTACCGGACTGTTTTCACTGTTGCCTAAGCAGCCACTGTTACTTTTCTCCTTTTTCTTCGACAAGGACAATGTTGGTGTTTTCTGGGGTTTTACGTCCCAAAACCACGATATGATTGTGCGAGACGCCGTAGCTGAGGGCTCCAGAAATTTTGACCACCTGGGGTTCTTTGACGTGCACTGACATCGCACGGCACACGGGTCTCAACATTTCGCCTCCATCGAAATGCAGCCGCCGCGGCCGGGATTCGATCCCGCGACCCTCGGATCAACAGCCGAGTACCATAACCGCTAGGCCACCGTGGCGGGGCAACAAAGACAATACAGTATACTGCTGACAGCATAAGTAGGCCTATGGAGAGAGGTACAACTGTGCGAGAGAAGCTTTACGAAGAAAACAATATTAGGTGGTAATTTTTACACCCGACGCAGCATAAAGATGTATGTTGTGTGAATCGAAGCAAGGGAGCAGTCGTGAAAGTGTCGTCATACAAACGGCATACCACTCTCATAGGCCAATAAATAAATAAATAAATAAATAAATAAATAAATAAATAAATAAATAATAAGCTGGAGGCATGCGAAACGTATTCCGACGAATTCACAGCATGCGTGACTCTCTGAAGGCCGAATGCGACCAGCAAACCTACCTATGAAGTATTTCGGCATCACTAAAACCGTGGATCATACTTGTTACTTAGTTATATGAACATTTTAGCAATATTTGCCAAATCGCTATCTTGCTGCTGACAAGAATAAAGCTCAAGCTGGTGTTACAAAAGCATTCCCCGGTAAATAAGCGAGGGTGCTATTGCAGGATTCCAAGAGACAACGCCCTTTTTCCACCACCAGGCGAGGGTGGCTAGACGTGATAGAAGGACAGTTGCGATAGAGGGCGTGATCGCTACGCATGACGTAAGCCCCCCTCCCTTTCCCCGGCGTGACGTCGCCGCCGGCGCTGGCAACGGTAGACGAGGGCATCTTGGAACGGCCAAGAACCGCCGGAGGCTTCGAAGCCGCGCTAGACTGCTTGGCGCTTTCGCAGGCCTTGTGTCCTCTCCACTTGGCAGTGGCGCCAGGCTTACCCCCAGTGCAACCGTTCTCAGCGGGAAAGCGGCAGTTGACGATGGCCGTGGAGGCACGCGCCTTCGGTGTTCTTGGCGGCCCCTATGCCTTCGTGTTTAACAGCGGACATAATTGCGCGATAGCGCGTTTACTTCTTGCTACGTTCTCTCTTTTTCTCTCTTTTTTTTTTTTTTGCGGTTGGGAGATTTGTCGATTAGCGAGTGAGTGCAATAGTTCTCCGCTCGCGTTGCACCCGAACGAGTATTTAGGGTTGGTGGTATCGCTGGCAGTAGGTTTCCTTTGGACACTTGGTCTCTCAAAAACCTCGCACATGTGAGTTTTCCGCAACATAAAATTTTAGCCAGTGTTAAGCATGGGCAGATCATAACCAAGGGCGACCTGCCGATGGCTAAATACGCGTATGAAGTTTCACAAAACCATGTTACGCTGAGTATGTTCGTAAGGAATTGCATCAGCCAGTGCTGAAGCTGGCCACATTATCAACGTCGGTCGTTCAATGACAAAAAGCACTTATCGAAAAGATAATTCTTGCGAATTCGGTCATCGAATCATTGCTGCTGCGACATACGTACATAATTCACAGACGCTTTGATATACCGCACAGTATGTTATATGAGTTAGCACAATGAATTAACATACACTTGATAACCTCTAGAAGAGTTGCCCAATCTTAAAGCTATGCAAGCGAAGAAGTTTGCCAAGAAGCATGCTTCAGGTTGCAGTTCACTGGAATTTGGTACGTGTAAATTACCAGTGACCAGCTATAGGGCAGAGCGTTGCCTGTTCGGTGGTCTTCCTAAGGAATCGGTCTCGACTCTCGACACAGTTGTTTAATTAGCAGTAATCGCGCTGTCGTACAGTTGCTCAACCTTATTTTTTAATATGAGCACATGAAGTCTGCATAGATTGAGCATAAAAGTGTCATTCTTTAGTTGTTTTTTGTTTCCTCACTCCGACTACAATGATCGATCACGATGTTTTACAGGGAAAAAAATGTCACTTGTATGTGGCGCAGCCGGATTTATGCTTGCTCACCACACACACACACACACACACACACACACACACACACACACACACACACACACACACACACACACACACACACACACGCACACGCACACGCACGCACGCACGCGCGGGGTGTCTTACACTATGTTTGTTCGTAAGGAAAAAAAACTTGTTCATTCAATATTCTGGACATAACATTAGGAAAACCGACTAGACAACGGAAAAATAAAGCACAGGCCGAGTTTCTCCTAGGCCCGGAAGATTGGTTCCAGTATCAAATGCAGTGCAGTGGCGAATGTTGCGCACCGATATACCACAGGCATGACACGTGACAGCGAACGTTTTGCAAACTTTACCTTTTCTCTTCTTGTTTTGCAATGACACTATGTGGTTCCACACTCTGTAACGCGGACGCTATGGCATAACTGTATGTCGGTGACCTCAGGTGCTTTTTTTCACTCAGCGCCAGCAGAGGGCATTATTTGGCCCTTTAGAAAGATGGCAACCACGTTGTAAGCGACGATGCACGTTCCAGCTGTTTTGCATTGCGCAACGGAACCCGATGCGCGTCGCCGGCGCTATCTCCGCTGGGACGCGTCCAGCAAGCGCCGTGACAAGCAGGACATATGTATATCATTAACCTGGCCTGTGGGGCTCAGCTTGGTCAACCTCCCTTTCTTTACCTTACGTCTTTTCTCTATCTTCTTTCAGGACAACGTAAGTGCTAGCTGTGCTTTCCAAATCTGTCGCAGATAACGAGTTCTCGCGGCCTTCCTTTGCTTTATTTGGAGTGCCCTGGTGTACCAAGCGAGCAAACGGGATATGCTTGTCGTTCACATGCATGCAGCCGCGGATGCCACCGGAACCTTTCCGCGTACTCGTTATCTCTGTGTCCACGCAAATACTAAGGTTGAATACAAAAACAAGCATTGCCGAATAATGGCCGGCTGTAAAGGCTAGGAAGAAAGCCTACACTCCCCACCCCTCTACGTTCTCAGATACAGCAGCGACGGGCCTCTTTTCTCTCTTTCCCGGCGCACATCGCGCGCAGTCCCAGAGGCTGTCAAGGCGTCACCGCACCCACGTGTTTGGCATCGCACGCCCGTCCGCAGCAACGCCTTCCTTGCTTGACGACAACCCGTGTCGCTGCCTGATGGCGATGGGCCGAGACCAAGGAGGATGCCGAGACGCTTCCACCACGATCTTTCACCACGTGCACGCACTGTGCACGTGTGAAATAAACGAACCGCCCAATCTTCGAGATGCGATGTTCTTTATGAGCAACGGAACTTGTGCTTTGCTTTTCCAGCGGATACCAAAATGGCCTTCACGAGGTTTTAGGCCTCGAATAGCTTTCGATAGGGCTGGACGCATCAGTTTTAGACGCCACATGGCTTCTACGTACACTGAGATGTCCCATAAAACTGTGCCCGAATTCTAATACCTAATAAACTCGCGATAAGACGAATACAAGTGCCCTTTATTTACAAAGCAAGGCTTTATTATAAATGCAAGGCTTGCATTCTGGCAGCATAATATGGTTCCATTATAATGATGGTGATGATGGTGCTGGTGGAAACTTTGAATGAAAACCGAGAAGGGCTGCGGTAACGAGAACACTGTTTGGACATTTAGCCGAGGACACCGTAGTCAAAAGCAGCTACCGTGCTCTTTCGACGAGAGCTTGTTCTTCTCGAAACACGAGCTGAATGAAGACGGCCGCCACCAGGCCCTGCAATGTAGGTTGGTTTATTGTGGTAGCGCTGCCATTTCGTTGAGAAGACCATGCCACATGGTGTATGCCTGCCTCTGACCACAAAATTCGCGCTGCTTCGACGAAAAAAAAGTAATCTCGGTGTGGTGCATGTTTTATGGTCACTACATAGGTATCCACAAGCTACATACATATTCGTATGTAGATACAGGGAGCTCTTAAAATGAGAGAGAGTTGGCCAACTTGTCGATATTATTCTTATTCGTGTTGAAATTATAGTTATGCGCGCTAATTTACATTTATGATTACCATTCCGCACTGCGTCGTCGATGTTACAAGGCAGGGGGTCCGGATATTTCGCTCTGTTAAGCACGTGCATACTGCAAGCGAAATGTCTTAGATGTTACTCCGGAATCTACAGCGCAAAGACCTTGTCTGAATTAAGATATCATGCGCTCCGAAAATGTCGTTGACCTACGTGTTCGGATTCGAATAAAAAAAAAATGCTTTTGAGAAATTCTGCGTATATCACCAAATATGCATGCAAGAAAGACCATATCGTCAAGAAATTTGCCTCAAGACGTAGTTTTTCGAGTCGTTACGCCATTGAGGTTAGATATGCAAAGTTGCACAGCATCCATATGTTAAGCCAGATGGTTGGCTGAAGCATAACAGATCAGCCGCAAGAAACGGCGGGAAGGAAGTTTGCCCTACACCAAATGAAGGTTCCACGTTGTCTTAACTGGCAGTCACGTTGCTCTCCATCTCTCTTAATTGCCGTACTTCTGCATGTCATATTTAGCCCTTGTAAGCGTTCTGGGAAACACTCGCGTCTTGAACAGCTATAGGCGATAGCGGTTGGCCGCGGCAAGTGCAATTCTCTAGAATGCCGACTTCCTCGCCTGGTTTCAAGAAATCAAGCTCTGACCTATAGCTTCGTACGTCTGCTCTTATCTACAGTGCACAGCCGCGAACACGCACAGCCCCACAACCGGGGCTTAATTATCCTCGTTGCCGAATCATTTCCTTCTTTCCGTTCGGAGAAGGACGCGTCAGTGTTGCTCCCGACTTGCGCAACGTCGCGTCGCCGGAGGACATTGAAGAGCGAGCGTTGTCTTGACACCGTTGCGAGACGGGTTAGTGCATGTGTGGTTACCGGCAACTTGGCAATCCCTAACATGTTTTGATTTCTTAACCAGGACAGAGGTTGTCGCAACGTGGTTTGCTTTTGGTTTACGGAATGTCTCCTGCGCAGTGGTCTATAGTGTTATGACACTCGGCTGCTGGTCGGAAGGTCGCTGGATAGAATCCCGGCCGCGGTGGCCGCATTTTTATGGAAGCGAAGTGCTGCAGACTCGTGTACTGTGCGATGCCAGCGCACCTTAAAGAACCCCACGTGGTCGAAATTTCCGGAGGCCTCCGCTACGGTGTCTTTCATAATAGTAGCCTGGTTTCGGAACGTAAATTCTTAGTTATTAAAGGGAAATCTAGCGCCCACCCGTTCGTAGCATGAATCTACGAGGAAATCCAAACGGATTTTTGAAAATTAGCATCCAGCCATTCGTAGCACAAACCTGGAAGAAAATCCATACTGATTTCTGAGAAATTGGTTGATTCGTATGGGTTTCCTTTGTACCCCTGTACTTCAGAAGGGTGGATGCTAATTTTTCCTTTCATATCGTTACTCCACCGTGCGGAATTCTACAAAACTCATTCGCTAAAGCCCATATATTATTACTGTCTTCCGGCACCTAAACACACCGCTGGCAACGCTCCCAGTGGCGATTAGTGAAGCTTAATTCCGAGTATACTAGTACCGCGATGACGACGTGCTGTAAGGGCCCCGCAGTGCCTGGATCGCTACAGTATTCCGTCGCATAACAACAAAACGTCTAAACAGCCGTGCGACGGTATTTCGCTGTCCGACCCCGCCGATAAGAACATGTTGGAAACACAAGTATACAAAAGAGAAACCACTAAAGCAATAGTTAGAAAATATTTTGCGTTCGCCGGAACGAGCGAGTTTATCGCGTTTAGGAGGGGCCCGGAAATTGCGTTGATCATCTCTGTGCACGTCCTTCATTTCTTCGTTTTCTTTTTTTGGGAAGATGAAAACACTGTGCGAAGAGCGGACGAGACAATCTGCAGCTCCGTGGCTTCAGATTTCGAGAGCTGACGTTTTAGGCAACTTAGATCCGCTTAGACATCACCGCTCGCCTCGTTTGCTGACGTGCTTGCACAGGCATTTCTTTCTTTCTTTCTTTCTTTCTTTCTTTCTTTCTTTCTTTCTTTCTTTCTTTCTTTCTTTCTTTCTTTCTTTCTTTCTTTCTTTCTTTTTCTTTCTTTCTTTCTTTCTTTCTTTCTTTCTTTGCGATGTTCCACGGATGTTAAAGGACAGACGGACGCGGAGGGGGGATGTCTTCGGTAGGATAAAGGGATGGCAGAAGGTTATTCTTGCTGACGTCATCCCACGCATACTCATCTCGGAAGTGTTGCCACGCGGTGTGTCTTGACAGCAGACAGACCGCCTTAGAGCATGTTGGAACTTTAACAGTGTTACACCTCTGCCGTCCCTCTCCCGTCTGCTTCCTCATAAAGTGATGTTTAGAGCGAAGTCAGCTTGTTAACGCGCGTCACGCAAACACAGTAACCACTCTCGTAAGTAGTCCACTGAAAAAAGTTGCCAGGACGCTCAAGGAACCCTTGGTAAAACCGTGAACTTACGTCACACACTTAGTTGCCAGTCTTTTATAAAAACCTACGTGAAATGTGCTCCGTATAAGCGTACTGATGAGCACGAAGTCATGTTATTAGCTACATGGGTTGTGTGAACAGTGATTTTTAAGCCAGAATCAAATGCAAATGGAATAGTGACAGAAGCAAGTAGAATCGAATGTCAGATATTTTGCAAATGCCGTAGAGTACTGACTGACCATTCTTATAAGTATTGTGGATCGACGTTCAGATCCTCTGACTCATAACCTCAGCATAGAAGGCACCAATAATGCATCAGTAAGAAGTAAGCGTAACCTTCGTATCTACGAAACTACGGTGGAAGTGGACACGTCAAGTTGTTCAAGGACAGCTGTTCTCCCTACGACACCCCCCCTTTGCACTCTTTCGCATCTGCGAAAAAGGAATTGTGTTCGTGCCTACAACACGCCAGTGCCGACGCAGTTTATCGCACTCGTGCGCTTACTTCGTCACAGTAAATGCTTTGAAATCGTTTAATAACGACTCGAAAAAAAACAAAAAGCATTCGGGCTTATAAATAGCATCTGCATTTTATTCAACATTCGAAATTTTCCTAATATTCGCACACTGCTTTTTAGCTACCTTTTAACGAAACATGTCTGATGCGTAAGGAAAATTCTAGCGTGCTCCTTGATCTCGTCCTTTTGCAAACAGGTACCCGGGCGACTCCATCGCAGCGTGACAGCTTATCGCGTGGACTGGAACGGCGAATGGGGCCCCTCGGGGCATCGCGAGAATCACTAATCTAGGACGAGGGAGACGGAAATGACAGTGACACGCGATGCTATAAACAGGCGCATATACGCCACGGCGCGGCGCAATTACCCTGTCTACGTTTGACGCGATGGTGCCTGAGGAAGAGTCGCGCCCGGTGCTAAGGCGAGAAGAGCCGCTTCCATTGCTTTTATTTCTTGCCGCTTCCTCATATATATACCCCCTGCGTTGTGGAGACTAGTGCGTCTCTTAGGCACGTCTCGTAATGGAAGCCCCGACGAGTAAATAAAGATAAGAGTAGCACGCTGATCATCACCCGGACTAGCTAATACGTTAGCGAGAAATATTTCGAGGTCTTCTTGTTTGCATTGGCTATGTGCTGTGATACTCCAATAGTCAGATCGCCGACGGCAACAAACACTCGTTCAGTCATTTTGAGAAAGACCACGTCTACTGGTATTGGCTTTCTTTTCCAGCGAGATATGGCATGGTGTTCCTGTATACCTCCGCAATGCAATCTGACGTCTGTCCTCTTCTCAATAGCTTATGAAGAATATCCAAGAATATCCGCCAGTTTGTGCATCTTCCCACGCATGCATACACATGCACACATGCATGTGTACTAAATTTTCTGTCCACGGAACTGTCTGTACTCAATAAGAGTATGTACGGGGTTTAGGTATCTCAGAATGAAGAGGGCTTGCGGTGTGTAAGGAAGAAGAGTGAAAAGTACAGGTGCTCCGAATAGTGCATACGGAGTATTCCGTATGGTACCTACATACACCGCATGAAATACTCCGTAGCGCTTCGTATCCATGGGATACTCCGTATGTTGCATGTGTTTAGCGTTGAAAGGAGTTATCACAAAGCACAATTTTCAGTGCGTATGCGTGACCTCGGGTATCCTGCATGGCATGTCTTGTATACATATGCAGGCGATACCGTCCGGATCGGATGCATTAGGCCCACCGACTACGTTTTTGCTGTGGTCATATCATGCCCCATATAGAGCGAACAGCTACCCTTTATCGTTATCAGGATCACGCGTAGCGTCTGATCCTTTTTTTTTTTTGTTTTTCTTTGATCACGGTTACCAAGTTAAGTGTTCTAAGGCGACTGCGCAAGCCCGCAAAACTAGTTTCGCGTCTCAGGAAACACCCAGAGGGCTTAAGAATGCATGTCCTAGAGAGAGAGAGAGAGAGAGAGAGCCAGAGAGAGAGATATGAAACAGTGGTCTTGTCGGCATCACACCTATGGGAGAAAGTGGCACACGAATACGAGATACGCCCTGTAGATCATCCATAGAATGACTTCAACACCCTTGTGTTCCGTGACCTCGATAACGTGCCCGACAGTCAACGCTTGCTGGGCGAACCGAGAAAGCACTCCCGAAGAGCACGCAGTAGAGGTCGTAATTAAGAATCGAGGTCGTGCTAGAAAGCACTTCAGCAGCGAAGTGAATGAGTTGCACGCTGTTGTCTCACTGTCTTGCAACGAGTCGTCGCGCTTCTGGGCACATGGCCGATCTCTACACCTCTCTCGTCATTAAAGTTCCGCTTTCTCTCGTACATTCATTATGCGTCCGCGACGCCGTTGCCAAATAATATCGCCACCGTCTGGCTTCGTCCTTTTGTGCACTCTTTTGCACTGCTGGACTCCTTGAGGTCGCTGTCATTCATCCCCGTTATGTCCAATTATGGTGGTTTAGCAAACGCGTGGCTTCTTTCACACAAACGCCATCATAACACATGACACTATATGTCTCGCATCGTTCTACGTTTAGGCTTCGTTCCACAGCGTTATGTTCTGCAAAGCGTTTGGATAGGAAGAAACTTATCCAATCAGTGCGACAGTTTGTAACCAGCACCGCGATGTAAGAGCCTAGTGCGGAAACTTGGCATCCTTAAGCAATTCTGGCAGGACAGTTACTCTTAAGATGTGGCGTAGGTAAGTCAGACTGTTTTAAGCCGAGGAGAGAGCATGAGATGACGGAGATTGAGAACAAACAATAGGCGCCCAACTCAGACTCATAAAAATCTCACAGCGCGAAAAAAAAAAAGTATTTGATAATTTTATTTACGCAAGACATATATGCAGAGGTGTGAATACCTTTCATTTCATGAAAAAAATTGTGGGCAGCTTGCACTATAGGGTCGCAAGGCTAGGTCATAGCGGAGCTGGTGGCCTCCTCTTTTCCCTATCCTCTCCTTCACTTCCGTTTCCCGCCTCCTCGCTATGCAGTACTATACATGGGTATGCTACACTTTACTCTCTCCCATGCTCATTCCCCTCTTCCTCACTCGCATCGTTTCTCACCCTCACCACTCTTTCCGACCCCCTTGTTATACCATTCTCCTTTTCCTTCTGCTCACCTTGCTTCCCTTGCGTCCCCCCTTGCTATACCACACTATTCCTGGGTATGCTGTGGTTTACCCTCTCACCTTCTCACCCTCACATCCTTCCTACCCACCCTCAATTTCCACCCCCCCCCCCCCCTTTGCTATGCTATACTATACAAGGCTAGGCTGTGCTTTACTCTCTGCTCTCCGTCTTTCCCTCCTCCTCAGCCTCACTTTTCTATCCCATTTTCTAGTATACATGGATACACGCTGCTATTCACCCCTGCTAAACAATAGACACTCTACAGTGTTAGCGCATTACGTCATGGCCATCTCAGTAATCGGTGTTACCAATGTGTCATTCGAAAGCTCAACTTATGCGACCACCTTCTTGCAGCTGCAATGAGGTCGATAAGAGGGCCATTTCATGCATTGCCGATAAAGGAACACTGGTGGCCCGTACTGGCGCATTTGTTCGCGGCTCGTTGCAGTTCGTACCTGTCTTAGAGTTATCAATGGCTGTACTACAGAGAGCGGTTGTCTCTCTGCCCCCGTCGAAACCTGGAGGGTAGTTCGCAGTTGCGGAGTCTCGAATATCACGTCTGGTACAAAGACACGTATATATATGTTAACATATCA
Organism: Hyalomma asiaticum; assembly: GCA_013339685.2. Classification (NCBI taxonomy): domain Eukaryota; kingdom Metazoa; phylum Arthropoda; class Arachnida; order Ixodida; family Ixodidae; genus Hyalomma; species Hyalomma asiaticum. The sequence continues at coordinate 60,671,532 of CM023485.1, forward strand.
AAAGCACAGCTTAATTTTCGCCCTCACTGAGAAACATGAGTATTCTCACAAACCGAGAGACGGCAGCACGTGTTGGATATTGCGAATCACGGCTGCGGTAGATCGCGGCACTGGTAATATTCGACGCTTAAAGCTATGTGCGTCGTCGTGTAGCAGAAATAAACCGTAAAAAGAAAATTACGATGGAAATGTTTGAATAAGCGTACTATATAAGGGGTCCCATGTGTTTGCACGCGAAAAAGGACACACGAGTATGCAAGGAGCTTCCGTAGAACGCTCGGCATCATTGCTGACAGAGAAATGGAAATGCACGGTCCGTAGCTATCACTCTTGCAGAAAAGTGTCAGCGAAGTTCTTGCGCAATGATAATAGCCATGAGAAAGAAAAAGGCGTCAGCGACAGTGCAATCAGAAGTCGTACGCATATATGGTCTCGAAGCTTGCCTTTGGCCAAGGTACAGTCGAGCCGCGATTGTTGAGAGCTTCGACTTGCCGCATAGGCAGGTTGAAGCCGTAAAGTCTAGCTGTTGTACTAGTCGAGGCAGTATGGAAGCATGTAACAAAGAGAAGGAGAATGCGCACGAGAGGTTCTGTTCTTTAGTGTGTTCTTGAGAGAAGCCATGCTTGTACATAAAAGAGCAGCTTTCTTTGTTTGCGGTGCAGCTCGTTCAGATTTCGCAGCGTTCACTAGGCTGAAAGTTTGTGTCTTCTTCTTTCTGCGGCCTCCCTAACATGAACACAAGTAACATAATATACACTTGCGTTTTGTGCACAGGAGGACAGAAAGCCTATGGTAGAAGACCACTTTGTCTAACTTTCGCACGCATAAACGTCATCCTTCCTTTGCGCAAAACCTCAATGGCTATGTAGGGCTGCAAACTATCGCAAACGAGGCATCCACTCACTCGAAGCCAAGGCTTTCTCATCTTCATTATCTTAGCCACAGCGCGAACATGAGAAACATGAGCGCATATATCTCCGCACCGACCAAGCGGTCTTCCCCGATAAACCAACGTGTGTAGGGCTCTGATGCTGAAAGGCGGTGGCTCGCTTGAAACGTAACAGCCAAGGAGATGCGCCTCTCTCGCTATCTTATCGCCGAGGAATGCCGGAGAGGTGGGTGACGTATAAGGCCTCAGTGGCCGTCGGTCGGCTCTTTTCGGCCGGCCATCGGCGTGAGAAGGGTGTCCCGCTTGGCGCGGTTGGCGCGTGCGGTGCGCTGCAGCTGCTACATGCCGCCGATACCGACGCACACGCTGCATGCTCCACCAACTCGCTCGGGGATGAAGTTCGCGGCAGAACCCAGGAAGCGGCTCGGTGAACTATTTTCTTTCTTTCTCGCGGTTAATAGAGGTGTGACTCGAATTACCCGTTTGAATATATCATCTCGGGAGCATGCAATTAGTGCTTGGGTCCTGTACCAAGATATGATTATGAGAGACGCCGTAGTGTAAGGGCTCCTGAAATTTCGACCAGCTGGGATTCTTGAACGCGTACCTAAACCTAAGTGCACGGGCCGCTAGTATTTTCCCTTCATAGAAACGCGATCGCCGCCACCCGGTCAGCAGCCGAGCACTGTAACCACTGCGGAAGCCGTCCTGCTCGAGAATACCTCAAAAAAAAAAAAAAAAAAAAGGACAGCTTCGCGATTTAACGTGCCAGAACTGTACGGTATGGGCGTGAGACAGATCGCTGTGAGGGACATCGGGTTAATTTTTGAGAGCTCGGAGTTCATTAATTTCGCCTAATTTCATGCACGCAATTGTTTCCGCATTTCTTTTTTTGTTCCCACCGATCATGCAGTCACCGTGGCCGGCAATCGAACCCACGTCCATGAGCGTATAGCAGCGCGACATCTTGGCCTCCTAGTTGCCACGGCGAGTCGCCAACACGATGTTGTCATTTGCCCCGGCTTACATGAAGCTGCGTATGTGGATGGCAATAAAGGAACACGTTCTTCCCAAGCCGGGAAAAGCGAACACGTGACTTCTTAATTGCGAGCGAAGCGCCATGTACCAGCTGCATTTGTGGCTGGACAGTGGAATTGATTTCGCCTACACGATTCGCTGTAGTGGCTGTCCTGACAGCGATGTCTAACGTGATGTCTATCAGGAGATGTTAGTTATCGAGGTATAGTGGGGAATTGCTGGGCGAACTTAGTGCGTGCTTTGGGGATGGATGTGTACCCTTCTCATAACCACACGTATCGTTCAATTGTTCTTTAACTGGACGTTGTTATTTGTTCGTGTGTGTGTTGCACTGACATATGAGAACACACTGATATTAACTTCGCCGTATGTTGTCGAAACACGGCAGCGAACTGGCGAAGAAAGGACTTAGCAAATGCTAGAGCATGCAGGTTTTAAGCGCGAAACGGCGGAGGGGCGAATGGAATAAAAGTTATCACTCGTAATGTGATTGTATAGGCCGACAGCAATAGACGCTGGGATACTCCGTTTCAGTATAGCCTACTTGCATGATCAGCGAGACTAATTATTCATTGTTTTTCCCACAACAAGCGTAACCTTCGTCTAAGAAACGAGCTAAGCGTTATGCGGGTTCGTGCAGCCATCTGCCACATCTTCTTCTGTTCTGTTCGATAAGTCTTGCTTTGTGAGAGGTCCACGTTGTTTTACGTATTTTGTTTATCAAGTAATACGTGAAAACTGGCGGAGTCCTGTAAGCTACACGAAGCAAATTTCAAATGCAACGCCAGGCTTGCCTACTAAAAGATTACTTTCGGTGCATTTCTATTCTACTTCATGTACTATTCTGCTCGTCTGCTCGCCTTCTTATACTAATGCTCACCTGCGCACAGAACTTAATGCACTTAACTGTGCATATCATAATATTAACAGATACGCTCTACAAATTCATTATTTTCTAGCTGCATGCTGCATGCACGCACGTCATTTTATGACATTCAGTTGGCGATGAAACAGCAGGTAAATGTCTCACATGGAATCTAAAATATTGGCACTAGGCGCAAAAGGAGACGATGTATCTAATTCATTTTTATATACATCAGAAGAGGTTTTAATTATGACTTCTGAAGTTGGGAAGAAAACATTTCTTACATTCTTCTATTTCAGGCTACGTGTAGCCGTTTGTTGTTTTGCTTTGAGAGAATGTTTTTGCTGGCTCCGTGTTACAAATATTACTGGAGAAGACTCGAGCGCTGAAAAAACAAATATTATGAAGCGTAAAAAAGTCGCTTACATGGCAACCCTATCGGGGAATGGAACGATTTTTTTTTTGCATATAACAGAAGGAAATTGAAACTGACTGACGTAATCTGAAATTTAATCGACCCGCGAATCTTTACGTAAACGAAGAAAATTGCAAGACGACTCGAATTTAATTTCTCTTACCTCTTTAAGAATTTTAAATATAATTTGCGCACAACTGCAGCTGTTTAAGGGTACCGTTTGGAAAGTTTCCGCATACTCATGTGACGCGTCCACTTTCAAGCATCATACGCTAAAATACAAGTGTTAAATCAGTGGATGTGTTAAAAATGTTGATAATTTGACGTTTATGTTCCTTGGACATGTTCAGCTTATCACTGTCGTGTTTAAAGAGTCTCAGTAAGCATCCTGTGGCACCGAGCACTCGGACTTGCTGTGCCAATGTCGCCAGCAGCATTCAAAACTGGCAGACCGTTTTCTCATTGCGAAGCGCTCCTTCGTCTCACATCTATTTTAGTGGAAGATCAGAGTCAGCCTGTAGATAAGGCAACTCTTCAAACATAACTCCTTGACTGTGCTGTAAAGCATGTCGTTTACTTATGGATGATCGGGTCGACACAGAGCTCTGCGAGGCGAAAGAACTTAAGTGTTCTCCTGAAGAAAAAAAAGAGATTTGATTCGAGTGCCGACAATTTACTCAGAATACCCGCCGACGGACATGTTACTGCAGCTGTAGGGGAAATAGGGTGGGAGAGGGAGAGAGAAAAGCGAAGAAATATCAGTAAAGCGGTCACCCGAGATTACATGCTCTTGAATAACAACGTTATCTCTATTCTTCTTCTTTCCCGAGTGGAGCGACTGACACGTGTCCTCCAATACCGATAGAATCACCTGAGGACGTATCCCGGCCAGAACCGGAGAAAACTGTTCTGCATCTCTCGACGTTGCCTGTTCTTCTCATCTCGAAAGCTCTTCGCTAAAGGCATTACGCACGTTCCACTTGTCCCTGACGAACTGTGCCCGCTTCGACAGCTCTCAATCGTCGGTGCACTCTTCTCCGCAGCCTCCAAGCGCAGTGCACGAAAAAAAAAAAGATAAAAGAAAAAAGAGCCAAATGAGCAACCGAGCACCTTGCACGACGCGAGCGGTACAAGAACACTTACAAATACGCTTACAACGCAGATGATAGTAGAGCCCACTCACTTGTACTTCACCCTGATTGCCTCCGGTCCCCTTTCTCTCTCTCGCTCTTTTTTTTATTTAGCATGAACGCTGCGCGTTTGCTATGGTGAACGGACGTGCACTTGACACGCGATTGCGGTTGCTTTGTGCGATACGCTTTGCTTGTCGGCTCTAGTTCAGTTTTTGCGCTTGAATCGCCGGTAGCAGTATAGGGCTGCGTAACTCGGTTGCCGGCAGCAACAGCGCCGCGTAACTGTGCTGTCAATCAATCAATCAATCAATCAATCAATCAGCCAAAGTGACAATGCAGTTTTGTCTTCGGCGCGCCTTCTGTTAGAGTGCTGCTATATATACGTAGTACATTCCTAGGTAAGACTCATCTTCAGAGCACCATGAATGGCGCTCTGAATGGTACCAGCCAATGGCACCATGAATGGTGCGTTTTCTGTGAAAGCAATTCAAGCCACGATCAGCGCTACGCGTAAATTTCGCGTAGCAAACGGATATCGCGGTGTCCTCATAATTTGCACGCAGCCTGTACTTTCCATGTATACCACTGTGAGTGATGCCCATCAAAACACGCTCGCTAACACGATGCGTTTCCCTTCCGTTGTCTGTGCAGAGTCTATGTCCAAGGAGCTGGACTCGAAGACCCTATGCCAGCTCCAGTCGAGCCCCTCCCTGGCCGGCAGCGTCACTGGCCTCGGATCGGCGGCCACCATCGCCACGGTGGCAGCGGCGGCGGCACAGCACGGCCCGCCCAGCGGCCTGCCCTCGCCCATAGAGAACGGGCCCGTCCTACCGCCAGGAGTACCGCCATCAGGTAGTGTTTAAAACGCGATACTATATATATATATATATATATATATATATATATATATATATATATATATATATATATAATGGTTTTCAAAGCGTCAGTGATACTGTATTAGCATTCCAAGTGTTTTCATCTGTCATCCGGGACACACGAAATAGCCAGTTGATTTCTAGCAACTGTATGCAATTGCTGCTTTGGATGTTCGCCTACGAAGAGACACTGGGGCGTGTAGCGAGTAGGATCGATTCGTTGAGGTTTGATAGCTGCGACTAAGGAGGAGGAGGAGGAGAAAGGAGGGAGGAAAGACAGGGAGGTTAGCCAGTGCTGAGACCGGCTGGCTACCCTGTGCAGGGGAAGTGGGGTGAGGTGACAAAACCTTGTATGAGCTGATGAAGATAAGCAGCGCAGTGATATTACAAAGCGTTAAAGTATCGTTAAAGTGGAGAGGAGGTAATGGCGGTCGCGCGAGGTAGTGCTTGTGTACAAGCTACCGAACGAGGACTGTTTACGGTTGGTATACATGTCGTGTGAGAGCAATTGGAGGAATGGGACCTCAGACATGGTGGGCAGAATTGGCTACACGTGCACGCACTTGCACTCGAGCTTCCTCCGTTTAATCTTTGGATGGTCAGTCGGGCATGACAAAGTCAACGGCAGTTTTTTCCTACGCTGACCACCGAAAGTATGTCCCAGAGCTTTCTGTAGAAGCTACTCCTTTTGTAAGCAATCGGCTACCTAGTACTTCAAAAAATGTCAACGATGGAAGTACAAAGGCAGCTTATTGTGGTGCGAACTCTCCTTGTTGCACATGAGGCCTGTATAAGCTTGGTTTGAAGAACGTACGCGCATTCTAGTGAAATCAGATTTCGCAAGACTGACATATGAGTTCTCAACTGTCCTAACAATATGCACATACAATTTACGAAAGACCACCGCAAACGTGACGACAATTCACACTAAGATGTCCGTTTTTTTTTTTTTCCTCGGCAGCAACTGCAATCAGCATGATGACGGCTTCTGCGGCGGGTGGAGACGATGAAGTAGATGACGGAGCCCTGGACCCGGAGGAGTTTTACGCGGCCATCCCGGAACCCCCAGACGGCGGTTGGGGCTGGATGATCGTTGCCGCCTCGTTCCTCTGCAACATGGTGGTAGACGGCATCGCTTACACCTTTGGAATCTTTTTCCCGGAGTTTGTGGACCACTTCAAGGCACCCAAAGGAACCGTCGCTTGGGTTGGATCATTGCTCTCGGGATGTTACCTGAGCGCCGGTGCGTAGCTTTCTGTACCGCTTTCCTTCTCCAATTTGAATTTCAATTGAGGCAGATAGATGGTAAGTTTGATCAGCAATACGAAAAGTTAGCTTGCTTATAAGCTTCAAATGTCTGTTTTATGTATGACGGAAGATTAATTACATGGACGGTGAAGTGAGGAATTCACAAATTCACTCTTAATCAGAGGGTGTGGGTCTGGACATTTGTATTAGGGGGGCAGCTGCGCCACTCACCGCCTCTTTTCAGCGTTTCCTTATTTCTGCATTTATTTTATTTTCGACATTTCGCGGAGGCTAATTTATGCCGAAACTGCTCTATACTTTCTTATTTGGTGGGAAGTGGTGTTTCACATTTGCATAATTTTCAGATTTTTGCGTGGTGTAGCGGCGTTGTTTTCCTATTTTCCTGCGGAGAAATCGGGAGATTGGGGGGGGGGGGGGGGCAGGTGAATGGGGATTAGAGAGTGAGTTGCTATTGTGAAGATTTGTCTGGAGTTCTAATTGTGAATTGGAGGAGGTACACGACCACAAATGAAAGAGTGGCCGTTGTGATCGACATTTGAACTTATTTAGACATGGTTCATACTGTCTGGCACAAAACGAGTCTGGTAAGTGGGGCTTCTATGGTTAACGGCTCCCAGGGCAGTGGGGAAGAGAGGGGTAGTCGGGGACTTCACGTTCTTGTATATAAGCAGCGGGGCTCCTTGACACCACCCCAAACTCTGCACAGTGATGTCTATAAAGGTAGGGGCTATTTTGCGAAAGGTGGAAGAGGAGGGCTGAAGGGTGAGTCCCCTTCGCCCCCCCCCCTTTCAGGAAAAGGGACCTAAGTCCAATTCGCCTGGATTCGCCACTGCGCTGACGAGGCATAAATACATGAAAACAGGAACACATGAAAGCTAGGCACATGAGGGTAAGGAGGTGGCGAATATACAACAATGGCTCTCTGCCACTCTCTTTGCATATGCTGCCCATTTAGAGATGCTTACACATGCTATGGTGGACAAATGGCAAGGCTACAAGTCAATTGTTTCCCTCGTCTTTTATACGGAAGTGCTAGTTACGTTGCAGGGACTGCGCATGATGTTCAACCACACGAGAAATTGCATTTAGCATAGTCCAGGTTAGGCTGGAGGCAAGTTCCGCGCAAGTTATAATATGATAAAATCAGCGTTATACATCATCGCAAAACTAGTGTGCTTTACGCACTTTATGAAACAGCGGAAAATTTAAGACGCGGCTCGTTATCCCTCTCGGCAACTGACTACAGTAGCTATTTCGCATTAATGAACGAGTTAGCATAGTAGGATTTTTTATACGGATAGAAAATTGAGCAAGTAAACTCCCCAAAGGTGGGCTGCAGCTTCGAAACCAAGAAACAGCGATTTACTCGCTCAATTGCGCACGCTCTCAGCAGGTACGGAGGGTGTTAGTGCGCATTAATAATCAACATCTTGTCACACAAGATGGAGTTGTGTGGGAACATACGCACCGATCGTGATGTGATCCATTGCATCGAAATCTCAGTTGTCGCTGTAGCTGACCCGGTGTTCAACATCATTCAGAATTACAAAACCACTTTTGAAGAGTCGCGAAGTTCTTTCAGGGTTGTTGGTTTTTCGTAAGTTTCCTTTGCATAAGGACTAAATGCGCGGGCTCATAAACTGATATTTCTTTTTTATCTCAATCCTAGGCCCCTTGGTGAGTGCCTTGACAAATCGGTACGGCTGTCGGTCGGTGTGTATCGGCGGAAGCGTCGTTGCCTGCATCGCCTTCCTGCTCAGCACCATCGTGCAGGACGTTGGCAGCCTAATGGTCACATTTGGTTTAATGGCCGGTAAGGAAACGTCAAGGTCTCGTGCCTTTTTGCACTACGGCTTTCTTTCTGATCGATCTACGACAGAGTGGGTGGTGTGTAGTTAAATTATATACACAGTGCAATTTTGAGCTTCTCAATCTAACGGAAAAAATAGTGAAGCTTGCACTAGTGGAGCAAGGCTAGCGAAACAGCAGAGCTGATGGGAACTTGGCTGGTACGTGTGTGTCTCCGGCACACCCGCACTACGAGGCTACGGGAAACGCCTCGCAAACCACCGCAAGGCCCAACCGACGCTTCCCAATGTTTCGCATCGGGCTCGATTGATTGATTTGATTGATTTGTGGGGTTTAACGTCCCAAAACCAGTTCTGATTATGAGAGACGCCGTAGTGGAGGGCTCCGGAAATTTCGACCACCTGGGGTTCTTTAGCGTGCACTGACATCGCACAGCACACGGGCCTCAACATTTCGCCTCCATCGAAATGCAGCCGCCACGGCCGGGATTTGATCCCGCGACCCTCGGATCAGCAGCCGAGTACCTTAGCCACTAGACCACCGTGGCGGGGCTCGCATCGGGCTCGTCGTAAAGACTTTCGCGTCAGACTGAGAAGCAAGAGGGACGCCGGGCAAGCGCCAACTCGCCCAAAGACTTCTACTAAGCCGTATTTCTGAATTTACAGATGTACTGTTCATTGGCTTCATGTGCTGTAATGAAAGAAACTGAACCATCATGTGCCTCGAGGGTACACAAGGTTCACTAGCTTACGCCGCTCAAGCAAGTCTGGGAAATCCCTTGGTGTGTGTCACAACTGAAGTGTTCACATCACTACACCTCCCAAGAGGATTGTGAAAATTGTAATGGCGGCGATAATACAGGTCGTTGTTATTTCGAAAAAGAAAAACTTCGTTAGAACGTTCTTATTTAGACCGTGCATCTACACAGCGGCAAGCGAGGAACTGACGAATGTTTATGAGAATGCACATACACCCGGAGATGTTGACTCTCAGTGTGCCTATGTTGCCCAGGAAAGCACTCTCGACACACAGACTTCTTCGTAAGCTGCGGCATAACAAAATTATTTTCGCTATGAAGGCAGTTGATACGCCTGGTTCAAAAGTCTTATCGTCAGTTAAAATGCATTGTACGACTGTGTGTGTGTCAAGTTACTGTCGCCCTTTGTATGCCATTATGGACGTTTGGATGTTTCGGTTGAACAGAAAGAACATAATAAAGAGTACCCTGGCAACCATCAGTACTGTCAATTTAAAATACGACACGGCGTTTTTTTTTTCTTCGACTCGCAGGTGTCGGCTTCGGTCTCATCTACCTACCAGCCATCGTGAGCGTGAACCAATACTTCTCCAAGAAGCGCGCACTGGCTACAGGAATCGCCGTCTGCGGCTCCGGCATGGGCGCGTTCGTGTTCGCCCCTTTCTGTCAGTACCTGCTCACCATCTTCAACTGGAAAGGGGCACTCATGATCCTGGCCGGCCTGTCGCTCAACTGCGCCGTCTTTGGCGCACTCATGCGGCCGCTGCGTGCGTCAGACAACCCGCAGACGAAGCCGCTTCTTCAGCGGATCTGGGAGGAGAAAGAGCGACAGCGGCAGGACTCGCTCTGCAACAGCCAGTTCTTCTTGGTGCAGCACGCGGACGGGACCATTGAGAAGAGGCAGAAGCTGCTCCTGAACACCGAGCCGGGTGTCCACTCGACCCTGTACTTGGACCAGTGGGGCAAGTCTCCTATGGACACGCCTGTCATCACGCTGTCCCCCATTCAGGAGGCCAGGCCATCCCGTATGGGCTCAAAGGAAGACCAGAACGACGATTCTGGGGAATCGGGAAAGGAGAACGGCGGCACTAAGAAAGGTTCACCACAACAGGAAACGACCCCGGCAGCCACAGAATGCGAAAAGGATGCAGGCCAGCAGCAGTCTGTCGTTGACGATGAGAAGACGGCTACGGAGACAACCCAGATGATTCCTCCAGAACCAGAAAACCAGAACACCGGTAACCAGCCAGCACCGAATGGCCATGTCGCGAACGGTGTCCCTGCAGTGGCGGCGCCGACGGCTGTATCGGCCATTCAGGAGATCGCCAAGCGCAAGGGCATTATGTCTTCCAGGAGCGCCACCAAGCTGTGTCTGTCGAACATCACGATGGGAACCGAGATGCGTAGGAACAGCTCGTCTCCACGCATGTCTTCGAGCGGCTACGTGTACACAGGTGCTGGGAGCCGGCCGCACGGCCGGCTCGCTACATCTGGAGAGGTCTGGAAGCGCGTGTCGCAGGAGACCGTGGCCGGCGGGCCGCGCCCGATCCAAAAGGCCAAGAAGAAGGACATCGCTCGACCCATGTACCGCAAGGACATCTTCTATAGCGGAAGCGTAGTCAACCTTCCCGAATATCGTCTGTCACAGGGTGACGTCCGTTCGTATGTCGCCAGCGTCTTGACCATCCCAGCGACAGACACCATCCCTGCAGCCAGCGGCGTGGATCTTCCAGATGGCAAGCCCGGGGCGAGTTCTTTTTGCCCGCCCTGCCTGCGCCTGCCGGCCTCGATGACCGACACCCTCGCCGACATGTTAGACATGGAATTGCTCAAGAACCCAGCTTTTGCGCTGGTCTGTGTCTCCAACATCGTTGGCATGATGGGTTTCTGCATACCTTTCATGTACATCGCCGACTCCGCCGTGCTTAAGGGCATCGACAAGGATAAGGCAGCCTTCCTTCTTTCGCTCATTGGTATCACAAACATGATTGGACGTCTCATCTTTGGCTGGCTCTCGGACCTGCCCCAGATCAACTGCCTACTACTCAACAACATTTCACTCTGCCTGAGCGGCATTGCTGTGTTCGTTATGCCCTTCTGCTACTCCTACTCTGCTACCGTGGCTACTTGCATGATCTTCGGATTAATCGTCGGTGAGTGCTACACTTCATAAGGCATCATTTGCTGCTATGCATGCTCCTATCATGAAAGATAACATCTCTCGCAGTATTTGTCATTTCTAGACAACCCACTTGTTATAGCATTGCATTTACTGTTCCTAGTATTTACCAAAGTAAAATGCAACGAACATGCATATGCTAACACTTTCCATTTGGTTTTTGTGCCATTAGGTTATAATTATGTTCTATCAGATGATTTATGAAGTCCAATGCTTACCAGACCACATGAGTTCTGTCTTTAATGGTTAATACGACGCGAACCACTTGCTATCGGATACTTTGTTTCACAGTATGGCCACATATGTTATTTCAGAGGATAGAAAATGGATAGTTTTCACCAGTTCTCATGGTAGAAGGGATCAGTGCCTCGGCACGTCTTATAAAAGAACAATACTTATTTTAGAGCTAGATATCAAATAAGAGCTGTCATATAAAGTACGAAGGCTTATTGTTGAATGTGTTACTATTTTCTCATCATAGAGATGCAGAGAAGCCACTCCGCTAATGTAGTACTGGAACAAGAGCCCCTTGAACACAGCATGAGGATGGTTTATTAGGCTGCAGGAATTATACGAGATTTGCGACACCTCACGTGAAACGTTATGGTTTCATCCCTGTTTCCTTCTTTTTTTCAGCTGCATATATTTTGCTCACATCAATCATCCTCGTGGAGCTCTTTGGTCTGGACAGTCTGACGAACTCTTTCGGATTACTCAGTCTGTGCAGAGGAGCAGCCTGTATGGTCGGACCTCCTCTTGCAGGTAAACATATTTTTGTTCTTATTGCCACTATTCATTGAAGGGGAATATAGAAATAAGAACAGACAACGCATAATATCTAGGCTAACCATGGGAAGTGCATTGCCGATCATGGATTGCCAGTTATCGTCAAACATCCACAGATTTCCATTAAGATTTCCGAAATGCTTTAGCATGACCTCAGCAATTTTACGGAATATATGGGTGAACACTAGTGAAAATTCCATCTTCGCCCAGAGCCATAATCCACCAAAACCACCATTAGGTTACTGGTTTCCGTGGTGGGCATGGTGGACCCATGGTGGACGAAGTTGTGTGCATCACATAGTGCCCATTTAATTTCTACTAACCAGTCCCTCCCTACTGTGCATGTGTGTCCCTATGACGGCTCTCAAAGGGAATGGAAAAAGGTGCAGCACTTTAGGATAACAGCTGAACACGGAAGGTCCCCTGTCTGGCTGGTTAAAGACGCCTATTCTGCGCATCCGTTGTATTTGTCCATGCTCTTTCCATTTAAATTACGAATAATCAACCGGATGCAGATATCTAGGGAATCTTAAAGGTTAACCCGAATGTAATGTCAGTTCAGTGGGACACACATCATCATGCAGTGTTTCCAACTTGCCCACCACAAGAACCACCATTATGATGGTGGTCTTGGTGGATTGTGGTGATGGGTGACGGTGGCATTTTCAATAGGGTAGTCAATATCGAGAAGGATATGTTTGGATAGGGGGTTATACAACACCAAAAAAATCTTCGTTCATCTGGATAGGGAATATTTCTAGTATATCAGTAACACTGACTGTGACCACAGTCACGATGACGGTAACGCATTTGTTTGGATGACTGGATGAACATGTGCCTTCAGATACAACACAAAGCTGTGACAGGCATTCTGAGCACAAAATTATACACTCCACGACAGTTTTCTCAACAAACAGGTAAAGAAATTTTCAAAAATTATCTGGCCCAGTGAGTACATTCTTCCTTTTCTGTCATCGGTAGACAGCAGAGATCTGTCCTAGTACGGTCCAAGAACACCCCACACGCTGGTGCCTTCACCATAGTCCATAATCTAGACATTTTTTTCCTTTTGCAGTGCAAAGCAAAACGTCTTGGAACTGTCCTATTCTCAGGTGCAGCATGAATGTTCACAGTTTTGGCTAGCATTATCATGTACAAAGTCATATAACGCGAAGAGAAAGCAGACCTTTATTATTCTAGTGACTACGACCTCTACATTTATGCTCTGCGTCAGATATGCGGTGGGTGCAACTGTCAGTGGACGGCGATCGTCATAAATGTCGAAATCAAGACGCTTTCAAGGTCGCAATGCAAGCGGGCTCCTTCTCTTAACAGTTGATGGCCTGCTAGGTGTAAGCGGTAATCTTTTCCTTTGTGACTAATAGGAACAAATCATAAACTAGATCGTCTCTCGTATTTTTCAACAATCGAAAGCATTCCTTTTTGTTGCCGTACGTTTTCTTCGACATTAGTGCTTCTAGCCAGCACGCATGATATAGTCCGTGAACATTCTTCAGTACCCTCCCCAGATGCTGTCTGCCTCATATAGAAGACGCTTCTAATATGTCCTTTTCTTCCATTCCTCCCTGCTCCCTTCCCACTACACCACAATGCAGGTACCCTGTTCGACATGACAGGCTCGTACGACGTTCCCTTCTTTGTCTCGGGCACCATGCTCATTGTGTCCGGCGCTATGTCTTTCTTCATACCATGCGTGCGAAACACAGCGGTCAAGCCGGAACCGCTGCCGGACATCGCCTCTCCCCTTGAAGAGATTCCAGAGGAAAGCGACGTCCCCGAGGATGAGGAGGAGAACGTCGAGAGCATAGTCTAAAAGAGAATTGTTCCACAAGACCTTTTCATGCTTTACTACTGCTCTTGGCCGGCTCAAGCCTCCTCCCCGAAGCGACGTTTGCTTAACGCAACAATCGCTTTTTGACATCGAGGTTCCGCTGCGGCGCCACTCACACAAGGTGGACTCGGAGAGGCCATGAATATGGGGAGACGACCGGTGATTCGACAAACGCATCTCCTCTTCCCAGTGAAACTACACGACATGACTTCGTCTACTGGCTCCGAGAGCAACTTGGCTTCGTCTTGTCACCAGTACCCGGTGTCACCCCGTGCTCCATATGATAGGTTGACTTTTCCCTTGTCTTCGTTTACTGCTCCTACATGTTACGCCCTGCAGCAACGATGTCACATGTTGTGGTCTCTTCAGCGTTGCCTCCTCTTCACATTCAAGCCAGCAACGCCGAGAGTCACGCCGGGCTGCGCGAAGAAGCCAACCGAACCAAAGCCATTTTCATCCTTCCTATCGCGTTCCGCAGCCAAGTACTCCGACTCATTTCACTAGAAAAAAAAATAATCTTCGCTTAGAAGTGTGAAGGTGCAGCGGAGATAGAGAGCTCGGGTGTACACAGTGGCAATCCCGACGTTTGTATATCCGATGCTACGTACGTTTTAGTGCGCGCTTGACAAGAGGCGATTATTTTCTTGGCTTTGAGAAAGTGGCGCACAGAACTGTCGTGTGTGGGTTCGTGTGTCAGCATGCGGCCTGTGTAGTGTCGAGACGCCATGCCCTGATGATAGATAGTGGATGTAAGGGAGAGAGAGAAAAAAAAAAGAGGTTCGACCTCTTTATAAACAATTCGCGCTCCTGTCGTCATCAAGTGCCGCTTGTTCATGGCGGCGTTTGATTATCGTTGTGTTTATCGAAGTGTAAGAGGATGGACGACGTGCTGAAAATGTCTTTCGATAGCGGCAAGCTTCAAGGCTTCGCGTGCGGCACCTTCCTCGAGCTTCGATTGTGTGGACCAGTGAAAAGCGAGAAGAGTGAAAGGGAATAGGAGACAAGAATGACGAAAAGAAACTACGAAGAAATGTATTGCCACGTGTCGTCGACAAAGTGTGAAAGAACATAGGAACTTTTTCGTTTTGTTGTAAGATGTCACCTCGTTTCAGACACTGCGCGCTTGTTTGTGTGTGTGTGTTCCTTTCTTTTTTTTTCTTTTTTCGACGAAGTAATCTGTGACTTTCGAAAGGACACCGAGCGCTCACTCTGCGGACAATGCGCGGAGAGTACTATGTGCAGTGATGGCAGTGGTGCGCCAGTGTGAATGTTTTCTCTTTCATTTATGTGTCATTAACTCTTTTTCGTTTAATTCTCTTCGTTGTCTCGTGCGTTGGGCCCTACGAAAAAAAAAACACAAATGATGCGAAAACCGAAAGAGTGAGAGGCGGGAGAAAAAAGCTACGTGTTTGGGGACACCTACTCCCGTCCCCAAGTTAATCGTCGTACGAATAACGCATTCCAGTGTGTGCACAATTAAACTTACGGGATGGAATTTCTTCGCTTAGGTGAAGCCGATCTTAAACGGATGCGGCGTTAATTGCATCCACACACATATACACAACTCATGATTGTAGTCACTACATATCTGTGATATATGCTCCTCGGCCCGACAGCTAACCGCTACACCGCAAGACTATAGATACCAACTACGAGGTGTTTGTTCACAAAAAAAAAAAAAAATAAGAACACCGAAGTATTTTCGTTCTTGTTTTCTCGTAGCCAATGTGTAACCAAAGTTACCACTGTGCGGACGTAGTGTTGTGACTGCTTTTAATCTTCAGCGCTGTGTCCTTTATGCGGAGGAGGGAGTAGTAAAGAAGAAGGCAGGACTCCGCGCTTCTTCTTTTGCATTCGGTGTCCAAATGTGTCTCTGACGTTCTAAACTTTAGGACCATCATCCTTCATTGTCGTCATATTTAGTGACTATAGTTAACGAAGAAGACTTAGACCTTGAAACTGTTTCTGATGAGAGCGCGCACGTCTGTCCAGAAAGAGACATTCCAAGATGCGTGGCAACCTTACCCGTAACCTGCTGAAAAGGCGGGAGCTGTACGAGTTGTGAAAACGCACCCAGGCTTTATCATGACGCTTCATTTGCCTCAGACGTAGCGCTACTTTCCTTTGCTCGGTAAGTTAGTGGCTTAGGGTCTCATTGCTCAGCGAACTTCGGTTGACGGAGTCGTACCAGTAGAACGGCTGATGGTTAATCTTCCGGTATCTATCACAGATGTTTTCACTAAACGAGCCTATGAAGTGAAGAAAAAGAAAAGAATTTCATGGTATTTTCTTGCCGAGAGTATGCTGCACACAACCAGTCATGTATCGGACCTCATAGACGTAGCTAACAAGCTCACATATTAGGGAACATTTCCAAGGCGATGGTACAAACTTGCGAGGCACCAATCGCGCGCTATTTGTCTCCAGTTTCCGTTGGCTGGCAGTTCGTTACAATATATAGGTTATAAGTCAAAATTGCAAAACGAGTATGATTGTACGATTGATTCAATAACTATCATCAGGAGTATTCGTTGACAGTACTCGAGATGGTTCCAGCATCGGGATTTTAACAGCGTCGGTCAGAAAGCCGTTATAAGTCACAAATGCACAACACAAAACTGAAACCAGCCAGAGCCAGAAGCTTTACATTGCTGATGGCGCGGCAACTGCTGCAGGAGCCAGAGGAGGAGCTGTTACGTTCAAACATAGCTTTGAGATTCGTGGCCCCATCGCGCGAGCGTACGTTCTTGCAGTACGGTGCAACGCTGCGCATTGGATCCGAGTGTGCAGCACTTTGAGGTCCATGTCTTTCTCAAGGCTTAACTTGACGCAGCATTCTCGGGAACAGCCGTACAAGCGAGCTAACGCGCTTTTGTAGCGAGCATATGTAAGCAGCGCGGTCCATTTTACAACGCCCACGGACATACACACACACACACACAAACACACATACATACACAGACAGACGGTGCAATCAGTGCTGCTTGCGCTATCGCACGCAGAGTTGAAGATGGCCTTGATCGACTCCTTGGGTTGCGAGTTCGCCGATATAGCCTTTTAAAGTACTAAATGACAGCAGAGTGAACGCCGAGATCCTTTTTTCTCCGCAGCTCTTGGAAACAGAATAAAGCTGTTATTTGTTTACGCCCTACCAGGTGTACCGACGCTGTTCTTTGAGCATGGCGGAGTGCACGGTCCGCACGAGCCAAGCTCGTGGCTTTCGCGCGGACGAAGCTCTGTCCGCGCTGACAAGCTAGGGCCCGGTATGCTTCCATTCTGGCTTGGTTATTGATATAAATGTGCGTGCTCTGCAACAGCCGCAACCAGTTACAGTGAAGTACTTTACAAAAAGAAACACGCGAGCCTGTGGCTTGTGCTCTCCGGCGGCTGCTTACAGAGCCTGAAAGTGACATCAAGAAGAGATACGCTTACGTATGACTTTGACCTCATCTAGTGGAACACAGAACAACCGGGTGCATCCTACAGGCAGCGCGAGTATCTGCTCCGATATACACTTTGTTCTGGCCACTAATATGTAACCCTAAAGACGAAAGTGATTTGCTTTGCTTTCAATGGCAATTGCCGCATGCAGTCGCCGCAGAGAAGAGGTCACGCACATGCGTGTTGCCTTTCATAAAAGACCATCCTGTACATACGTAGCAGTTGGCTTGCAAATGGACGAGCGACGCCTAACGGCATGGTCCCCGTTGCGTGTGTGCGAGGAAGTGCATCGTGCAGGTAAGCAAGCGCACCAGCTTCCGAGCGGCCTCGAGAAGGACATCACCTACTGCGTTAAGCAGTTTACAGTGGCTGCTTTAAGTGTAAGTATGGAAAGTATCTTTAGCCGAAGCCAGGAGTAATTCACGTGCTACGCACAGTAAAGATGATAACAGTCCTTGCTTCGGATATTACCTTCGGGAAGCCATAAATGTCTTATGTTAGAGCCAAGCATCAGCAGGTACAGATGGCGTGGTTACAAAGAGTGTCCTGAGAACTTAAGCTTGAAGATAACAACAGAAATGCATGTAGGGAAGCGGTTTAAATATTTATGCATAGTGTTAAGCTAAGAAATTATACCAAAGTTAGACCATTAGACCGCCCAGCTAGTCGCAGAATATTTGAAGTTTGCACAGAGCCGCTAGGATATATATAAAGTGTTATTACAGCGAAGCTGAATAGCCAAACTAAGCTGAACTACGCTTTACGAGAAAGCTATATCTTCGAGCCGAGAATTTCCAGCGACAACCTGACTGGTAGCTTTAGCTCACACGAGCAGGTTGTCTATGTGCGTACACACACACACAAATAGATTGGTGCATATATCTTCAGGCGAAGCCTGTACTGACAAGTGCCACCGTCGAGGTTGTCTGCACGCGAAAACTATCATCATCGTGAAAGCAGTGTGCGCACACTTCGAGTATTCTGAATATGTGATGCCGCAGGGCAAACGAACGCAATAAAAAAAAATATGTCTAAGAAAGAAACAAAAGAAAGAAGGAAACAAAGAAAGATGATTTTTGGGGTTTAACGTCCCAAAACCAGCTCCGATTATGAGAGACGCCGTAGTGGAGGTCTCCGGAAATTTCGACCACCCGGGGTTCTTTAACGTGCACTGACATCGCACAGCACACGGGCCTCAACATTTCGCCTCCATCGAAATGCAGCCTCCGCGGCCGGGATTCGATCCCGCGACCTTCGGATCTGTAGCCGAGTGTCATAACCACTAGACCACCGTGGCGGGGCAACAAAGAAAGCAAGAAATAAATAAACAGCAAGAAACAGACACATACAGACAGAAAGAGACAAGGAAAGAAAGCAAGAAAGAAACAAAGGGAGAAAACAAGACAAAGAAAAAGGCACGCGCACGCCAAGGTTCGCTTGGCCCCGTATTCCCGATAGGGCATGTTCCCACATTTAATAAATAAAAAGGGGAGTGGGGCAGCTGAATTTTTGTGATACCGTTATACAAAAGTGTTTGTGAACAACTCCTCGGGGTAACAAGAGTATCATAACTTTGTGAAATACAAGTCCTTAATACATGTAGCTGAAATTACTTGATCATTCTAGCTCGCGCTGCAACTTGTTCGCAATATATTTTAGTCATCTCAGAGATGGCTTCGCGAACATTTACGCATCGCGCAGGTTTATATGTTTTTAATCCCGCACAGAACTGAAAACGTGCTTTCGTTCCGGGCTCGACTGCCAGACGCAGGTTGAGTTGAGTTTATTTACCACGTACAGTTGTACTTTAAGTGGTTGGGACAGGGAAAAAAAAGCTGCATGAAGCAGCTCATAAATGGGGCCTCTCATAAATGGGGTGTAAATGCAAAAACAGCAGCCTACTTTACAGGAACACGTTAAAGAACACCAGATGGTAAAAGTTATTTCTAATCCCACACTATGGTACGCCTCATTATTTTCGTCATACAAAATCCCAGACTGTTAAATAAACTGTGCTAGAGGTAGTGCGCAAGCATCGATGAAGAGGGAAGGGGAAGAAAACTAATCGTGATCGAGGACCCTGCTATATGTTAACCCTTGTTCGAGGCATACCAGAGCTCCGCTACTGCAGTAAAACGTTCCAGTAAAACACCTTCCCGGCACAAAAATAATAAAACAAAAATACGCCATCCACATGTGATGTGCCGACCAGGCTGTCAAGAACCCAGTTACTCGGAAAATCTTTAGTACGTTGCCTCCTGCGGTTAGTTATTCGGCGAAACTACAAAAAAGAAAAAAGAGAAATAAAGACATTTACAGATGGGATCAAACGGTGGACTACACATAAACGACTTCTAACACCCTTCGGCTTAGATTTATTAATACATGTCTCTGGCGGTCACTATCATTATTCATCATCGACACTCCTGCGCGCTGTAGTAAACACTTATGGTGGACGTGCCTAGACAAAAGAAAGATGGATATGCCAAGGAAAGACCAGAGGGTTAAGCAGAGGGGATTCCAGTAGGCCACCCTTAAATTGGGATGGTGAAAGGAGTTATAAAAATGAAAGAGGAGAACAGCAATTGACAAAACATGGCATTCTCCAAACGATACACAAAACATTGTCATGAGTGAGTCATGATCTGTTGTTGAGCGCTCTTACATTTACATTTAGTATACACCGCGCCATCACAAGCCGCCACAATGAAACCAGTTTTGAAAGTTCAACAGCTCTGTGCGGAGCCTTCTAAAGATATACTAACCCATAAGCGGAGTTTCTTCGCCACCTTTAAATGCGTTATATGGACGTTATTGGGCTTATTACATCGTTCAACGCAGAACCCCTACAAGTTCCCTAGATAAAATTAGCGTGCCGACAACACACTTCATATCTCTAGGCTACGACGACGACGATGACGACACCAACAAAATAAATAAATAACAGCAAGATGAACCGCATACAGAAGAAATAAGCAAACACACACACACACACACACACACACACGCACACACACACACACACACACACACACACACACACACACACAGCTTTGCCATTTACGTGATGATTAACCACATAAAAGAACAGCGTCGTTGTTCCAACGGTGTTCACGACGTCGTTTTCTCGTAGTTGGCCACGTACCAACTCGCCCAATATCTAGCCTTGTCAAAGTTACCTAGAACGCCCAAACAAATGCGAAACTTAAAATCACCCAAACATAACAATGCTTGGAGATCTCAACAGAATAAACACAGAGTTTTGTGGCAACACATTGCAGCGCCGTCACAATGTTGCTTAAAGATGAACCCAGCACTGCACCGCGCAGCAACAGCTTTAGGACTTTGGTTGAAGTAATGCATAAATGCGTGACGTCACAGTCACGTAACCATTACCAAGCTTAATGTGCTCCCCTTTCTTCAATCTCAGCCTCGTTAGAGGCTTGGTTAGAGGTACACCGCGGAGCCCAGCGCAGGGAGGTCCTGTGACACGTGTTTCTGCTCCACGATACCAAGAAAGGTTCATTCATGTGTTCTCCGCATGAGTCCGGGGGCGGGCTCCTTACCTCGCGGCTGCAGATTAGATAAGGTGATATCTCTCACGAGTGAAGTGGCCTTCTATCATAAATGTATAAAGACAGGTCCTCTCGTAGTGGAGGCCTTTGTTTCAGTGCGGTCGCTTCATCTGGAACACAGCGTTTGTTTCGACAAACGCATAAAAACTTCTCACAATGAAAACGAAAAATGTGAAGGCCAAATGAAAAAAAAAAAGCGTCAAGGTAATACGCGTTCGGTTGCTATTAGAGGAGCTGACAGTTATCCCTGCCATCAGCGGACGATGTTGAGAAACGTCGATATAATGACCCATACAAAAGAGGAGAAGCTGGAAGACGTTGTTCACCGTGACCAACAAAATAACCTGTCGCCAGACCACCACGAACCTGCATTAATATCCCCCCCCCCCCCCACACACAGAGAGAGAGAGAGAGAGAGAGAGAGAGAGAGAGAGAGAGAGAGAGCAATAATAGCACACAAGGGCATGCAAAAATGTAAACTTTCGAAGAAATCATTGAATATTCTCTAGTTTTTTGGGCACTCGCATCAGGTAGTCATTACTAATTGACGCGAGTGTACAGCTGGCCGCGTATTTAAGACTCCTGCGAAAGAGCATGTCGGCGGCGAAAAGTACGTATGTACGTACTGGCGCACTCTTCGTTGGACGCCGTTACGCTTCCGTTCACTACCGACTCTTGCCCGAACGGGCATCGGCGGTCTCGTTGCCTAGCGTAAGACGCAGATCAGTCGCTTTTCGGCAGAATGACTGAATCGCACATTCAATATTTCTGGATATTGGAATCACTCCGGATATTCGAAAACTTAGAATACCTCATTTTCGAATCGAGTACGAGTATTAAAAATGTAACATTCGAGGAATATTCGAGACATTCGAATATTCGCACATCCATAATTACGATGGTTTAGAACAAGAGGAAAATGACGACACAGAGTAAATGAGCAAAACGGCATTCAGAAACTGAATTCTGATGAAGTCAAGGTGAAAGCAATGCACCAAGGCCCGAGGCGAGCGAGTTCTTAAGATCACCAAATAGGGCAATGACAACGGTGAAATAGACTACCGTAAAAGATAAACTGAACTGCCAAAGACGATGGATGAACTGACAAGGACGATAACAAAAAAAAAAAAAACGAAACGTACTGATATACGGAACTCTAATGTTAAGATGATACAGGAAGCAGTACTAAAAGAAAAGTGGTAGCATTAAATGGGCTAAGACTAAGCTTTTCATAGCAAGCACCGAAATGCACGCATGAAAAAATGAGCATTGCAATGTTAGTTATTAGTATGTTCAATGACATCTTGAAGGTGGCAGAAGACTGCTAATCTGGGCCCGTATTCGCAAAAACAACTTACGATAAAAATGTTCGTAAGAAAAAATTTCAGCCAACCCTGATGCTAAACATTTCATTAGTGAAGCTGGGCAGCGAATGGCAAAAAGCACTTACGAAAGAGGAGCTTTGTGAATTCGGCCCCTGAATTATACAATTCACTAATAAGACACCCAATCTGGAAGGAAATCAAAGTCTAACAAGACAATGAAATCCCACGTGCGACTTTCGATATTGTTAGAGGGCCTCTACAAGACATGTTCCAAGGAAATAAGGCCGGAGAAGGCGGCATAAAGGTCAATTTGACGGGACACAGCGGAGAAGCTTGCGATTTTCCGCGCACTGCGCCAAAACAATCCATTAAGAATTCAAATTCCCCACCGAGTGGGCCAAAGGCAGTTATTATATTTACACCAAAAAAGGGAGGCGTAAAAATCTCCAACTAGGGACTGATCAGGTAACTTGCAACATTATAGAAAACATACGCGCAGGCATCTTTTAACGATCAGAGGTATACTTGACTTCAGTAAACATAGAGATCAAACTGGCTTTGCGAAAATGTGCTTTACAATGGACCTGAGACATGGGATCAATCAAGTAATGAATACCGAAAAAAACACCTTTGGAAAGCTCTCACCGAATACGAAAAGGCACTCGACTCAGCGGAGATACGATGAATTCTGGACGCATATCGCCGTCATGCAATATTTGACGCGCACATAAATGCTATCGCCAACATTTCCAGTGATTTCGCAGCGATCCTGCATCTGAACAAGAAAATGTAGGCAAATTCCGATCAAGAAAGGGGTCAGGCAATGATAAAAGATCGCTCTAATATTGTTCACTGCATTCTTAGAAGCGTTAAAAAGACCAGATAAGGAAAAAAAGAGTACGGAGATAAGGGTCAACTGGGAATACATCTCAACGACTCCGTAGTGTTCAGCAGTGACGACTACAATTTCAAAGGAAAAAAAAATTATTGCGTTCAGCAATGAATATAGTTTCAAAGGAAAAATGAATGATTGAAGAACTGAACCGAGAAAGCGCTAGAGTAGGGTTAAAGGTAAATAAGCCGAGGATAAAAGAAAAATTTTACGTCGCCCAGCAAAAGAACCAGAGTTCCAGATTAGCACCCAAACCCTAGAATCTCTACGAGAGCATGCATACCTGGTTCTACAAAGAACATCAGGGTTCACTCATGTAAAATGAATTAACCAAAGGATAAGGTCGGGCTGCTGAGCATGCAGTAGTCATTTTCAACTCGCCACCGGTAACTTACCACTGTCCTTAAAGCGACACGTGTACAATTCCTGCATTTAGCAGTGCATACTTAAGGAAACAGTATTTTCAAATATAAAATACACTGTTCAAACGCAATAGTGCATTTTCAAACAACCCTCCGCACCTTTATCGAGACGCGACTACCCTACTAACCGACACTAATGATCTATAGCGTCACGGGTGAAGTCAGCACTCTGTTTTGACATCTGGACGTTGCTTAAGCGACCAAACCCTCATTTAAGAAAGAACGTCCACATGCATCGCGCTGCCAGGGACGCCGAGAAGCAGCACAATCTTGTTTTGCACATCGAAGAGTGCCACGGTGACTGAAGAAGGCTTGTTGCGCAAGCCTGATAATTGCGCGAACGCTGTTTTCCTTCATGTGAAACACGTGCTCTTGCGTGGCACGCTTGGCACCAACCACCGACTCAGTAGGGGGAGTACCGCCTGACACGACAGCGGGCGAAGGTTCTTCCTTGCGCGCAAACGCCTAACTGATGCCATGCATGGATCGCCTATAGCTATAGCGATACGTTGCCGTTTTCAATACCAGCAAGCGCTTTGCACCAGGTGCGTGCGACGAATTAATCTGCATTGCAATAAGTGATACGTATCACGTACGGCCGCACTCGGACTCCAACTACCAGTTTCGAGTCAAAACCATGAGGCCACGTGCTACGTGCTCTCCTTGCAAAGTGAAAAGTTTGTAAACGTTGCCTATCTACTTCTGGTTTCGAGGAAGCTGCTCCAGACATAACATTCGAAGTAACATAAGTTACCATGCCAAGGTGATCTTTTTTCTTTCGTCTTAAACTGGTGGCGGTAGTGACGCTGCTTTAGGTCGAATTGGAATCGTGGTCTGCTCTGTAGAAAGTGCTCAAGTATTCCCATAGAGAAATATAATCCTTTACTTGGAAACCCGCGTGCGTCGCTGTAAGCATTCTGCTATTCATCCATCAACAACTTAACACAAATCGGGATTCTCAATACGGGAATCCGGTCATGTGTTCCAACATAAATAATGTAGGCACCCTACAAGGCCAAGGTCCTGTTACAGTAATTTGTCTGACGTCTATACCTTTAGAATGGTAACGGAACTGTCTTTGTGTAATAAACACGAAATTAGTGTCATGAAAGTTCGGCCCCAGAAGAAAAACACGTACATGACATCTTTCGGCATGATTCTTCTACTTCACGGAAAGTAACTCAATCAATAAGCGAACAAGTGACCCAGTTTCGCGCAGCACTGGCAGAGTGACTAAAATGTAAGAAATGGACTGCGAACACGTTTACCTCAAAAGCAGTTTAAATGTTAACATGCCTCCATTATGTATCCAAGGCTTGAAAGATTTCTGTATATCCTGTTTCTTGTTGACACGTACTGTGACAAGAGCTGTAGTTGAACCAAACCACTAATTCTCCCATCAACAAATGCCTACGTAGCTCCATGACATTGCCTAAACATCTGCCATGCAGCCAAGTCACCTAAACATTTGCATAGGCTGCTGCTGTGCGACGGCCGAAGTTCTTTTAGACGCACATTACCGGCGTTTTACTAAACGTAAACGAAAGCTGCCGGGCAAGAAACTTCCCCGGTAAGTCCTCGCCGTAGCTTGTTAACTGTGACAGCATTGGTGTGATAAGAGGCTTTAAGAAAACCGTGCCCAGCCACGATGTCTTGTGGTTACGGAGCTCGGCTTCTGATCCGAAGGTCACGGGATTGAATACCGGCTGTGACGGCTGTATTTCGATGGAGGTGAAATGTTGAGGCACGGGCCCGTGTCCTGTACATTGTCAGTGCACACCTCAGGTGATCAAAATTTCCGAGGCCCTCCACTATACGGCAGCTGTGGTAGCGTAATCATACCGTTGTTTTTGGATGTGAAAGCCGACAAATCAGTTCAGAAGAAAGTGAAACACCACGGATACGACGTCACAAACCGGCACGTGGCTTCGAATGCCATTGCTGAACACGTGACATCCATAGACGATAGCACTGACTGGTCAAACGCGCGCGTCGTTCTGGCCAATGAAAAGAAGCTTTCATCGCACCTGCACTTGGAATCCCTGTATATAGACACGACACATAACGCCGGACAGGAGTGATGGGACATTTCCGACAATCTACACTCGCTACTTACGTCAGGCACTTATGCGTAATTAAATAAGCTGCGCCATTATTACGGTTTTCATTGTGAACAAGGCTTCCGTATATACGGGAAGCAATAACGTCAACAAATATTGTGTTCTTTTTCAGTCGGTGTACCATTTCGCATTTATTAAGTGCGCATTTCCCCGCCAGACAGGTTACCGTAAAACTTAGGACATCATATGAGCTTGCACAAAACCAGACATAAGATAGGGGATCTTTATTTTTAATTATTGAATCGCGGTAGTAACAAGTAGGAGAGGTAGGTAGGATTCGTCGTCTTTGCACAGCGTTTTCCATTATGGTATCGCTATATTCGCGCGCCACGTGCATCAGCAGCCCAAGACAGAGGACATGGAGGCAAAGAGGAAAAGCGTGCTTGTGACCGTCAACTGTTAGCTTGTCCTCCATCCAGGACGGTCCACTGCTCGAAGACTCTTGATTCACACTTTGCAGACCAAGACCCACCAGCTGTAACAATATGGAAATGCGTTGATATTACAGGGAATGATAAAGGTATCGTAACGTATTTCATGTTTAAATCGGCATGTTTTCAATGTTAGCATCGAACTTAACATAGCTTCCTTTACCCGAGCACATGCAGGCAACTGATTCCTCAGCTTATCGACGTGCGCCGAATACATCAAACTTATTGTTTACATTGGCATCGACATCAAGTACATCCCTCTTGCCATGCAACAACATAGCAAGAACCAAGGTGCAAGGATCTACACACAACCCGCCTTTTTACTGAAATCGACTTGTATAAATTCTGAACTGTCGCCTTGCTGCGCTATACTTCAGGACAGCCCACCTAGAAAATCAACCTCGCGCAGACTGATAGGACAATGCTTAGGTTGGGAGTCCTTTGGAAATACTAATAAGCGCTGTTGAGAGATTTGAATCTGATGGGTCATCTCTAATACCAGTAAACATGTATCCAAACTTCTGCAAAATCTATCCGGACGTCCTTTCAAACTTATGCCCTCACAATATCTGCCCGGCCGTCCTCCCAAGAAGCCTGTGCTCAGCATGTGGCGAAACCGTCACACTGGAGAATATTCTCAGCGTCTGCGAAGCTTTGGACTCGAGCATCACTTTGGAGGAGCGGGAGAAGCTTCAACGCAGGCCCACTCCCAAAGATCAGCTTACGGCTGTCCAGCGGGCCCACGAGGTGGGCGGAAGGCTCGGTTTGCCGGTCCCAACATGGGACTGAGCCGGGTGCGCGAACCCGTCGCTTCCCGCACGGCCAAATAAAGATGTCTTTAATTCACTTCACCTAACGAAGAAATGTCACCATCTGAATATCTGGATGAAGCCAGCAGCTACCTTTGCTCATCGACTGTGACCCGTTCAAAATTTCCATTTTCCTGCTAACCTCTCCTCAGAATGCTCAGCTCCTGAACCTGACGAAGACAAGTCCCCCAGACAAAACATTGGTTATAGCGAGGAGCTTCCTTTGTTAGGCTACTGTAGCTAATTCAGCCTCGACTTTTCTATTGACCATTTCTCAAAAGGCTGTGTTTCTCGGCCTGACAATGGTGACTCAATTTGTCGAAATATTGACTCCAACCAGGAGCTGCCGATGCTCGTGTACGGCGGTTCCTCGATGGTATCCATGTCCCTGTTAAACGTTTATCACAGAGCTTGAAGGACCTGGCCAAGAGGAATCACGTTGTCCGAACACTGGCTCTAGCCAGGAGATCTCTTTGCTGACCCATTGTAATCGCTCAATATCTCCAAGTTCCTTCTTAATGCTAAGGGAAGGAAAATGAAGGAGACAACGATGAAGAAGAGGAACAAGACGAGGAATACCTATTCGAAAGAGAGGGAAGAAGAGAGGACAACGACGACAAAAAGAGAGGATGACTACGAGTGTGAAGACGAAGAAAGAGATGAAGTCGACAAATAAGAAGACGGAGATGAAGTCGACGACAACGAAAAGAAACAGCAAGCAGAAAAAAAAATGACAGTGGTACAGGAAGAACGAGGTGGCGAAAAAGGAACGGAAAAAAGATTGGAAGAGAAGAATGAGAGAGATCACAGCGAAATCTAGCTTACTCTGCCATTGTGCTGCGTCCTCTGCGCAGGCGTACGGCTTTTATTTCTCTTTAAACCAGTAGGGTAAGCTAACCGCGTCTTTGGCCCTCCAGTTTTACCGGCGCACACATGAACAAGCCGAGTTTAATCTATTCGCTACTGCACAGTCAAAACTTCGAAAGATGGTTAAATGTTTTTAAAGAATGGACACGAACAGCGCGAAATAAAGTGTACAGAACGGTATAGCGTTGCGGGAAAAAATTGGAAGCACGCACAACTGGGAATGCGTGTTCCTCCCGTTATCGTCCTTCCATTGTTTCTTCGCTTTGTAATTGCAAGGTGAAAACACTTGTCGCGAGGCATCCGCTGTGGTCACTCTGTCCGGTCCAGTCGAGGAAAAGCTACGGCTATACGAGTGTCCGCGTGCGAGCATGCATGCAAGTAAGTGCTCTGGCCGCTAGAAACAAGATTAGACGGTTGTTTACTCTCTCGCAGTGGTCGCGATAAGCGCGGAAGCAGGAGGACGCTTTCAACGGTAAAAAGACGGTAAGGCTTGTGTAGGACGGAGTAGCGAGCGACGGAAAAAGGAAAAGAAAACAAAATGCACTGCGCGCACCTTGGCTTTTGGCTTGTGCGAGAGAAACGAAGCGATAATGATCGAGGCGAGAGGTGAAAAATGTCCACGGTGAGTAGCGCACACTGCAGGCTAGGACGTCAACTCCCACAGCGTTTTCCGGAGCGAGGAACAAGCACCGATAGGAGAAATATTCTAACGTGATGTCATCATTGGGCTGTTCGCAGGCGCCTGGGCCTGCACACTCCGAGAACATGAAGTTTTGCAACGTAAGCACAGGCAGCGTGCTTTTTCGGTGACGCTCATGAAAAATGGGCGATTGTAAACGACATGACGTGCCACGGAAATAACGAGAGGGGAATCGATCAAGGGCTCGTTTCTTTGTTAAGACATAACCTATTGAATCCAACAGAGAGAGAGTTCGAGGAAGGCATAAGGGACATGAATTGTAGTTTATAATTGTAGTGTAGAACCTACGACTAAATGGAAATTAAATAAAGAGATCGAAAGAAACACCAGCCGTGGGTGAAGACCAAACCTACGACCGTCGGATAACGCGTTGGTGCTTTACTAACTGAGCTACAACAGCGGTCGTTCCCCCGTCTATTTTATTTCGTACTTCTGTACGTTTTTTTTCTTTTCCTGGAAGTGTTAGCTTCGGGACCACATGTAGCCATGGCGGCCAGTATGAAACACTCTCTCCGCCAGAAGGCGTGACGCAATACGTGATCCGAATACGAGCTGGCTACTGACGAATAAAGCGTCGCATGCTACCTAGAGGATTCTGCTAGTACGAGACCCACGCTATGAGATAGCAGTGTGCCACTGGAAGTTGAAAATGTTCTTTCTTTGCTTGATAGCTGTATCATTCTGCGACAAGAGGCGCAGTAATAATAAGGAAGTACTTGTTTTTGTAGCCGCTTGTTTCTTGTATATTGTGGGGAGATGTTACGTCGCCATAATGGTGTGGTCAGGACCGTTTCACACCAATTTTAGACACAACCATGCAGACCAGCTATGCGTGAACGTCATTTCCTTTTCGCAGTAAATTAAATCCTAGAGATTAATGATATCAGGTACTCCCAAAGCCAAATAATCTTGTGCTCGTAGGAGAGATCAAACGCTAGTGATCTTTCAAAGTAAAGGCCTAAACGTCTTCTCCAGTGCACTACATTGCTATATGCTACAAAGGCTACAGGAAAGCGTCTCAGTGGCCTTAAGAAAAAAAAATTAAGATCAGTCTAAGGAATTTAAATTTTAGAGTTTTACGTGCCAAAACCACGATATGATTATGAGGCACGCCGTAGCGAAGGCTCCGGCAACTTTGACCATTAAGATGTTGTGATAACCCATCACACTGACCTCTAGCACTTTCGCCTTGACAAAAAATGCGACCGCCGCCGCCCGCATCGAACATCTGTCGGCAATCGCGCACCATAACCACTAGGCCACCGTGGACGACTCATACGGGTCTCACTGGTGTTTATAAATACTCACGGTGCCAGCCAAACGGTGAAACTTCAGCGCTAAAATCGTCGCTGTCAAGTTCAGAAGAGCTCACTACATCGTTTAATGGCATCGCCACTTTCATGTTTCTGGCACTAGCTCCATATTTCTGATTGCGGGGAGGTTGTGACGTCATCGCATACGCTGCACGAAGCGTCTACCCGTTTCGGTTTCGGTGTGAACGCATCGTTCATTCGGTTATTTAAAATTATTGGTGAGTTTCTGGGCAAATTGAATGACCCTGGCTGCTTCAGCATAATCATTGTTTTTGGAAAACAGCGATGCCACAACAAGGGGGAAAAACCGCCGGAGTTCCCCTTTAAAGCGTCACGATTCCGTCTCTGAGATGTTGCAAACACAGGTGTGGAGGTAACCCTGGCCGAGACCGACAGCCCGAACCTCCCTGACAGATCTGCAACTCGTGAGCGGAAGTAATGAGGCCCAAAATTATTTATAATTGATAAGAAAGGATGCAGAGGCGTCAGTGGCTGACTGGAAATCGATGAAGCTAGATCATGCTTGTCGTAACATTCCTTCTCGAAAGGAGGCAATGCATCCTCTTTGTGTATGCAAACCTAGCCATGTCGGTTTTTTAAGCTAATTCTCCTTCACCCGAAATAATTTCCTAAGGTAGTGCCGGCAAGTAAATCCGTTATGAGTGAAAAAACAAAGAATAAGATGCTTATAAAGGTGGAAACTCGGTAATTACGCTGTGTGAGTTAGCCCATCAACTAGAAGAAAGTTGCCAGTTCCTCACAGCGAAGCTGTATAAAGCCCGAATCCCGAGGATTTATTCATGTGCGTCGACAGAAAAATGTGGGTATATCTGATTGATTTGTGGGGTTTATTGTCCCAAAACCAGCTCTGATTTTGAGAAACACCGCAGTGGAGATCTCCGGAAATTTCGACCACCTGGGGTCCTCTAACGTGCACTGACATCGCACAGCACACGGGTCTCAATATTTCGCCTCCATCGAAATGCAGCCGCCGCGGCCGGGATTCGATCTCGCGACCTTCGGATCAGCAGCCGAGTGCCATAACAACTAGACCACCGTGGCGGGGCGTGGGTCGATCTCGCAAGCAGTGCAGTCTCAGAGTACTCCTCGCACAGTCACCAAAATACCGCATGTATATGACTCCTACCTGTGTTCAGAAAATACGGGCCCATCTAGGAGGCAGTGCCATTTATGGCATTTACTTGCGCGCCACCAGCCTTTGCCGTCATTGTCTGGGGTTGTCTAATATTGGCCATCCACTATTACAACGTCATCGTTGCCTTCGTTCGATCGCAATCCAATGATTTGAGTTGTCTACCAAATAAAAGCCCAAAAGTAGTGCCAAGACCTCATGACAGATTGTAAGGCGAGTTTTAAGAAGAGTCAACTCTAGCATACGAAGAACAACGTAGAACCAACAACGCTTTCATATTAAAAGAAACCGCTGAGCAAGATACCCAAAAGGTATCACCACAAAGTAGTTATCAATGTACTTTCAACGTAATTAAAGATGTAGTACAGTTTATCCAATTATCTTTGTGTCAACCATTTCACACACTGCCTTGCACAATTCAAGGTTACACGACGTCGGTTTATCAGATCGGGCGATACCACCGGCCAAACACCTTCTGGGCGCACATTTCAGCTCTTTTTCATTGCCTTTTTTTTTCTTCTTTTAACAGCGAAACTGTTCTAAGTCGAGCCTGTGCCATCCAATATACGATAACCCACGTCACGAGGGAGGGGAAACCCGACCTGCTCTTGCCCTCGACCTACTATTACGTGGCGGCACTCTCGCCCTGTGCCCACTACAGTATGGCGGTGGTTACGCGAATTACGATGTGCGGCCTTTGTGCGCGCGCGCTTCTTTCATCTCTAGGGCTCGATCCTCTCTTGCCCTCAGGCCACTGGGAAGTGATTGTGGGCCGATCCTGAAGGCAGTGCAGCGTCTGAGGTGCAGAAAACGTCAAAAGCTGTAGGTAAGTGTGTGTGCGTTCGTGTGTTTGTGTGTTTTGCTCGAAGATGCAGGTCCGATCCCCGCCGCCGCGGCTACGTTTCCGTGGCGCAAAATGCAAATAAATAAATAAATAAATAAATAAATAAATAAATAAATAAATAAATAAATAAATAAATAAATAAATGCTCGAGTGGCTACATTGAAGTGCACGTTAATAAACCACAACTCAGCATTAATCCGAAGTGCTCCATTAGGGTAGTCGGTCAGGCGTGCGAAGACAAGGAAAGGAAGCAAGAAAGACAGAAACAAAGAAAGGAGAAAAAGAATGAAGAACGAAGGAGACGCTATGAACAGCTTTATAGAGCTTGAACTCTGTCGTGAATATCGCACCATGATGTGCGTATGCACACTTTTCTTCATTGATGCTTCCTTACGTTCCTTGTGGCTCCTGATGCGCTCGGACCAGGCTTCTTCACGAAACTGAGAATAGCAACCACTTATGACGAAGACGCGGAAGTGCGAGAAAGCAAGCGTTACAAGGCTTTCCTTCCCTTTACGAGCCGTTCTTGCTTCACGAATTCGTCGCTTCGCCGTCAAGCACCCCAGCAGCACGTTGCCATGCTCCGCATCTTCGTGCCTCCCGCCGGCGCGTCGCGCGACTCCGGCCGGCCGCGCGCACGTGACGACAGCTTTCGGCGAGCTCCGCGACAGGGCGCGTGCGACCAAGCGGCGGCCTGGACAAGCGTCGCCATCCGCCGGCGGCCAGCCACGCTCCAAGACCTCGCGAAGGTCTCCGCTGACGGACCGTGCGTGCGAGCGCGTGGCTCAGCTTTTGTCTCCGTCGCGCACGAGAAGCGAAGAGTTCAGGCGCTGTGCCTCTTTCTCCTGCGAGACGTGCGGCGCCTTATTCCGTGCTGTGTTTTCTATATAATTTTCGCTCTGTCCTTTTCACGAAGATCCAGTGGGAACTTGCACGCAGTTTACTATCCTCGCCTGCACTGGCCATTACTAGGATTTTATTTATTTTTTTTTTCTGCCGTCGCCGCCACCGTACACTGGACGGACGGCCGAAGTGTCCCTCGTCCTGTGCTGCTGGACTTCACCGGAAGTACACCGGCTGCTTCAGCACTGCGCGCTGCTGAACCGGAGGTGCTTATCTTCATCGAGGTAAGCGCTAGACACCTCGAGTGGTCTCGGTGGCTAATGCAAACAGCCACGACACGCAGCCCCGCGGAGGTTGCCACATGCTTCTTGCTCTCTTGCAAAGTGACAGCGCACGAGGCCCCAGCGGGGAAGTTGAGGCCGCGCCAAGATTCTCGGCGACCAAGACAGTTCCGCGGGCATGCCCCGGGGTCCCAGCACCAAAGCTTTCCTTTGTCTATTTTCTTGCTTATATTCTGCTAACAAGATCATTTTCTCTCGCTTCTACTCTAATATACAAAGCGTCGGTAGTGCAAAACAAAAAAGCAAGCAAAGGCGTCGGTGAAACACGCGGAACGTTCGTGGTTGCACAAGCACCGCGAGGCCTCGGCAAGAACAGCCAGCTCTGGCGCTTATCGTCAGTGAAGCGTTCCTGTGCGCGTGTTTTTCTTGCAATGCACACGTGTGAAGCGTAAGCCAGCTTTTAGCGCGTTGTGTTGTGCCTCATTCATCTTTTTCGAGACCGATTCTTCCTTCGGATGAGGTTTGTCGGCATTATTCACTGAACGCGAGAAATTTCATAAGTTGAGCATAACTGTTTAGTTTCTAGCGAGCTACTTTCCAGGAACGAGTATGTACGTTTAGTAGGCTCTACAAGCACAAAGGTAGCATAGGAAGAAGCCTACGGCATTGACAACAGTTATACCTACCTCTGCAAATTGGTCATGAGGAGATCAAAAGAAAAAAATAAATCCCGGCCTGGGCGCAAAGCATGCAGCAAGGTCACAGCGTAAGCTGGAGGAATAACCTTTTAAATGCCCGCTGTAAACTCATTTAAGGCGCTTATGCTGCAAGTACTGAGCGTCGATAGTAGTGGATTAACGTGCGCGCGTTTATCGAAATACTGTACGGGATGATTGGTGGTCTGAAATATACTTTGCGAAATATATTTAGTTTGAAATTGAGGACACCTTGTTGTGTATAAAGACAGAGTCCATAAAGACCATGGCGAGAAGGTGCTAAACAAGAGCGACGAAGGTCTGTTCACCACAACCGACGCTCTGAAAACGCTTGCACTTGCCGGGCCCTGCCGCGCGCTGATGGTGAACAAAATACACCGCCGTGAATAAAACTTCACAGTGTATCTTACCGCAATTTAAAACGACCGCGAATGCCGTCATGCTTTCCCATAAATATCCACTTTGTCATCTTAAATTCTCCATTCACTTAATTCATTCTTGAAACACCGTTCATTATCTTCGATTGACCTCATGCGCAGAGCTGACATGAGGTAATTGCTTTCTCAATTCTAGTAATCCGCTCTTAATTCACGCTCATTCTCTTAGCGTTATTAATTCATTCGACATAGTTCTAATTCAGCTATAGGCATGCTTTATTTGATGTTAGGTGTCCTATGTGACGTCATACGATTTTTTGGTGCCTGCGTAAAGCACGAATTGTCGCCGACTACAACGGCGGTGGGTCACTTATCGCGTTCTATCAGTCCTGCAAGGCTTTCGTCCTAAAATGGTAGATGAGGGGGTACTTTCCTTAGTAATGCGGTACCAGAGCGACAACCGGCGTTCAGTTTGCTGGAATGGTGGGAAGCGGAAAGAAAACAAGTCGGTAGTTATGCTAAAGTTTCCTGCAAGTCATGACAACGCACAATAAAAGGAATTACTCAGGGTCGCTAACTGATAAGAGACAAATACTTGCGCAAACTGTACCTTCTGTGCACGCTTTGCAACAGGCATTCACTGAAAATAGGATCGTCCTCGTTCAAGGCTGATACCCCTTTATCGCCGCTTCAATACCAACTACTCATACTAAAGTAGCAATAGCATTTTAGTCACCCAAGCAAGGTCGTCGCACAGGGCACAGCTCTGTCAAGCAAGGGCATGAGAAGAGCGTGAAAGTACTCGGCGTACTTATATGCGGTACAGTCTTTGATGCGACAGCTTTTATCGATGTAATGCCCCTGATACTAGCACGAACGATTGATTATTTGGAACACATCAGCGATGGTACAG
Source organism: Hyalomma asiaticum (assembly GCA_013339685.2). Taxonomy (NCBI): domain Eukaryota; kingdom Metazoa; phylum Arthropoda; class Arachnida; order Ixodida; family Ixodidae; genus Hyalomma; species Hyalomma asiaticum. Next base: position 60,706,424 of record CM023485.1, read on the forward strand.
TACTGGTTACAGGATCTACGGGATAGTTTCGAGGTGTACAAAAAGGCCCGCTTCGATTTCTTTTCTTCCTCAACATATGCACACATTTCCCTTTGAGGCCCTTTGCTGAAGAAAACAGACATCGAGCTCACTGTTCCCGCTGAGGGGACACTTTCATCTCATGTCCTTGCGTACTTTACAGCTATTAGGACAAGAACTGCAAAGAGTGTGGTTACTACTATTAGGACAAGACCTGTAAAGAGAGCAATTACTATCATTCTTACTACGGTGTTCAAAAAAATATTTCAGTGCAGAACCAACTAAGAATGTCTAATAGAAAGGAAGCAATTCTGCAGCGCGAGTTGCTGAGGGTTTCACGCTGAGCGAAAAGCCATCTTGCTGTAAACCTCGAGTGGATATTACGCACACAAGCCCACTATGGCAGTCCATATTCCTTTAAGGATTTAAAGGAATATGGACTGCCATAGTGGGGCCTTTTTAAATAAACTCGCATTGTCTAACTCTTCTTAAAGTAACTTTCCAGGCGTACTAATCGCGCTTGCTTCCCCTGCTGCAAGGATTGACTTGTTTCCCGTTCAGTTACACATTGCCCCTCTAATCTTCACGTCACCGCCTTTGACTATTAGTCTTTTCTTTTTATCGGCAGTTTGTGCAAGAGGCAGGCTTAGCCTGACGGCCGAGGCCGACAATTACTACGCCTGAGCATCTCTTGCACGTAACTGAGGTCTTTTACCACGCGTACAGCAATCAGTGTCTCTTAGGAATTAAATGAGACTGTCAACCTTCCTCGCATGCTGCAATAAGACTATTCTCGGAATAGGTTTTGCAGGCACGCGTCATCAACGCACTTCTTCCGCAGGTTCTCAAGAAGAACGTCCCTTTAATCTCGGCTGTCTGGGCTCCGCCATAGACGTTAACCGTCTCCTGTCTAATCGAACGAAGTAAGGAGTAGAGAGTCAGCACTTCCTGTGCTGAATGGTTACGCATGGCTTTGATGCTTAATTACCCAACACCAAGCATCTCCACTGCACACCCTGGTTACGCAGTACCGAACCTTGCCGTCTTGCGCATATCGTATACACTTCTGCCCTTTCAATGCAGTATTTCGGTAGTTCGTGCTTAAGAAAAATGTGGTTTCCTTGTTTTCACTTCATCAACCAAGGCTTGCAGAAAGTAGGTATAAATTTAAGGAGAGATCAGTATTCGTTTGGTAAGCTTAATGAAGTACAGGTGGAGACATTCGTTAAGTGGGGTATAAAAATATAAAAGCTTTCAACATAGCCAATGCGTACTACTGAAGAGTATCTATGGGGCGTTCCCCTCTAAAAGCCAATGCAAGTATCTTGAAGAGAAGTATAGAAGCAAAGTAGAAGAAATGTAGATAGTAGTATACCAATACGCCCGAACTCCCTCACTTTGCCAATGTAAGCAGTGAAGATGCGATCTCAACTACCGCTGGTTGGATTTTGCGAAAAGGCGAACATAAATTCGGAAATTCGATTACGAATAACCCTGTGTCCAGCGGTCACGTGTACAGTGATTCGAATCGCCGTTTGTGAGTCGTCGCGATAACCTCGAAACTTTCAGTCCTAGTGTAACGGAAGGCTAAAGATATTTGTGAATCATGTGCCATCCGAATTGGAACATTAAATCGACTAGATAAACTGGCTGCGTGAAACGGCTTGTGTGACGCGTACGTAAGTATACATACATACATACATACATACATACATACATACATACATACATACATACATACATACATACATACATACATACATACATACATACATACATGCACTTGCATTCGTCATTTATATTTAGACGACACACCTAAAGATGGGCTATCTGCAAGTGCGTCCTTCAATAAGCCTGCAAGCTGAAAGGATCCTACTAGCATCAAAATATGTTAGTCAGTACTTAACAAGCACTGTTGCATCCTTATATTCTGACAGTTTTCTGCGCCAGTTGCAAGTCCCCACTGTCGGGCTGCAACGGCTCTCGAGGCCTCTCGATACGTGGCCGTACGTCGTGACGAACGGATGGACGTGCGGTCCGGCTAAGATGCGACCGCGATGCTTGACCCGAGGACAGTGTCGATAACAGTCTCGCAAGCAGGGATCGATAGCGGGGACTTCGCTGAGCGCGTGTCCGATTCGCCTGCTCTGCGGCAACCATTGGCGATAAGGGCCAACCTAGCAGAGCCACTCGTTCGCATCCTCGATAAGAGCGCCAGGGTTTCCGCGTTCGAGAGCTCCTTCGCCGTATCGCCGACTCCTGTGCTGACTGCAGTATCAGGTCGTCAACGCCTCTACCTCAAGAAGCGGCAGCAGCCGCGAATTGCGAAAAGCAAATGTTTTCGCGCAAATGTTGTCGGAGGAAGAGCCGCGAAAAACGGAGTACGAAGGAAAGAAACCCGCGGAGCCGCGAAAGAAAAGGAACGAGTTCATGGTTCGGTGTTTAACATGTCCGGGGCACAGGGCACGATCGAGTTCGCGTGAAGTGGAGACGAAATGATTAACGGTTGTCCAAGGAGGACACGGCGTCACACCTCGCTAAAGTGGATTTGCCTTCGTAGGGACATAGATACATGCTAGCTGTATGCCTATATTCGAATGTTTCGAATATTTGTCGAGTGGCTAGAGCTCTAGTGGCTATGGCACTCGGCTGCTGATCAGAAGGTCGCGGGATCAAACCCCGTCTTTGAGGCTGCATTTCGATAGAGGCAAAATGTTGAGGCCCGTGTACAGTGCGATATGTAAGGTGAACGTCAAAGAACCACACGTGGTCAAAGTTTCCGGATCCCTACAGTACGTCATCGCTCATAATCACATCGTGATTTTGGCACGTAAAACCGCATAAAATATTAAAAATGGAATGTTCCAAATTTTCGAATATTCGAGGTTAATCGAATCTTTACGTAGTTAAATATACGATCCACTCATCTTGCTAAAGATGACTGGCCTTCCGCGCTGGGTGTCAAGACCGGCAACGCCTATGCGGCTAAGCATCAGTTGTGCACGCAGTCGTCCGGGCGGTCAATAACGAGCGCACTTGTGCGCACGACTTGTCGCCAGCAAGCGTTATCACGATATGCATCTTAACTATACGTGCTCGGCAGTGCTGTTGGAGTTCTTCTGACCACGCTGGTGTATTGGACGCTCTTAACAGGTAATCAAAACGTGCTGACCCGCCGTTCGCAACCGTATCCCTGTGCAGGATACCTTTGACGTGCATTGCAGTGGCCTCACCGTTCGCAACAACTAATATATTTATGCGGTTGTTTTTAGTGCCTTACAGTGAAGCTGTATACTTCTTGGTGGTCGGAAAATTTCGTGGCGTAAGCACAAAACGCCAGGCTAACACTAGAAGGCAAATGTCCCATCTTTCTTCTCAGCCAGGCATGCAGCATAGAGCTCAGTATTCAAGAATAATAATTCTGCGCAAACGAGGGTCCTGTGGTAAAAGGTATTGTGTTAGTTGTTGAAACTAGTATTGTAGATTGAAAGAACATGAATATATGTGCAGTTTACGTGACTACACCAAGATCTTACCGAAAAATCTTGTGCCACTTCTGCGCCCGAAAAAAAGGAGTTCAAAACAACCAAAGAAAGAAAACCACAAAACAAATATCAGAAGCGAGTTATGGCTGATAGGCGCCTTTGCACTATGGAAACACCTCAAGTCCTTAGATCTTTCGCTTTTTTATGGAAAGTTATATCTAGGGGCTTTAACAACACCCTCCCACGCGTTCCCGGTAAAGATTAGGTTGCAGCTGCTTTCCAGAGGGTCGTTTGACGTCGTTCTAAGCCCTCGTGTGAAGTGCAAACAGCATAATCAGCACGTGTGGTGTTTTATACAGCCTCGCGGGCCTTTCACGTCCGGAGGGTGGGATGGCGGCCAACTTTTCACCAATTGCTTTATGCTGCGATTTTTTTTTTTCAGAACAGTTGCAATGTGGCAAGCTATTCGATTTCTGGGCTTTTACGTCCCAAAACCACGATATGATTATGAGAGACGCCGTAGTGGAAGGCTCCGCAAATTTCCATCACCTGGGGCTTTTTAAAGAGCACTGACATTGCACAACACACGGGTCTCAACATTTCGTTTTCACGAAAATGCTGTGCTGCAGCAGCGGCCGGGAATCGAGCTTCGGATTAGCAGTCGAGTGCCATAATCACCAGACCACCATGGCGGGGCAAAATGGCAAGCTATAGTCTAGATGCTGTGTTCCGCTAGTAATATATTCGGCGCTGATGGTTTCTTAGTCTATTGTCTTAACATAATTATGTGTCAGATAAAATGCTATTACCACAGGTACGTTTGCGTTTTAATATCCGATTCAATATAGGAAACTAGATATTCGCATTCGATGAGTATTATAAAGATCTGGTGGTCGCACACAGATGATAATCACAAGTCTTCTTGCGAAAAGGCTGGCTTTGGCCTGAGAAATCATCTGATGGAACAGGTCGTCCAATATTAAGAACACAGGTGTGTATAACACCCCTTTTTCTGGGGAAGTGCTGCCTTCATACAATCACAGCACAGATGCACGGAGAGATGCAAACTTAGAATGACCAAAAGAAGTCTCTGTCTTGAACGAGCGCCTTGACATAGGAATTTCGCTTCGTCGGCCAAGGGGTCGAAACTGTCCCGATATTCACGAACACCAGTTCCCGGTCGAAGCGTCCACTGTTCTATCCTTGTTAGAGTTTCGCACCAACAAGAGCGTTCATAACCTGCCTGCCTACACGACCATTATTGTGGTCATCATTAGGCTCATTTATTACCCCTTGTCGACATTCTGCACTACATAAACCAGGAGCAAGGACGCCACTGTAAGAATACAATGATAATGAGATAAACGAGTGTAAGCAGTATACATGCCTCAAATGGATGATAAAGAGAGCTGAAATACTCACGATAGTTATACTTCAAATTACCGCAGTGTAGTTGACAATGTCGTGAGGTATATTTACTTTTATGTTATTTTTATTTCATTGTGGCACTTGATTGGTGCACAATGAAGTGTTTCAAGATTCTGAGCCTCACTAACAGAATTGTGCGAATGGTTAACATTAAACACATTTGGAAACACGGCGATGATCTATGATGGGTTTAAGAAAGCTTGGCAATAGGGGCTTAAATTTGTCACAATTTCTTTCGTTCACTTATTCGATTCCTCAATAAATGTAGCAAAGGTGCTTTCTTGAAGACATGGACGTGTTTTGTCTGGAATAAAGTTTCTTAGGCGAGCTTGCGTACAGAAGCAATGCACAAAGAAAGCGACCTTTTGAGAAGACTTACTTGATTAGGAGCGTTCCTTTGTAAGGTTGGTAATGTGTCCTTTCCTCGTAAGGTTATTGGCGTCGGCTAGCGACCTCAGCATCCGCATTGCACTGAAGGCGAAATGTGGGTGCTCTCTTCATTCGCTTTAGCATAATCTAGGTAGCCGCGGGCATATTAATACTGCGGATAAGTATGCATAAGAAATTTCATCGCTAGGGCGTGCGGTGTAGGAAAGCACGAGTGTTAAAGATCTGGCACGAACTAGCAGATTCGTGACAATGAGGACGCACTGGTGTCGATTATGAGGTTAGAGATGTAAATTTGCTTAAAATTTTGATGAGCGTGAAAAAAATGAGCCTATAGTGAACTTAAGTGTTCCAGTTCACCTCAGTGAGGGATTGATGATGTGATTGATTTCTGGGGCTTTACGTCCCAAAACCAGCTGTGATTATGAGAGACCACGTAACGGAGGGCTCAGGAAATTTTGACCACCTGGGGTTCTTTAACGTTCACTGGCAACGCACAGTACAAGGGCCTCAACATTTCGCCTCCATTTCGCCTCCACAGTGAGGGTTATAGACTGCTACAATTGTAGTTGAGACAGCGTCCTTGACATAACGTGGGTGTATCAAGGTTCCCCGCACACTCCGAAACTACGCTTGTTTGACCAAATTTCCTTGTAGGATATGTATTTTGCAACGTCAAACAAAAAGCTTCGAGACATCGAGCGAAATAAATAGCAGAAATAAGAAAAAGAAGGAAACTCAACGCCACGTTCGCTAAAAGTTAAGCAAGAAATCTTTAGACACGTAGAAAGGATTTCCATCGCAATCGAATTACACAAGGGAGCTCTCTCATTTTCATTCATTTTCATCCCTGTTAAATAGAAGAACTCGAAAGAAAATAAAGCAAATAATACTACTTTCAGTGTTTCTTTTTTTCAGCCGCTCACATCTCTAGTATGTGGGTGTAGGTTGTGTTACGCAACACGGCCCGAAGAGGCTTCGTCATGCTGGTCACAAAACCAACGGAGCTGGTCAAACTGAATACAGCCAGAACTGCGGAGGCACCTGCTCCCTGTCTGTCGGTCGAATGTCCCCTACCCTATAACGCCAGTAGCACACGTGTGCTCTTGCAGTCGTTTGCATTACCGGAAAGCCGACCGCAGCGTATCTGCATATCTACGGCCATAGCAAAGTCCCACTGCCCTGCTTGTCTTCTTATTGCATCGCGATACGACCACGCTCTCATTCCACTTATCTCCTTCCTGGCCACTCTCTTCCACTTGCGCCAGTAAGAAGGGTCACCTTTCGGCGACTGCGACAGTCAGCTGACGAACGTAACGTTTCGTTTGCTTGTTTACGTGCTCAGCCTTCGGGTCTCACGCGAACGTGTTGTCGGTCACGTGCGAAACCGTGGAAAGCCTTGCACTCTCAGATTACACGCTCTACATACTAGCACACCTAATTACACCACCGTATTTAGCTGCCCTAAAGGGGGGGGGGGGGGGGGAAGAAAGCAACGCAACAAGCAGCCCCGACTGCGAGAAATGAGGCAAGAACGGGGTTTGCGACAGCGTCGAGTCCACGGCGCAGCCCATCTTGAGCTTAGAAGGCAACAATCTTATCGTCCCACAGGTGTTGCTAAAGACGCCTTGTCGGTTTCGGCACGTCTCTGGGAACCCTAAAGAACTCTTTCGTGTACAACTAGGCTTCGTAAAATTCCATTGTGTGTGTGTGTGTGTGTGTGTGTGTGTGTGTGCATGCGTGCGTGCGTGCGTGTGTGTGTGCGTGTGTGTGCGCGTGTGTGTGCGCGTGTGTGTGCGCGTGCGTGCGCGTGTGTGTGTGTGTGTGTGTGTGTGTGATGTCCAGTACAGGTGAATGTCGCCGTCAATCTTGCTACGCTCCGTTGCGGCTATTTAGACGCAAATATTTATAGCGATGACTTAATTTTTCACTCGATGACTTTGTTTTCAGTTTAACGGTAGTCAATTAGTGTGTGAATGCGCTCGAGAGGGGACGTCGCATGACACGTAGAAACAATTTAGGGCGGCTTATAGTGCTTTCGTAGCCGTTCCCCGATAGTGGTCTATTTTGCATTCTCGGAACAATTGCATCTCTGATAAGGAAAAATGCAGTAGTGCGTCAGAAGGACTAGCTTTCGGTCATTTGCGTGTTCGCATTCTTGCTAAGCAAATACGATTTATTGCAAGTGATCTGAAAAGAAAACGCTGCGATCAGTATAAGCGGGCGTCCAGCGTCCAATACAAACGAAACGAAAAATGCAGACGACGCAGACATTTACAATCATGCACTTGCGTAACATTGTTCCAGATAATGAAATCCGCACAAAAAATGAAATATTTGTAATGAAGAAACTGGTAGGCGGCCCTACTCCTTGGCTTATGTTTCGTAGTGGCACTTTCACCTCGGCATTGGGGTGACACCCCGGGGACATCCTCGTTGTGGACAACGTGTGGATGATCTATGCGAGCTTTCTTTCTTTCTCTCTTTCTTTTTCACGTGTGTATCACGCCCGCATATCGAAAGTGATTGTGAGTCGCACATGATTCTAATCTAAACAAAGAGTGCAAATAATTAACTCCCGTTAATTATCCTTTATAAAGGCCTATACTCAGACGTCTGTCATGCATACAGCTCTTAAACACATCCTCTTTCGTACACTTTCTATGTTATTATGATGTTTTAATTTTGTGACGCATTTTCTAACGCGTTTTTAAATTGGAGGCGAACGGAAGTTGCTGCGCAAGAAACGAGCGTCACTCAGTTCTTATGCCACTAAACAGAGAGATAGAGAGGAGCCCGAAGTATTCCCAGGGCACCATGGCTGCACGCTCCAATGTTTAAAAAAAACCAGTGAGGTTAAAACCACGTACTTGCTGCTGCCCGGAGCTCACCGAGTTGCGACTGCGACACGCGTCCTTCAGCGGATAACGGAATGGAAAAGAACCGCGTTTTCCACTGTGTAGGTCGCATAGTCAATTGCGGGTCACGAGCAGTAAGGATATCAAAACAGCACGATCACGTTACATTAGAGGCGGAAGCGATCAGGAGCACACAGAACTGCAAGCTCGGGCGCTAGCGATAGAGAAGGGGAAGCGCGCGAAACCGCACGACGAGGTTTGTGTTGTTCCAAGGCCACAGCCGCGCGTGGTGACGTAGAGACAAGACAAAGTGACTAATGCGAGGACGTCGACGGGAGAAGGGAGCGCTCTTGCGTTGTTCAACGTCGTTCTGCGATTCCTTTTGTCATCAGTCCAGACAGAATTATGTAGTGCAAGTGGTATCCCTGAGCGACCACACTGGCACAAGGCTTCACTCGCTGTCGACCTTGACGATTGGCTTCTTCCACGCTGAAGCACGCACGCGCTCTTTTCTTTTTTTTCTCACATAATAACAATGTCGAGCTTCAAGTGAAACACGCTGTTTAATATGATGTCGCGTGTGCAAGTCTTAGCGCGTTTTGGCCTTGCCCCATTATACCCACACTAAGCTAACACAAGCCAAGACTAGTAATCAATCAGGCATGCACACACATTTAGTCAACGTTAGCTGGCATTAGTCAGCACAGGCAATAACATATGTGACAGTCATTAATTCTCAATCAACCAGTAGTGAGCAAGCAAATACGATAGACCATGGCACTATCGCGACAGTCATTAATTCTGAATCAACCAGTAGCGAGCAAGCAAATACGATACGCCATGGTACACTCGTTCACTATTCACAAATCGCAAACGCAAACGAAGGTGTGTAAACTAGAGAGGGGGGCAGCATTTCGTCTTACACGTAATAAAAGCATGAACGAATTAAGAACAATCTTATCTATCCTTATAATCATTGGAGACGTGATGGGTGTAAACACTCGAGAGTATATATGCGGGGAGCCCCGGCTCCCTCCCATTGCTACCTTCATCGCTTATCTTGAAAAGCTGATTGTCACTTGCGCATGCATCTGCACGGTGACGCGAGGTACGGCGTGCTAGGTGACCCCGCTATTAGCTCAGCGAGAAATACACAGGGCGCGCATGGCAACAGGGCAGCTCCGCAGCGCCGCTCTGCGCTTAGTCAGTTATCGTGCACCCTCTACAAGGTTTCCCGCAGCGCGAGAGCAGCAGACGCCCGGCAATCGGCCTGCGAACGCCTCGCTCTGCCTCCACGGGCAGTACGCGTACGTGAACGAGACAAGAAGAAGCCCCGTTAGCGAAGGCACCCAGCGACGACGTGATTAGCCTAACCGCCGTGCCGGAAGCAACATGTGGAAGAGAACTGTCTCCGCCATGCAGAACACGCCGTTCTGATCTCCCCGCGGGGAGCGGGGACAGCGCACTTGGGCTCTCCCGCACTGTGTTCCTGTTGCGTGCAGAGCTGTCCTATTTCAGAGGGAGTGAGTGAATGAGTGAGGTGAGAGGGGGACGCGTTTGAGTGAAAGAATGAGTGAGTGTGTTTGTGGTGGGTGAGTGCGCGCGCGCGTGTGTGTATGCGCGCGTGAGTGTTTGCGGGAGAGTGAATGAGGGCTTTCTTGTGAGTGAATGGTAAATGAGTACGCCCGCCTCTGGCATTTTCGCCTCTATCGAAAATGAACCCCGGGTGGTCTAAATTTCCGGAGCCCTCCACTACGGCCTTTCTCTCCTCTCTATCTCTTTCACTCCCTTTTCCCCACCCCCACGGACGCTTAGCCGTGCTCCCTACATGAGCTGCAGAAATTAGCGTCCTTTCCTAACCGAACCACAATCATCAGCATCAATACGTCCGCGTTTGAGTGAGTGAGTGAGTGAGTGAGTGAGTGAGTGAGTGAGTGAGTGAGTGAGTGAGTGAGTGAGTGAGTGAGTGAGTGAGTGAGTGAGTGAGCTCTCATATGTGTGCTTAAATGAGTGAATGATTAAGCGAACAGGATAATTAGTGTGCTGGTTATTAAATGATTGAGTAACAGGCTTGAGTAACAGGATTGAGTAACAATAAACGAGAGCGCAAGCGACTTCTTTGTTGAGTGCAACAATGAGTTTCGTCGTTCAGTGCGGCAATGAGTGGATTGGCAAGGCAGCATGTCAGTAAAGCAAGTGAACGAGTGAGTGAACTACTAATCCGAAGAATAATGAGACGACGAACCAAGGAGTCCAGATTGTCGAGGTCCTTTTTAGTGTGATGCTGCTCCTCTTCTGTAAACGATTTTCACTTTTGATGCATATTGCACAGACCATTAAACTGAACCGGCATAACCAGATAGCCAGCTTAACAAATTCAGCTGTCTCAAGCACAAAAATGTGATCTTGCCATAGCGCACGGAACATGAAACTCACTCAGCAGCTGCATCAAGAGGCCAGAATGACGGAGTCATGTACCCCAATGGCTGTCAGGAGATGAATCACCATGCATCACTTAAATAGTGTGCTCGACTTCATATAACATTTGCTCACGTCGCATACACTAAAGAAGGACTAAGATTACGTCTTATATTTTCTTTCGCGTTAGGGAGGGCCGTGATGGAAACATGTCCTGCGTAAAGGAGACTTCGCGTGAGAGTCTAGAACGACCGTCACGAATGGCTAGTAATTAACTCGGATTCCCGTGGCTGATCTCTCGAGGCAGCGCGGGCGCTTAACTGTATTGTGTCTGGTAGTGCACCGGTAAACAACAGCATCTTTGAGAAGCGACATCTGGACAATCCCTTCGTCGACCCCTGCACGCAACATTTGGGGCGCATTCTGTCCGTGCTTCCGCGAGTCGCATCGCTGCTATTTTTGTGAAGCGCAGAGAGACGGTGTGCAGGCGCGCCCAGCTTCCTGAGCAGCCGCTACTCGCAGTATTCTTAGCTTGTGAACATTGTGCGCTCTTCAGGCCTAACGTGTCCAGCATAACGCCGTTCACGTTCTATCACACGCGTCAACAAAGGAAATGTAAACAGGCACCGCGTTGCGTAAACACTCAATGGCCCGCAAACACTGTGCGCATGTTTACGCACGGTGTTTACTCAGTGGTGCATTAAGCGGGTTTTCGTTAACCTTGTAATCACCAACGTATCGCACAGTCTACGATTAGTTAGGTTCCTCGTAAGCTGGTTTACGCGTGCGAAACTTCGTGCGGGGCTCACAGATATTCCTCACCAGACATGCTGGACCGATGTTTCAGCTATGTAATGTTTCCCAAAGCGATTTCTAATAATGTAGCCACTGCACTAACTAAGGTCAATTAACGCTTCATGGTTTTAACATTAGAAATGCCCTCCCTATGGCTAAGAACGAAATCACAGGTTCCGATTTTTCATGGTGTGGGACTGGATTTGGGCATTACAGGTATTGTGTCTCATTTGACGTGGCTGCCTATATAAAACTGCAATAATAGAACCATAAAATTGCAGAGGAATTAGCCCAGTGTGTACACGACGCGTTATTTTATCAGTTAAGTATTTATAACTAAGATTTTGTTTACCTGTATGAGTGACGTCGTAATGTTTTCTTTTCTTTATTATTTTCTTTCTACGAACAAAAGCGGCTGCATCGCCGCGTGTATAGTCGACGTTCTTCGCTTCCACGCCATTGTTTCTGGCTCACATGCCTCATATGGATCCCTTGACATTCTTGCTTACAGAGATGAGTTGTAGACTCTTAAAAAAAGGTAGTGCTACCTATACTAATTTTGAAGTAGTCAGTGCTTGCCACTACATTCACTATCTAAGTAGTGACTGTAGCTAGCAAACGACGACGTTTACTACTACAACTTTACTACCATTCCATTCACTACCCACAGTAACTATTTAGAGTAAGCGTAGTAATCAAAGACAGTAACTTTACTACCACGGGCATCCTTTATCTGACTTATGCCGATTCTGCTTATGTATGCGGTTTTTATGTTGCCATATAAAGTCGATTGTATTATAAACTAACAAGATCGAATAAAAATGAAGCGGCACAGCACTGTCTGGTCACACTAATCGGTACTAATTACATCGTGTTACACAAATTAAAAGTTGCTAATTATTTAATGTGATTAGCCCGGTGAATAGGCTGCATATTGACGTGTTCAGGTGAAATTCTACAACAGAAACACGTTCAACCAGAAACGACAGCACTAGCGCACTACCGCACACGGAAGATCAAAGCATGTACACGACCTACACTCTAACGGCATCGCTAACGATATTTGTGGCCATACTGTAGGATGCACACGCTGTAGCGGTGAGCAGGCATCGATTCAGATAAGCAACGAATGTTTTGGATCTAGATTCTTGTACTTTACTGTTTCTTTATGTGTATGCCACGACGTTGCATGAGACTGTTAATCGAAAATAATTAAGTCAATTATACTTTGCGCAAATTCCGCACAAGCCTATCACAATTACAGCATAATATGCTACTGCCAGTAGAGGTAATGGCATGCGTACCCGTCAGGTACGCATGCATAGTAACGTTCCCTATACCTCTGACCCACTTAGTTGCAAGGAGCGCATTTACGACCTCTCGTGTATTTCTAAGTTAGTAAAACGTCAGCAAAATGTAGTAAAGTTACCGTAGAAGCAGTAACATGATGCGGATACTACCTTTTTCACTACCTTTTTTTTTTAGGAGTGGGGAGGTTGTATACACAACTCATGAATGTACTGGAAAAAGTGACAATATGAACAGTAATACGCATGTTTGCCGCCTTTTCATTATCATATTCGCCTGCTTCAGCCAATATACCAAAATCACATGAGTGAGTGAGTGAGTGAGTGAGTGAGTGAGTGAGTGAGTGAGTGAGTGAGTTACACGTTCCAGTGTTACCCTGGGACAATGACCTCCCATGCGGGAAATTTTCCCTTTTCCGGAAAATCTTAGTATGTAATTTTCGCAAAAATGAGAAAAGGGATTCTGCGATATGCAGAGAATTGTACACTTGTGACGGGGGTATTACAAATTATGCCAGTGAGCAATACCTCGCCATTGATCCACAGTGTATCACTTGTTGGGGCGTGCCTCTTGAGACGACGGTTTCCCACAACTCGACGTCGAGGACCTGTTTCTGCATCGCACATTCACTCACAGCCAGGCGAACAACGGCCTCCGAGATCTGATATTTAATCAGGGAGAGTTGTTTCAGGAGAAGGCGTCCGCTAATGCGTAGAAGCCACGCCACTTTGTGCAGAGCGAATAGTAAATCGATGAAACGACCCTATAGGAAACCGTCTGTTCTTTCCGGCTTTTGCTCTACAGAAAATCACAATTTGCAATGCGATCTTTCAGTACGTGTTAAAGTATCCACTTTCCTATGCATTCTTACAGTGGAATTTGTGGAGATTTCAGGTAAATATTGCGATGAAGAAGTGCGTGGCGAGGAATAAAGGTTAGAAAGAGCAAGAAAGTGTTCTTTCTTCGTCCTAGGTAGGCGGCTCTCTCAGTCCAAAAAGCCGTTGGCGGATGCCGTGACTCGCGCCCGGTCCTCCAGGCTTCGCTGGTCCTCCAAGCTCCCGGCCGTTAACGTAGCCTTCCACAAATATTGCGTGAAACTTGCGACCTCGAATAGAAATTCTGCTATATAGTATGGAGTATCACTGCTCTGAGGCCATGCAAGGTGCCGCAGTCGTTCGGTGGCGATTTGAGGTGAATAACTACCGAAGCTGAATAACTACCGAGAGGGCAAAAACGAAATAAAGAGGGAGGCATTTTATGATAATTCAAGAGGAAGCGCTTTATTGTTTGAAGCGAGATCGGGCTGCCTTAGAACGCGTGTTTATAAAGCGAAATTCAGTAAAGAAGAAGAAAAATGCACATGCTGTGAGGAAGATAGGGAAACGACAGAGCATGTTCTGATTGAATGCGGAAATATCCACCCAGGTGTACGTTTGGGCACCACCCTACATGAAGCCTTGGGTTTTAGGGCGAACAACGGGAAGCTGAACATAGCCGCGATTGAAATAAGTAAGAGACGGTTAGAATACTGGTGGCCCGAAAACTAGAGAGAACGGACAAAAATAATTATAGGGAAAAATATGGAATTTCTGCCATAAGGGGCAGGGAACTGGGCTATGAAATTCCGTTTTTGATATGGCATGATCGATTTGATTGAAGTAAATTTAAAAGGCATGAGGGAAATTAAAAGAGAGAAAAAAAAAAGTTCTTAAATCTTCTTACGAGCCTGGTGGCGCACATGTCACCGCCCCGTTACAAAGGGGAAGCTCATAGCATCCATCCATCCATCCAGGTGCATATCTCGTAGACCCCCGCATACTCGGAGGTTTCTCTTTTTTTTTTTTCTCCCCGAATTTGGAATGCAGCATCGGCTGCGAAGGACAATGCCGAGGTCGTAATCAGCCGAATAACGTCATAGCCGCTGTATGCCCTTTAAAAGACACTTAAACTTAAGGATAAGAGTACAGAATACCAGGGACGATTATACGCTGTGATTCGCTTTATTTTTTATTTTCTTTCTTCTCTAGTATATTTGTCTACTAGTTTCTGCTTGGGGGCGAAAAATGTCTGTTTCTTCTCTGTTCCTTTCCTTATTAAGTGTGTCCGTGAGGTGATGGTTCACATTTGACCGGTCACAGCAATGTAACAAAACAAGACAGAAACCTGGAATCTTCACCACATAAAAGAGAAGCTCTTCAAATTTTCGTAGCGTATATCATGTATAAGAGTGGGCGCACAGTGGTGAAGACGTAGCACCACGAGCTACGTCACATAAGCGATTAGACCGTTGCCCAGCGGCGGACGGTCAAGTGTTCTGTCAAACGATAACCACCACGATCCACGGATCTGATGTTATTACACTTTGACTCCTGGAATTATGTGAAACAACATGTGCACAGGGAACATAACAGACATTTTTCATTTCAAACGGGGAACCACTGGCGCTATTCACGCTGTTACACCAGGCGTCTTTAACCGTGTACGGGAAGGCCTTGAATATCGTTGAGATGGGTATAGAGCAACAAATGGAGGCGACACTGAACTGCACTGAACGGGTACGAAACTTGGAAGAATATTTATTTGACTTGCTGCATATTTCATATTTCTATCTTGTTGTCTTCCTACACGGGCCCACTGTACGCGTCCCATATATATATATATATATATATATATATATATATATATATATATATATATATATATATATATATATATATATAATTTACGTAAATTGAGTACGGAGCAAGCGGAAGCCTGCTCCTTCAAACCGCTGTGCATTTAGACCGCGTTTAACCCTGCCTACTTGTATGTCATAGCAACCGCGCCACTGCGGCAACTGTACTGCACGCAACTGATTGAGGCGAGGCGAGGCCACACCGAAGCCACTCGGGAGACGCGAGACTGCGTGTCGCGCGAGCGCTGGATGCGGCAGCCGCGGAGGCAGCGGAAAAAACCCCCGCGGGTTCCGCGCTGACAGAACCCCGTGCGGTGAGAAGAAAACAGAAGAGCGTAGAGGATTCAAGACGAAGTAGCAACAGACACGAAGGTTAGCGCATGCCGTTGCACTGACTCGCCGCAGCACCGCTTTGTGACTTCGCCGTTCTACTTGAGACGCCCCAAAAGGATTCATTGGCGTGCGCATTTCCCAGCATTCCTGGTAGTTCTGTTTTGTTAGTTCCAACACAGTACAGATTCATTCAGCGTGGCTGCTGTTCCCTTCACGCAACTTAATTTAGGCGCGGGGATTGAACCCCGCCATGGAGTTCCAAGAATTCTTGGGCCGCTTTTTTTTTCTTTCTTTCTTTTGTTACCTTGTCATCTGAAAATCTGACAAGCATACAATGTCCTGAAACTGTTCTGCTACTGTAACCAGACGTGTGGCTGAGAACAAGAGGTGCCTGTCCAGGTGGCGAGGGTCAGAGGTGGGTGGTGCCGCTTCCAACTGAGCTCGGTTAAAACCCGCGCCGATATGAAGCCTCATTGCCTCATTCCGAGCAACAGCCACGAAGACAAAATAACTCAGGACTACGCCTGTTCAGAGCACGCAGAAGTGTCACAGCGTAAGGAAGACTTTGCCGCGTCCTCTCTTATGCTTCTTTTTATCTTCGTTTCGTGCTTCTCCATGCCCTCTTCATCCTTTTCCACTGTCTTCTTTTTTTGCTCGTTACTCTTCTTTTGCTCGTCTGCTTTCTCTTCTTCTTCGTTGTCGTCATCTTCCGATGACGACAAGGAAGAAGAAGAGAAAGCCCTTGAACATTGAAATCGTGCGCGCCAATTTCTTTAGGTGCCCCATGCTTTAGATGTCACACTTCCCATAAGATGACCCCCCTCTCGGAAAAACTCTGTACCCGCCCCTGCTCCAAACTCCTATGGCACGGCGCACATGGGCGAGTGTTGCAACGGGCCGAAATTAAAATGGAAAGCAGAAGAACGAGAGTGAGAGGGAGCTTATGTGCCCGATCTACACGAGCAGGGTTATCGCTTCAGGACTGGCGGATTATTGTGAAGAGGCGCACTTTTATCGCTGGGCTTTCAACCATGCGCTCGCGAGACATGCTTGCAGGAGAGCTGCCATAGGCCTTTATAGGCGTTTGCAATTTTTACTTTCTTTCCTGCAGAGATTAATTAAAGAGAAATGTGGAAGATTACGGCGAGCTGAGACGCAATGCAAAGTTTTAGCAAGAGTTTACGCAATACTGAGATCCGATATGAAAGAATATAAAACGCGGTCGATAGAATCATGCTCAGTCGCGTTCGCTTGCCCATATCAGTTTTCCAATAACGTTGCTGCGCACGGTCGATTGCGATTACGCAATGGGCGTATACGTATCGAAATCTGGCGCGTGTATGTAATGTACATGCGCCAAATTTCCTGGTAAATACAGCACCGGGTAACGCACAGCGAGTGAACCTGGTGGGATGCTGCGTGACACGTTTGATATCGTACCTCGCTGTACAAGATCGTCAACAAGATGCTGCATATCACACATTGATGATCATATTTCCCTCTCTCTCTCGTTTTTTTTTTTTGCTACAACAGGGCGGCGCGTAGTAAGTCGCAGCTAGCTATCCCTACTCGACTGCGACATCAAAATAAATTTACATAAGTCTGAGCCGCATAAAATCGAAATACGGGCGGTTCATGCGGAGCAAGAGGGAAAGGAGCATATTTTTGTTCGTACACCCTAAGAGGGTGCATTTTTAATATCAGCGCAAGATATACAGGACACAAGTGAGAATTCCAGAGAGGCTCCTCCACATGTGACATTTCGTAAGGTTTAACTTCATGTGTCGTGTTGGAGCGGCATCTTTCTCGGTGTCCCGTTCTTATTGTGTGTCGAGATCGGATCCTGGGATATAATTTTAATTATCCCGTTAAGCAACTTTAACTGCGGTTGGTTAGATGCTCGATAATCTAAACGTTCTGAATAAGCTTCGTTCTTTCTTTTTTTGTTTCTGTTTTCGCCTGG
This sequence comes from Hyalomma asiaticum, assembly GCA_013339685.2. Taxonomy (NCBI): domain Eukaryota; kingdom Metazoa; phylum Arthropoda; class Arachnida; order Ixodida; family Ixodidae; genus Hyalomma; species Hyalomma asiaticum. The sequence continues at coordinate 60,724,091 of CM023485.1, forward strand.
GCACGACCGTAGTTGTCTTCTATTTAATATAAGTTTGTTTCTCTCTCCCTCTATTTCTTCGTTTATGGGTGACATTACGTATTACACGTTGAAACGTTTACGCAACGTCAGATATGACCAAATTCGAGGTTGAATTGCTGCCCCCAAAGGTACATCACGGCCGTTGGGTTTAAGTGCCTGCGGCAATACTGTAACTTTGTAAGCGTTTCCATACCGACTCGAGGAAAAGCCTGTCCGTCTCTCTCGCGCAAAACAAATCGCTATGAAGACAAATGTATCACACAAAATATATATTTTCATGGCGGATATAGAACATATGGCCCGACGCTCTGAAGCCATACAGCCGCGCTTGCAGCAGATTATTATATATCTACACCGTATGTACAAACATCTTAAAAGAAAACACTTTCTGTGAATGCTTTGTTTAAAAATTTATTGGTGGTAGAGTAGACGCTCTCTCTTAGGCAATGTGTAAAGTCGACATGGAGCTTGTGCGAGTCGGAGGGACTTTGCAAAAACTTTAATGGCAAACACGAAACGCACCCGACTCGTCTGGGGGGTCGCCAGATGCGCCTTCCGTCGGCCCGTTCCTCTAACGAGAGCTCGAAATACGGTGAGACCAGCGCCGGAGGCGCTGGTGATACACACCGTGCAGACGCCGCCCGACAACGGCGTTCCAGTCGAGGCCGCAACGCAGAGCACAGCCAGCGCAACAAATACAATCGCGTGATGATAAACGTCACTGGGAGAAAACAGCGAAGTGCTGGTCTCAACAAAGCATCACAAGACGACGAAACAGCAGGTGATTAACGACACACGCTTGCGCATGATTCTGAGAACTCTTAGAGAACATTCTGCGTGGGGTGTTTCTGTTTAACACACTCCCAGTAAAATGCTAAGCAACTGTATTAACCGCAATGTCCGTGTGAATGTGCATTGGGTCTCACAAGGCCACGCAGCAGGTCGCTTTGCCAGGCGCCGCCACGGTGGTCTAGTGGCTATGGTACTCGGCTGCTGTCGCGGGATCGAATCCCGGCCGCGGCGGCTACGTTTTGATGGAGGCGAGATGTTCATCCCCGCGTACTATGCGATGTCAGTGAACGTTAAAGAACCCCACCTGGTCGAAATTTCCGAAGACCTCCACTACGGCGTCTCTCATAATCACAGCTGGTTTTGGGACGTAACACCCCATAAATCAATCAAATAAATCAGGTCACTTTGCCACTCCGTTGCTTTGGGGCGTCGTTAAGAAGCCCAGCCAATAAATGAATTATCTGTCGATCACTTTGTCAATGAAACAATCCAACAGCACCCGATGCACAAAGAAGGGCAAGACATAGCTCTAAATCAACCGCATAAAAACGACATATTTCATTAAATGAGGGACCGATAACTTTACTAAAGCATCTTTCTCCCATCTCCCCCCCCCCCCCCTCCCCCCCAAGAGTCGCAGTTCTCACTAGCACGTCGCTTCGCATCATACTCGAGAAGACCGACAATGCAGGCGAGCCAGTGCCGTCGCTTCCTATTAGTGGTTCGAACGAAACACGGCTCCGCCTTTGGGACCCGGAGCTTGACCCTTTGCGCAACTCTATAACATGGCCCGCGGCCCACGCCTGCCGCGGCCTCATTTACTGCGCGTCGTGTGCGCCGTTAGCGGGTTTCCGCGGCGAGCTGGCCATGGCCGGTATACGGCCTGTCGTCGTGTCCACGACACGCGTATAGCAGTATGTACAAACAAGAGAAACATGATAAAGAGAGGGTATACGATAGCGCTCACAGCACCGCCCGTCAACTTTCATGTCGGCCAAGTAAAAGTCAGTTACGAGGCTCGAGCATAGAGAAAGACAGCTCCTTCTCTCTATGGCTCGAGTGTGTCATTCTGGCGCGTGAGGAACCCGACGTGAGTGGCGTGGCTTGGTCCCCACGTTTTCGCGCATTCTGTCAGCAATGAGTTTGAATTCGATACGCACCGTCGTTTTACCTATGGTGCACTAGTTGCGGCACTTCGCTGCTGACCCGATTGACGCTGGTTTGATCCGGTAGCTGTTGTCACATTTCGATGGAGGCGAAATAAGAGGCCCATATACTGTGCAATGTCGGTGCGCGTCTGGAGAACCCCAGCTGGTCGACATTTCCGGAGCATTCGACTACGGCGTGACGCTAAGCCCCGATTCCTACAGGGTTGCAGGAGTAGCATCCATTCCTCTCCGCTGTGGGAAATGACCATTCATGAACGTGAGTCATGGAGGACGGCAATCATATCTTCCGTGTCGGACTAAAAAAAATGGCGCTGAATATGTTCCACTTGTGCGTTGTCAGCGCACATTAAAGAAACTCCAGGCGGCTGAAATATTCTGAGCACCTCCACTACGGCGTTCCTCTTCCTTCCACTCTTCACTCCTTCATTCCCTTTCCCTCACCGCCAAAGGCACTGATTTGCCCTTCCGGCAAGGGTTGCAGAAAATGGCATGCTTTCCTTAGCCGAATCACAATCAGACAGCGATTGTGCCCCCACTACACTGAGTCAAATAACGCTTATAACATGCGCTGTTAATCCAGCTGGGTGGACAGTACCACAGAATCACCACATCTCCACTAATGTGAATCATGACGAGTGGCGAAGCACTGGGTATCGTACCGGTATGTCATCGTACGCCACCTATGCGTTGCCACTTCGAATGTGAAATGATTGACGTAAAGTGTGTATATATAGAATCGTTTTAATCCTCTTGCTATAATACCTATATCGTCTTGAGTTCTGTATTCATCCGCTCTCCCCAAAAAAGGCCAGTGTCGCCGCTTAAATAACACTTTTTCAGCATCCACGGCGACGCGGACGGCTCGAACCACCACCGCCTCCCACCAATAGGAAAACCGCCTTACACGGACAAGTCAGGCAGGTCGACGGTAACGATGTTATACGAGCTTCTACGATCGCGTGCATCCGGCCTCGCCACCAAACCAACACAAACAACGCTTTCCAGAAACTGGCCGCGGCGCGCACAAATGCCCCTCATCCTCGGCGTCCGTCTCCCGGAATGCTCCCTGCGGTGTGCGGGCTCGTTTAGTAGAGCACCCTTGTACAAAAAGTAGCCGGAAAAGAAGAAAATAACAAGAAAACATTCTACGCGACGCGGTTCTCGCGACAATATCGTTCTGGATATAGTTCTGGATACGCATACACACATACGTTTCGACTATAGCGACGGTTTTCTATATACCGGCAGTGAGAGTCGACGACAAAGCTAGACGCCGACAGCCCGGGCGCGTTAGCAGAAACTCGTTACAATCGTTTCTGACCCGACAACCCTACACATACACTGTCTGGGTGCACTGCCTCCAAGATCGGCCCACACACTCATACACACCGTCCGACTGCGCTGCCACCAGGATGGGCCCACACCCACATTGAGCACGGACGCTGGACATACGCCGGACAAGCCTCGACCTTAAGGTGCTTCGCCCCTAAAAGGAAGAAGCATGCAATACACATGCTGAATAAATAAAAAAAGCAGAGCCGTATGTCACATGAGTAGAAGAGGGGGGCCGTATATATACGGCATGCTTTCTCGGTTTTTATTTTATTGGAATCTATGAAGTCATCATTATTAATACACTGAATATAGCTTGAATAGTATAGAGATACCCTGGTCGCTGCGTACTATGAGTGGCTTCGCGATTAAAATTCACTACCTTAGTTTGTGCGGGGAACACAAAAATAATGGCGTCCTCCAGGTCCTGCAAGGAAGCAATCGTATGATATCGGAAGTTGTTGTTGTTGTTGTTTCCTCAAGTCTGGCACATACCCACCCTGGGGGATTGGCAAGATGACCATGACTTCATCTTCTTTAGTATATTATAACACCAACAATGCTGTGTCCCAGGCGCTGTGAGCGAAATAACAAAGAAAAAGTCGACACTTAATTTGTTGTGCCGCTTTTGCTGAACCATATGCGGATATTCCCACCGAACATGCTCCAAACGAGCGCAAAGTGCGAGAAGTGGTATACGTATTGCGGAATTACCCGTCGCATTTGGTTTGTGGATTTTTTCGCGAGCTGCCATTTGTGATAAGCGTTTATATTTGACGACCAAGATGTGGAACGAATGGACAAAAAGAGAAGTCTTTCATATATAGTCAAGTTCCAAATTGTCCACAGTGGCGCAAATTAAATGTTACGAAAAGAGAAGAAGAAATAGGCGAAAGGCCTTACTTCGTGGAGAATTTCGCTCTAAGGCGAAAGGTGTCCCGTTCATCCCTTTGAGGACTAAAGGGTCTGTCACAGCCATCAGTCCCTTTTGGTACTACCTGTACGAGGGTCAACAGTTAGTCCCTCACAGTTACTCTCTTATTAGACTAACATTTAGTCCCCACATATGCACCTCAGGAACTAACATTTAGTACACACAGATGCACCTCACGGACTAACACTTAGTCCCCGCAGACGCGCCTTAGAGAGTAACATTTAGTCCCCTCATATACACCTTGCAGACTGTGTAGCCTCGTAGTCGTGTGTGTGGGTTTCTTAGCTGTGACGAAAACCGGCGATCGTTTCATGGGAGTTCAGCTACAGTAGTCAGCCTTGGTGCTAGTTTTAGAGAACATGATGTAAAAAAAGCTAAGCACATAAAAAGCGGAAGCGTTATTATGCTCGGTCATGTCATCACTTAGTTATTTAACCAATTGCTATTATTGGTGGTAGTTCCAGCACTTATGATCATACGTCGACCGCGTAAAAATAGCGAAGGCTCGGTCTGGAGGGTAAAGCTGCTAGTTGGACGTTATATGGAAGCTCTGTTCATCTTGCCGATCTATCATATAGCTGCCCACGTATTGGTGCTTTCGTAGTCGTTTCCTAAACGGCGTTTATACCAAAATTTCCGTAGGATAAACACGTTCGTGCGATAGACATAAATAACAGGCCTTGACATCAATAACGTGACTCGCCTCTCAGCTGGCAATGCTCAGTGAGGCCCGCTGAACCGCTGTGGCAAGCTGGGTACTTTGAAGAAAGGCCCCACCCGTAGTAATCCGGCTGTTGCCTTGCGCCATTAAAGTGTACATTTCTGTCATGCCGGTCATGATAAATAACATTACGCAATAATAATCCGTGTCACATACGTGATGGACGTTATTCGTAACGGCATGTAACAATCCAGCAACAGCCAAAACCGTCAGTGAAAATTTGATGAGCCACGGGTTACGCACCAGAGAAAGACATACCATTTGTTATAGATAGCGATTTTACTGCAGACATCACGCAAGCGTATACTAACGTAGGCAAACGGGATGTAACGACCTGCAACCAGCCAACCAGGCTGTACAGATCGCGAATAAAAGCATTACATCAGCATCTGTCGTGACGGCTGTCACATGTGCGACTATTCGTTACGCCTGAAGTTGATCACAGAGGCACATCGATACTAAAAAAAAAAAAAAAAGAAGCAGTAATACCCGTATCGCCTTGCAAGCCTGCAAAGCTGAGGGCCACGTTCGAACAATTTCTTGCTCTAAGAAATGGTTTATGACCTAGTTCGTTCAACACAGCTCGGAGAACGGTGCTTTCGCCGATATGTCTCTTGGAGTTTGAACCACATGGTTGTCGGGTGTTCACTCGCAATGGTGCCGTGCACTTACCAGGTTTTCCAATAGCTCCGGCTAGGCGCTTGGAGGTGTGAAAACTCGTCTCGACATGGTGGTCGTTCCTTAGTGCGTTCTTATATCTTTCACTATACAGTGCTCCGTGATTTCTTATGAGTTGCAAAACATCGCTTCTTTCCTGTTATCACATAATAATAATAATAATAATAATAATAATAATAATAATAATAATAATAATAATAATAATAATAATAATAATAATAATAATATACAGTTACTACCTCCGAAAGATACACTCTCGGTTCAAGGCCATTTGATGTTGAAACATGACGTGTATATCAGGGGCCGAATTGAAAAAGCGTTTCGTCCGTATGAACTTGTCATTAGCGAAGCGTGTTCTCTCTAATATGTCCAGCGTTACTATTGCGCCATTGCTTCAGGAAGTTGCCTATGAAAACTTCAGTCTTACGACAGTCTTGCGAATGTGAATTAGCAACCATCGTCCATCTTTACTACGGTTCCTCGCATGTGAAGATCCTCTCCCTCCAACCTTTACTTACAGGCCTTGCCCAATAGTGCCGGTGTCCAATTTAGTCATTTATGCTGATTTATGCTGTGATTCACAGTCATAAATATTGCGTGTGTCGGCACCGTTACTGAAGCCGTAATTGCCGAATCTATACCAAGAAGGGACAACGAACTGAAAGGAGGAAAACGTTAATTGTAAATGACAGTGCCGATAAATCGGCCTCTATCAAGTGTACCAGGAACTCTCGTTTTAGCTGCGGGAATTTGTTGCTTGCACGTGGAGCACACCTGACGTGAAGCGAGGCATAGTGCTGAAGGAATGCGATGAAGCGCAGAGCCACGCACATTCATGACCGCTGAAGAGAAACAGCGCTGCATGGAGTCATTCCATAGCGTTATCCTGTTCAAGTCACTGAGGGTATTGACTGCGACCGCCGATTACGCTGTGATTATGCGCGTTAATTGTGAGCCAATGGTGTCCTTGAGAGCAGCAGACTCGTCAACCTTCTGACACCACAGGCGTCGTTCTGCGACGAAAAGGCGTCCTTCACATGTGTGCGATTCGATGGCACCACGCTTCGGTTTAGCACGTTTGGCCCGCGAGCGAACGTCAGAGAGGTGTCTCTGAGAAGTTACGTGCAATCACTGCCGGCGAGGATCGTAAGTGGCACGCTTGTGTTATGCGTGTTCCTGGAAACGGCGGCCAAACGGTGTAGACCATCAACGCCCTTCCAGCCATGTGCTGCAGCGCTACAACGATTACCGCAGCCTCTTCAGCCAAACACGATATTCAGCAAGGGTTAAGACGGGCATACGTTGGACAAGCTAGGTCAAGCGATGGTTGCCTGGAGGCATGGTCAAATGCGCGCCATACACTCAGCGGGAAATTTTTTCTCGGCTAGCCGCCGCTTCAAGGTCGCGGCGCTGCGGACTGGTGCGAGAAGTAGCAGAGGCAGGGCAGACGTAACCCTATACATAACACACGACGGCAAACGTAGCAAAGCCGTTTTGCAATATAATCCCGTGACGCAACTGCGTGCAGACGGGACCGTGCCACTTCCGAGCAGAGTTTGTTTTCGAGCTCTTCGTATAGCGAATAACGAAGGGCCTCCTTATACGCGAGTTTCCCGGGGCACCGATGTCGTCATCTCAAGCATGCGTGGGCCGCATGTGTATGCGATGCCGTTTTCCAGGAACAGCAGCCGTTACGACGGACGACGCCGTACTATCAGTATACTTAACTGTTTTCGCGTTTTCAGATGGAGGGCACGTGTACGCTGCAGCCGCTTTTCATGCTTCCGGTATTATCGCCTCGCCTGCTTTGTCGGTAGCTGGGAAGAAAGATAATATGGCTGCGCTGTAGCTTTATGTAGTGCGCTTATCAAGGAGCCTTAATGAAGCTGTTACGCTTGTCCACGCAGGGCAGCATTAGCCTGAAGGTGACATTTCTACCAGTTTCCGTCTTTTTTTTTTTTTTTTTACTGCCGATATTTTAAAGCTGTTTCTTTTTCCTTACACATGAACGCTTTCATTCGATGTGCTCTGCACAAGTGTATCCAGATTTACTCAAACGCTTGCCTTTTAGAACGTTGCAGGAATTTTCAACGTGAATATATAAAGTAAGAGGACGTAACTATTCAAAAGCAGCGTTCGCTTTTAGTGTGCAGATTCACAACCGTGGGTTTAGAGACAACTGATAACTGCTTACATGTTGGAAAGCTTTCTGTCGCTTGGCGACGCACATAGTAAATGTAGTGCGCACCATGATTTCTGACTTACACGATTTTTTCGTTTTAAATGTGATAGCCGTTCTAAATGGCTGTCGACTGTGATGAGGGATACAATACTAGCAAAAATGGAAAATACTTCAGCAAGGAAATCTGCATGCATCTACAAAACCAGAGACATACAACAACGCATATACACTGCGTCTACATGGATGTAACTGCAAGCCTATTATAAAAATGCACGTATTCGCGGTAGCTCCACCTTCGTTGATTGTAATGTATTATGTACGTCACAGTTAAGCAAGGGAAAAAAAAAAGCCGAATATGAAGGCCGCACAAAATGCACGCTTAGAGGCAAACACTTCAGTTTTATCGAACACCTCACAAGAAATGGAGTGACAAGAAAGGCGTGATGTGCTCCTTCAGATTTCTTATCAGACAATGAAATGTTCCGCGGCAGCACACATTGCACGTGTGTGCCATCAGCACTGATTTGTCGCCCGTCAGCTTGATCGCGACACTCGTCCATATCGCCTCACCTGAACATCCCGCTTGCACTGACGATTCTAAATACCTATAATCTCCTCTTCGCGTATCGGATAACGTTTGATGCCCATTTACTTGAAGTTCGCATAGGGTTCTGATGCTGCATACGCACGGCGTTTCACTTCGGCTTCCACATATTTGCGGTTTTTGAAACTATTGGCAACTAAGATGTTGGCGGACACTCTCTGACAATTTTCATCAACGTGCAAAGATGCATGATGGCTTCTGAATGCGGTGGCAGCTGCCATTAACGCAATAGCGTAGAAGAGCTCGTTTCGCAGAAATTCCGGTGTCGGCGTCGTTGATTGTGAGCGGTAAATCAGCGTTCTCCGTGAGCGAAATAGCGAGGTAGATACAAATAAAGCAATAAGAAAAAACCTCGGGTGACTGGGGAATCGAACGACCGGGGAAGAAGACGCACAAAGAAAGGTGCGCCTTATTCTTCGTGGGTGTTTCTTGTAGCGCTGCACCCACCTCAAGATGAACCATTACCAACTAGCTCAATTCTCAGTTCTAATGGTGCCGTCTTGATCGGCGAGTTTTGATGGCACATCTGTGTCAAACGGCGCAAGACGACGAGGGAGGCCACGCAGCAACGCAAGTAAGTCACTTTACCGGTGGCGTGCGACAATTACGCGGCTAGGCGACCGAAGAGCATGGCCAGCGAGATGAGAATATTAACAATACAATAGAGCGGAAGGGGTTAGTGAGTGCACGATAACTGTCTCTCCGGAGAGGACACCTCAACCGGTGCATGGCAAGTGAAAGAGAGCGCGATGAGAATGGGGCCAGACATCGCTATCGCGTTCAACTCTTAAGGCGAAGCTTAAGGGCCCCACAATTTCTTTAGAGCGTCAAATGTGTACGAATGCACTGGAATTACTATAATATGATTCTCCAAGGAGCAACTACAGGGTTACCCAACGCCTCTGGCATGTTACTACACATATTGGTTATGAACGTGCTTGAGAAAAAAGAAAAGCTGAAGCCAGTTCCCTGCCTGTGCAGTATGAGTAAACAGCGTAGCTCGCAAGCAAGCACCACCACTTTGCGAACACAAATTTTCTTTCTTCACGTCTCTTCATCTCCTTGCTTATTTCATCTTTCCTTCTTTATCTCTCTGCTATATCTGCACTCACTCCTCTTACTTCTCCTCCTGACCCTCACTTCTCTTTCCCACGACCTTGCTATACAAACTATACTATTACATACTATACTATACTATGCGTGGCTATGCTAATGCAAAAACTGCTTGGCACATACCCTCTTTCTGTGGCGTATTAACCATTGACCACTTACTATGTCACTGTCCATTTGAGGTAGAGCGTCATACATTAACTCGGACATTCTAACGACTGGATAATCGGCCGTTCTCAGTACAGATGCTACTGGAACGCCGTCCCCATCGCCCCTCGGTTCACAAGGCAGTGAAGGCACTGTTTTTCTTCTTGAGGACGACGGGCTTGTGTGAACGTCTTTAACTGCGTACTAACGCAACGCCCTACGCGTCAGCACTTTATCTGCCATTATCTAACACTTTTTCTTTTCCTCAATCTATTCCCTTTGCCCTATCTCCCAGTGCAGGGTAGCCAACGGATGCTGTCTGGTTAGCCTCTTAGCCTTTCTGTTTCCTTCCTCCTTATCATTAACTACATTATGCAAGGCTATGCCATGCTTTACCCTCTCTCCTCCTTATTGCCTTCCTCCTCACCCTTACATCACTCCGCCACAGTTTCCTTTCCCACCCCCTCGCTATACTATACGCATGGCTAGACTTTGCTAGGAGCTGCTTGGCACATTACCCGCTTTTATGTAATGGTAGGCTGAGGGCATGAGTGCAACATAAGAAGTGTGCGCGCAAATGGCGCATTCTGCTGTGCGTAGAATAAATGCGCGCGCTCTTACCTCATGATGATGACAGTTTCATGTGGACATCAACGACGTTACCTCCAGCTTAAACAGCTACGCTGTTAAAAGGGCTGCGAATTCTACCAAACTGTAACTTAGAAGAAGTCGTTGCGGGGCCAAGTTGGTGCTAACTTTCAACAGGATAGGCACATTTTGTTGCTCTTCTGCCTCTTCTTTCGGAGGGTAGTGCTTAGGCGTGTAGTTTATTCAAAGTTATATACCAAAGTGTTTCACAGCCGAAATTCAACGCAGTGAAATTCAACGACCATAGACATTCAACGCTACTTGTACGTGCTGGGCATAACTTCGGCATGTCTTTCGACTTCGCCTTCAGAATGATGATTATTCATTAGTTATGTACAGGTACATAAGTCTCTTGATGCGTGAGGCTTGTACTGAGCTAGGACCGCTTGCCTCAGGAACTGTCAAATTTTTGTCTTTATTGTTTACACAAAGCACGCTAGTTTATACCGTTTTGAGCCGCTCCGTGCCATCAATAATTATCAAAATCGAACTTCATCATGAACGGACTCTCTAATGTCGTCCACTGCAGAACTAGGGCCTCTGCCTACGATCTCCAAGTCGCACAGTCTTGGTCCAGTTGATTCCATTTTTGTTGCATGCGGTTGTCCTTCTTTAAGCACCCTGCCTAACTTCCTGTCGGCTTTTGAAGCGTTTTCCCTCCCTTTGTATTCATTCCACCGTTCTTCGTGTTCATCGGTTGTCTGTTCTGCGTATCGCATGCCCTGGATATGTCCACTCCCTTCTCTTGACTGTCACAAGGATATCGTCTACCCCGTTTGTTCCTTCACCCATTCAGCTTGCTTTCTATCCTTTAGTGTCAAGCATGGCTTTAAATCTTGCTTTCAGTTACAACTATTTCAGTGAGAACCGCCAAGAATGACATAACCATGCCATATAATCAAAAACACTAAAGTAGCAAGGTACACGAGGCAGGACGGATACCATTCCAATCACGATAGTAGAAAGGCCGCCCAATCAGAACAGATGCTTTTACATTGGTTTTGTCCTCCTGATCAACGCATCGCTTCGAAGCAGACACGCGGGTGCCATTCGCATACGGGCAGGCCACGAGATCGCAAGTGTTCTCGTCGTTCGCTGACCGGGGTCCATTTCCCGTCACAACGAAAACATCCTCCTCCGTACACACTCGTCGATCGCCAGCGCATGCTTCAATCGCGCGCCACGTGAGGGCTTTTCCCGCGCAAAACGATCTGCGTGACGAATGAGGGTAGGATCGGTTTTGGCGAGCGGAGGCTCCTGCTTCGCAGCGTATGTGAACTGTACGTGTCACTCACTAGTTGGGACGTCACACGTCATGCGACCTTGGTGATGTAATGCGAGGAGTGGAAAACGCGCGTGGTCCATGCATGGCCCCAAGCCTGCTGCCCAAGCGTCGTCATCGCGTGGGAGCACGGAGATCGCCTGCGAAACGCGAATCGTGAACGCTTTGTGCGCACACCCCTTCCACACAGATGCCCCGCATTCACCTACACCATTGTACGGGAGATGGAGGTGACGTAATAATTGCAGGAGCCTGGTCGTGTGATCCGTTGTTTTTCCACACGCTACGCAAGGGAAAGTCCTTCGGACGTCCTTCGACACCATGCGTTACGCCGTTTATTATTATTATTATTATTATTATTATTATTATTATTCATAAGTCACTGCAGCTGAGAGCGGAGGAGACACTGACATTTTTCGGGAAACTGACCTCCGTAAGCAGATGTAGCCTGTATCTGGCGGTGTTTCGTGTGATGTACAATTGCTATTACGCAGCTAGTCATTTGTAACTGTAGTATCTTATCGTGCTGTATCCGCGCACCCCCTTTTTACCTCTCTCTTCTTTCAACTTGCCCCATGACTTAACTCCAGCACAGGGCAGGAAACCAGATCTTTCACTTGTCGTTCATCTCTTACCTTTCACCTCTCCTTGATTTCACGCTGAGAACATTCTGCGGCGTTCAGTCATGGCATCTATATCATATAAGGAAGTACTGCTGCGACCGAAGAACAACATGACGAATGAGAGGTAGTGATGCAAAAAAAAAGGGGGGGGGCGGGGGGGGTCAAGTTTTCTTTTTTTTTCAACTGACCCGAAGTGCCTGAACAGTGGTTCAACCGTGGTTACTTATCAAAAGCTTACATCTTCACCAGGTGTCGGTAGCGGTACGAGCAAAAAGGGGCGGTTGACTTGTATAGATATTACATTATGCATACTGTAGGTTAACCTATTAGGTCACTTGATCTGCACCACCCACATTCTTATGCAGGTATGTGCCACTCGTAATTTCTATCTATCTATCTATCTATCTATCTATCTATCTATCTATCTATCTATCTATCTATCTATCTATCTATCTATCTATCTATCTATCTATCTATCTATCTATCTATCTATCTATCTAGTGGGAAAGACCGAACAATCTTTTTGGTTTACTTTTGAGTCGTTACAGCTAGTGAATATCGGCTCCGGAGGTGAACCGGTAGTGCTGGGCAAAAGTGTCATTCGCTGCTCGTGCCCCCGAAAGAGATACTGATCACGCTAATTGCCCTTGTCATCGTCAAAGATGCTTTGACAATCTCAGAACTTATTATGTTTTTTCAAACGGTGCCAAAAAAATATCTTTTCGGACAAGAGTGGGTTGACCGCAAAAGAAGTGCACGCGGTAATACTGCCGCAAGATAGGGAAGAAGTGCGCGCTTTTTTTATCAGTTTCCGCGCACTCACAGGCCGCCACAATTTCACATTTCCTAGCCCTATACAGCTTCGCTGCAATATACATATCTTGACGATGTCAAGGGTGCTTGTGCCCTCTTTTCCTCGATTATTTTTTCTCGGTGATCACTATACTGCAGTACATCACTTATGTAAGATTTTGTTGACTTTTGTGGAATCCTTATCCAAACGTCATTGTCATTCTTATGTTCTGATAAATGTGACGGTGATTTTTGTATGTGTGTTTACATGTTTTGCTGCGCATTCCTTTGTACTGATTGTTTTTGTTCCCCCCCTACGTAATGCCTATATGGCGATGTACGTAATCTGTAAATAAATAAATAAATAAATAAATAAATAAATAAATAAATAAATAAAACGAGCGATCCGAAGGTCGCGGGATCGAATCCCGGCCGCGGCGGCTGCATATCGATGGAGGCGAAATGTTGAGGCCCGTGTGCTGTGCGATGTCAGTGCACGTTAAAGAACCCCAGGTGGTCGAAATTTCCGAAGACCTCCACTACGACGTCTCCCATAATCATAGTTGGTTTTGGGTCGTCAAACTCCACAATTCGATCAATACAAAACGAGAGTTTGTACGAACAGGAGGGCATAAAACAGGGAAATATGACTCGGAATGGTGGTCGTGTGCAGCACATTCGGGATGCCATTGCGCATACTATTGCAGACAGTCGCGCAAGCATTGTCGAGGCAAGCATAACAAATACACTCGTAAAAGGAATGCGCCGCAGGTGGTAACCGGCCCTCTCCGGTTTCAGCATTCGCTTTCAAAACATCACTCGCACTTTCCCCGGATCGTTTGATAAAGTATCGCTGCAGTCACCAGCGAGCCCTGCAACAAAAATAAGTGCACCTCAACTCCACCGTGTTTACCGAAGAGCAAGTATCGCGGCGACCTGGATTCTAACCTAATGCCTCTGCGGTGATAAGTTGGCAGGGCAGGGTCGCCTGCAACAGCATTTGTATGAAGTGCAGCCTTCACACCTTCGGAGCGCCAAATACCTCTCAGTGATAGCGAACCAGCCGTTTAACGTTTCTGCTGGCGAGAGGTGTCAGACTGTGGATTGCAGAGAATTCACGGCTCTTTCTGGCGGCGTCAAAGTGCTTACTCACTTTTACTGTAAGTGGCGCAATCTGGGTGTACGCTATTTGTTCCGATCATTTGAACGGGGAGGACAGGACACCCGCCGTAATTGCTTAGCGGCTAGGTCTTGGCTCGCGAAGCACGATGTCGCGGGATCGAATCCCGGCCACGGCGGCCGCCGCATTTCGAAGGGTAGCGAAATGCAAAAAACACACCCATATACACGGATGCACTACGTGCATGTAAAAACACCAGGTGGTCAAAATTAGTCCGGAGCCCTCCACTACGGGTCGTGCCCCATAATGCTAGCTGGTTTTGGCAAGTAAAACCACATAAATTATTATTATTATTATTATTATTATTATTATTATTATTATTAGGCAGTACATCACGAAACAAAAGAAAGAGCGCAGGTAACGGCTAAACTCTACCCCGTAGTCGGCACTCGCGTTCTTTGACGTTCGCCTTATCGCGTACGAAGGAGTGCTGTATGCGTGCGCGAGTCGTTTTTTCCTTAGGTTATATACGGGATGCTTCTGCTGTTACAGTTACAAGTTCGGAGAAGCGCTGCAGATATATTTGAGCGAGTCAAGGCGATAGCAGAACGTACAAACTCCACAGTGCGGGTCTCGTTGATGCTGCAAGATTACTTCATTACAAGACATCTTTATTGCGTGTCGCTGCATGGAGACTGCCGTGGGCAACTGAACCGGCTTGTCATTTGTGGCGTCGCAATGCCTCTTTGAATTTACCGTTCACGCACTCAGTTCTCAAACCCTAGACGTACCGTGTCTCTTTACTCTGAAATTCATTGTCATCCTCCGATTTAGAGCGACTTGCCTCTCACTACCTTCTTTTTTATATTTCTTTTGAAACATTCTGCGGTTCATTGTCCATAGTTTCGTTTTGTCTAGTGTAACGACACTAACGATACGGACGAACAGGAATGTAGCGCTTGCGCTGACTTCTAACTCTATACAAGAGATTATCTGACACAAATTTATTCCCCGACATTCCCTGTTTTAAATCGTTTTTAGCGACCTTTTCATCGATTCAAGCCTCCATTTTTCCCTGAGCTTCTCTTCTAGTTTGGATTTCCACCGGCATTTGTGGCATCCGCCTTGCATCAGCAATGTCATGTCTCTTCCATACGGGTGCACGTGCCACCCTCCATCTGCCTTTTTATTGCGCATGGACAGTCTCGACGAGTTTTTGCCGTTGCCGTCGGCGTACGATGTGTCCGCACATCGTAGAACGTACAATGTGCCCGCACATCGTACGTTCTATCTGCGGGTAAAAGCACGCGAGTGGGTGGCGACGAACACGGCTGAAGCAGAATTCAAACAAGCCCGGCCTATCTCCGTCGCTCGGGGGGCGCATGCGATATCACCCCGACCGGGGCGCCTGCCGTCGAAGTGAAGAGAAAAAAATTACAGCATATCCACGGAGTGAATGATGATGAGTGGGCGAAGCTCGGGAGGTTCATCGTAGATCGTGCCGAGTGCCGGATTAATTTGGTTAACGCGCATGCTACGAATCCTCATGGTTTAACTATGCACAAGTGAAATCTCCCACCGGCACTTCATTGCAAGTCACGATCCAGTGCCTACATATATATATATATATATATATATATATATATATATATATATATATATATATATATATATATATATGGGTTGCCGGTGAACGCTTCTCCAACGCGAGCAGTCGGTATTTCTCAATCAGGAAACTCGCTAGAAGACGCTGCCTGCGCCAACGTTGTCTCTCGCGGGTGAGGGCGCGTTCTCCTTCTTTGCGAGCTGGTAGCGCTCCTCTAAGAAATCACGCACAGGAGAAATCTCACCAGGCACTACCTTGGAGGTAAACAATGGCTGCTACTGGGAATGAGAGACAGCAGAAGTCGGCTTTTAACACTTCTACTTCTACTAACGTTTCCTACTGGAACATGCCAATGGCTGCTAATGGGAAACGCCCCGCCCTTCTTTAACGAGCATGAAAAGACGTGAGAGGGAGGGGGGGGGGGAGGTGTCGCTCGAGCAGCAACTCTGGACTTCGCGCGGTCGCCATCGGTGGCGCGCGCGTTATCTCGGCAGCCATCAGCGAGTGGCTCGTAAAACCTTCTACATGCCGCGCTGTCAACGCGAAGGGACTGCGAAAAGTTTCCCCGGGGCAGCGGTATTCTCTTACACTGCCGTTTTGTAGAGTTACGTGAGACTATCCAAAAGAGTTAGCTGCCAGCCTCACTTCGCATAAGATTACAATTTCTTGCTATCGCATTCATTGCTTCGCCCTTTCGGTGAAACTGAGTTTTTTTATTTACGTGTATGAACTATTTTTTCCACTTCACTTTTAGTTGGTTTACCGGCATCTTCTTACTCATTCTCTGGTGTAGAGAAGCGCGGACCTCATGGCTGTAGTAGATTGGGGTTGGTCATTGTTAGTATTCCATTTCGTACGGTTGTTCTCCGGATAGCATTCCATAGTTTCGAATACCTTTTCTCTCCTTTCTTTTTGTGTATTAGTAGTAAAACAATGGTGACTTGAAGTGTTTTTATATGTTGCAAAATAGATCAAGGATAAAAAGGTCCGATTTTAGGGATGACAAGCGTAGCACTCTCGTTCATCTATGTGTCAATCAAACGTCGTGCTGTTTTCGTTATAACGCCTGCCGTGGATATATATATATATATATATATATATATATATATATATATATATATATATATATATATATATATATATATATATATGTCTGGGACAGCCGACTGAACAACGTCCTGGTGTTCCACAGGGCCTCTGTGTCAGCAATTTGCTATACAGATGATGCTTGATGTCGATTCCCTTGAAAAGCTAGACGTACCGCTCGAAGTTAGGTTCAGCAATACGGGGTTTGATCTAACCTTCAGGGGCAAGAGCGAGATGTGCAAAAAAAGAAAGAAGAGGCGGTACAGTTTCACTTTTCGGGCAGAAATTTAATCTTGTAGTACGTACGACTGATGCCAGTTTTAATTAATGAAGTTTCGAAAGTAGGTTATGCTAAACTCACTCGCGTTCACTCAAACTGAGCATGACATGAGTACCACAAACAATCAATCGCCACGCACGCTGACAGTTCGTTGAAGGTCCTTGGTGCGTGAATGTACCCTGGTTTAAATTCACCTGAGTGTGTAAGTAGTGTACAGAAGTAGCGTTTTCTCTATTGGAAACAGCTGGTATGCCTTTCCGTAGCCCATACGTACATCGTCAAAGAGGCTTGGAGTCGTGCGCGCTGCCTACCAGCGTCCCTGTATCATTTGCGGAGTCCGCTGTCGACATTCCTGCTATTATGTAGCTCTCCCTCAATCTGGAGTGTTTTCGCAGTCCTGATAACCAGCTTGCAAAGATAAGTTGCTGTCACTAGGCGGACCGGAATGAAGGGGCATCAGGACAAGATAAGGTGTACCAAAAGTGCCCAATTCAAGACCTTATAAGAAGCGAGAAAGGAGGCACATACCGCCTATATGTATGTTCTAGGCTATGTTAGTAAAGCGTTTCACAATACACGGCTACTACATATATTCCTAAGTCATTCGTATGTCTGCCTGCCACGTGGCGTCGTCACAACATCGAAAACGCTCAAGTTCGGCGTTATAGAAGCATAAGGAACCTCCTCAGAAACTAAAAATGGGCACAGAGGGTACACATGTAAGTTTTGCGCTAAAGCTTCGCGATTCCAGCAAATATTTCATTGAGAACAGTTCCCGCCTACATTGGTGTAGAGGTGTGCCGACCATTTGACGTCACCTCTACGTAGCAAAAGACCACCGAACTCGGTGCCATTAGGGTAACAAATGTGAAACGTTCTCATATTCTCAACGTATCTATACGTAGTACACTCGGGCACATCGTAGTATACTCAGATGTACTAAGTATGCTCTCCATCGTCAGATCTCTCGCATTTAAACCTAGTGACTGTTAGCAGCCGTCGCAAATTATAATGCCTGAAATTCATGAGCTCGATCATTACCTCATCTAAACATTCCCCTCTTAGTTCATACATAAAATATGCTTAACCTTCCTCATCTAGGAGGTTTCACTATCTTAACATTCTGCCCTATAGGTCACGAACCATTGAGTTTAAATACATTTTTATCCCTTTCACTATCAAAAGTTGGAACTCGTTACCTGGTGTTATTTGCTTTCTTCCTTTGGATGATTTTTTGTTGAAACTTGAGAGCTACTGATTCACTTTTCTTGTTTACTTCTGTTGCTGTGTTGCTTACACTTGTGTTTGTTTCTTTTATTTCTTATTGTATTTGTGTTGTTACCCACTCCTGCCATAGCCGTAAACCGGGCTGCAGTATGTATAAATAATAATTAAATAAAAAATACATGCACTACGCTGCTATTTCAACATGCAGCAAACAAGATCCTTTCCTAGACCAGAGTTCCTTCAAAAAAATTATAGCATATCCACGGAGTGAATGATGAGTGGGCGAAGCTCGGGATGTTCATCGTAGATCGTGCTTAGTTCCGGATTAATTTAGTTAACGCGCATGCTACGAATACTCACGGTTCAGCTATGCACAATGCACAAGTGAAATGTCCCACCGGCACTTCATTGCAAGTCAAGATCCAGTGCATATATATATATATATATATATATATATATATATATATATATATATATGGGTTGCCGGTGAACGCTTCTCCAACGCGAGCAGTCGGTATTTCTCAATCAAGAAACTCGCTAGGAGACGCTGCCTGCGCCAACGTTGTCTCTCGCGTTTGCCGGGGCAGTGTCGAGTTTGCCGGGGAGCGCGTGGCTGTCATGAGTAAGAGGGGCCCATAAACACAGGCCACTAGGCCAAACGGAGAGATCGGCGAAGTGGCGCGGCAAAGCACGCGCAGTGGACACGTAGGTGTTCACAATTGGATGTCAGCGGGCTCGCGGCACGCGACCCGAGGAGAGATCGGTGTTCGGGAAGGCTGAGGTGGCATTCTCTGCGCGGCACCGGTCGACGAAGGGTGTCTGGCCAGCTACGGTCTGGTGACGAGGAGACGAGGGCGTCGGGCTCCGGGGTGCCGTCGATCTGGCTGACGATCGAGCACGGACTTCGGAGTGGCAGCGGCCGAACTTCAGCAGTTCCCGGCGTACCCGCAGCGCTCCACCTTCGCCGGCAGAACGGGACGACCGGCAGAAGAATCGCTGCAGAGGGCCGGTCTTGGTTAGAGACCGAACATCACATGTGAGGAGGCCTAGGCTGGGCTAGGCCTAAGCGGTGACCCGCCACGTCGCAGGCGAAGCAAGGCGAAGGACGAGAACGGACCTTGCGTGAGCGGCGGTCACCACCAGCAGCGTCTGTCAACGACAGCGACGGGACACGACCCATCTAGAGATCACCGACTCTGAAACGCACCGCGTCGAAGGCAAAGTAAGAGCGTCTAACTGCACCTTGACCGGCAGGCAGCTGACGCGGACTTGAACGCGAGGCCCAAGGTTGAGGGACTCCCGTGGGAACTGCGCCCTACGCGGAGGATTTGTAGTTAGGCCGTTTAGGTTGGTTTGTTAGTTTTCTTTTGTGTGCGTATTGATGTTTTTTCGTCCTTTGTATGTCTTGGTGTGCAGTTGTATAAAGTAACGTCTTTTGCTTTTTGTTAGCGCTTCACGCCTCTCGCCTCCGTCACTCTCTCTCAATCCATCGGAGCAAGCGCTCCCGAGATCCTCACACACAAACTCGTGACAATAATTGGCGAGCCTTGCCAGGATTAACATCTCCAGGCCCAGTCACGAACGATCGTCGGGGGTTGCGAAGATGGATTGGGAGCGTTTGGCAGCGTTGGCAAGGGACACGGATATGTCCAAGGAGGAGACGTTACGGTTTTTCGAAAACGCTCAACGGGAGCGCGAGCGAGAGTTTGAGCGCGAAAAGGCTCTTTTAGAGTTAAAGCTGAGGTTGGCAGAAGCAAATGCGATGGGACGGGATAGTGAAACCCCCACGCCGACGGCGTCGCCCGGTTCGCCTTCTGCCAGGCCTAGACAAATTTGCCCCAGGAAACTGATGGCTCCCTTTGACGAAAGAAGGGATGATTTAGACGCGTATTTGCGTCGATTCGAAAGAATAGCAGTCGGGCAAGGCTGGGAGAAAAGCGAGTGGGCGAGCGCCTTAAGTCTCTGTTTGGTGGGGGAGGCATTGAGTGTGTTCGGCAGAATGCCTGCAGACGATTCAATGGACTATGATAAGGTCAAAAACACTTTATTGAAACGGTTCAGGCTAACAGCCGAAGGGTTTAGAGAGAAGTTTCGCACAAGTAAGCCGGAGGATTCCGAGACTGGTCAGCAGTTCGCGGCCAGGTTGACAAATTATTTTGACCGATGGGTAGATTTATCGGAAACTGAGAAAACGTATGAAGGAGTGAGGGATAGAATAGTGGGAGAGCAGTTTCTGAGCCGGTGTAGTAATAAGCTGGCCATATTTTTGAAAGAGCGTAAACTGGGCTCGGTGGAGGAGATGGCCCAGCAAGCAGATCAGTTTATGGAAGCCCAAGGACTAAAGAACTTGGCAAAAGGGGACAAAGACGCTCCCACAGGAGCAGAGGGAGAAGCAAGGAGCCGGGTCCCAGGTTTTAATTCTAAGGTGCAACAGAGATGCTTCCTATGCAATCGACCTGGACATTTAGCGATGAATTGCATGTCAAGGAACAGTCCGCAACAACGCTCTGTGACCTGCCAGTTGTGTCAAAGGAAGGGACATAAAGCTGATGAGTGTAGGACCAAAACGGTGGAAAAAACCGCATGTGTAGTAAGATCAAGAGAAGGACAAAAAGAATACGACATGCCCGTAGTGGAAGGAGAAGTACAGGGACATAAGGCTAGAGTATTAAGAGATACGGGAGCGAACACAGTTATAGTAAGGAAAAGCCTGGTGTCGCCGGAGAGGATGACAGGTCTGACAAAACCGGTCACATTTGTGGACAGGTCAGTCAGATACCTTCCAGAGGCCCGAATTCAAATATCGACACCATATTACACAGGGCTTGTGACAGCAAAATGTGTGGAGGACCCCCTCTATGATTTGATCGTGGGGAATGTACCAGGGGTTAGGAACGCAGACGATCCGGATCCAACATGGAGAGGGACCAAGGGTCCAGAACGGATGGAAAACCCAGAGAAGGGGAAAGAGCTTCAGAAAGACATAGCAGCGGTGGTACAGACTAGAGCCACAAGTAAGGTACCAAAACCTTTGAAAGCGCTACAGGTGGCAGCTGTAGATGGTTTAAGTATAACAGCGGCCGAATTCAAGGAATTACAGGATAAGGATCCATCTATTAAGGCTTGTGAAGCAAAGGTGGGCCAGATGATTAAAAGGAAGAAGAGTCGGACGGTAGCAGAGTTTATTAAACGGAATGGACTGTTGTATAGGAAGTGTATTTTTAGTTCCGGCAGGGAAGTGCACCAGCTGATGGTTCCGGAGGAGCTAAAAAGTACAGTGTTGAAGTTGGGGCACGATAGTATTATGGCTGGCCACCAAGGAATTAAAAATACTTTAGAAAGGATTACAGAGGAGTTCTTTTGGGTCGGGGTGCAGGGCGATGTCAAAAGATATGTCAAATCCTGCGATGCGTGTCAAAAAACGATACCGAAGGGGAGAGTGGGGAAGGCGCCACTAGGTAGGATGCCCATTGTAGAACGGCCTTTTGATAGGGTAGCAATCGATATAGTGGGACCTCTCAACCCAGTCTCGGGGAGAGGAAATAGGTATGTGCTCACGCTGGTAGATGTGGCTACGAGGTATCCAGACGCAGTCGCCTTGAAGAGCATCGACACAATACAGGTTGCCGAAGCCCTGCTAGAGATGTTTGCCCGATATGGAGTACCTAAAGAGGTACTGAGCGACAGAGGATCGAACTTCACATCAGAAATTATGAAAGAGGTAAACAGACTTATGTCCATCGATCAGAAGCTAACCACGCCTTATCATCCAATGGCCAATGGGTTGGTAGAACGGTTTAATGGAACGCTAAAAACGATGATCAAAAGGATGTGTCAGGAGAGGCCTAGGGATTGGGATAGGTATCTACCTGCCCTCCTGTTCGCATACAGGGAAGTGCCTCAGGCTAGCCTAGGGTTCTCTCCATTTGAAATGTTGTATGGAAGGACGGTCAGGGGGCCCGTAACCATACTCAAGGAGCTCTGGTCTAGAGAGGAACTTGAGACAGAGGAAAGGACCTCGTATACGTATGTGCTAGAGTTAAGGAATAGATTGGAAGAAACCTGTAAACTAGCGCATCAAGCGCTGGAGCAGGCTAAACAAAAGCAGAAAGGATACTATGACCGGAAAATCAGGACTAGGAAACTCAGCCCAGGCGATAAGGTGTTGATATTGTTACCAACTGACAATAACAAATTGCTAATGCAGTGGAAGGGACCGTTTACGGTAGCTCAAAAGAAAAGTGATGTGGATTATGAAATTTCGGTAAAGGATCAGAAAAAGG
This sequence comes from Hyalomma asiaticum, assembly GCA_013339685.2. Lineage (NCBI taxonomy): Eukaryota > Metazoa > Arthropoda > Arachnida > Ixodida > Ixodidae > Hyalomma > Hyalomma asiaticum. The sequence goes on from CM023485.1 coordinate 60,746,728, forward strand.
TGTTTCATATTAACATGTTAAAAAAATATGAAGAGAGAGAGGAAAAGGAGGATAAGCACGAGACAGCTAGGAGTTGTATGGTGATAGCGGAAGAGGAAGGTGAGGAAGTGCAAACCTATAACGTCAAGAAAACAATGGGAGTGGAAAGTGTCATGGTAAATCCTGCCCTAGCTGAAAGGCAAACAAGCCAGCTAAAAGATTTATTAGGCAGATTCGAGGAGGTGTTTTCTGACATTCCAGGACGTACCGAATTGGTACGCTGCGAACTACAATGCTCGACAGAAAAACCCGTGTGTGTCAAACAGTACCCCTTGCCGATCTCAATGCAAGATGCCATAGAAAAGGAAGTAGATGGGATGATAAAGCAGGGGATAATCGAAAGGGCTAATTCGGCATATAATGCACCCTTAGTGGTTGTTAAAAAGTCCGATGGTACTAACAGGGTATGCGTCGATTTCAGGAGGCTGAACAACATATTAAAGACCGACGCAGAACCGATCCCACGTATTGACATCGTTGTGGCCAGAGCGGCAAGGAGGAGGTATTTCTCTAAGCTAGATCTTTCTAAAGGATACTGGCAGATACCAATGGAGGAAAACTCTAAGGAGAAAACTGCTTTTGCGTGCTCCAAGGGATTGTTTCAGTTTAAGTATATGCCTTTTGGGCTAAAGACAGCGGCTGCCGTGTTCACAAGGTTAATGAGGAAGGTCCTGCAAGACGTGCCGCATGTAGAACACTACATTGACGACATACTAGTGGCGACGGATACGTGGGAGCAGCACATACAAGCCCTAGAAAAGCTGTTGGAGAAAATAAAAGGGGCCGGGCTGACGATCAAACCAAACAAGTGTGAACTAGGGTTTGAGACGGTAGACTTTCTAGGGCACAAATTAGGACTAGGCCAGGTGGAACCCAAGGGGGAGATTTTAGAAAAGATCCAAGCTGCTAGTAAGCCCATAACCAAGAAACAGGTACAATCATTCTTAGGGCTGACAGGATTTTATCGGGAGTTTATCCCCCAGTATGCCAAGATAGCGGGACCACTGACGGATTTGACAAAAAAGGGGGCAAGCCATCTAGTGAAGTGGGAGGCAGTCCACGACAGAGCCTTCGAAGAACTGAAGGACAAGCTTGCCCATCCCCCCATACTCATGGCCCCAGATATATCGAAAGAGTTTGTACTGCGGACAGATGCCTCTGATAAGGCTTTAGGGGCAGTACTCCTGCAAGACAAGGGAGGAAAGTTACACCCTGTTTTCTTTGCTAGCCGTAAATTGAACAGGGCTGAACAGAACTATTCCACGGTGGAGAAGGAATGTCTTGCTCTGGTGTGGGCCGTGAAAAAGTTTCACATATACCTGTTTGGAAAGCCATTCAGAGTACAGACAGACCATCAACCGTTGGAGTTTTTGAGCAAGGCAAAACTAACAAATAGCAGGGTGATGAGATGGAGCCTGGCCTTGCAGGAATACTGTTTTCACTTAGAATACATAAAGGGAAGTCAGAACGTAGGAGCAGACTTCATGAGCAGGGCCATGTAAAATACACATGTAGAGCACATAGGCGTGCAGAGCAAAGTGTGCGGATCGAGTGCTATTGTGGTGAAGTGTACAGTTATACTTAGATGTGTGTTGTTAATGAGGTGATTGACTCATAGTTGATTTAGTGACATATTGTATGTTTAGTGTTGCATGTAATGCATGTTTAGGGGGGTGCACTATCTGGCGAACTTAAACTTTGTGAACACTCACTCGGGTGGCGAACGTTGAGGAAAGAGACTATGCGACGGTGTTGGGTGCGGTGTTGACCAAGAGGCACAATGTGCGCGAAAGTGTGTCGGTGTGAAGGGATGTGCGGTGTGTCCATGAAGGTCGCCGAGCAGCAACATTCGCAGAGTCCTCAAGAAGGCGGAAGAGGTGGAAGCAGTTTTTGTTTCAAGGAAAAAAAAAACTCTTAAAAGGGGGGCCAATGTCATGAGTAAGAGGGGCCCATAAACACAGGCCACTAGGCCAAACGGAGAGATCGGCGAAGTGGCGCGGCAAAGCACGCGCAGTGGACACGTAGGTGTTCACAATTGGATGTCAGCGGGCTCGCGGCACGCGACCCGAGGAGAGATCGGTGTTCGGGAAGGCTGAGGTGGCATTCTCTGCGCGGCACCGGTCGACGAAGGGTGTCTGGCCAGCTACGGTCTGGTGACGAGGAGACGAGGGCGTCGGGCTCCGGGGTGCCGTCGATCTGGCTGACGATCGAGCACGGACTTCGGAGTGGCAGCGGCCGAACTTCAGCAGTTCCCGGCGTACCCGCAGCGCTCCACCTTCGCCGGCAGAACGGGACGACCGGCAGAAGAATCGCTGCAGAGGGCCGGTCTTGGTTAGAGACCGAACATCACATGTGAGGAGGCCTAGGCTGGGCTAGGCCTAAGCGGTGACCCGCCACGTCGCAGGCGAAGCAAGGCGAAGGACGAGAACGGACCTTGCGTGAGCGGCGGTCACCACCAGCAGCGTCTGTCAACGACAGCGACGGGACACGACCCATCTAGAGATCACCGACTCTGAAACGCACCGCGTCGAAGGCAAAGTAAGAGCGTCTAACTGCACCTTGACCGGCAGGCAGCTGACGCGGACTTGAACGCGAGGCCCAAGGTTGAGGGACTCCCGTGGGAACTGCGCCCTACGCGGAGGATTTGTAGTTAGGCCGTTTAGGTTGGTTTGTTAGTTTTCTTTTGTGTGCGTATTGATGTTTTTTCGTCCTTTGTATGTCTTGGTGTGCAGTTGTATAAAGTAACGTCTTTTGCTTTTTGTTAGCGCTTCACGCCTCTCGCCTCCGTCACTCTCTCTCAATCCATCGGAGCAAGCGCTCCCGAGATCCTCACACACAAACTCGTGACAGTGGCTCCCGGCGCTCGCTGCGAGGAGGGCGAGCGCCGGGAGCCACGCGCTCGCCCTCGGCGCGTGCGTGCCTCCCGGCAGGCACGCGCCGGTGGCTACCTACTACTACTACTACTACTACTACTACTACTACATACATACATACATCGGGGACGCACGACCCACGCCTTAAGGAGCTTCGCCCCTAAAAACACGACGATATGGCGACCAATGCTATCAGAACTCAAGGTACCCGTTATGAGAAGTCGATCTAGGAAAATAAAAAACAAAGGTTGCTAGTTCACTTCGCTGTGTGCTGCATTTCTCCCCACCTTTTGGAGGAGCCTGCATTCGGAAATTGCAGCAAACAAATATAAAGTCTTGTAATCTAGCATGCGCCCAAAGAGGCCACGAAGGGAAAGAAAATCCTTGCAGCGTGCAAAGTTACCTTATACCTTTGTATACCTGGGATTATACTATACCTTTGTATAGTATAACCCCAGCACACGTGCGTTTGCTAAGCGTCTGCAAATATAATTTCACTTTCGGCGGGCAAACACAAGTGAGAATTTTAGCGTGCATACACTCTATACAAAGTTCACGCTCACTGGCACCCTTAAAAGCCCCAGATACAGAAGGCGTCCTTCAGCGGAATGACTGCCACAGTACAATTGGGCTCAAGGATTTGAGGACCATATCTCCATGCGCGACAAGGGCAAATGCCGGAGGAGCCGGGGCGTCGCAAAGAAAGCACAGCAGCGCATACTGGACACGATGCAAACGGCCTGTCACTCACACAGGCTTACCACCCAAAGAAGTCGCCATATCTGAAAGATGTCACACTGTTGTGGGCCGATAGACAGTGCCGATAGACTAGCTTCATTGTTTAGTCGAGTGATATTTGAGGAACTTACAGCCTAATTGTTGCTAGCTCTATAAAAGCTTAGTTCATGGCGCTAGCAGAGTACAAGGTGCTTACCGCGTGCTAAATGTCGGAGGCTATAGCTAAAATTATTCCCTCGCGGATATTTACCCCGGTTTGCTTTTTTTTCTTTATGTGTAAAGCATGAGGAAGTTTGTGTATATCGATTCCCAGCTCGTGAAGGATAGCGGAGGAGCACGGCACACAAAATATGGGATAAAACGCAACGCCATATTGTCACACGCCGTGTGTAACGTGATAACTTGGTTAATGCTACAAGCTATCTTGGTGTAAACCGAAGGGCCAGCGCCAAATGCGTTGTTCGTAGCTCTGTATTTCTGTAGCTCGTAACTCTGCATGTGGGTCGCGCATCGCTTCAATACTGATTGCATCGGCCTCAGTGTTTGTAGCGAGATCCGTTCTGCCAGGACAATGATGGTAAAATCTTCTCGTACATCTAAAACCTCTAAAAAGAAGGCCTATTGTTTCATAAAAGGTGTACTTATCGCCACGCTCTGTCATATTTTGCTCTGTCATATTTTGCAAAACGCTCTGTCATATTTCGATGTCGGTATAGCGCACAGCTTGTGTCGTAAAAGCGCAAATGCAGCAATAACGGCAAGCTAAGTTGATGATATTCCCTTCGTGGCGGAATAACCGCCGATGGCCATGTGAAAGGCGCGCTCAAGTACACACCTTGAGAGGACTGCCAGTGTAGCTATCAGACGGATGTCAACAGTGACAGTCGCTATCAGCAGTCATCAACGAAGAGAAGAAACTGGGCTGCTAGTCCATTAGCGCCGAGATCCAAAGCAAACAGCATATAGGGCTTAAGTAGACCGCAATCCGAGAAATGAGCTCGGTCCAACGTGTCTCCTTGCGCTACCGTGTTGCGCAGTGTACCTTTCCCTGCCGAGATAGAGAGATGTTAAAATGGAGTGACAAGAGGACACCCTCTCGAGATACTGCTCAGCAGTGAGGACCAATCGCTGTGGCGTGATATGGCGCAATCGACTACAGTGCTGGACCTTCCGCACAGCCCGTGGAGGATACCGGGAAGTGATGCTTGCTGTATAGGACCAGGCGTCAGGAGCACCTTGGCCTTCTTTCGCACAGCAACCAGGAGATGGCTGACGCAAGTGCTCTCAGAGCGAGGAATGCTCCCGTATAGAGCTGGCGATGGCGGCTGCATGCGTCGACAGGTGATAGGGTTGCCGTTGGCCATGTTTGGAAACGAGCCAGAATTAAAGTTAAAGGTAGCCACAAGTAGCCATATGTCATTTAATCTTAGCACCAAATGTGCAGGCGAATAGAAGAGAAGCAATTTCGTGAATAATTTTTATCATTCAACGCCTATGTCATTTTGAATTAGCAAAAATAAACGAAGACCACAAATGTTCTCCTTGTGCTTGATATTCAGTTAACTAATTTGCAATATAATTTTTTATAACTTCAGAACGCCTGCACATAGCTAATCTAAAGTAAATCCAAATCTTACCAGAGTAATCTAGAGTAATCTTGGAGCGTTCAAGCCAACAAGTTAATAGGAACGTTAAAAACTAATTTTTTTCTTGAACCGAAGTCGCTTAGTAAAGTTGTCTTAATACAAGTCTAGCTTCAAATAGAGAAATCTGGTTCAAGATCTACGTTGCAGCTTTATAATGCTGTGGATCTCTGTTTTCATGAAGTTCACACTCGAACAGGCGCTGTGCATCAACATTCTAAATTGGCGTGTAGCGTGAGCATAGACGGCGAGCAGTACCGAGCAGCCCCAGCATCGTCTTAGCTACATGTTTTCTTTACATGCGTGACACTTCCTCACTCCGTCTTCTTAGTCGGACCGCGCCCCGTTGGAGCACTCCAATGTGCCTCGGCCCGCTAGCGAAACTACGATATTCGTGCGCATCGGCCGTAACGACAGAAAAGATTGAAAGGGTTGAGAGCAATGGAGCAACGCCTACGACTGCACCGGCACGTAATAAAGGTGACTAGTAAATGGGCTACAACAAAAGCTCTCACAGTAGTCAGAAAGTAGCCATGGAGACTACCTGAACCTTTTGTTGCCAGATAAAGTCGAAAGGTAGCCGATTTAGAGCAAAGCAGCCGCCAAGGGCAACCCTGACAGATGATCTAGACCTTAGACGGCATTTCTCTGATAGTTCCTGAAGGTTGTCTCAAATGAAGAGACTTGTGTCTCAGTTTCGTGCACGCTTGGCAGATGTCCCTTGACAAAAAAAAAAAAATCGAACAGCCACAGAGAAACGATTAAGGTCAGTTTTCCTACGATTCCGAAAACAGCATCGTTGCTTTGTGTGAAAAAAATAAGTTGCAATGAAAAATAGTCGCTTACGCCCGGCCGTTGCGTCAAGGATGATTGATTGACGATTGTTGTCCTGTTAAGGAAAGGGCGCTAATTTCTGTAGCCCATATCGGGAGCACGTTTAAGCGTCCGTGGGGGTAGGAGAAAGGGAATGAAAAAAAGATAGAAAATATAGAAACGCCGTAGTGGAGGACTCCGGAAATTTTGACCCTGGGGCTGTTCAAAGTGCACTGACAACGCACAGTACACGGGCCTCTGGCACTCGACAGCTAAGTTGCCGTTTCTTCCTGAGGAGAGAATTTGGGGCTGGGCTTTCCGCGTACTTGTCGTGATAGAAGTCGCTGCATGACGAGCGTAAGGTTTATAACATTGATGCCAAGTTTCACGGCGCGGTTCATGTGAAAGCGGTAAGACGACACGATATATATATATATATATATATATATATATATATATATATATATATAGAGAGAGAGAGAGAGAGAGAGAGAGAGAGTGTGTTTTCCACTATGCGCCGTTAGGGCCAATTATCTCTGTCATTGAGAGAGAAAGCGGGCTCACCATGTAACAGCGGCACAAACTGCGCACGACAATTCCACGGAGCTTGGGCTGGCTTTCCGCTGTTGCGCAACCGAGATTGCTACGAGTGTGCTCTGGCGTGTTTACGCTTTCCACCTTAGCTCCTCCGGTGTCACCAGGATGATGTGGAAAGACAGGCAGGTAATCTGTTAATGCGCGCTAGTCGCATTGTCAATACTGGGGCACACCAATTTACGCAACCGTACAATCTGCTCCGGCTACGGGAGGTAGGTGGTTCGAATCCTGCTTCCAGACACCCACATGCTGGATAAGGGCAAAGCGTCCCCGACTCGGCACTGTGTTGTGTATGGTGTGTGTCAAAGCATGGGTGTATGATCTGACTTCGGCCGCCTCCAAAAACGGCTTCTCGAGCCCACACTAACTATAGACCGGGTGGTTTAATATATGTAGAGAGTTAGTGCATTTTCACGTTATGCGTTTTAACCTGACGACTGTCCACTGCATGACACTGTTGGATCTAATAGAGGCAATGCAACTCAAAGTTACTGAAATCCCCAGCATTGACACAGGGGGACAGTTTATTTCACAGATCGTCTGACTCAGTAAATTTCATCCATGCGAAGACAGTAACAATTCGGAAGCAGTTTAGCTGGGACATCATAGTGCAGTATGGTGTGGCAGCCTACCTAGCCTAGCCCCCCTCCCCCCTCTTGTCTCCTTAATGAGTAATGTTGTCACTCACTCACTCACTCACTCACTCACTCACTCACTCACTCACTCACTCACTCACTCACTCACTCACTCACTCACTCACTCACTCACTCACTCACTCACTCACTGAGACAGGCAACAGGCACCATTTTACTTGTGATTTTTTTTTCTTTCATACAGAAAAGGTTACCCTCCTCATAAGAAGCAATGCGGTGGTTTCTCCTCACAGTTAAAGCGCAAACGTCAAGTCGCCAAGTGAGACCACTGCTGTCGCGCCATCTGTTCACGCAGCTGTACACAACACGTTTGTCAACCCACTTTCTTTTTCCACATCATGCCGAAGGCAGAAAAACGCTTTTCCAAAGATTTATCTCTACGAAGTGGCACTCACTAAAAAATAAGTATAAATGCGGCAGAAAAACCGAAGAACTGCAGACTCACATACAAGACAACGGTCGTCCGCACCCTCTGGTTAAACGATGTCACCTGAGAAAAGTCTATCATGTCAAGGATTTACCGGCAGCATACGCGGCCCTCTTGCGAATGTCGGTTTAGATCCTGTCGTCGGAAAGCAAATGGGCGTATCGATCTCTTGCTAAAGACGGCCCCGAGCCAACCGAGATAAGTACTAATACATCGCGCAGCGTGCTAAAATCCTTCAAGATTTTAACGAAAAATATGCTATTCCTCTTCACCTTTTTTTTTTTGCATTATATGGCCAATATACATAAGATGGTTAAGACGAATTGCATGTTTCACATTAGAACCTCAGGGGTTTGTAGCACTCTGCGCGAAGTGCTTGATACAAAAAGTATGCCAAGAAATAAAAGGGTGTTGGCACGCTGTTGGGTATTGCTGTCGCTTCTTTTTGTTGCCGAGTTTATCTCACGTTGCAAAACTTTCCTTGTTGCCAACGCTGTTGTGCAGCGTGGCAGCCTGTTTAGCAAATGAGATGTGGGCCCAAAACGTGGGCCAAGTGTTGAGAAATATGTTGCTTAGCGTGGATAGGAGTTAGCATTTTATTTCAGTCAACAATAATTTGGAAGCAGTAAACGTCGACAACACGTTAGCCTGTTGAGTTGTGCACGGCGGTTTTCTGAGGCTACCTCCAGCGATTCTCTCGCGTTCACAGACGAGCAGTTTGCTGAATTTCGAAAGGTGGACATGTGAATATCGTGCGCAGCATGCAGTCTCCTTCAGTTCGTGCAACCTGCGAGGGACGTATACGCCAGCGCATACGTCCTAATCAATTTACTGACCGTCTTGCCTCAAATACCGATGCTACTTTGTATTCAGTGTTTCGCAAAGTTTGTCACAAATGACAGTGTGTCAGAACAATGGAATTGGTCCGCGAGAACATACGCTGACGTTCGAAACAGAGGTTGCGCATTGTTATCATTCAGTGTTCTTGAAACCCTGTAGCACAATTCGCTCAGTCTTCCAAAGCGAACAGCGCCACGTAACGTCAAAGAAACCACGAATCAACATGAAACAACGAACATAGGGACATACTTATTCAGTGAGCTTTCTTCCATCTTGTCAGTTCATAACAGGGTAACTATAATGTGCGCGGCCTAAAGCTATGCAGCGAAACGGCGTCGATAACAAATTCACACACCCTGACAACTTTCAGAATGGAACTTAATGCAAAAGAACCTGTGTAGCCTCCTTATTTTTGTCGTTTTATTCTTTTCGCACAGGCTGCATGCATCTTAAACCCACGCAACGAAAAGCTTTTGAAAGGTGACTTCAAAAGTCGCTTTCGCGGACTATTTCTCGTTTTATATTTTTTTTCTCGGTATATCTAAACCTTGCAACTTTCTTTTATGAAATAGATCAATTTTGAGGGTTTGCGTGTCAAAACCGCAATATTATTATTATTAAGTTCGTCCGAGGTGGGAAGAACTCCGGATTAGTTATCATCACCTTGGATTCTCTGACGTGTATCTAAGTCGAAATACACCGTCTTGTAACCCTCCACCTTCTTGTCTTTAGCAGTGCATTTCGTAGTTGATATCGCTCTCCATTTGGCCACATAAAATAATAAGCCATACATCATCGGCGCATATAGAACTTGTTACGCGCAACGTATTTATCATGACCCAATTTTTATCCGATACGCATGCATGCAGGAGTTCTCCAGGTGTACAATGCCTACGAAGGAGCACCACGTACGGCGTCCATACAAACTGGGCGACTAGGATTCGTCCGTGGTACAATGCCTGCCCACGGCATACCTGCGTTTGTTTTGTTTTCACGACCGTTCTACCAAACGCAAGATTGCAGATACGAAGAGACATTGCCGAGATAGAGAGAGGAGGCCTCGTGTTTGTTTGTTCTCGGGCATGTGTCGAACACATGTTGGATATGCGAGATATCGCAACGAGCAAGGCTAAGAGGCCCCGAGTGGCTGCCTTGAGAAATCGCTTCCCTGAGCGAGGTACTCACAACGGCTATTGACCCAGGCTTGTCGATAGTGACGACTGCCAGAGTCACTTTCACCGGTGACATTCCACAGTAACGTGCTGCCCTGACTACGCGGGACATAATTTGCGACCTTTGCACGCGTGTCGATCGTTTTGTAAGACATCTGCGTGAATTTCATTGCATCGTGAGCGCTCTGTTATTCTGAGGAGGGTCGTCGCCACACTGAAACCTACAATCGGGGACTGTCGGGCTCCACCCCCACCGGACGCTCTCCTGGCCGAACCCTGACCCGAAGCGTTGTGCGCCGTGCTTAGGTCCGAGGATCTTGGCACGCAGGTCCGCGCCATTGTAAATGCCCGGAGACGGTGGCCGAAAGGTCAGGCCTGTGGGGCATGCCTCCTTCGTGACCGAGTTGTTCGGTCAATAATATATACGAACTCGTACCCCAGGGAATCTACTCTCATAAAGGGTGATTAATAAGAGCTCCTCTGCTACTGGATTTCTGAACGTTTGTATACATATAAATTCATATAAAATCAGCAGTAGCTGCTCACAGTAAATTGAAGCACTTCTCCGGTAATATATATATATGCAAACTCACGCTGTCATGACTTGTGCATACATCTGAGCCCTTTATTACTCTCTCGAGAAGCAGACATTTAAAAGTCATACTAAAGGGAAGAATTGCTTTCGATAGCATTAGTAAACCACCCTTTGCGCAATATACAAATCAACCCGCTCGCCGCGAAATGTTTAATGAGCGATGTGGCGTTGACGTTTCCGAGCCTGTTCGCCATGACGTCAAAGATTTTGATGAAGCCTGTTACGGCCTATGTAACTTTTCGTTGGTAAAAATTAATCACTGTGCCCTAAGGGAGCCCTGCAGAGATGTAATATGGATAGTTTCGATGTGTTTTATCGATTCAAGGTGCCGAAAATACTACTCGATTATATACATTGAAATATGCCATGTTATACTGCCACGAGCGGTAAGCTTTCGGCGCCGCATTTACTAAACGAAGCATAAACCTTTTTTTTTTTTTTTGTAAAGGTGAGCCAGAGGTCACGAAATTGCCGACAATTGCGTTCTCGAAAAATTATAATTTCAACGTTTTGGGGAAACAGATGTCTTGACCATCCTTCTCTGTTTAAAACCTACGAAAACTTAGTTGTAGTAACTGCTGGGGTTTCACGTGCCAAAACCACGATGTGATTAGGAGGCACGCTGCAGTCATGGCTGCTCCTAAAGGTCGCCGCGAGCCGTGAAAACTTTGTGCTTACAGGAATCACGGCGAGATGGCGCCTCCTCCCTATGACATGGGTTTCAGGAGTAACAGGGGAAAGCTGAACATGCCGGCGATAGATATAAGTAAAAGGCGCTTAGAGCATTGGTGGCGCAAAAGTATGGAGCAAACAAAAGCGAAAGGTAGTTCGGGTAAGATTGTTTCATCACAGAGGAACGATAATAGATAAAATAAATAGACGAAGTAAAAAATTAGTTGTGAAAATATGTGTGATTCGGGAAAAGAAATGGTTGTAAACGAAAAGAATAAAGCTAGAGCTTGGTGGCCCGGCCACCGCCCCGTTATAAAGGGGACGCTCCTAATATCCAGCGAATGAGAACGCGGTGCGAACGGGCCACGATGACGCCCATTCTTAATGGGGGAGCTTAAGCTTCCTACAATTTTTCAGTGTGCTGTCTTCACTGACACAATATGAGCGCTTTGTGCGGAATGTCATTTAATTTAAGGAAAGAAGGCAGCGCTTCCTTCACGCCCCCTAATAGCTTATGACGGCGTACGAATAATGCTCAATTGCATGTCTTTGTGTCACTGGCTCTAAGATGCAACATAAAGGTTGGCAGAAAATTTCAGTACACATCATATATCAATAAACGGCGAAATGTAGTATATTAGTCACAAATAACAAACCGCTGTCCTTTATTTATCACTTGACGCGCGGTCGTACTCTAGCAGATACAGCTTTATACGCTAGAGCCGAAGTAACGGCAACCGCCTGCTTCAACCCGCTCGCCGCGAAATGGTTTAATGAGCCGCTTTGGGGGCGTTGACGTTTCCGGCCTGTTCGCCATACGTCAAAGAGTTTGATGAAGCCTGTGTACGGCCTATGTAACTTTTCAGTTGGTAAAAATTAATCACTGTGCCCTAAGGGAGCCCTGCAGAGATGTAATATGTGATATTGTCTCATGTGTTTTATCGGATTGCAAGGTGCCGAGACAATACTACTCGATTATATACATTGAAATATGTCATGTTATACTGCTACGAGCGTAAGCTTTCGGCGGCCGCATTTACTAAACGAAGCATAACCTTCTTTTTTTTTCTTTTGTAAGGGAGCCAGAGGTCACGAAATTGCCGACAATTGCGTTCTCGAAAAATTATAATTTCAACGTTTGGGGAAACAGATGTCTTGACCATCCTTCTCTCTTTAAAACCTACGAAAACTTAGTTGTAGTAACTGCTGGGGTTTCACGTGCCAAAACCACGATGTGATTAGGAGGCACGCTGCAGTCATGGCTGCTCCTAAAGGTCGCCGCGAGCCGTGAAAACTTTGTGCTTACAGGAATCGCGGCGAGATGGCGCCTCCTCCCTATGACATGGGTTTCAGGAGTAACAGGGGAAAGCTGAACATGCCGGCGATAGATATAAGTAAAAGGCGCTTAGAGCATTGGTGGCGCAAAAGTATGGAGCAAACAAAAGCGAAAGGTAGTTCGGGTAAGATTGTTTCATCACAGAGGAACGATAATAGATAAAATAAATAGACGAAGTAAAAAATTAGTTGTGAAAATATGTGTGATTCGGGAAAAGAAATGGTTGTAAACGAAAAGAAATAAAGCTAGAGCTTGGTGGCCCGGCCACCGCCCCGTTATAGCGAATGAGAACGCGGTGCGAACGGGCCGCGATGACGCCCAATCTTAAAAGGGGAGCTTAAGCTTCCTACAATTTTTCAGTGTGCTGTCTTCACTGACACAATATGTGCGCTTTGTGCGGAATGTCATTTAATATAAGGAAAGAAGGCAGCGCTTCCTTCACGCCCCCTAATAGCTTATGACGGCGTACGAATAATGCTCAATTGCATGTCTTTGTGTCACTGGCTCTAAGATGCAACATAAAGGTTGGCAGAAAATTTCAGTACATATCATATATCAATAGACGGCGAAATGTAGTATATTAGTCACAAATAACAAACCGCTGTCCTTTATTTAGCACTTGACGCGCGGTCGTACTCTAGCAGATACAGCTTTATACGTTAGAGCCGAAGTAACGGCAACCGCCTGCTTCCCCTCTTCCGGTAAGGAACTATGAGCACTTCCGCTCAGAAAATTTGTTTCACCTATCGCAAGCAGACTTGTTATCTGGTCCTAAACTGCATGCCGGGTGTACGGAATTGCTTGCTCTGATGTTGGGCACTAATGGCAAGGTACAGCGTAATCCACTCTATTGACGTGATGTGTATAATTTCCTCCAATGTGCTTACCAATCTTATGAAGGAATAAAGTTGAATTGAACTGAATTGAACTGAAGCAGTCCTTGCGAGACGTACTTTCTTTCCGTCGCGACATACTTTCTGTCGACTAGCTGCATTCTACATTACACGCAATATAAGGACGGGTCTCCCGTTTGCGTTGCATGCTGTGGTTTCTTGGATAGCCCCCACATTCTGCGGGAGAGCGCTGGTGCACGCACAGCTGTGCGCAGGACCTTCGCTTACTTGCCTAGTAAACATAGACATCAGGACATGGATGAGTGGCAAGTGGACTCCTCGCCAGACCTCATGAGAGCTCGAACACCTTCAACTTCTAGGCCTGACTCCTCTCCACGGGCCCGGCCAACGTTTGTTTTCTCTCCCAGGCGGAAACGGCTAACTGATAAAAAAAAAAAAAAAATAGAGAGAACACCAAAGTGCTGGCGCATGCGTTCAGATGTGAAAATCTATAGCTGCCAACCGCAGACTACCGTTTTTCGACTTCAGTTACTATATGCATCAACAGAGTTTATCACTTGGTGAGCTGGCGACGCGCGCCGTCGCCAGCTAAGCGAAAATTATCATAGGGAACATCCCAAGTACAGCTAAGTTAGCAGGTAGACTACCTTGATTATTGCTCGATGCTGGAAGCAGGTCCATCATTTGTCTCTTGGCAAATTGTCACAATCCGGTAGAAAATCACTAAGAACACAGTAGCTGGCATTCTCACGCTGTCAACTGCCGCTAGCACTGAGAGTGCTCCTACAATGGTTTTACTCATGTCGCCGACCGTACTATATACGTGATGATGATGATTGTGGTTTGGTTAGGAAAGGACGCTAATTTCTGCAGCCCATTTAGGGAGCACGGCTAAGCGTCCGTGGGGGTGGGGTAAAGGGAGTGAAAGAGATAGAGAGGAGAGAAAGGCCGTAGTGAAGGGTTCCAGAAATTTAGACCACCTGGGGTTCTTTAACGTGCACTGACAACGCACAGTACACGGGCCTCTGGCATTTTCGGCTCCATCGAAAATGCGACCGCCGCGGCCGGGATCGAACCCGCGTTTTTTGGGTGGCAGCCGAGTACCGTAACCACTACACCACCGCGGCGGACAACTATATACGTACATTGCCAAGGAGTATGTTGCCCTATCACTGTGTGTATAGATAACGAAGAAACTACCCTTTTCTTTTCTTGGTCTTCGTTGAAGTTTCTGTCAACGATGAGCGAGACTAAGGCGTCCCGCGAGCTCGGTCCTGCTCGAGGCAGCACGTGTGGCTATATATAGAGCAGCCTTTCTAGATACCGCGGGGCACTTTGAGGAACGAGAGTCCGCAAGCGGTGTGTCAACACGGGCTCCTGGTGGTAGCAAACGCGTTCGAGAAGTCATTCTCTGAACCCATCAGCCGACGTAATAAACAAGAGCGTCCCCGATTCCCGGTGGCCGAGGAGAGATACGGCGCCTTAACAGGGCTGAGCGAGCATTAGTGTCAGGACACGCGCACAGGTGTCGCTCGCACACGGGTTTCTTGGAGCCTGTAACTAAAGGACTCTGTCAAGGGACCGTACCGAGTGCGCGAAATGTTTGTGCCTTTCCTATCGAAACGGCCAACATTTCTCCTTTTTCGGCATGTACTCGACATTATGCGACACAAACGTCTTTTAACGGCATCAGTGGTAGAGCCTTAACCGTGTCTTTCGAAATATCCTAATTTCACAGCTCATATCAACAGTCACAGTAGCGATAGGAAAAAAAAAAATGTGCTACCATACCACAATGATCATTGCGGCAATATTATGGGGAAAAAAAGAAAATTTGAACGCATTCTTCAAGAATAGAGTAAAAACGCACAATTGGAAACTGAAGACAGAATATAAGGATTTCTGTAACAATGGAACTTGGACCAGGTGGAACAGCTTAAGCGTTCTAGACGGCAGCCAATTGCAGTTGGCTGCAATTATCACCATGCACTGTGCGCGTTGCAATATATTTTTGCAGCGTGCAGGAAGTTACACCACCATGTGAAAAAATGATAATTGAAATACAGCCTATAACCACGCATTTTATCAAATGTTAGCAGCCAAGTCAGAAACCTCTTAGAAGAAGCCCAAACCATCCATCTAGAGTTTGTTTTATGGGGAGATGATGTGTGAACATTGTTAGCAATGCGAATGCTATTATAATCAGAGAATTGTAGACATATCAAGAGGGAGAGAAAAATATGAAGAGGAAAAGCAGGGAGGCTAACCAAATATTAGTCTCCGGTTTGCTACCCTGCACAGGGGAGAAGGGGCCCGAGCAATCCGGCGACGTGCTGAACGGAGGTACCGATGTACGGAAGCAATAGAGGATTTACGGACCGCTGGACGCACGCAAAGGAAGATCCAGCACCGGTTAGACAAGCTCGAATCGCAACGTTGGTCCGCCTTCTGTGAATCGCTAGATCCTCGCAAGCCTTTGCCACAGCTGTGGAGGACAGTGCGAGGTCTCCGGACACCCTTTATTAAAGGTTCTAGCCCTCTTACAGAAGAGGCTAGATATACTGACGTGGCAGAAGAGTTCTGCACCAGACTAGCTGGTCAACTTCTAGCTCCCAGCAATATACCGCCTTTGAGGAGCTGTCCACCACTAGGTGATTACCGCAAGGACCTACCATTCTCAATGCACGAACTTAAGGCTGCGTTTCGATCGCGATTCGATCCCGCGACCTTTGGATCAGCAGCCTAGTGCCGTAGCTACTAGACCACCGTGGCGGGCCTCACAGGAAGCATAATTCAGAATGTATAGGAGATTACAGTTGTCATTCGAAACGAATAAATGTAAAGACTACATGAAGTTGCATCCCTCATAGAATGAAAGTGAGCGGTTTTGTGCACATGGAAGTAATTTATACAATGTGACCTAATCAAAACTTGGTGCACTGGCATTCCTTTCTATGCGCAGCATATGTAATGGTTATGTATTATTCCGTTTTTGATTTGCTGATATTAGGCGCGCATATACAAGATATGAGGTAAACCAGCGTGTTTTTTTTTTTTAACCTTGCCCCGCCACTGGTGGCCTAGTGGCTATGGTACTCGGCTGCTGATCCGAGGGTCGCGGGATCGAATCCCGGCTGCGGTGGCTGTATTTCGATGGAGGCGAAATGTTGAGGCCCGTGTGCTGTGCGATGTCAGTGCACGTTAAAGAACCCCAGGTGGTCGAAATTTCCGGAGCCCTCCACTACGGCGTCTCTAATAATCAGAGCTGGTTTTGGGACGTTAAACCTCACAAAACAACTTTTTCAACCTTAGCGTGTTCAGTGCATTCGAAAACTGCAAATAAGTATAATTCATGAGCTACGTGATGAGCGACATTGATGCTAAACCGGTGCATGGTGAAAGGTACCTCGTAAAAGGGTTTAATAATAATAATCATTTTTATTTTCATCAGTTCACTGACAGGAAAGCTGCGGGTAAAAGCTGCTCTTTGTAGAGGCAGCTTGACAAGAGCCCGCAGCTACCTTTGTGTAGTACATACAGCAGTGGCATGTATTAACAAAAAAAGAAGCATAGCACACTTTAGTCAAACAAAAACAAAAAGACATACATAGCAGTAACGCAACTTAGATTCCGAACATATGTAGCTCACGTAGTTTTAGGCAGTGTACACTTGTAGGGATCAACACGGGCTTTCACATATTTATTATGTAGTTTGGGAAGAATGTACAATACTTTACCTTCCGATCAATTTGTTCTGGGTGTTTTTGCCTTTATTTCGTGTACCAAGCGATGTAACGTTTTGCTGTAGGTTGGAAAGGTCATGTAAGAAATGTCTATTTTCTTTGACTTCGCGTCTGATTGCTACAGTCAATTTAAATGCATACAGGTTATGAACGGGTAATATTCCAGCCTGCTCAAACAAGCCGCGCGTGTGGGCATCATACGGCAAATTGGAAAGTATTCTTATGTACTTCTTCTGCATCAAGTATAACTTTTGTAGGTTTGCATAAGTTGTAGTGCCCCATACAAAAAAAAAAAATAATAGGTAAGGTGTGAATAAAAAAGTGATTTATACAGTAAAAGCTTTACATTATATGGTAACACTGTTTTGCAACGGTGTATCATGCCCACAACGCGCGATAATTGTTCCAACACGCTGTTGATATGTTCGTTCCAAAGCATATTACTTGAAAATGTAACTCCTAGAATTTTTATATGATTTACTAACTTTATTTCCGTATCACCGCACACAAGATGTAAATTATCGTTTGCCGGTTTGTTCTTTGGTCTGAATAGTACCGCCTTTGTTTTACTTGTGTTTATACCTAAATTATTGGAACATGACCATATTTTTAGTTGTGCAAAGGTCTGGTTCATCTTTTGCTGAAGTATTTCGCTGTTTGTAGCAGAAATAAATATGCTGACATCATCAGCATATAGAACATACATGGCATCCAGGATAAATGCGTATTAAATCATTTATAAAGGCAATGAACAGAAGAGGACCTAGGATGCTTCCCTGTGGCACACCTTTAGTTATTGGTGAATTTCGAAGATATCAGTATAACGTACGCAAAATGGTTAGCTGCGTATAATGACGAACTGTACGCAAATTCCGAATGATATATATTGAGGTTAAGGGAACGGGAAGGGAAAATGATGTGTCCTTCGAGCGCATGCAAATCAAGCAATGCAGAGCTGTCTTACGTAGATATGACAACAGTCTAACATTAAAGCTTTGAGAACAACACCAAAATTTGGAGCTCCGTTAAAGCACCTCGGTCGCTTTTCAACAATAGGAAGGGGTCGGAATGCTTGCGCGACACCGCCCCCCCCCCCCCCCCAAAAAAAAAAAGAAAAAAATCGAATATGCTTAAGCTTTGCGTTTAACAGCGGAACGCGATAGCCTTATCTGGCCTTGTTCGCATCGCAACGCGGTCGCCTTAAAACGCACAGAAATCAGCGCGCCTCTTCCTACAAAACCTTAAATAATACCACACGCACTGGAACGCGGGCGCTCTCGAGAGCGGTACCCCTGGAGGCACTGCGCGCAGTTGTCGTACTTCGACGTTGCGCAAGATGAGACTCAAGGAAAACCGTCAGCACTACTAGCCTGTCAGTTCCACTCGAACCACACTGCAAGCGCCACGGCGTTGTGTGCACACACGTAGTCAGCATGAACGTTGCTGTCTGTGCGCACAGCGCACGCGCCACCAGCAGAAGGCCGAAAGCTGTCTTCCACGACTCTACTGCGGAAGGTATTGAGCAAGAAGTGACAGTGCGCGCGTCTTTGGCGCCGTTGTTCTAAGCAGCGAAACGCCGTGCAGTATGTGCCCCGTGTGATTAAAAATCGTATAAGCCTTCGAAAGAGGGCCGCACATGCACCTTTGATAGTGAGACGGCGAAAGCAGCATATGCCATGTTCTGAAAATTTTCGCCAAGGTGATAGTACCGCTGGTGATGTCGCCTTCTGTATCCCCTCCAGTGGTTATTGGTCGGTAACACAAACCGGAAAGGTGACCGCGGGTCTCCAGTTTGTTCAACCAGCCAATCACACCGCAGGAGACACCAAAGGCGACACAATTACGTCACCACTGATACTATCGCCTTTGGCGACATATCTCAGAATAGAGCCCTAGTACATACGACACGAGAGCGCTTCGTGTGCCCGCAGGATTGCGATGAGATAGGTGCGAGCGCGCAAACCTTGCTGGCCTCGTTAAAGCTGGCTTCTCCACAACGCCGAGCGTTGACAGGCGAAGCCTGCTCTGGCGAGGTGTATTTCTCGGTGAGTAAGCCTAATAATGGAACTGTGAGCGACCGACACACATGAGCGAAAGTAGTAACCATCTCTAGGCTTCTTTACGTATTCGCACAACTTATGCGATGAGGTTCCGATGCCCCATGTTATGTCTGTTCCAAGTATTATAAAAAAAAAACAGACTGCGCGACACGTATCTTTCCAGTTTAGCAGAAAAAACGCGGATTAACGGTGATGCCATCTTGAAGTATATAGATCACGAACTTGTCAAAAACCCATAGCTGATAGCACAACAACCACAACAATAACGACAACAAAAATACAGCGCACTTAGAAAATTGTAAAGCAGGCGCTCGACCACAATTATGGCGTCTCGTCTGTTGCAATGTGCCACGATATGGTAATTTCGCTATACGAGCCATAGACGATTAACAGCGTTACGACAGGTAGCGAGCCTGAACTAAGGACACACAAAATAAAATCCCCTGACCTAAGTGCAGTGTAAATATATTATGTGGTATTTGCTCTCCCTGCTGGTATCTCTACTGCAGTAAAAGCTATATAAAACAGCAACAACAGCACTACGCCGTAACGTTTGTCTTCATTTTTCCGACACTACAATCAAGTATGTGCTCGCGTACTTGCGTACAGGCTCATGTCAAATGCAACAATGCGTTTTCACATTTTAGTTAAATTTTGCTCTCCACGTGGGACAACGAACTCTTCTGCTCAATAAACGCCCATCCATTCATTCATTTCATTTCATTGTTTCTTGTCAAGAAGGTTTCGGTGCTGATGTGAATGAAAATACTTGTGAGATAATGTGTCAACTACATCAATATTCCACTTCCGTCCTCGTATTTTTTTTTATTTCTGCAATACAATAACGTTCACAATACCTCTTGCGACAGGCAGTAGCGCGATGTCGTGTCAAGCGCTGTTCACAAGTGCTTCCCTCGCAAACGCCCTACCTAAGAGATCAGCGCATTTATATCAGCTACTGACCGATCGTAACCCGCAAGAGTACCGATACCCTATGCTCCTGTACGGAACATCAGCGGTTTCGTAAACGCCAGCTAATCTTTCCCCTTGCCTGGTCGACTTCCCGCAAGATGTCCAAGACAGAGATAGACACTGCTTTTTCAAGAAAGTACTTGAAAATGATGCGAATTGTATTCGAGGCAGCAATAAAAGATACAAATAATAACCTGAGTTCTGTGTATATCGCTTGCTGAGGAAACGCGGTATCGGGTGCACTCTGCAAGATTCGTGGTGTTCATACTGGATTGCACTGAACTGAATCTTTGTTTTCATGTGGTACACGAGGGATGATCTGTTTTTAGACAAATTGCAAAGCTCCTGAGAGACTACTTTCAGCGTGCCGAAAATTATAGTACGGAGCTGGTTGACGCAGGCCTGCATTGAAGTGGAAGAGTTGCAGTCTCCACTGTACACGTCAATGCAGGTTTATTGCCTGCGTGTACGGTGCAGACATTGCCCCGCAAGAGACGTAAAAACGCAGGGAAGCAGTGCATGTATACACCACATGGTGCTAAAGAACCACTTTCAGATCGTCGAAATTAATAGGAAATGAGTGGTTGCCAAAGGGTTGCGTTCAAGAACTAGAAGAGCTGTACTCTCTTCTGTTCACATCAAGCCCCGTCAGGCTTTTTGGATGTCCACCATAAAACTTGCATTGCACTTGCGCTGCATATGTATATAACATGTGGGACCAAGAAGCTAGTCCCACCAACTTGCCCATTTCTGTATGACATATGCGACTGAAACAGTCTTACGCAGAACCAATTGAAGAGTTGCAGTTACTGCTGTACACATAAATTGGCCTGTTCATTGTCCGGACGTCTGCCATAGACATCTCATTGAACAGTGACTCCGAAAGGTGGGGAGACTGTGCAAGTGTGGTCACACTTGCGCTTAGGAAAGTGCTTCCAAGTTGTCGAAATGACAATGAATCATCGAGAAAGGGCTGCGTTGGCGGAATGGGAACGCCGCATCTGCTATTAGTACACCTCAAGGTACGCTTCATTGACCGAATGTGCTCCGCAGGCGCAGCATTGTACACTCCACAGAAGTATACGGACGGCAGTGCATGTCTCGATCACATGGGACAAACTTACTGGAAGGGAAGCCAGGGAAGTGTCTTCTCAAAAGCAGGCTCTCTTGTGGTCGTCGTCGAGAAATCGGTCGGCCTCGTAGAGGCATGCGCGCGCCCTATCTGCCACTCGGCGGCCGGCACCGATAAGCATCCACACCGGCGAAGATGTGCCTTGCCTCGAGTCCTCCGGGGTCTTTCGAGCCGCGGGCTTCGCGTCTGTTGGAAGGCTCCTTATCGGCTGCGGCCGCAGCGGCGAGGAACCCGGTAAGCGAATCCTTTGCCTGGTCGGCGATGTCTACTCTGTGAAGTATACTGCGCGCATATTCGCGCTGCTTCTCCTCTGGTTTGTAAGTGCTGTTGGCGCGGGAACATGGTTGTCGTACGTTATAGAGAGGCACTTCAGCATGTATCTTCAGCATCGATGGGATGGGGATGAAGTGGCCCCCATGCACCTATTCACAGCGGGTGCCCAGGGCTCCGCCATAATTGCTTCTGGGCTGTGCTAAATATGCGTGTCACCCCAAAAATCACTGCTGAGCCAGTGACGCCAGCCTTTGCACTCCCGTGCCAGAGTCCAGATAGGAAGTACTTCCTCTTTCTCCCGTGAAAATGCTTATATGACACCGGCAAACTCCTGCGTTTGCGGGAATTTATCAAATTCAGCTTTGTTTCGCGCCGTGTTTCCGGTTTGCATACGTGCACTATCTCCGTTTGAGTGAGTATCGATGTTTTGCAATAAGGTTGGAGTACGCATTGGTAGCGTACACCCTGCTTAGAGAACATTTCCCAAGTTTTTGCATACAGCAGTGTAAAATGCAGGGCTAGGGGGTAGCATGCAGAGCGCTGAAAAAAGGGGAGAGCAACGAAGTGTGAGCTGCTTGCGAGAGAGACGCTGTTTTATATTTTATATTGCTTTGCCTGCGCACTACAACTGTATACACTTCACGCGAACGCCCTTCCGTGCAATGCTTATCGGTTTCGGCCCTCAGTTAGTGCCGCAACGTGTAATGTACGTACGGCAGCACGTTTCTTTAGCACCTTTCTGTGTCGCTCGTCAAGTGTGACACAGCGCACGGTTCGTCTTGCAACCACACTCAACGTCACGATATCGTTTTACCAATACATATGCACTTTCATTGATGGCCATGGTATTCTACGGCAAATACATCATGTGTTGAGCTAGTCTGGACATTATGCCAGATTTTCTTGGTGTGATTTGAACGCAAATGTAATGTCACAGCAAGGGTAAGGGTTAAAAAAAGCGAAGACAAGAAATAAACAGCGAGAGTATTAGTTTTCTGGAAGTTGTAAGTCGCCATCGGAAGCATGAATTGAGAAATGTGTGCAAGAAAAACAGAATGCTTCCACCGCTGGTTGGCCTTCACGCTTTCATGTAGAACAAAATGGGCATCGGGACATCAAAGCGAGAGTTGTACTTCCGAACGGCTGCTGGAATCACGTGTGTCATTGAGATGTGTGTAATTAGTCGCTAGGAGCATGGCGCATAATTATGCGGATAAATTGCTAAATTCGCTGAACGTGGAGCCGCCCCATCTATGAGAGCATGCGGCACATCAAAGGCTTTCCTGCTTTGCCGGCAGCTGGCCGTTGCGCGTTCTTGTTTTTCTTGAGCTGTTTGCATCTCGCTCGCCGCTTTTCCCGCTTATCAAAGCAGATAATCCTTATCCTGTCTCGCGTGCTTTAAAAACGTTTGTACCCTGCAAGTCTGGTCATTGAAGAGTGTGCACGGTAACTTGGAGGCTCGCGCGATAAGAGGAAACGATAAAGCGGTATGACGTCCGCCATTGGGAGCGGAGTCTTCGATCACAAGCACTTGGAGGAAAATACCTTGAAACACGTAAGAGTTTTAAAAATTTATATATAGGAATCTTTCCAAAAGTGCCACACTCAAATACGCGAAATTTAAGCAAGAAGAACCACATGTACAACTGCGCACATCAGGAAAGCCTCTCGCAAAACGCCTCCCATGCGTACGTGCGACAAAGCACGTACAGATGGGAGGCTTATACCAATTGGTTTTGTTTGCAGTGCTTGAAAGCTTGTGAGGCTTCAGCCGTAAGCACCTCCAGTCTGTTAACAACACGTCACCGAATTTACTTTAAATTAATCACCAGAACGCATTGACACCAGGCCCTCCCTGTGAGTCTTCGGAGGCAGTATTATAACGTCCCTGCACCGAATAAATGGTCATCCGTTTATGAGCTGACACAATCGACAAACTCGCATTCGAGAACGAATATCACAGGGTACGTAGTATAGTAACGTTGAAGGCTTTTGATAACAGTGTGCTGACCCCGACAAAACCAACACACCAGAAATGGCAAAGCTGCCTTCTATAAAGACATATGAGGTGCACGTTAAGCAACACCAGTGCGGTAAAAATTAACCGGGAGTCCATCACTATGGTGTAATTATGTCATGGCTTTTACACGTAAAACCAAATAATGTATCGTCGTTACTATTATTGAGAGAGACACGTTAGACTATGGAGCCAGGCTTACCCTTTGCTCAATTTTATTGTGATATAAGGCGAACCCCTGTATGTATCTTTTGGAGACGCTGTGTGGACGTATGTCTGTGCTGCAGCTGATGACTTAAAAGCTGCTCTGTTTCTCCCCTGCCGTCAGCCCGTTCCAAAGCAGGCATTTGCACACTGCACACTACTGCATGCATCGTATCAAGGGTTCCTGGTTGCCGACTCCTTTGCCCTGTTGATTTCGGGCCGCATTTAGTTCAATAATTTCTGGGGTTTTACGCCCCAAAACCACGATCTGATTATGAGTTACGCCGTAGTGGAGGGCTCTGGAAAGTTGACACCCTGGGGTTCCTTAACGTGCACCGACGTCGCACAGTACAGAGGCCTCAATATTTCGTCTCCGTGAAAATGCGGCTGCCGCGGCCGCGATTCGGGCCGCCGACCGCATTCAGTCCGATTTCCTACGATTCAGCTTGCTAAGTATTCGAGTAAACTTCGCCTATACCGGCGAAAGGAGACTACATGGTATTCCGGCCCCGATACCACAGGACGATCTGTCTCCACCGTCGCCATGATTTTCCTGTATAGCTCGTAGCGCAGGCCAGTTCCCCAGGCAGCGCAACGGGTCAACACGTCCACGACTCACAGCGAAAACCAATACAGTTAGTCAAGAAGTGCTCCCATCAGCTTGTTTCAGGAGGTCTAATAGGAAGCTATCGCTTGATGTTGAGAAACATTCTCATGATGGCATGTTTTCTTTTGTGAAGTTATTGTTAAACGCCCAATGTTTATGACTACAATATATTGTTTCCCGTTCCGTTTCAGTGTCGAAAGCCGGGACAGCGTGGAGCCTAAAATCCGACTACAGGTGGTGCAGTCACGACAAGGGGAGGAAAAGACAAGAGGCCTCTTCGACAGCAATCGACCATGAGCAGCGAAAAGTCCAACGATTCTCTCCGCAAGGAGGAGCCCCTGCCGACTGAGGGCGAGGAAGAGGACGATGAAGGGACCGCGTCGTTACCCGACGACCAGGACTGTGCCGTTGAACTGCCCAGTCCCCCCGATGGTGGCTACGGATGGGTTATAGTGTTCGCTTCCTTCATATGCTTCGTCATCGTCGACGGCATCATCTTCTCGTTCGGCATCTTCCTGCGCGAATTCGCCTCCACCTTCAACGAATCCAAGGGAGCCACGGCCTGGGTGGCTTCCATACAGACGGGTTGCTACCTGCTTGCTGGTATGTCCCCTAATCTTTACTTCAGGCTTGTCTCTATTCATGTTTCGTGATGGCAGTGGGTTTTAAAGACGATATTATAGTCTTTCTTATTATAGCCTTTCTCACCTAAACGCGAGAAACTTTGTCGCTCTATTCAACCGCCGGCCAAAAACCAAGCAAGCTACTATAGCACCGGTGGTACGGCGTCATGCACGTCAGCATTATACAGCGCAAAGAAAACCTCAGGCCTATCTGAGGCAAAATATATGTACGTAAACGTGGTCCACAGCGTTCATTTAACTATAAAAATACACACTGGACTGGTTTGTTAGTAAATGAAAAATAAACGAGTTAGAAATGGTGTCGAAGAGATGCTACGGGATGAAAACGAGTCGACAGAAGCCGCGGCTCTGTAAGCGGCTTTAAGGCAGCAGTAATAAAAGGTCCCAGCAGGTGGCGCGAGAGCAGGGCGAATGCGGGAAATTCGAACCGAATCCAGCAAAACCTCCATTGCACCCATCATGGGAGGAGTGAGACGGGAGGGTAAGAGAGTGAGGGGGAGAATAGAGGGTGTAACGTATCAGGGGCGGCAGAAAACTATTGTTATTCGACGTCATTTCCAGCGAAGCAAGCAGATATGAGGCTATTTTTAATGTTATTTTCTTTGTTGTTATGATTGCTCATGTGTTGTCATCGAATAAGGCCCTTGCTCGCAGTTCCGCCTGTGTGGCCGCATCATTCCATCACGTACGTGCACTAGGTTTTCCACGCCGTCGAACAGAACTCCACATTCCTCCACTGATTTTCTCATTCTTACGTTTGTTTCTCTTTGGAAGACGGTGACACAAATTCACGGTGCTAAGTGGCTTGGAACTAACGATTTATATATGTCTTAATACCTGGGTCAGAGCTAATTAGAAGGAGTGAATAGGTTTAAGTCGCGCATTATGTATACTAGCTAAGCTTAAGCTGTAATAGATTGCAGTGCTAGAACCGGTGTTAAACTGGAAGAAACGCAGTCTCAGCTGGCGTATTATCACACCAAGTAATGCGACTATAAACTAGCATGTTGTAAGTTGCACTGGTTTAAATCATACCGAGATCTTTAAGACATGCAATTGTCCTGCTTTGGAAGCATACGTGCTAACTATAACGGCACTGTTCGCAGCGTTGATGCACCAAGTGGTGACAAAAAGCATGGCAGAACAAGCAAGAATGCTCTCAGTACTAGGCTCGTAGCCAGTATTTCTTCTTTTTTTCTTGAGGGGGGAGGGGGGGGGGGGGGGGCGAGGCACTTGCTGAAAGCCTTCACTATTTGAGAAAAACATCTATTTTCACTGTTTATTGTCGGTAAAAATCGCAGTATCTACATTGAGTGACCTTTTAAATGCAATGTTGTTAACAGGCTTAAATTTTATGTTATTAGCACTGCACTGTGTTATTGACACTACACCCCAACAAAAATTTCGGGAGGGGCCCAGCCCCCTTGGGTGCCCTCCTGGCTACGGCCTGCTGAGTACCATTCACTTCACAGCTTTCCTATTCAAGCAAGCACATGTTGGCTCTCACTATCAGTGAAGAAAAACCAATAACCAGTAGCTTTCAGAAAGCTCTTATATGCCCTGAAATGTTGTGTTCACCTTAATTTATGTAATCACTTCAATAGCACAAAATGGACAACCATATTTTAGGTTAGTACAGGTGCACGCTTCAAATTCATACGAAATTCAAGAGGAAGAAAAAAATAACACATTGTTATAAGATAGCACTCAGGAGGTTATCCCTATTATATACAGGTACGTCGCAAACATTACAAGCAACTTTTTTGGTTTCTTTTCTACTCGCGTGTGTCATATGATCAAACTCTCAAACCAACCCACTAAATTTGAATTACTATGCCGTTGTAGCGTAGTTTCTAAGCCTACTCAGTTTAGCGCAGGCAACAAGGTGCACAGGAGTTCGGTGTGCCCACTTTGCACACATGTATTAACATTAACTAATGTACAGTCGTAAGCGATGGCCACTTATAACGCATAATGAAGAGATAGAGGGACAAGGTACTGGTTGTTAGCGACCATGTAACAGTTGGGACCCGATTCTTGAAGGTATTCACATGGCGATTACCTATATAATGTGAAACACGCACACAATGGACGCACCCATAACCATGAAGTGAGAGCGCTCCCTCATGTATCCGTAGTATGGCATATATCGTAGACATGAAATGCCGAGAAATTTCGCGCTGTTACACCTCTGTCCTTGGGATCATTTCGGCTATTGTTCTGTAAACAGTTTTGGCCAATCGGGCCAGCGGCATGGGCCAGCAACCGCTTGT
This sequence comes from Hyalomma asiaticum, assembly GCA_013339685.2. Taxonomy (NCBI): domain Eukaryota; kingdom Metazoa; phylum Arthropoda; class Arachnida; order Ixodida; family Ixodidae; genus Hyalomma; species Hyalomma asiaticum. The sequence continues at coordinate 60,773,905 of CM023485.1, forward strand.
CGGCCAACGCGTGACACCGATAGCGAGGCGTGGCGCCGTGTCTCCATTGCTCGAACGCGCAATTCCTTCCAAGAGGAGTCAGCTCGAGCATGACGTGGAGCTGCGTGCAGTCCGTGAGATAATCTCGCGCACTCCTTGAGATCGGGGACCCCACTTGTGTGCAAGGACGCTTCTATTCGGGGTTTTTCAAGCATCTGGAACGCGTGTGCCAACGGGCCGAATGTATACGCGCAACGCGGCCCAGCAGTTCGCAATCTGGTTATCCCGCATTCCTGCGTCTTGAAGAAGCGAGCGCCGATAAGAAATTGCAGATAGTTACAACCCAAGACCGCGCTTATCGACGACGCTCCATTGCGTTTGCCATCGTTGCGTGGTGTCGTGGCGATGAAAAGAGTAGAATTAAGCAAAATGAGTGCCTACAATTACAACAGCACGTGTCTGGCACAGAATGCAACATGGTGATGTACAGAACTGTCCTTGGCGGTGTAGGGTATATTTCGCGTTGATAAGGCAAGGCAGAACGATTGTGAATGGTTTCACAAGGTGGCTGGTGTGACTACCCTTACATATATAAGAGTTTCCACACAACATCTGGCGCCTAAGCACGCAGCTCGGATCAGTGGCATGCTCCTAATACTAGTACTCCTACATGTTTCCTCAAATCGCTCATATTTTTGTTTGTTGATAGACAGGGCGGCGTCCCAATTTATGCCTGTAAAGATATTAGCCGTATGTATGTGTACACATGATCAAATATTGATCAGAGACAAAAGCAACGATAACAAGTGGATCAAAGACAAAGCAATGATAGTAACTATCGCAAACGTAGGACAAGTTTTAGTGTTCCCACACTGCAAAGCATACCTATTAGCTCGCAGAAATGCATTGAGAAGGGGGCAAAGCGATGCCTGCTTATTTGAAGCATTGTATCGGCGAATAAGGGAAGATTTAGCGAAACAGCTTCGCCAGTGTAACATAGAGGGGATGCATGCAATGCTTTATGCAACCAGCATACAACGACAGCCATCCTACGACCTTATAAAACTTCGTTTCTGTTCCACGCTCTTGGAAACATATGTTCTCTCTCTCTCTCTCTCTCTCTCTCTCTCTCTCTTTTTTTTTTTTTTTTTTTTTTTGTCTTGCTATCGAGTTCTCACGATATACCCCACAACATTTCTCCCCATACTGTCCCGATGGACAAAAGATAAAGGCGTCAGGCGCATTTCATTGCTGTCGTCTAATAGCTCACCCAGTAGTAAATTTGGTCCTGCCAGAAGGCGATTACATTGTCTCTGCTAAGAGTTTATTCTCATGAAACACGAAACGGATTGGTGACAGAGTTTGACGCATTGTGCCTTCGTTTTGTGTATGTCTTCCCGACTGCATGGTGCTCTTTTGTTTATGCACGTAAAACAATGTCTTGCATCCTTGATTGATATACTCGTCTTACCTTCTCTACGCACACGCAACAGGTCCCGTGGCTGCGGGCCTGGCAAATGCCTTCGGCTGTCGCCGCGTGACCATCGGAGGGAGCCTACTTGCGGCCGCTGGCTTCTGCGGCGCAGTTTTTGCGCAAAGCATCCTGCAACTATACATCACAATAGGGCTACTGAGCGGTGAGTAAAGCGGTCACATTTATGAGCTCTTGCGAAGGCACGAATGGGCAGCCTACGAGCATGCCGTAAAATCTTCACTGCGCGGTTTGCAGAGCTCATTACGAAGACTATTCACTTAAATTGTGCTTGAACGAGTGAACTAAGCTTTATAAAAGCGATATCTCAATATATTTTTATGCTGAAAAGTTACTTCCCGTATCTTCACTAACCAGAGCCGTAAACCCCGTACTTATCGAGGACTAGTTCAACTTCGCGCTGCGGTGAAAATTTAGCCCACCTAATGATAATCCTGTGCCCACCTATGGCACCTATGGTACCTATACAACCTTCATCGCTACTGTTTTTAAACTATAACAATGCTGTACAATTATATCGTTTCAGGCGTTGGCTTCGGCTTCATTTTCCTGCCTGCTGCCGTGAACATCAGCTTTTACTTCGAGAAGAAGAGAGCCTTCGCCACGGGCATCGCCGTCTGCGGTTCGGGAATCGGGGGCTTCCTGCTGGCACCTTGTTGTCAGCTTCTGGTTTCCGAATTCGGTTGGCGAGGCTCCATGCTTATCTTGGCGGGCATGACACTGAACTGCTGCGTGGTGGGTGCCCTCTTCCGGCCGATAGAGGAGCCGCAGCCCAAGCCGGAGCCCATGCCACTAAAGCCGCTGCTGCTTCGCATAAAAGAAGCGCGCGATGCCATGACCAAGTGGGACTCGGTAGAAGACGGCATCGACGACACGCTTATCACCAGCGATGGGCCGCGCCGCAAGCACAGCTGCCCACCACCCCGTATCGTCCACGACGTTATCCTGAACAGCGAAGAACGCAGCGCTTCCAGCTCCACCAGCGGTAGCAACAACAGTCCGCCTCCACCCTACTCCGAAGCAGTCAAGGCAGAGCAGCAGTTCAGCTGTTGCCACAACAACAACCAGCTCCGCGTCGACCACAAACCGGCGTACCAAGCACCTCCAGTTCTGCGAAAGTTGTCCTTCACCAAGAGCAACAACAGCAGGCCGCGTCGAATGACGGCGCCTGAAATGAGGCCCTTCTACCGCCAGGACATCCTATTCAGCGCAAGCCTTCTGCGCATACCGGAGTACCGCTCGCAGAGGGACATCGGCTCGTACCACCAGAGTATCGCCAACTTGCCCAAGCAGGGACCCCACAAGAAGCTGGGCTGCCTCTCACCGGAGATGACCGATACTCTGACGCAGATGCTCGACGTCTCGCTCCTGACGAGCCCGACCTTCGTTACGCTGGCCGTGTCCGGGTTCCTGACGCTGGCGGGCTTCTTCATTCCTTTCATGTACATCGTGGACAAAGCCATCTTGTCGGGCATTTCACCGGACAAGGCCGCCTTTATCTTGTCGGCCATCGGCATCACCAACACCGTTGGCCGCGTGTTCTCAGGCTGGGTGTCCGATCGGCCAAAGGTTAACGCTCTCTGCATCAATAACGTTGCCCTCACAGTAGGCGGCGTCGCCACAGCGCTGTGCCCTTTCTTCGAGACCTACACGATGCTCCTCGTCTACAGTGCCGTCTTCGGTTTTTCTATAGGTACGTTTATTCAGACTATCAGAAGTGCTGGTGAGATCCCTTGTCGCGATACGAAATGTTATCCCTCATTTCGACATTTTTTGACACTGAATGGGAAATGAAATACGTTGGCCCTGCCTGTGCCCCTTAAAGTGATCGTGGTCCTATCGCCAGAACTCCGTGTAATGCCTATGGAAAGTGGTCAGTGCCGGAGAGTAGTTGCTACTTCACTCTTTCCTCGCAACGTGAGTTTAGTGGCCCTGAGTGCTTAGTGTCATCCATGTACGAATCGCTCACAAGCCCCGTTACGAAGACGAGACCTCGCACTTTTGCTTTAGCTCTAATCCATAACAAATTCGCGCTACCAAAGTCCAAGACCTAATAAGCCAAGTAAAGATATATACAAGTTAACAGACGTCAAACAAAATCAGCTTCATCCTATAAGGCGAACGTTTCGATAAAGAGACTTGGCTCTGACAAAACCTATCTGTCCTCTTCGGATATGGTCTACTGTCTTCTACCTATTGGCCTAAACAAGTTAGCTCGTACTCGAGGGGCAGAATGTAGCAGTAATGAAAGCAAATTTAGCACTTGAAACTTGGACTAGAGTCTACCTGTCGAAGTATCGCCGCCAGTCTGACGCTTCACCTGTTCGGCCACAGCTAGTCATGCTTTCGTGTCGATAATGTTTGTGCACTAATGCGGTTGAATTAGCCGAAAATCTTCACACAGTGTCATGCGCTCAGTTTTGTTTATTTACATGAGTTTACTACCACTCTGAATACTTTAGTAAGTGGAACAAAGAAATATGAATTTCATACACTTCGTCTTGTTATATGTCCTTACGCTGCACGTCATGTGAACAAAAATGTTGGTAAATTACAGAACATTCCTGCATACCGTGCTGTGGTGTATGTTCTGCTCAGTTAGTTCTTAACATGCGTAATTAACTGCTTTTCTTCAGTGAAAAATGGTGCTCTTAATTCATTATTGAACTATGACGTGTGAGTGGCAATTAATCTGTTTAAAATGAACTACATCTTTAATCTCGACTTTCTTGCTCTATTTGCAGCTTGTTTTGCAGCCCTTCGTTCTATAATTGCTGTTGAGATGTTCGGCGTCGAAAAACTCACGAATGCGTTTGGACTGCTACTGCTATTCCAAGGTGTGGCTTCCGTCATCGGCTCACCAGTCGCCGGTAAGTTATCATCCACGTTAAACTAGCGTTATCATTAACCATTACTTGCGAGTCTCCTATATACTGACGTGGAGGAGTTGGTTTCAAGGCACGGGCAGGAAACGTACATGACTCTCGATAACACAGTTATTCGGTAAATAAATTGTGATCTTATTGATTGATTTGTGGGATTTAACGTCCCAAAACCAGCTCTGATTATGAGAGACGCCGTAGTGGAGGTCTCCGCAAATTTCGACCACCTGGGGTTCTTTAACGTGCACTGACATCGCACAGCGCACGGGCCTTAACATTTCGCCTCCATCGAAATGCAGCAGCCGCGGCCGGGATTCGATCCCGCGACCTTCGGATCAGCAGCCGAGTGCCATAACCACTAGACCACCGCAAATAAATTCTGGGCATCCATCCTTTGTAAAATGGAAACTGCGTTGCTCAGTAATGCACACTCAACCCGCAGTTCCGCTCACCTTGCACGAAATAACGAGGATATGGCTAAGTGCACTGTACTGATTTTGATAAAGAAAAAAGATTGCGGACCCTTCTGAATATGATTAAAGCGTATGTTCCTTTTGTTATCATCCTTATTATCTTTGCTTACGCCTCTGTGCTGCCCCCTCCCCCCCTTCTATTTTTCTTTTTTTATGTGCAGGTATCTTTTACGACATGACGGGGACATACGACGCCTCATTCTACGTCGCTGGATCTGTGATCACGCTTTCTGGCCTCATGTGCCTTCCACTTCCTTGGATATCGCGCTGGGAGAAACGCAGAAAAGAGGCCGCCGCTCCCCAACTGCCAACCATCATAACGACAACTGTCGACGATGAAGAAGGCGAGGAGGTCACGCTTAATCCCCAGGGTGTCTGCGTAAGCGAAGACTGCGAAGCCGGGCTAGCGGCCACCTAAGATCGAGGACCCTGGTTTCGCCACGGTTTCGGACAGAGACCGAAAGGAAAAACGGCATCAAAGGACAAACTCGTCTCCGCGCATACTCAGTCGGCAACATCGGCCTTACGCCGCTCTTTCCGTCGACCAATCTTCAGCTGTGGTGGGTGACACGTCCGGACGCCTTTGTGCATTCGGAACCACTGGGCGGATTGTGTCGCATGCTGCCACCATACTTCGCGGGTGTTACGGGAGGAGCTCCGTTGGACAAGCGACCTGAGTGTCAGGTGACGAGAACATTCCGCTAGCATTCTGCAAAGCCTTCAGGGTAAGGAGACGTTTCCGGCTGTCCAGATGGAGTGCATTTGATCATCTGTTACACCGTGGTGCAGCGGCCATCAGGTTATGTGCGTTCTCTGAGTGACGTGGTCTCCATTCCAGGATTACTTCTGACGGGCTCTGTCGCCAACGTAAGTGTCTGAGAACGCGTGCTCAACCGCCGTGGTGCTGCGCTGAATTGCCCCTGAATGCGACGCTGTTCTGTTGTGAGACTCTGGCGGTTCCAGCAGACTTCAGACACCAAAGGGTCTGCACATTCCTTCGAAGCCACATACGTTCAGCCTCGACAGTGGCATCCAGAAATAAACGTCGTTGCTGCACGGGGCCACGAAGGCGCTGCAGCATTACGCGCTCGTGAAGTCAGATTGTGCCAATAACCTAACGGGACGGAGCCGAAGTGCAGCAACATCTCTTACCGCAATTGCGGTGGACGGCGCGCTTCCTGCTTACGCTGGAATACTGTGACGTATGCGCAACTTTCGATTCATTTTAGTGCGAACTGCGTAGAGGGTGGAGAAGCAGTGCTCGTCACGATGAGTGATTCCCAGGACACTTTAGATTAAGCGCGTATGGTGATGGATGAATGAGGACTCTTCGGACGCATGTCATTCCTTGCGTGCGCTTGCAAGGACGATCGTTAAAGCGCATTCTTACCATGAATGCTTCATTGCAATCAGAATTAGTATTTCTGTTCGTTCTAGCTAGGCTACCATAGTAGTTTCTGAACGATTGCCGAAGTGTGATATAGCACTTCACCAGTAATCCGGTAATGGCCAATAAGTTTTGCGGAAGCCTGCATTATTGAAGATTTACTGACATCTACCGCTTTGTAACAGGAAATTACAGTGCGAACCCATTGAAATTCCTTAGAATATAGGCTCTTGGTGATAAAGTGTAAAATACTGGGCCCCACTTTAACTTATCCAACGTCATTCAGTGCCAAAATTTACCCCATTGTGCAACTTGTTGCAGGATAAGAAGAACCAAAGAAAACTCACAAGCTGGCCTTGCTTGGTTGCGTCGGGTAGCTGGGGCTTCATATATTCACTCCCATCCACCATCACCCGCCTTGAGTAACTGCAGAGCTTCAAGGGCTTTTCAAAGCTATCACTTTAATAACCACCATTCATGGAGCGTTTCCTCTTTTTTTTTTTTTTGTCATTGTTAGGGTTGCATAATTTCAAACTGAAATGGATCTCGCTGAATTAAGTTCAAACAATAAAATTTTGCGCATTTGCACTAAAGCGGCCACTGTGTGCTCGACGCTCCCCTGATATTCAGGGCAGTCATGTTTACCTGTATACTCCGACACGACTTTTAGCACATCTGTTCATCTCTTGCGGTTGCTAATTGCCCTTGATAATAGTTACCTCAGACCACCGTTCTGCGATCACAGCCGAACATCTACACATGTAAATAAAGATGAATAAATATGAATAATTACCTCTGCGTGATTCTACGCTATACTACAGCCTCTACGTATACGTCGACTACTTGGAGCGAAGAAAGACGAATACTCAACTGAGGGCATACAAAGCCAGCTTCATTGCACGCTGTGAAGGTGGTTGGCCAGAGAACATGTGGTATCACCTGGTACAGTACAGACCAATGCAATTTATCCTTGAACGACTGAGCCACGCGCTACACGAAATGATTGTGAGCAGCAGGACAACGATACCAAGATATATTACCTCTTACGCCGAGAATATGGCGCTTTTATTTTGTAAATAGCCAAGAGCATGAAAGTCCTGAGCCGACTCAATTTTTCATGCGTACTTCCAATAGTTCTAGAAAATTTTCGCTTGAATTCTTGGAACAAGTTCTGTCGATGGATACAAACAAGTCCCTCAAAGCGAATGGTATACACCTTCGCTGTAAACGAGGTTGATGCTTGCACAATCCTTATGTACACTGCAAGAACAAAACCGATCGTTAAACTGGGTGCGCTCGAGTGAGCTTGCACAGACCTTCCGCCTAAAGGTGGCGGTACCACTGTCGCCATATTGGGTGTATAGTTAAGATTTTTCCACCAGACGGCGCCGCTCAGTCATGGCTTCGGGGAAAAATAATTTGGAAGGAGGAACTCTATATAGTCCGTTTCAGGAGTTCCGTGCAGCAAAGCCAAGGCTATGGGGCCATCCAGCGCAGAATTCTTCCGAAGCGAGAAGAAATGCTATTGTTCGGACACGCACACCCCGCTTCATCTTCCCCCTTCCAGGGATGCAGCTGCCATTGCAGCGCACGCCATTGGCAGATTACAAGCCGCGGAAGGACACGTTTAAATGTGCTCGCCATCCGGATTGGCCGAGGGGGCCTGTAGCTTCCACAGTGCTGCACGGAACAGCTGAAACAGACTATAGGCAGGCGTCAGCGTGATACTGAGTGAGGAGGAGACGCGCACCCGCAAACGTTCTTCCATTATGTACCAACAGGGCATGGAGGCCCAAAAACAGGGGGGCAGACTAGAATGCTGTGGACTTTCAGCTGGCTCACAACATTTATGCTGCCGCAGGAGATGATGAAATTTCAGACTAAACGCCGCTAGCCCTTCTCCTCGCGGGCGCCATGCTCCAAGACAGAGAGGAAGGGCGGAAGTAAAGGGGGGGGGGGGGTGACGTGGGTTAGTCAGAGCGCCTACGTCACGAAGCAAGAATTCATTTCTCTGTGGCCTACGTACATGCGCTGTGACGTCGGTGATAGCGGCACGTGATCCTGCAAGAAACACGCCGTCGATGCGAACACAGCCTTGCTGTTTCGCCGTACCAAAAGTGACGCTCCTATGTGACGCAGTGTTCACGTGGCGCTTTGAGGTACGCGGCGAGGAGCCAGGCTCAGATGACAGAAGCAGAGAAAACCGAGAAGCAAGCGATGGCTGCGTTACGGAAAAGGGAACCACTTGAGTATGGGAACGCATTCCTGCAGGGTAAATTAAAGTACTGAGCCAGAACTTTCATGATCACAAACAAGTTAGGTACTCGGAAGGAGCTATATATGTGGAACCAAGGGTGAAACGCGTAATGGTGCAAGGTATAGAGACGGCAGAGGTAATTTGGAATATAACAAGAACTCTACCTATAATTAGTTGGGAGATACGAAATTGGAAAATCAGTTAAATGCTATGAACAGAGAACTTGTACGTAGTCGAATATGCGGTGCTGAAGTCGCATGCAATGTGCGGCACTCATTGGCAATGTACAGCACTGAAGTCGAAGAGGACGCCGAAGGTAGGAATGTCTTCAGATATGTACTGCGGGTTCTACCGACGCATAGCGGAAACAGTCTGAAAGGAGTGCACGCTTTTGTTCTGCTGTGAACTTAAAATATGATTATGGTAGTGCTGATAGCGACAACGTAATTGCAATGATGACGATGAAATGCGCACACTATATATGCATCTGAAGCAATTGTCCTTGTCTGTCATAAAACACAGATGTCCTTCCAAAACTGCACTGCGTAATCATTTCAACAAATGACGCACCAATTACTTTCTATTCAATTGCAGCATTCAAGACTACAATGCCTCCGTTTATCAAGCTGTGTATAGGATATACATGGGTAGCGGTAGAACGTCATTCACATGCCTCAGCATCTTGGCGCACACACCGTTCGAGTACAAAAGCATCGCAAGGGAAGGGGGAGCAGGGACAATGGCCATGCGTAAGGATTCTTCTCATCCTGTTCTATTCATTTCCTATCAACCGTCCCACGGAATGGTCCATATCAGTGGCGTCGTCGCTCGGTTGTTGGTGAACGAATGACGGAATGCAGTGGTATAGGAAAATGAGAACAATCGTTAGTTGTTTCCGTCGCAGGCACATGCATCTTCTGATAGGGTGCACGATCTTCTTGTGTGTTCATTACTTGAAAACGTGCGCCTGTCAAAACAACAGCGAATAACTTTCTTTTCTTTGCACTCGTTCCAACGAGGCGCTATCCTTTGTGTCACTGTACAAATGGGTTGAAGAAAAAGGCTTAAAAGCCGGAAACCGTCTCTATTTTCTTCCTCGCGCGTTATCCCCAAAACCTTGTGCAAGTAGTGCGCAAGGTGAAAAGCATACTTTCGTTAATAGTACGTAAATGAGTACTAAGAGAGACGCAAATGGGGCAAGAAGGGCTTAATATATATTTGCAACAATTATGGCATTCAGCTGTTTTGCAAGTTCAAATCAGTTTTCTTCCAAAATATCTGGATGAGTTTAGGGACAGAAACACCGCTTGAGCGACATTTCAATAACCATGGAACCAAAACACAATGTAAATAAAGCAAACATCACAGTATATACCGAACAATGCGTTTCCGTTCTTTACCTTTTTTCTTTTGCTCTTTTTCTCTTTTCTTTTTTCTGAATCGGCAAGAACTTTTACAGTGGCAGATTATTTGGAAAATGATACTTATTAGCGGGATAGTGTTAACTATGGCCTCCGTGCGTGGGATCACAGAGGCCATGCGTTAACGAGCTCCTGTCGCAGAAAATCCGGCGCGCGGCGTCGGCGTCGCACCGGTGTGACACACATGATAGCTCAGGACTCTAATTTGAACCTACGAGAAAAAAATAGTTGTGTTACGAGGCAACTCAATGTACAAACTCCCTTTTCCAGAATTTTATGGAGGAGCCAGTGGTTTTAATTAATGTGCTACAAGAAGGCGATGCCAACGGGGCTCGATAAAGACGAAGCTTAAGCGTCTACGACTCCGTCATAAATGCGAAGCATTTCTTAGAACTTCGGCGACTTTTGGCGGATCTATCTATCTATCTAGCCGCCTACGATTTTAGTGCTCTCCTGGCCGTTTCGTTAACAGAATGCATACGAAAATTGGTATGCCACAACATGACTGCATGACGAACATAAATGGCAGGTCATAACATGAATATCATGACATGCATGTCATGACCGGCATGATTTACATGCCACGGTGCTGGTGCTCTCCTGGCCGTTTCGTTAATGGGATGTATACGAAAGTTGGTATGCCACAACATGACTGCATGACGAATATAAAAGACAGGTCATAACATGAAAATAATCACATGCATGTCATAAGCGGCATGATTTACATGCCACGGTCTCGGTGCTCTCCTGGAGCTTTCCGTAATTGGATATATACGAAAATTGGCATGCCACAACATGACTGCGTGACGAACACGACTGACAGGTCATAGCATGAAAATGGTGACATGCATGTCATGAGCGGCATGATTTACATGCCACAGTTTTTGTGCTCTCCTGGCCATTTCGTTAATGGAATGTGTACGAAAATTGGTATGCCACAAGATGACTTCATGAAGAACGTAAACGACAGGTCATAAAATTACAATCATGACATGCGTGTCATGAGCGGCATGGTTTACGTGCCACAGTCTTGGTGCTCTTGTGGCCGTTTCGTTACCTTCATATGTACCAAAATCGCTATAGCAAGAGAAGAATGCAGACCCATTTTACGTTCCTGATGAGTGCTTCGCATTTCCTTGATTCCCACTGCACGTGGAATCTGCCATATTTTTTTTTCTTTTTTCTAGATTCATTTTGTTTTAAGAACAGCGGCGGCAGTACACCGTGACAGGACACGACTTTCTACCTTTTTTACTCGATATGCCGAGTGCGCACTACGTTTCTTCTCCACATCTAAATGCACTCCACAGCTCGTACACAAATTATTGCCGTCATGCAGACAACCAGCGGCGTCGCGAGTAAGAAAGCAGGCGCACCGGATAGTAGTGTTGGCCTTTTCGAATCCGCGTATCGAGCTCGCGTATCCTCATCGGATGATAGAGCCAATGTCGCACACACACACGGTGGGACGAGCCCCCCTCGGGATTCGATCGAAGGCGAATCATTGCACTTGACCTTCAATGGCCGCGAGACGCATCTCGGCACCAGTGCTTGTGTCAGCCGCACACGGTCTGGGATTGACGCAGCCGAACAGCTTGGAAGCTATATAAGAGGGGCAGCCGAGAGAGTGTGAGGCGCGTGGAAGTTATGCAACGCCCGTGAGCAAAAAGTATCCGGATCGCAGGCGCAAGTATTTTTTTTTTTTAATTTACCATTAACACAGAGGCAAGAATTGAAATGCATTGCTCAGCACTGGAACGTTTCTATAGTATCATGTATGTACTTCAGTCACCATTTGTAGTTATGATAATGAAAATTTGGGCTTAGGGCGTTTCGCGCATGCTAGTAAACACGGGCGTAGCGAAAGAACTTATTGAGACGAAGTACAGAACGGTGGGGCTGGAAGGGAAGGTCCTCCCCCCTCCCCCCACCCTCTCCCCTTTTGTGTACCGCTTTGTGTGTTCGCGCTTGCATATATATATACAGCACCAGTCTGAATTCGTACATTTTATGAAATATTCCGAAGAATAGCCAACAGGTGCACAGAGATTCGGTTTATTCACCATGCATGGAGGAAGAAAAAAAAAAAACTTGCAGACGGTTCTACGTGATTTCATAGCCCCGGCAGGCCAACCTCCTTTGACGCCGTCCTTCCCGCTCGCCTTGTGCACGTCGCCTCTTGGTTATCATAGGCCCAAAAGGTTGGCGGAAAACTCGAGGTTGTTTGGTACGTGGTGTGTTCAATATTTTACAAGATTGTTACGTGGCGCCGTCTCCTAGGTTTATTCTGCTCCTCCATTATGGACCAACGCCTCCGTGACGCCTGAAGGCGAAAGCCTACAGCTCCACGGGACCTACAGACCAAGGAGGCTTCAAAAATTGCTGAAGCGGCCACGGCGCCGCAAAAGTGAAGCCGAACCTCCGCCATGTTACTCTGTGGAAGGTTGGGTCTCAACGAAAAAGAAGTGGCATTCCACTCACACCCTCTAATGAGAAAGTAGGTGTCGGTAATAACAATCATTTGCACAGTTTTACGTCACATAACCACGATATGACTATAAGAGACGTCGTAGTGGAGGCCTCCGGAAATTTCTACCACCTGGCACTTCAACGTGCACCGACATCGCACAGTACACGGTCCTCAGCATCCTGCCCCCATCGAAATGCAGCCGCCGCGACCGGGATCCGATCCCGCCACCTTCTTACCAGTAGCCGAGTGTCATATTCACTATACACCACCGTGGCGAAGGAAAAAAGCAGATATTGGTATCTGGGTTGACATTTTCAAAGGTGGATTCGGGAACTTCCGTCTTTTTACTAAACAAATGTACGTGCAGCAGGAGTTCGTTCCAGGTAAACTCACGTGTGGCGCCTACCCGCATTGGGGAACGTGGTTCAAAAGCGCCACACTTGACGAGCTGCACTCATTGCGCCATTGTGAATGATAGTGAATGTGCGAAGAGAAAGAAAGAAAACCTTTTCGCCCGTCTCCTGTCTCGGGATACGTGGAAGAAAAAAAGCGGACCCGCTCTAGCCCCCTACCTGCTGCCCACACCCTTGTCCTTGTCCTCAGCCCACTGCTACGAGATGGCGATAGCGAGCTAGACGTCGTTGCGAGTTACGTCACGATCGACCATAAAAGCACAGCTTCGCTGTTCCCGCGGTTTTCGCGGCGAGGAACTGGCTTTGAATTTTTGAAATGCTTTGCTCGTGCTACCGCCGCGTTTCCCCTCGAGGTCCCCGCTCATTCAGACAAGGCTTTCGTCTTCATAAAGAAAAAAAAAATAGAAAAAGAGGGGTTGGGGGGGTGGGGGGGGGAGGGCTTCTGAAAATTTTTGTCCCCGAGAGCACTTGCATGATTCATTATGAATGCAACACAAAACGTCTTCTTTAATGTACCGTACTTAGCCTTCGTCGCGAAATTCACACGCTCTGGGCACGCTTCACTCGCGCAAAATTTTCTTCACGTTCGTTGTTTACTTGCAATCACGTTTGTGCACTGCTGGACGCAGGTCTTCGCTCCTACAGTAGTCCACACGCAGAAATCAATTGCGCTTAATTTCATGGAAGATCGCTGGCAATTGTTAAGGTGTAACGAGGACAGTTGTAGGAACGCGACACGACTGCTGGCTCTTAGACTTGTGTGCTCGTCCTGATGCCAAGTCTAAGGCTTCTTGCCGAAGTGTGCAATGGGACCAGAGCAGTAAATGAGACCAAGTGCAAGGTACCAATCCTTGCGCTTTGTGGCACAACTGAAACGGAGAGGAATGGGACCACTGATGGCAACCACAGCCGCAACCACATGATAGGTACCAGACGACAGTTTTGGATGGATGGATGGATGGATGGATGGATGGATGGATGGATGGATGGATGGATGCTATGAGCGTCCCCTTTGTAACGGGGCGGTGACATGTGCGCCACCAGGCTCGTAAGACTTCTTTTTTCTCTCCCTTTAAATTTTCCTCATGCCTTTTAAATTTACTTCAATCAAATCGATCATACTATAGCAAAAACGGAAATTCATAGCCCAGTTCCCTGGCCCTTATGGCAGAAAGTCCATATTTTTCCCTATAATTATTTTTGTCCGTTCTCTCTAGTTTTCTGCCACCAGTATTCTAACCGTCTCTTACTTATTTCAATCGCGGCTATGTTCAGCTTCCCGTTGTTCGCCCTAAAACCCAAGGCTTCCTGTAGGGTGGTGCCCAAACGTACACCTGGGTGGATATTTCCGCATTCAATCAGAACATGCTCCGTCGTTTCCCTGTCTTCCTCGTACATTTTTCTTCTTCTTTACTGAATTTCGCTTTATAAATACGCGTTCTAAGGCAGCCCGATCTCGCTTCAAACAATAAAGCGCTTCCTCTTGAATTATCATAAAATGCCTCCCTCTTTATTTCGTTTTTGCCCTCTCGGTAGTTATTCAGAGTCGGTTTTTTTTTTTCATCGCTGCCCTCCAGTAAATCTTTTCCGCCTCTCTGACTTTTCCCTTTAAGCTCTTTGTTGTCAGTTCTCTTAGAGCCGTATATTTACTGGTGAGCCTCCTAGTTCTCTTTCTCCACTGCGTGTCAACGCTCCTTCTATATAAATAGCGGAACACCTTCACTGCCCACCTACTCTCTTTCATATTCCTTAGCCTCTCTTCAAACCTTATCTTGCTCTGCGCTTCCCTTGCCTCAAAACTCGCCCATCCCATATCGCCCTTTACAGCCTCGTTTGTCGTTTTCCCGTGGGCACCCAACGCGAGGCGTCCCACAGTTCTTTGATTCACATCCATTCCTGACTGTATACCTCTGGCCTCATGCACACCACTGAGTTCCCAAATGTAAGCCCCGGTACCATTACCCCTTTCCACAGACCCCCTAAGCACCTCGTACCTATTGTGTCCCCATAGCGCTCTGTGCTTCATTATTGCTGCGTTCCTCTTTCCCTTTGCTACCATGGCTTTTTCGTGTACCTTCATGTGTCTATCACCCTCATTTACCCACACGCCAAGGTACTTGTATTCGCTTACTCTCGGTATTTCTTGGCCCTGTATGGATACCGCCTGGTCGTTAGGATCATTGAATACCATCAGTCCACATTTTGTTACACTAAATCCTAATCCTAGAGCCTCGCCTTCCTTCCCGCATATATTCACCAGCCGTTGTAGATCATCTCGACTGTCCGCGAATAAGACAATATCATCAGCATAAAATAAACCCGGAAGCATCTGCTCAATCATCACGCCGCCCTGTTTGTGTGACAGATTAAAACCAATGTTGCTATCTCCTAGCGCTTTTTTTCCATTCTAACCATGTACAGCATGAGTAACAGCGGCGACAAAGGACATCCTTGTCTCAGCCCCTTGCTGATATCAACGTTCTCTCTGCTACTGATTCCTTCCCATTCTATGCAAACTGTATTTTCTCGATATATTTCCCTCAAAAGCTGTACACAATCGTCGCCTATGCCCATTCCTTCCAAAATTTCCCACAATATTTCCTGATTAACATCTGAAACTGGCTGCATACAGCGACCTCTAACGTCGCATGAACCGTACATAAGTTTTACATACTGCAACGCCACTCTACTATGTTCGCTCGGTCAACGCCTTTAGGCGTTGGCGCGGTGGAGGCATTTGCCAAGTTCCCTGCCTTCGCGGCCCCTGCTAACAGCAGCAACCGTTTTACGAATATTCCTTTCTAACAGCGAAGCTGTTGTTGTGGCCATATAAGTTCGGAGTTCTTGCACGCCAAAAAAAAAAAAAAAAAAGAATCCCCGCGAGGAACACTATCGCGCAGCTGTCCCAATACCTCCTGCTCCGCTCTTTTATGAATGTCGTGATGTCACTAGCGACCGTGCATGCGCTCCTCCTCCATTCCGTCGAATAGCGACTCGCGTGCCGCGTCTGTGACCGTGTCTCATTTGACGCGAACACATCCCTACACTTAAGTCTGTTCGAAACATTGAGAAGCGTCCCCTGGGCCTCAGAGCTCTCCGCGAGGCGTTTCCCGAAGCCTCAGGCCACGACGAAACATGGGTGTGCTGGACATGCCGGGAATCTCTGCTGAGAGGCAAGGTGCCACAGTTCACCATGACAAATGGTTTCGTGTACCCTGCCGAGCCAGCACCGCCTACCATAACCACGCAGCACTTGGCAAAAACCTAGAAAAAGCCATGATTAGCTATGCGCCGATCAGCTCCTCTGTGTCTAGCCTTGCGCCATTAGTGCGAGCTATGGCCACTAATGGGCTGGCCGCATAGTGTATGCGGCCAACCTCTTTCGCGAGCCGATCGTGAAGATATCGCATTCACTTGCTCACACAACCGTCACGCGGTCCCGCCCTTTGCCATTCTCGCTTGATCCTTCTAAAGAACATGTCACCCTGTTTCAAGCCTTCCACCATGCCTTTTACTGTACCTCCTGGCCTGCTCAAGCTTTTAGACATAGATTCATCGTAGGTACGAGACGTGTCACGACGGACGTACGCCTCTGCCGTGTGAACCCAGCCTAGCGGTATACATTATATATTCACTGTGTAGGGCATTACCGTCCCTGCACCGGCACTACATATCGTTATTGGCACCAGCACCGGCATTACCTGCGATAGCACGTAGTACATAGTGTAGTGTCTCGCCCCAGCGGAAGCGGAAAGAAAAACGACTCTTCTCTTTGAGGTATAGAACGAGACTGATTATATTGTACAGCTGTTGCCTGCGAGGGGGGACGCAGCGGGCGCGGCGCGCGGGAGTAAGTTCGTGGACAGAGCAAGCCCCCAGCCCTTCTTTTTCCTCGCCAGAGTGGGCCGAGTGCTGCCGCCGGTAAATGAAGTACAAAGGAACACTGTGTACGGTGGGGCCGTAAAACGTCTCCTTTTCCTACGTCTTGGAAAAGAGTTTCGCCAGAAGGGCGATGCAGTGAAGGCGATAGCAATTAATGACGTAATACGATCTCGCGTAACCCTACAAGACGTCGGTGTAAGAGAATACGGTTGCTCAATAGACACTTTTCGCAGTCTATTCGCGTTGAGAGCGCTGCACGTGGAAGGGTTTACGAGCCACCCGCTGACGGCTGCCGAGATAGCGCGCGTGCCAGCGTTGGCGACCGCACGAAGTGCACAGTTGCTGCTCGAGTGATCCCCCCTCTTTCTCTTTTCGCCTTTTCACGTTGGTGAAGGACGGGCGAGGCGTTTCATCTCTGCTTCGACGGCAGGCGTCCCGAACGGGGTGATGTTATCGCATGCGCCCTCCGAGCGACGGGGGTGGGCGGGGCTCGTTTTATCTCTGCTTCAGCCGTGTTCGTCGCCCCCACTCAGGTGCTTTTATCGCTGGTAGAACATACGATGCGCGTGGTGTAGTTATCAATTCGTACTTTATACGGGACATGACGGCGACGGTATTAGCCCATCTAGACTCTCCATATAATTGCTATCGCAATAAAAGGTGCCGGCGTCGGCGACCGCCACAATCGCACCGCGAGCGGTGGCATCGCATAGTGGTTGTGCAGCCAGATGGTGGTAAGTAGGTATACGGAGCTACTCGTGGTGCCATGTACCGGCGCTGAACTGTTGTGCTGCCAAATAGGTACCGCACAGTTACAGCAGTACCACGGCGACAAGGCAACCCGCACTTGCATTCCTCCTATTGATGCAGTTACAGTTCCGAAGGGCTGTCATTGAATTTCTGCACTTCTGGTCGAAGAGGCAGACACTGTTACCTCAGATGTTGGGCCTCAGATCGCAGGCGATGCACAGGGCCAAGTCGGACTCGATTGAAGTGATGTGGCGCTCGAAGACCGGTTCATTCGCTCGCATGGGATGTGCGGTGTAAATGGCCCATTTAAGCTGCTTGCAGTACCATTCTGCCCTGCAGGGCTTTTATAGTGTGTACAAGAATAAATTCAATTTGAAAGGAAATGAGAGTACTTGCAAAGCTGCCTCTAGGAGGCTGACTCGATTCCGGGCCGTGATTGCCGCTTTCTCTTAGACAATAAATACAAGAAAAGCCAGTTCTACGCAGGCGTGAAATCTGAGTAAGCGGCTGAGCTGAGGCAACGGTGTCAAGTTCACTATCATTATCACGTAGTACTATAAGTATCACTATGAATGTCATGTAGCAGTGCGCTGAGGGCAAGGATGCAGGTCGATTGAAGCGCGGTTCCGCTTTTCACTTCTTCTCGACGCGAGACTTGCCTTTCTTTCGCTCTTCACGATGCTGTCAAGTAGCACTGCTAGGGCGACTAGCACTGTCACTATCACTGTCATATAGCAGTGGGCGGGGGGTATGAGTAGTTAGTTCGTCGAGAGCAAGTGTGGCTCCGCTTTTCCTTTCTGCGCAACCAGACTTTCTTGCTTTCTGTCTATTTCTTCATTTTTTATTTGTTTCCTTCCTTCCATTCTTTCTTTCTTTATCTCCATCTATATTCTCCCCTGCATAACCACTATCATGCAGCAATGTGGGTAGTAGTAGGCCAACGGCAAGGGTGGGTCCGCTGCTCCACTTAGTTCGACCTTGACCTTAAACCGCTCACTTTGTGCTCAGGAAACTAACCATCCTGGCTTCTGGTTCGCCTCCATTACCGTCGTTGTGACGCGTAAAAACATCGCGGACCAGTAGGCTCCCAGTCACGGGTGGCACCAGGAGCAAGCGGGGGAGTGGGGGGGCGTAGCCCAAAACCAAAATTTTCGCATCCCCCCCCCCCCCCCCCTTCAAGAGCGCTGAAAAGCTTATCCAGGGAAGGCTGCATAAAATCCCCAAAATTAATTAGTTCAATTATTGCGGGTTCCCACCTGTAAAGGAATACAAGCCCCACACCCGCTCTCACTACACCGCGAATATGCCACATATGTATTCCCCTCCCAAAGCATAAATGCTTAGCTATATATAAAGCGCATTCTTGATAGCGACCGCAGCTTGGTCCTCCCTAGACTTCGTTTCTTTCTCTTACGTGTAGTTGAACGTAGGCAATATGCAAGCGGCGGATCCGGAGGGGTGGTCCGGATATGTCCTTACCCCCCTCAGGGTCCCTTTTAATTCTGGATATTACCTTCAAGAAGAGAAAGTATTTGACAAATATACTTAGTCATAAGTGACTTCTTAGTATCGTCAAGTGCACTCCTTTGCATCCGAAAACACGCGCGCCTGTTTCTTGCTTACACCCCACCTTGCCATAAGGTGACCACCCACTCGGAAAAATCCTGTACCCGCCCCTGATAGAATAATGCATGTTTCCTTACCTTCACAATGTTGCACGTAGCGCATTCGAAGTCGCAGAACATGTGATATTTGTTGCTCGAGGATAAAGTGATGACATTCCGGTCCGAAACACAGTGCCACATCAGCAACACACATCAAAGTTTTGTGCCGTGCCTACGACGTCGCTGTTCGTCAAGTGGGTAAGTAATTTTGCATAGGATTCGGCTGAACAAACGGTTGCGCCGTGATAAACAGCGTATGCACATTCGAATACCGTGTCTTTCTGCAGAGCAGCCACAGAGTTTTATAGTAAGAAGCTCTATGGCAGCAGCTCACGAATCTCGCGACACTTCACTCTGCTGGCGTGCTTCTAGTACTTCTGGCACCCACTGGAAATAACGGCTCATACTAAAAGAGGTTTTATTGTCAAGCTCGCTAACACCTTTTAATATTTAAATTTAACTTCAGCAGTCTTGATGTCTTAGAGAGCCATATTATTTCTTAAATGGTGATCTCGGAGCCTATATAAAACTGATGCATTTGTATTAGCTATGTTGGCAACCCCAACAGAAACAAATAAGAAGGTAATGCTTATGAATCACCTTACGACCTACGCTTCTGTCACGAGGAAGCCATGATTAATGCAAAATCTTTCGTACGTTTTTTCTCGCTATTTTGACCGTCGAAATCAGAGTCCTTGTAGAAAATTGTTTTTCTTTCTCCGAGGATGGCGGCAAGCTGTGCTCGTGATAACTCAACGTGGCAACACTGTGCTTGCCGCTGCTTTGGTCGTTCCGCTGGTTTCGATCATGGAGAGGCGTTTTGTCAACACAGCTGAGTTGAAAGCGTCGGAGTGTTTTATGATCTCGGTGTTCTGCCCCACAAATGTCATCGCATAGATTCTGATGCTCTCTGCGTAAACACAGGCCAAGAAGTCATGGTCAGTTTGGCAGATCACGAGACGTTCGAGGTGGGTGCACATTCCGGTCTTCTCGTTGGCTCGTGCAGTTGTTTTCACAGTTGCCAAATTTCTACGTTGTGCAAGAGCGTCGGAAGGAATGACAGTGCGCTAACCTTAATAGTGACTGCAACGTAAAAACGTGAAGTAAGTGTTGACGCTTCGAGGATTACGCTAGCTAAACATGTCAGTCTCCTCCCTCACGGTTGTTGATTTCATTCTTGATGTTTGTTTTGCTAGTTGCAAGCCCATGACAGGTCATCGTTCGGCTGACCGGCATATCAACCGCGCAGGAAGCTTGCAAACGCCTAGCAGTGTGCCGCTGATCACATTACAATACTATCTGCACAGCGGAGTTCGGTCACAGTTCGATTCTGGCGCGTCGATCGCAGGACAGCTTTGATAGAGTCAGCCTTCTGTGGGTGTCCAGCCACTAGGTTGTTGAAGTTTGACTTATATAGACACACAGCAGATGCGTGTCAATCATGAAGCGACTATGGGAATACTTAATGCAGCGCGACGACATCATGGTACGCCGTTAGATTTCTCTTAGCGCTGAATTTGTGGCTTGTTATCGGGCGTCCGTCGTGTTTTCCGAAGATGCCAATGCGATACAACACATACGCCGAGTCTAAACAGCGCCTTTGGCCTGAATCGTTATCAAGGGCTGCTATCTGCAGAACTTGGTTTACTGGCATTAGACTCACGGGCGCGCGACATCATTGCCGAAAGAATGTAGCCGTGTGACTTGACTTCGGCGTCGGCATTTGATTGAACCTTACAGTTATGATTACTTAGCACAAGGAAGGTATGACCGCCCACAAGTAGCACCCCCTTTGCTTGTCCCCCTCCCACTTCATTTTTTTCTTTTTTTTCTTCTTTTTGTGCTGCGTGTCTATAAGTAAAATAGTTTTGGGGTTGATTAGTGCAAACTGGAAACTAGTTCCAATTGCAGTTTTGTTTGTGCAGTTTTGTTTTGCGAGTGACAAGAAGAAAGCGCGTTTCGCTCGTGCTTAGCGAGACGCTGTTCATGTTCCTCACATATTGACAAATGTGAGGGTCATTTTGCAGTGATGTGTCTGCATTTGATTGAACCTTGTAGTTATGATTACTTAGCACAAGGAAGTTACGACCGCCCACAAGGGAAAAGTAGCACCCCCTTTGCTTGTCCCCCTCCCACTTCAATTTTTTTCCTTTTTTTTTTCTACCTTGTGTGCTACATATCTGAAAGTAAAATAGTTTTGGAGTTGATTTGTGCAAACTGGAAACTAGTGCCAATCGCCTTGCAATTCATTTGCTTTAAATAAACTGGATGGCTTGCCCATTTCGCAGGCTTCTGTGGCTGACAACGTAAACTTCATGTACAAGGATGCAACACCTCTCGTGAACCCAGTCTCTGCACCTGAACTTGAGCCACCTTTCAGGGTTGCTGCAAGCTCGGCTGCTATTGCTTTTCAGGGTCTGAGTCTCGTAAGTGTTGTCTGACACATACACATATATGCCATGTGCTTGGAGCTGTTGTACATAGTGCTTATTATTCTGTGCACTATATTTTCTTTTCTTTTTTTAATGTTTTCTGCTTTGTGCTAGCACATTAAAGGGTCCCTGAAACGTTTTTTTGACATTGCGTCACTGATTAGGCAACACAATTGTTAAATCATTCACGCCATAAATAAAGCGAAGCACCATGCGCTAAGGCAGCTATGAGCTTATTTCTGTCGCCTTCCTCCTTACCACTGCTGTTCCTCAACTCGATCACCTGCGGAGTGCACGCTAGCGACGACTGCGCCTCCCTTGTCCGCCACCCTGCGGAGCCCTCCGCAGCGACATAGCACCCCGATATCTTTACTGAGCTCCCCGGCCTCGGCAGTGCTAGCCTCTGCAATAGAGCGCCAGCGACTCGTGTGTACGCCGCCAGATGGCGCGACGATACCGTTGGCTGAAACGAAGGAGCACGTTGTAGGAGCACGTTCTTGCATTTAGATTGGGAAAATTACGTGCACGTCACGTGTTAGGGGGCCAATAAGCGGTCTCGCATTCCATCGTTCGATAGGCGGGGGTGTTTGAAAACGCATTTCGACAAGCCGCTGCGATCTTTTGCGATGCGCATGTTCGAAGCGTTTGTAAATTACACACTTTACGCAGAGCGCTGAAATCTGTCCTCTAATGATCCTAATGACTCGCTCTACCGGATCACCATGTTTTCACAAAATCGTCAAAACCGTTTCAGGGCCCCTTTAAAGAATGCCTGACAGTCAAACTTTTCTTTGTGAATTTGATACTTTCGGGGTCCTGCAGCACTTTTTGAACATGCTCAGAAAATTCTACTGATCTGCAGTCACGACTTTAGCAGATATGTGAGCCAAATATTGTTGCACTGCACACACTAAGGTATTTGCAATTTAATTCCAAATATTGCTGAAAATTGCCTGCTCTTCTTGTAACATATCATGCCATAGAGGGAATTGACTACATCATATAGGGTATGGGCTAGCAGAGTGGCTGACTTCATGATCACATGAACATCTTTCTGTAAAGCTTCAGGCATTTGTTTTAAGTCCAGTAAAAATTATCTATACCTTTATCATTAGAAGCACCAAGAAATAACTTCTCATAATGATTCTGCTCTCATGATGACAGAAAGCTGAGGTGGTTAGTAAGGGTTCATAGAGCAACAAGGTTAAGATTACGTGGAAAAGTGTTGCAGGGCCCCCTTTAATGACTGTCTGTGTCTGGTAATCATGAAATGGAATTGATGGTGATCTAACATGTGATTAATGCTAGCATTATTGGTTAGGGTCAGTTATTGCTGCTTGTCAAAATTTCCACACGACACCCTTACAAAATTTCACCTCACCACCATGAAGTGCCACAAGATCATGTATGCTCAAATTTTGCCGGCATTGAGAGCGTGCCTTTTGTATCAGGGACCCATGATTTAAAGGATTTAAGCAACACGGCTGCTGCACTATCAGCAAGGTTGTGAGACACCCACATGCATTATCCTTCCATAATTTTTGCATGTATCACAGCAGTTACACTTGACACATCCCTTGCATCACTGGTAAAGACTACTGCCTCAGAAAAAGAAATTGCCCTGCTACACCACTGGCATAAGCAGCCTGAACAACTGAGAGAGAGAGAAATGCGAGAAAAGTTGGAGAGATTAACCGAAGCATGCACTTGGCTCAGCTACCTAACACTTAGGGAGTTAGGAGAGGGGTATAATAAATAAGATAGAGAAGAGCAAGAAAAGAAATAAGCAAAATAGACAGTTAGTCTGGACACATAAAGCTCTAGTGCGAGTAAGTCGTTTATATGCGTTCATGGAGTCTTGCCTTCAAAGAGGACAATGGGCTTTTGTGGCTTTGTGCATAGAATAGTGCGCTAGCCAAGGTCCGAGGATAAGAGAGAGCAAGGGAGGAGAAGGTAGCATTGTATTCACCCCATAAAAATGACAGGGAGACTGAACAGCCACTAAATGTCACAATTTGTGCATTTTGTTTTATACGAATAAATATGCTGCCTGTGTCACCCATTTCCAATGAGTCATGGTCCCAGTCAAGCTGATAGAACCTTTCTCAATCCAGCCCTCGATTTCTCGAATGTTGGAAATGAATAGAGTTTGAAAGTATTGATGACTACTCTACAGTGGCTCTCAAACGGTGGAATGGCTCCACAGTAGGATGCTTTTTACACACACGATGTGTCCTTAAGTTGATTCCAGTGAAGAGCTGTGTTGTCTTTCTTTTAGAATGAACGATAGCTGCTACAGGCACTGGTATTGGCTGTGAACACGCCACCAAAAATAGGCAGCTGGACTGTGCTCATACCAGCTTGTACTGCTGTGACAAATGACAGAATTATACAGTGACAGATTAGTTCTCTTACATGAAAGATCAGAATTTGTTGTGTTAAAGCGATTTAGTCCCTCAAATCTGTACATAGACCGTTGAGTGAATACGTATGAGAGGAAGTTTTTTTCCGCCAATGCATCGTCTTGTTTCTTCATTCGTTCAGGTTGCCGTGGCTGCACTGAGCTTCTTTTTGCCCCTTGTATCCAGTGAGAGTAGCCGTTCTCCTACTGATGCCTACTCGATCATCTTGTATGCACACGTCTGCCTTTGGGCAGCTATGATGCTGATGGACTGCTACCTGCGCCACCAGCACAGTATTCTCCACTGTAGTGGATACATATACTACTATCAGCTGACCAGGCGCCTTCGCCGAGCAAATGTGTACATTGTATCAGCAGGTATGTATCAGCATTCTCATCTGTCCCTCCAATGGTGGTACACTGTTACATTTTCAGGATGCTATAGAAAAGCTTTTGAAGACATGCTGTACTATCCTCTTGAGTAGCAAGTGAGAGAACTCTGGCAGAAACCATTGCTGATTAGTCAGTGTGATGGTCTACTTGGTTACCCAGTTTTATTACTAAGCTCCACGGTGCGGGTTGTCTTCCTGGCTGCAGCAGCTTCAGCTTGGGCAGTCAGAATGCAAAAACATCCATGTGCTTAGATTTAGGAGCGTGTGAAGCAGGGTTCTCAACTGACGCCGCTGACCAGCGCACCTTCCACTAGTGGTCTGGCCCAGACACGACTGTTTTAAGTAAACTACACAAGAAATTTGGGCATTTGGTACCTGCTGTAGAATATGTTGTCATTGTGCAACACTTTTTAAACAAAGGCAAATGGAAGAAGCAACGATGGCACCATCTTTGCTTCTGCTTTGCTCTAAGCCTCTTTAAAAAAAAAATGTTGCATTACGAAATCATGTCTTACATGTTGACCACACCCCTACGCAGTCACCAGTTGTTGAAATGCAGCTGTGGGACAAACTTCATATTTATTTATTTATTTATTGGTTTATTTATTTGAAAGTACCTTACATGGCCACATGGGCATTGAGTAAGGGGGGCTTGACAGAAATTATATAAACCAAAGGTATAGACAAACTTACATGACGTAAGCAAAAAAGATAAGTAAAAAGCACAGCATGTTAAACAAACAAGTAATATAAAAATGCTATAAAGGTGAATTATACAAGAATGACACACAGAAGCTAACATCAAAAAGTGAAATACAAGTTACATAGTATAATACAGTGCGTACAGAAAATACAAGTTATACAATGGATATCATGGGACAATGAAAAGAAGAAAGAAAAAAAAAGGGGGGGGGGGATGAAGGGAAGACTACAACTTCAAGGCCATCACACATGTAACTGCGCAAGCAACTGGATGACCCCTGAAAACACTAATCATATGATAAGTTAGTCAGACCATGGTAAGACTGGTGCACCTGGTGCATCAGCATCCAGATTATGGTCTTTATGGAGACTGGGAATTGTTATGTTTCATGAATCTTGACATTTCCCTTGAGAAATGACATATATATTGGACATGGTAAAGGCCTGCTTGTAAATGGCAATGTTAGCACGTATTTTGTTCAAATTCCTCCTCCCCACCCCCCTGTCTCCAACCTTTATTATCCTCACCCTTGCGGGACTAAATTTCGTGGCTGCAACCCACTAGCTCAGGTGAGTGTAAGACCGCTGGTGTAAAGGAACCCCATGTTGTCAAAGTTAGTCTCAGTCCTCCGCTTTGGCATGCCTCATGTCATGGTTTTGGCTACATAAAACCCCGAAAATGTTTACCCAGCGTCATTTTCTTTTCTGTGTTTTTCACTGTGAAGTGGGTGGGACCTAGTGCTTCCATTTGTCAGCACTCTCCCACTTGTGTGTGTGTGACACATTTGGCTGCACCAAGGAAACATGTGGCGTGGTGCCTGCTAATCTGTGCATTCACTAAGTTCCTCTGGCCCCGCCACAATGGTCTAGTGGCTATGGTACAACGTTGCGAGATTGAATCCTGGCCGCGGCGGCTGCATTTCGATGGGGCAAAATGTTGAGGTCCATGTACTGTACGATTTCAGTGCACGTTAAAGAACACCAGGTGGTCGAAATTTCCTGGAGCCCTCCACTGCTGCATCCTCATCCTTATTTTAGCAGACAACTAGTGTCATTGTGACATCTTCGTCTCTTGCCACATATTGTAATGAGAGTGTCATGACGGTGGTGCAATAACAGTGGGGAGAAAAAGGGGCAGTAAAATTAAAAAAATTGTCGTGGTGATTAACAACATTTTTCTCTTTGTCATGCCTAGACATGGTGTTCACCAGGGATGATGCATAAGGGATTGCATACACTATTCGCTTTTTTATTTAAAGCAGGTTCGAAACATCAATGCTCTAGGCAACCATCTCCAGCCAAACTTAATATGGAGCATTGCTGTGTGGTGCCTTATCACCTGTGCTGTTTTAGGTTGTCAGTCCTTCATATTTGAGTTTCTGAACCCATCCTTTGTCAGATCAGAGGTCCAGTGTAGCCCAAGTGTGCCTGATACTACACATGTAAGCAATTGCTGCTTCATCCACAAATGGATTGTGCTCCTTTTTCTTCTCTTCCTTGTTGCAGGAAGCACAATGCTCCTCCTATTATCCGTGCTTGTTGACAACTACTGCCATGACCGGGGTGCTTGTCCTGGTTCTCCTCTGAAGCCTGTGCACTACACCCAGATTCTCGTCACGCTCGAGACACTTCTGGCGTTGCCCTTCCTTTTCAAGTACCTTGGTAAGGCTGCCATTTGGAGCTGCATCTCACCACAACTGTTAAAGGGGCCGCAATACTTTTTGAACATAACAAGAAAACACTGTCGATCAATCATCGAGGCTCCTGTGAACATGAAAGCTGAATATTATTGCACTACATGCAGCAGGAAATTTGCAATTTGGTTTCAAGATACATGTAGAAAGCGTCTGCTCCTTTTTCACTAAACACGTCATAACTGGCACAGACTGGGAAATAGTTTAGAGAACTATGTGGTGTGGTGCCACATCCCTGCAGTAACTCTGGCCACAAGCTTGTCATCGCTGTGGAAACGCAAGTATGTTGAAAAAAAAAAAAGAAAAAATGAGGAAGAAAGGGTGAGGAAAAATTCAAGGTCATGAAGTGCGCTAGTGTGGCTTCTTGCCCATTTTTCACTCCCCTCTACGTAGCTTCTAATGCACTCATTGCTACGGAGGCAGAGGGAATGCACTCGCACATTAGAATTCCCCCAAACTTGATGCTGTAACTCCGCAAATACCTAGCAGATTTCAAAACTTTTGTGGAAGGTGATTGGTGAGGCAACGCACTCCTTAACTAATGGAACACATCTGTTAAGGAGTGGAACTAACACATAGCGCGAGTAATACATCTTTTCACCATAAGCTGCAGTACTGTTTCTAAAAGGGTACGTAGTTGTCTTCATCACAGTGCCAAGGACCAGTGTCTCTTGATTGGTTAATTCTGGTACTTGCTGTGGTAGCTTAGTGACTGTGACTTAGCACAAGGCTACAGGATCAACGTCACCTGTGGCAGCTGTGTTCCAGTGGTGGCATAACGCAGTGCAAAAGCATTCCCCATGCACACCCTTGTTGTGCTTTAAGAGATTGTAGGTCGGCGTTGAATCTGCAAATACTACAAATGTTGCTGACACCTCTGCCCCAAACAGAATTGCTGTGCTTTACATGCTTCAGAGAAGTTGCTTCTTAGTCATACTGTATTTTCTTGATTCCAAGCACCTCCCCCATTTTCAAGGAAAAATATAAGGAAAAGCTTTCCTGTATTTCTAAGCACCCCCTTTGCTTTCCATGAAGAGCACGTAGCCAATGCCAAGCATGCCTGCTCACCGCCAATCTCTGCGCCCATGTGTTCTATCCTGAGATCATGCCCGTGTCTCTCAGTATCTGCTGTGGGATAATGAGAGTGGCGCCTTAATTAGTGCAAAGGACTTGAGTAGGAGCTACAGTGAGATTGAGCAACAGGTTCATCATGTACATCTTTTTCTTTTTTTTTCAATGTTTGTAAAACAAGATGAGAAGATTTCTCATGCCTATGTTATTGAAATATTTCCACAAAAAGGGGATAATTTTAGATTTTGCAAATCTGAGCAACACCCCCCCCCCCCCCCTCCCTCCCATGTCTGTGTGACACTGCCATGATCTGTTCCCAAATAGTGGCTAGTTCTGGGGCTATACCATATTTATGCACAAAGTTAAACATGACTTTTGGGCATAATGAAATGTTTTATATCTTTGATACTCTACATTTAATTGATATGGCATAAGATGCCATGTACTGTCTGAAATGTTTTCGACGTAAACTTTATTCACATTTATTTGCAGTGTTGACACTGAATTTCCACAAGAACAAGTACAAGCTAGATTCTCTTCATGATGAGCTGCTTCTCAGCTTCATGCATTCACAGTCATCAGTTGGTGATCTGGGTTTTAGGTAAGACAGGCATACTATTTTTGTCAGATTTGTTTGTTTTAAAATACTAAAGCTGTGTACAATATCTTGCATTTGCTATCTTTTTATTTTTTGATCAAGTGCATTTTATTTCCACCATGCAATGTAGTGACTGTTGTTTTATCATATCATTCTGAGAACGATCTACACAAAGTTTCGTCTTTCAAATTTTGAAGGTATTTTTATAGGTCTAATATGCGAGGCAAGCACTATAATTTGAGCTGACAGGCAGAAATTACTCAAGTTGTTGTCTATGCATGTGCGAGAAACATCAGCAGTTTGAGTTAGGACAATATGCTGCTGTCTTAAAGCATACAGTGAACATTAGCTGGCATCCCTGATCGCTGTGCCAACATAAGCAATACTGTCCAACATTCTGCCACTATTAATCATCATTTAGCCAAATCTAAACATCATTATCTAAGTAATCAATGACGATATGACGCTGCACTTGACTCCTTTCCCCAGTGACAGCCTTTCATAAGCTTGTAATAAGCTTTGCTCCTGGTGTGCCTCTAATTTAGAAAAGCTTTCTTTTTTTTTTTTACCATAATATAACCTGCCCAAACGGCTGGATTTTAGGTTGCGAATGGGATTGGTTTAATTAATTAGACTTACTCATGCATATTTGTTATTGAAGAAGATGTTTGATATTTGATTAGCTATTTCAAGGTCAGATTTTTTTTTGTCTTCTGTATTTTGTTTAATGTGTTTATTTGTGAGCAAGTTTGTGAGCAACTGTGAACACCTAATTTACGTACTACTCCATATCTTGGAATAAGCACATCTATAAACCTAATGCAAGTCGTTTTACATGGGTATCTTCGAATAAGCACCTTTGTAAACCTAATGCAAATCGTTTTATATGAAGTACCTGTAAGCCAGGATTTATTGCAACCTTTTTTCTATCAGCAAAAAACAAAGCACATTACAAACTAGACTAGTGCAGAAAACTTATGCATATGGATACTAAGCAAATAATAAAAGTAACGGCAGTTGTGATGCTGGCTTTTGTGAAATATAAGTGCAGCTGGACTCCAGTGGCAGTGACGACACTGATAGTGTGCTCAAACCGTTTGCTTGCAAGCAGCACTAGATGAAGCACTTCCACCAGTCTAGGAAGCATGCATGCAGAAACCTGTGGCTCGCACAAGGCCTGTTCTGAAGCAGCGGCAAAGCAGGAAAACTAGCGCATGTGCAGTTGGTCTCAGCGCGCATCGGTGCTGTTTGCTCAGTCAGCACTCTCCTCCTCATGCTTCCGCTGTACAGTCCTCCACTCTCCTGCTCTTATTTTTTTTTGCTGTAACTTTCGTTCAGTCTCTGCTGTGCTCTGCAGCCTCTGTCTTTCACCCTTCCTTGTGCCATTGTAAGTGCTAGCACTTCAGGGGACTGCCTTGTCTGCAATTGTCTCCTGTCACACCCTCCTGTCACGTGATCACACTCAATAAAAGTTGCAAAACGTGGTCTAAAACAATGGTAAAACAGCTCAAAAGCAAGTCAAAATAAACCAACAAGGTCTAATATGCCCTATTTACTCAAGTAATGAACGCACTCATATAATA
This sequence comes from Hyalomma asiaticum, assembly GCA_013339685.2. NCBI lineage: Eukaryota > Metazoa > Arthropoda > Arachnida > Ixodida > Ixodidae > Hyalomma > Hyalomma asiaticum. Next base: position 60,803,848 of record CM023485.1, read on the forward strand.
AACGCAAGGCAAGCCCTTGACGTCCCCTCGTGGGAGGCCTAGGGCCCGGCCACCTAAACCTCCTGGTTTCAAAATAAAGTTCATTCCTCCTCCTCCCGACTTTAGTAGCCAAATTCCGGATATTTCTTTCTCCGTGAATAAACACACTTCCAACTTCGAACTCTTGTGGTCCCACGAACGGCCCCGGTGTTCGGGAGCTATTCGGCGCCACAATTCAAAACTCCCGCATACCGATAAAACATCCGCACTTAGTTGCGTGCAAGCAGCAGTAACATCATTTACTTGCACTGCTGCACTCCTCCTTGCTGTCACTATTCCCTCACATAGCTTGCTGCGCCTGCTGCCATGCAAGCGGCGCAGGCTGGCACAGCTATGCCTAAGCATGGTTGAGGCATGGTCTCCAAGATTGCCACGATGCAGTCTTGCACGTCATGCTAGATGAGTACAATTGAGAGGCTCCGCACAGACATGAGGGAGAAATACGATGGGGAGCTGTTTTTCGTGCGGTGTTGGGAAACAGCTATAGCTCCTAAATTATTGAGGGACTGTCGTTACGGCCGCCAGGGAACTCTGCCGAACACTGATGCGGCTGGGCATCTTCAAGATTGCATTGGCGATGTAGCGACCTTTTTTTTAGTTGGCTACAAGCCGGTACGGTGAAGATCAGTGGCCTACGCATCATGTATCATGGCATGGTTATCGGTGGGACCACGGAAATTATATGTGCAGCAGACGCCGCTGTGGCCGATCGTTCATTCTTCTCGTTTTTCTTTCTTTCTATTTTTTTTTCTTGCTGATGACAGTGCAGCAGCGTTGCCATTTTCCTGGTTCCATGGCACCGTGGCCTAAGCATGCATTAAACACAAGCGAAAGGCCATCACATTGGAAGACAATGCAGACACCATAACGGCTGTTGTGGCGGGTGCCAAGTTGCGTGGTACTGATGCCATGGCTCTTTCTTTACTGTTTCTTAAATTAAATTTCATCCCACGCATGGCTCTAGGCATTATCATGGGTTGCAACGCTGTATTTTTTTGCACGTTAAAGTGTTTTGCGCACCCAGAAAAAAAAAATTTGTAAAATTTATTCCGCATAATAAATGCGCCTCCCAACTTTGCTTCTTTCTTAGGCAAGAAAAGTGCATTCATTATACGAGTAAATACGATAATGTCATTTACAGTAATAATCAATAATTACCCACTATAATTAATGAAAGTTAATAAAAAATGCTTTTGAAATGTCCCACTGATACCTGTAATGTGCAAGAGAGGGTGTGAGTCCTGCTCCCAAAGCCGCTTCTCCAGTGCACAGCGGGAACTGCTGTGTTGCCCATGTTCTCACGTTTCTTTCTTCTGAAGTTTCCGAGATTTCACAGTAGTGGAGCTGTCTTCTTGCTGTGCAGCATGCCTTGCATGGCGCGGTGCTGGACTCTGTCGGGTGTGTCGAGCTCCCAACACACATTTGGGCATGCCACATGTTTTTATGTTTGTTTGCCCTGATGAGGATAATGTGAAACCCATGAAAAGATGCTTAATAGCTGCGCTGTAAAGCTATCATTTGGCAGTATATGACAAGACTATACACTAGAACAGTAAAGGCACTAGTATATGTGCTTGTAGGGAGTGTGATGTGTGAAACCCTGACCTAATTAATTACTCATAGAATAGCAGCACAAGCTATTGTTTGCCACAGTGAGCTAGTGTTCACTACCCATTCTTACACCGGTTTAATCAAATAATACACGTGTGCTACTATGCCTGTGCTGCCAATGCAGTGGTGCAATGGTTACAGTATCCAAGTGCTGATCCATAAGATGTGTGTTCAATCCGGGCTCCAGTAGTCGCATTTCAGTGAAGATGAAATACAAGAGGCTCATGGGACTTAGATGTAGGTGCTTATTAAGGAACCGCAGGTGATCAAAATTTCCAGAGCCCTCCACTACGATCTGCCTCATAGTCACATGGTTTTGGCATGTAGATCTCCCGAAATTGTTATATGACTATGCCTGTGCCTCACTTCTTGACTGATTCACATAGTAGTGACAGTTCCCTGTTGCATTCGTAATTTCACATGAAGTGAAAAACAGCTAATGTTTTAGTACACTTGAACTTCATTATAACAAAGTTGAAGGGAGACACGAAATTAGTTCATTATATCCATTATATCACTTAACTGTAATGTTTACCACATAGGTGCAAAAATTTTAATGCACAAGTAAGGAAATGTCAACTTCATTGCATGTGCATTAAAGCCACCCACGTGATGAAGTTTTATAAACGCAGAAAAAAACAAGCTATTCATCAGCACCATGCAGATTGGCAGTCGTCGTGACAGGCTGTGTTCTCTTGCAACACGATTGTCTTTTGCTTCCGTTTAGCAGGCAGCTTGTCCAGGTCACTGCAAAACCGGAGACATGACAGCAGCCGTTGAACTAGCCAGCAGCGAAACTACGCTTGTCGTGAACAAGCAGCACACGGCAGACTACCGAGAGTGCCGCCTTCGCCACTAAAATGCACACAATGTATAGGCGAACGAATGCCAATGCCGGTGCAGAAAGAAATAGATGCTCAAAACCACGGTTCTTGGGGCATGAGTACGCGTGGAAAGAGATGCTCGCAGCGTTAGCCCCGAACAACGACTGGCTTTATTCTTTCCTCCCTGCGCCGGTCTCCTCGGCCCCCAGGGTGGTGGTACGTCCCAGCCACTTCCTGTTCCACCAGCTGATGATGATGATGGTGAGCACACTGGTGCCACCTCATGGTCACTACAGCACTCCCCCCCTAGTGAGCTGCCGAATGGAACTAAAACTAGAGGTCCAGATGAACAGCGGCTCTTGAGCACTGTCCACTGTGGGTTCGTCGTGGCTGTACCTTTGGAGCTTGGGCTCGTGCTGCAGCTTGAGCAGTTGGTGGAGGTGGTGGCTCTCTTTGCGGAGGCACCACAGCATTGCCACCATCTTTGTGTGCTGGTTTGACGCGGTCAAGCAACACAACCTCTTGGCGGCCGCACCTGTCGATGGTGATGTACTTATTTCTACGAGGGAGGACTTTAACCGGCCCATCATATGGCAGCTGTAGAGGCCGTTCAAGAGTGTCGTGTCGCATAAGCGCATATTGACACAGTGTGAGTCGTGGGTTGACATGTACAGATCGCATTCGCGGCTGCTGCGGAGGCATAACATGAGGTTTGCTCATTATATCTCACAGACAGAGCACGTAATTGCTGCTGGCGAGTGGCTCTTCGGCTGAGCCGCGAGAGAACTCCGCTGGCAGCCGGAATGTTGTGCCATATGCCAATCCAACAGTGCTGCAGTCAACGTCCTCTTTTAGAATGGACCATATTCCCAAGAGGATGAGCGGGAGCACCTACACCTAGTTGTGCTTTTTGGTTGCCGTGAGCGCTGCCTTGAGCTGATGATGAAAGCACTCCGCCATGCTCATGGGATGGTATGCTGTTGAGCGTATGCGAAAGGCACCAGGTGGACTCGAACTGCCAGCCTTGGTCCATTGTGATTGTGGAAGGCCCTTCGAAGTGGGCATTACAATGATATAAAAATGCGTCAGCCACTGTTTCAGCAGTGATGTCCACTATAGGAACGGCCTGTGCCCATATCTTTCCTCACATGTCAGGAGATAAGTTTGTCTGTGTCGGCAGGGTGGTAGTGGGCCAACTATGTCCAGGTGAACATTGTCAAAGTAGAAGTCCCGGGTTGCGAATGCTCCAAGTGCTTTCAAGGTGTGTTGCTGCATTTTGGAATGCTGGCAAGCGGCACACTCACGTGCCCAGCACCGGATGTCGCGATTAATGCATGGCCAGATGAACTTTTCTGTCACCAGCCTCCGTGTGGCTCTATTCCCTGGGTGGGAAAGCCTGTGCAGAGATTGAAACACGTGATGACGGAAGTTAGAAGGCACAAACGGGCGTGGTCTATTTGTACACGTGTTGCAGCTAAGTTTTTCTTGGGTTCCGGGAATTGGCAGCCACTGCAGCACGAATGCAGTGCTCCCGGTCAACAGGTTCTTTAGTTTATCCTCTTCTCATTGACCTGCTGCCATGGTTGAGAAATCGACCTGCTTTATGGGCCCAACGGCGTGGGTAGGGTTTCAGGAAATTATATCTGCTGCCTTATTGTTGCTCCCCCTGACGTGACAGACGTCCGTTGTGAATTCAGATATATATGACATCTGGCGCAATTCCCACGCATTGTGCCCCTCACCGTCGGACCTTAGTGAGTGCACACATACATTAGCGGCTTGTGGTCAGTGAACACAAGCCGCTAACGGAGAAATGTACACCTTCAAGAAAATGAAAAAAATGTCGGATGGCTGCATAGACAACCAGCTGTCCTCTCCCGAAGGTACTGTAGTGGCACTCAGGTGAAGTTAGCTTCCTCGAGAAAAAAAAGTCAGGCACCAGATTCCATAAACGAGCTGTTGTAGGACTGCACCAACGGCTGTATCAGAGGCATCAACTGTCACACACTACGGGATGCTGGGCCTGGAGTAGACAAGGAATGCGGCGTTTGCCATTGTGTCCTTTATCTTGCGGAAGGCTTCGGTGGGCTCGTTGTGCAGGAGAGGGTGTCTGAGGTGTTTCGCAGTGTTGCCAGCAGGTCATGAAGAGGTTGGAGGATTTGGGCACAGTGGAGAATGGAACGACGGTAGAAATTCACTGAGCCCAGGAATTCTTGCAGCTGGCGCTTTGTGTTGGGCTGCGAGAAGTTTTGCACCGCTTCAGCCTTGTTTGGGTGAGGCCAAACTCCTGAGCTCTAGAAATTACATGTCTCAGGAATCACAGCTCAGGAAAGCCAGGCTTGCATTTAGCCATGTTTACTGCTACCCCTTGTCCAACCAGGCGTCGGAAGAGGATGTAGCGCAGGTGCTTTACATCCTCTTCCGATGTGTTACTCGCAACTAACAGGTCATCTAGGTAAGCGTGGCAGAAGTTGAGCCCGTGAATGGTGCCATCTATGAATCTCTGGAAGGTTTGACCGGCATTCCATAGGCTGAATAGCATCCGAAGAAGCTCGAATATTCCAAAGGGAGTTGCAATGGCGGTCTTTGAAATATCCTGTGGTGCAAAGGGAATTTGGTGGTGTGGCTGCACTAAGTCTCTCTTCGAGAAAATGGTGGCACCCTGAAGGTTTGTTATGATGTCATGAATATGTGGCACTGGGCACCTGTCTGGTGTCGTGACCTGGTTGAGCGTCCGGTAGTCTCCACATGTGCGGCAGTCTCCTGATGTTGACGTCGGGACCATGTGAAATGGAGATGTCCAGGCACTCAACAAGGGTCTGATGATTCCCAGTTTCGGCATATGGTCAAATTCTTGTTGGGCGTCACTGCAGAGCCGTCTGGAGGCTGTTTCTTCAGTTTGGAAAATTCGTGCAGGATGCAAGTGAAACACTTGTCGCAGGCCGGCGCAAGTATCATAGGGCTTAGCGGAGAGTGTTCTGAGCGGTTGCCTTGCACTGTTGCTTGCTAAATGGGATCGTCGAGGCATCTGTTGCACATATGTCAAAGTGTCGAAGGAAGTCAGCACCCAAGATGGTGAACCTCATCTCAACCTCTGTGAAAATCCACCGGAATGTTCTTTTCAAGCCTAAATGACCTGTCAGTGAGCACTGTCCGTAAGTGGCAATGGTGGTGTTGTTGGCCACCCCAAGAGGAGATGCACCAGGGACACTAAGTGTCCACGAGGAAATGCATGCTGCTGTCATGGTCGGTGAGGAAGAACACCGACGGGCGACGCTCTATCATATCTGGAACACTGGTCGTCCTCAGTTTCGGCCACAGTCGCTTCCCGCATACATGCGTGGTAGAATGAATGCATTTGCGGGCTGCGTTGCCGTGCTTGCGGTGGTACCGGCAAGTCCTTTGTAGCTGTTGCTGGGGTTGCTCACCGCCACAATGGGGCTCCGCGAGAGCGTTGCTGCACTGTAAGGCTGTTACTGTATTGGCAAGTTGGGAGATCTGCTGTCGCGTGTCCTTAAGCTTGTCGACAGATACAAGATCACCGTGGCATGTGTGGGCGCTGCTACAATGGACGGTGAAGCCACTGCCATCACCATGTCAGCGAATTCGGTGAGCTGAGAGAGCTGTTTCATGGCATTCGACGCGATAACCATGCGAACGTTTGCTGGAAGCTTTTGCAGAAATAGCTCCCAAAGCAACCTGCTCTCAACCTGGCTGGTCGTTGCGCTGAGTAGTCGTTCCATGTGGCGCAACAATTGTCTGAGCATTCTACTTCAAGAATTTTTCAAATTGGTCTATCTTTAGCAGAGGTAAAAATGTTGCAAGTGGCATGAAACTAGGGTTTCAGGAAGCAAAGGTCACACCAGTGCACACCCTTGCCACATGCTGATGCTGTAGGGAAAATCACACACCTTGTGCCTATAGCTGGCTGTCCCCTCTGGGGACCGAGCCACTCCAGCGCTGCCTCCTGAGTGGACAATTCGTGGTTTGGGCTGCCGATGCACACTCTTGACATGTGCCATGGGTCATGGTTTTTAGTGATGCACAGGCATATTGTGGTGATGTAGCGTACCATGGTGGTGCGAAGCATCATCCTCTCCTCCCAGCGTGCGATGCTTGTGAGAAGAGGAGACCTCACACTCAGTTTGATGTTTGAGCGCATTCCGCGGTGCGTAGCGATGCGGTCCTTGGCAGGCATGAACATGAGAGTGCATTGTATTATGCAATGCATTTGTCACCTCAAAATGATGAGACCTGGTGAGGGGCTCTTCAAGTTCTGGCTCGCGATATTTGTGCTCTTCTTGCCAGAAAGTGCCATTGCTGCCACGCTGTTTTCAGGCTTCTTTTTGCATCATTGTTCGATGTATAATGACAGGACTAGACATTATTGCAATCATCAAAAGCACCGGCAGTCCCACCAAAATGAGATTGATAGATATAACACTTACACAAACGAAAAAAGTAGTTTCTTCAAGGGGGGAAAGTGGGGCGGGGAGAGAGAGGGGAGGGGTTGGTTCATTGCATGAGTAAATATGCTAATCCTTGAGCGATTATGTTGCAATAGAAATTATTTATTTTCACCTGTTTGCAGAGATGACACCTATTTTGAAGATGTCTTGGAGAAGCAGTCAGACATGATCCGCTACTTGAAGAAATACAATGCATTTCTTGGACGAAAGATACTAAATCTCAGCGTTGAACTCAACAACCTCAGGTCACATGTTGTTTGTTGAGAATGTGGGCAGTGTCACAGTGCGTGTGTATAAGTGTGTGCGTTTTGCTTATGTACTTGACTGTTTGTTTTTAACTGTATTCAGTGATTTTATTGGTTATTAAAAATGACACATTGTTTAAAACTGTATTCCCCCCCTTTTACTTTATATGGTTAGTGCTTGGAGTTTCTTTTCTAACCTTTAGTTGTTTGGATTGTTCATTTGAATGATAAATAAATAACACATTATTTAAGGAACTCACATCATTACCATAACATTGTGAAGCTGTGTTTTGAGTTAGTGCTTTCAATTACCTAGGCTTCTATACTATAAATCATTAAGGAGAGAAGTATTAAGACTTTAAAAATTATTTCCATTTCACTGAGGTTTCTGCTTTGAGTTCAGTGTTGAGATCTGGTTTTGTGAGGTTTCTTAATGATTCTTAAAAAATGATTTGTTGCATTTTTTTGCCACAGTTGCATTTTCATGTAAAGTTGTAAGGCTGAGTTTGAGGTTGTGTTTACTGGCATACCTTCGACTTGGAGTTTTGCAAGTAGATGGCAGGTGCAAAGTTGCTCCTTCCTGCAACTTTTATGGCAACGTGTCATTTTCTTGCTGCCAAAGAATTTTAGTTCTGCTGATCTGTTTGTTTCCATATATAGCTGCTATTTTGCTGCTAGCCAAGTCCTTTAATCTAGTTACAAGCTTCTTCCTTACACTACATTACCCTCAACTGTGGTGCATGTGTAGTTTAGAGAGAGGTGGCACCTGCTTGTGATAAGGTTGTAGATGTTTATGCAACTGTTGTGCTCAATACGTCTGGTGATTGAAAACAATAAATCTTCTTCAAGTCGTTTGTTATCTTGGGAAAGTTTTTGAAGTCCATTATAGTGCAGTTGAAGTGACGATGTTATGCTTAAAGGTACACTGAACCAATGGAAGGTGTTGAGCCATATTGTTAAGATAGCGGCTCAAATGGACAAAGGTATAACTTTTTTAAGAAGAGCAGAACTTGTTTAGAAAAAAAAATAATGGAGTGGGGCAATGTCTCAAACGTGGCTTGAAATGTTGAGGCCCGTGTACTGTGTGATGTCAATGCACGTTGAAGAACCTTAGGTGGTCAAAAATTTCCGGAGCCCTCTACTATGGTGTCTCTCATTTGTCATCATGGTTTTGGGACGTGAAACCCCAGAAACCAATCAATCTCAAAAGTGGTTTCGTACCTGTTCCATTGTGCTGCTGATGTGAATCATGAAATGCTCATGTTCCACGCTGTTGACATGCTTTGCATTATAAGAATGAATCTTTAGCCCTTGAATTTTAAAAACGCAACCCAGATATAACAAACAGGCTTATCCTCTTAAAGTGGTCTTACATGAAAATTGAGGAGCTTTTCCCCTATTGGGAAAACGGACACAGGCAAAGCTTGGTGGGTGGATGCTTCTCTTTCTTTTCTATTTTGCTTTATTTCTTGATGGCTGTCTTCCTTTCCTGCCTCCTTATTCCTGCTTTCTTTTTTATTTCATTCTTGCCATTTTCTTTCATTTGCTTTTTGATAAGATCCAAGGGATTCGTATGGCTCGGATGTGCTCATGTGTTCTTCATTTCACAAATGTGCCTTGAAGAGTGCGCACGTTTCGGCCACGCACATACTTCTTCATGCATGTATAACCCCGCTTTAAAGAATGCATATGATGAAATGACAGTCACTGGAACAGTTAGCATGCTAGTCTCACAACTTGGCGCTCGGTAATTCAAATCCACAGCCCGACGTTCAATTTTGATTTTAGTGCGGCTTGAGTTTTTGGGTGTTGACCACAACAGGATAGTCTTAAGAAACTTCATTTCAATAACATATTCAATGCCTTTCATAAGTGTGTCATCTGGTGGTGCACTTACTGTTGGTCTCAATTCTTAAGAGACTGGAATAGGAACAGCTGTCCTTAGGCTGTGTGATTTGTGCGTCCATTGAACCAATCATTAGTATCCACTGTTCTAGGGAGGAACTGTATTGTCTCGGTTTTATAATGCAATAAATATAGCATTTGACTACCTATTGACAGGGTACCGTGTGGAAGGTGTTACAGTAATGTGCTTGCTGTTGATCCTCTGCAGCGCACCCTGCAAGGTCTAGTGCTTGGACAGTTGTTGTGGCACATGGTGCCCACTTGTAACATATTTGTTTACAGCAGTTTTCTCATTTCAGTCACTTACCTTGTGATCTCATCATAACAGATCTGCTGGTAGCTCGACAAGGTGATGGCATATTTTAGCCGTCTGTGGTGAAGCGCTGGCAATAAAACTGACAGTGCTTGACGGGGTCACCATACTAGCGAAGCGTTTACTGCTGTGTTGGCTGTCGTAGACCTCGTCTGCTAGAGCCACCTGCCTGGACATGACATCTTGTAGTTTGCATGCATAGTGCTAGACACACCCTTTTACAAAAGGATCTGTTCAGTTGATCCAAACTCATGCACTGCACCAAACGTTTATAAAGCATTTATTATGTGTACGGACATGTTTACAAGACTGTGCCAAGAACACAGTAATTTTTGCTGTCATTTTTAACTATTGCAGAATGGTTGCTAGGAATCTTTCAAAATTGGAGGTTGTGTAGGTGTGCTCGACGTCTGCACATGCACCACATTGTGTTTAGCCTGAAGTATTGTGCATGTGTAATGTGCAAGGAAGTGTGCTTCCTGAAATGATATTTGTCAGAACGGCACACATTTCTTGATGGAGGTTGTACCTTTTCACTTTTTAAAAGCCAGGCCTGGTAAGGATAGATTAAATTTCCTTTGTCTTTTTCAAAAGGAATCTGCTCCAGTCGTAGAGACACAGTCAGTGACTTCACCCCTACGCCAGCTACACCAAAGTGCATCAAATGGAGTTTACTGCACCGTTGTGGTATATCAGACTGTGCCAAACTGTTTCGGATGCTCCAGAGTCGTCGCCACACATGCCCCAGAGAGGCAGTGTTTTGGGACGTCCGAATTTATGGACGCCAGAGTGGTTCAGCGTCCGATTTTTTTTTTTTTTGTCATTCTGGCCAAATCGCAGGTTCGAGACGGCATTACTTGAAGCCACAAGCACTGCAATGTTATCTTTCAGCGCTCTCGTATGGGAATCCGCTTCCGGCCGTAGCGGTTCCCAAAAGTCAGTTTCGTCGCGATGCGCAGGTGCTATGTAGTGACGCGAACCAAAATTCGGAGGGGGCACTGTCACGGGACGGTGTGCGTTTCTTAATTACACAAACGACCAACCGCCATGTCCCATCAGCAAAACGTCGCTAATGATTTAAACGTTTAAATGCACTAATGATTAAATCGTAGTCTCGCCGAATTCTCCACCCCTCCTACGTAGAGCCTATTGTATTTTCCAACTGCGTTGCACTATGTGTGCCGGTTAACTTGCACCTCGATCACATCAGTTTACTCGCATAAAAAGGAAGCAAGAAATTATGCGTTATTTTTTTCCAGTCATTTTGCTTTTCCTAGGGAGAAAGATCAGACTCTAACAGCACTTGGGAACAACAGAAAGTCGTTTGCCAGAACAGCGAACTTGAAGTTCCAGAGGTGAGCGGTCGGCCGGAGTGGTGGGCAGCCAAGCCACTGCAGCCCGCTGTAGGAAGAACTGTAATAACCGACGTGTAGACGCCGCAGCAGCTTTTGCAAGAATACTTTATTGCACAAAAAACACAGGAGTATATGCAGGCAAGGTAGGTAGCTTATCACTCACTTGCTGGTAATGGTTCTATCGCAGAACATGCGCAGTACAGACTGGTTCATTCAGTTCATGCCGTTATCTTAAAACACATTATTGAATTTTTTTTTTTTTTTGCGATTCATGTCCGTAGAGGAGCGTCTAAATGAGTGGAACGGCACAGATGCTTTTGCTCGGGTGTTCCACCGTTCTCATCCAGAAGTAGTTTTTCGCAGTGCCTTTCACCAGCGCATATGATCCGTGTATCTGGCGCTGTCGTCGCCCGAATTAAAGGGACGCTAGAGGAAAATTGCTTAATATGTGGTTTAAGCGTCCCTTCCTGTAAGAGGCCTCCTAAACTAATTGCTCCTAATATGTTATATAGCCTTTAAGCGTCTGGGCTCGTTACTGCGAGGTTCTAACTTCTAGGCTCTGGCGTTTCTGGTGCCGACCATGCTGAAGTTTGTAGAATAGTGCAAGGGCGCCGAAAGCTGAGAGGCTGCTACTGAACGTTACACGTCAGCCCCTTTCACGGGTCAATCACTGGTAAGCAAAAAAAGAAAGCGAAACCAAATTTCAGTGGCCTGTCACCCGTCCATGCATGCGCAAAATGGTGATCTTGAAGCATTGCAAGAGAGTTAATAAAATGTGTTTATTGATACAATGTTGTTTGTTTAGGTCGAACTCCACAACTACCAGCTGTACGAATCTGATTTTTCACTTATCAAGACAATTATTACTCTCTGTCCATAAGAGCTTTCTTGCCCATGAGATATGCATTGGATAAAAATGTTCATCTAGCTCTTCATAAAAGCTCCATATCAGCGATTCAGGTGTCTGAACGTAAAAGGAGACATCTCCGAAGTACTGCAGAATTCAAAATAAGGGTGCTCCGAAATAAAAAATTGTTTCACCTGAAGTGTTCCAACATGCAATACTGGCTGCCCCAAAATTCTCCAGAAAAGCATCTGCTGCTGCAAAAATAGTTCGAAATCGGAACTCCCGGCAGCATCACTGATCCCATGCAGTCTGCAGCGTACCAGGATTTAACTTGATTTCCTTTTTGGCAGGCTGATGTTCCTTGAGGTGTCGAAACATTGCAGAATATTAAATTAAACCTCATCGTTGGTCACTGTGTTGGGCCCTGTAGAGATTAGATGTTCTTTCGGGTTGTTCTCTCGAAAGACACAGAAATTAGTTTTCACAGGTTCCAGTTCGTTTTGTGTCATCTTAAAAATCCCAGTAACTTGCAATGATATATTTATGTTACCTGATTCGTCTGAAAAGCTTTTCGTGTTTAACGTCCCCTTAACGTTAGACGTTAGCTTGTAAGAGCCAAGGTAAGCTTACGTAAACAGTTGAAGTAAACACTCTCAAGGCACTGTTATTCTGTCATCCAGCCACTACTGTAGAAGGTAGGCTTTGTCGATGTTCCAGCGTTGATTTGCTGTGAAGTAGCCTTAGATGATTGATTCGACTACTGCTAGGCTAGGAGTTTGATTTGTAACACCCTGAGGTCACTACATTCCAAACCGTACTCTCCTGGAGCTTGTTTTACAGCTAAGCTATATTTTTTCACAAAGTTTGAAGAGGCCGCGCCTTTATTCTGGGGAAGTCGCGAGTTCGAGCCCAAGCTATGCACTTGAGCGTACACACGAAGGATATGCCTGCATGCCGGACGTGTTCTTCTTGGCTGTATTTATAATGCCCACTATTGTGTCGTCTCAGCATGGATACCGTAATTGGCCTTTTTATTTATGTTATTTCCAGGGATGACTAAGCTTCTTTTCGCTTAACTTTATCCTGTTAATCATACGCAACCATCAACTAGAACCGGGCATATCTTTTAGATGCGAAGCATCTTTTAGCGGTGGCATGTCCCGCGGCGTCGGCGTCCGCACTTACACTGCGCATGCGCAACTCTCCTCCTTTCCTCTCTCCAACAGCTGCGCGTTACTCTCTCCACTTCTACCACCTGCTTGCGCTTCTCCTGCGTTCTCACTTCTGTCCCGCGGCGTCGGCGTCCACACCAGCACTGCGCATGCGCATCCTCCTCCCACTCCTTGTCTCATTTCCTCTCCACTCGGTATTCCTCCTCTCCGAACGGCGCGCGTTGACTATGGAAACGCCCTTTTTTCGATGAACGCTTTACCAGCTCGCAAGGAACGAGAACGCGCCCTCGCCCGCAAGAGACAACGCTGACGCAGGTAGCGTCTGCTAGCGTCAAATCGATGCAAACGCGACACTTACTCAAACCGATGCAAACGCGGTGTGCACCCCCAGTGCTGCTTCGCATCGCCTCATGGTCCCCTTTAGCGAGAGATGGTGTAATTTTTTTATAAGGTTTTTATTTTTCGGGGTTTCTGATTTTCGCCTCGGCTTCCCAAGAGGCAGACCTCTGGACGACGACACTTATGACTATCGCCCTAAAGTCGCTGAAACATTCATTCGGAGTTGTGCTAATTTTCGTGAATGTGTGCGTGGTGCAAGGACTATCGCCAGGGTGGATATATTTTGAGTGCATCCTTTCCGGGTCACTTTGCAGTTTCTGTAACAACTTGTTATTCAGGGCAACTCAATTCTTGCGGCAACGTAAATTGTGCGTTAAAAAAATAGAAGAACGACGAGCAAATAACGCACAATCAGCACATGTAAATAAAACGCACAAACGTGGTGGGACTCTGTGACCACGCGTGTCTGTTTCATGCCGCACATCTTGCGTGGCTAGTTGCCCACGCCGGTTCTCGCTGCTTGCGTGCTTTGTTGCTGTGTCTTTGCCAGCTGCTTAATAGCTAAATGAGAGTCACCCCTCAATAAACATCAGTCAAGAAAACGGCTAGCGGTGTGTTAATCGTTCAAGCTTTTCTTCAGATAAAGCTATAAATAACGCGTGCGGATTCTCACCGACATATGACTGCTGCGAATGGCGCTGGAAGTACGCGTTTGGAAGCAGGGCATGTGTTACACAATACAAAAGTCTAAATACTCCTATCGATGTCTCGGGTTGCGGTCGGAACATAAATTATAGTTGCGCATAACTACGCAGTTATCAAGAGTTAACCACGGGCGTCACAGGCGAGCAAGGTCCCTGAGGAAGTCCAGGGGGTGGTGGATGCTGTCGCTGATCTTGCGATAGGGCCTCAGGAGCGGGTTGCTGCTGGGCATGTGCACCGTGCACACCCGTATGATGGCCACAGTCACGGTAGCGCTCAGCACCAGGAAGAGGAAGGCCAGGTACCAGTACTTCTGCACAGGTATCAGTCATGAACGACACACAGGCGCCTTCGCAAGGCTCTGTCACGGGAGCGATAATATACATAACTGTGTACGCTGGCTGGGACCTAGGTCATCCTATCTTTTAGATATCAGGTATGCGAGTCTTGATTGATTTGTGGGGTTTAACTTCCCAAGACCAGCTCTGATTATGAGACACGCCGTAGTGGTCCAGGTCTCCGGAAATTTCGACCACCTGGGGTTCTTTAACGTGCACTGACATCGCACAGCACACGGGACTCAACGTTTCGCCTCCATCGAAATGCAGCCGCCGTGGCCGGGATTCGATCCCACTACCTTTGGATCAGCAGTCGAGAGCCATAACCACTAGACCACCGTGGCGGGGCGATGCGAGTCTTAGAAGCTGCTTTTAGTATACCTTAAACCTGAAAACTACCATCTCAGCCTGCGTCCCCAAGTTTGTCAATATCGACATCATAGTTAACGATCCAGAGAATGAATAATTATCAGCCGCGAACATTAATAAATAATGCATTAATAAATAACATTAAATAATGCATTACTAAATATATGGAGTAGAGCCTTCGGGCGGGTATACCTCATATTTGTGCGTGGGAGCTCCACCGCAGAGCTGCACGGCTGTGCACCTCATTTTGTCTGAGTCTGGCTTTATGACGCGACGGTAGGCAATGATTTTTGAGAGTGAAGTGATACAAAACTCGCAGGGTTAGAGCAAAGCGTACCGCGAGAACGTCCGCAGGCTGACCGAACGTGAGCCAGCGAAGTCTCGCGAAGTAGCTCTGGGCGTCGATCAAGCGACATCGCCGAAAGGCGTCGCAATAGCCGCGCAGGTCTGCGCAGGCTGCGCCGGGTTCCATGCGCCTATGGCAGAAGTCCTTCATGCGTTCGAACTTGCACGCCTCGAGGCACTCGCTACCTGGCACTGCAAAAGGGCAGCCGGAATTATTCTATAGTATAGCCAATGGCAACAATTAGTCAAGCAAGCACGCTGCATTGTTAATGTGCCATCTTTCGCCTTCACCAAACTAAGGCAGTTTTGCGCGCGCTTCTGTACCATTAGCTAAACATGCATATCTACTCAGCTACAAGTACTCCCTCGCAACTAAGTTCCTCTGCTAAATGCTTGACAGGTGTGTTTTTGTTAGGCAGAGCAGAAGGAGAATCCGAGGTTTCGTTAAACTCTGTCTGCTCACCGCCCAACCATGAAAAGAGTGTTTCCGTTGAAGCAAATATACGCGAAAGGGCTCTCGCTTTCAGACGCCACTGTACCGCTGCCGCTGCCGCTACATTGCCCACATTATAACTTGGCTGCTACTATATGTGAGGGCTTGTTTCGTCCGACGGAGATGTAGCAGTTAAACCGGTTTGCTGCGCTAGTTGGTATTTGTATTTCTTATGCGTTTCCAGGCTTGGCGGAATAAGGAATAAGAAGAAAGAACGGATAGGAAGAACGCTGGTCTTCTTCAACGGAATTTTATTGCATGGAACGGACAAGTCTGATTTTCGAAGCTTTCTGCATTAGAAAAGAAAAGGAAGAATGTGTTAGCGCACCATCCATTGCACTGTCAGCGAGAGAAACAGGTTATCTTTCGAAACACGTGTCTGTGATTTCCCAAAAGGGTGGCTTCTGCGTGCGCCACACTGCTTGGTTCTGTATATTGGCGCATGTCCATGTGTGCAAACATTTGTCCTCTCCATGCAATAAAATTCAATTTAAGACAAGCGTTTTTTTTTCTATCCTTTGTCTTTCTTCTCCTCACTTCTTTGTTATCCCGTCAAGCGTTCGGAGGTGCATCAGAAATATAGCTCGCATACGGAAAATATATCGGTACCTAGAATCTATCTTCGTCGAACAGCGGGCTACATGTACGATTCCATTTTGCCATAACGTGTCCAGTCAAACCCTGTCCTGCTTCCCTAGCACATTCCATATCGTGGCCCATACTACCACGTTTTATGATATCCCGCACACAATCGTTCCCGAGAAAAGCGTGCATGTACGCAGGCGAAGCATGCAGGCCGCATACTCTGCGGCAGACAACAAGCACTATAGCTCACGATCCTCCTTGCAAGCGATGAGGCACATCTCTTCGGGCGTACGGCCGGGACCGGTGAGGAAACACTGGTTCAAGTTGTACCGGCGACACACGGAGTACCGGCAGTCTCCGGCCTCGCAGAGCTGCGTGCCTCGGTTGCACAGCGTCCCATCAGGCTTCCACGTTGACGGAGGGCAGTCGCTGTTTACGCCGCTGTCGCGAGGTCTTGGTCAAGGTGACTATACGAGCTGGTATCTCGTTAGAACGACAGTGAGGACCGACACATCTTTCCGGATAAGTTACTTTGTCATGTCTCTGCATTCGCAATATCAGACAGGACAAAAGAAGACACAAAAGGTCACATACGGCGCGCCGCATGTTCGGTGCGGCTGCGGGCGCACATGGTGATTAGCGCTGTGTGTCTTTGTTTTTTTTGTTTGTCTGTTTTTACTCGCAGTATCGAAAATGTTCAAGGTGTTATACCAAGAAATCAACATCGGAGGTCGCATTTACGGTACCAGGGGCACATTTTACACCACGCGGGACAGGAAACATTGCGGTAGATATCAGTCTTTCTCCCCTTGTCTGCCCTGTGCAATAATTCTTACCGTCTGACGTCCTTTAACGTGGACCCGTTGCGTGACGCAAGAAGGTTCAGGCAACTTTCCGCCTTCGTCGAGTTACAGCCACTGCAGTGGGGATCGCACCCGTGAGCTTGCGCACAGTAGCGCGATGCCATTGCCATCGGCTGTAACCTTCTAGCACAGAACCATGTCCCGGTTCGTCCCGGTGCAGTACGGCTGACCCACAAGTACACATTCTTACCCACGTATCGGCAGACACGTCTTCGTCAAGTTCGACCCAAGTTACATATCTGCATACGGGGGTTAGTGCAGTATTCACGATTATCCAAGTACAGGCCGTTTCATGCAACGTAAGGATACTCGCAGAATGTCTCATACTGGCATTCATCTTCGGGTCTGCAGGTTTGCGTGGAGTTATAAATGTTGCAGTTCTGGCTGCAGCAGGCACTGTTCGTTGGGCTGTAAACAAGTAAATGGAGTGGCTTTGTTACATTTCTTTCGTTCATTTCACGATGCACATTGTTAAGCTGGCACGCTACTGAATTTGCGCAGTGTACTAGAAGCGCAAGTATCGAACCAAGTCATAAGTTCATAACTAACCTTGCATTAAAAAAAAAAAAAGAACACTACGACTGAAGTCTCAGTAAGCCCTTGTTTTTTGTTAAATCTAACATTATGACGCCTCCTTATGTTATTTAACGTAAATAACTACGTTTTTGTTCTACCTAAAGACCGCGATGCCATTACAAGGAGGGTAACGACTTGAACAGTTAATTTGAGGCAATGGGCGAATGCATAAAAGAAAAAGAAAAAGGGACATAATTGCCCCCACCTGCATTTGGCTCCAGCACGCAGTGTGCAACGCCTGGGATGCTTGCGTGGATAGCAGCACTTATCGTGGCAGTTGGACCCGTCGTAGCCGCAATCGCATTCCTCCATCTCCTCCCGTATCATGTTGCCGCAGAATGGGATCGCCGGTTCTACAATTGAGCACGAGAAAGAACAAAAAAAAAAAAAGGAGAAATCAGGCCACTTTCACGTTGTGAAAACCATTTCATCGTTAATCGTGGCGCAGCTGGCAAGGGTACGTGTCAACTTGATTCGATGACGTATCAGTTCTGTTAGTCCTAACACCTTTCATTACTATTACCTACCGCACGTGATTCTCCTCCATACACTTTCGTCTCTTCTATTCGTTGTTCTTTGCCCCGCCACGGTGGTCTAGTGGCTATGGTACTCGGCTGCTGATCCGAGGGTCGCGGGATCGAATCCCGGCCGCGGCGGCTGCATTTCGATGGAGGCGAAATGTTGAGGCCCGTGTGCTGTGCGATGTCAGCGCACGTTAAAGAACCCCAGGTGGTCGAAATTTCCGGAGACCTCCACTACGCCGTCTCTCATAATCAGAGCTGGTTTTGGGACGTTAAACCTCACAAAACAACAAACATTCGTTGTTCTTTCCTTCTTTGCATTTCGCACCACGAAAATACAGCCACGGCGATCGAACCCGCTACTTCGAGCTAAACCTTTTGTTGTTTTGTTTTGTGGGTTTTTACGTCCCAAAACCAGTTCTGATTATGAGAGACGCCGTAGTGGAGGGCTCCAGAAATTTCGACCACCTGGGGTTCTTTAACGTGCACTGACATCGCACAGCACACGGGCCTCAACATTTCGCCTCCATCGAAATGCAGCCGCCGCGGCCGGGATGAGCTAAACCTTTTCTGCGCTTTATGGCACGTTCATCATCATCATCATATTTAATGTACACTGCAGGACAAAGACCTCTCCTGACGATTTCCAATCCATCGTACCCTGAACTAGTTGGTTCTACTTTACGCCTGCGAATTAAGTCTTAATTTCATCGCTCCATCTAACCTTCTGCCCGCCTCTGATGCGTTTTCCTCCTCTTGGTATCCATTCTGTCGCTCTTACTGCCCATCTGTTATCTGTCCTCCGCATAACATGTCCTTTCAGGTTCACTTTTCTTTTAATTTATATCATAATATCAGCTACCCCTGTCTGTTCCCTGATCCATTCTGCTTTATCTCTTAGCGTTACACCTATCTTTCCATTGCACTTTGCGTGCTCCTTAGTTTCATCTCTAGTTTTTTCGTTATCCTCCACGTTTCTGCACCTTACCTTAGTACTGGGAGAATTTGCAGTGATTGAATACTTTTCGCTTTAGTGAGCGCGGCAAGTTTCCAGTCATGGTTTCGTAATGCCTTCCGAATGCGCTCCAGCCCATCCTTATTATACGGAGAATTTCTTTTTCATGGGTAGGTGCTCTAGTTAGTAACTGCCCCATATATACGTATTCGTTCGCACATTCTGAGGGCTCATGGCTATTTTTAAATTCTTATTCATTAGCTATACTGATGAGCACAACTTTAGGTCCTCTTAACTATTCATTTTTAGTCCCAATTTAATACTTCCTCGGTTTAGGTCATCATTCATGTTTTGTAGTTCGCCACCATCATTGCTACAGAGCACAATGTCATCTGCAAACCTTAAATTACTCTGATATTCTCCGTCTATTCGCATTCCCTTTTCTTCCCAGTCTAGACGTTTAAACACTTTCTCTAAACATGCAATGAATAACATCGGGAGATCGTGTCTCTTTGTCTGGCACCTCTTCTGATGGGAATTTTTCTGCTTCTCTCATGTGGGAGTAGTGTGGCTGTGCAATATTTGTAGATGTTATTTATGGTTTGCACGTATACGTCAGGAACCCCTTGCCGACGTAAAGGTGCTAGAACTGCTTGTATTTCTACGGAGTCAAATGCTTTCCCGTAGTCTATAAAGGTCATGTAAAGAGGTTTGTTATATACAGCGAACTTAGGTTGATGATTCATTGACTAGGTTGATGGCATGGCCGTGGTCCATTGTTCACTAACCTTTCCTATAACCAGATTGTTCTCTTGGTTGGATAAAATCGAGCGTTTCTCTTATTGTAGCAGAAATTATTTTTGTAAATAGCTTGTATATTACTGGGAATAGGCTGATTGGTCTGTAATTGTTTAACTCCTTTATGTCACCGTTCTTGTGGATTAGGATTATATCAGCGTTTTTTCCAAATGAGCGGTACACTCAGTTGGAAAAACGCTAATATAATCGGTATCGCACATTGGCCTTCCCATAATCACTATCACGTAACATTGGGCTGAGAGCAAGAGCGTGTCAGCTTTTCGCTCCGGCGTGACGACGAAACTATCCGACACACGGCACAGCCTCGACATTGAAGCAGCTCTGCTGTTAGTAGAACGCTAATTTGTATGCACATGCTATAAAGGGGAAAACCATACTTTTGTAGCACAAGGCTACAAGAAGGTCGATACATTCTCAGAAAGGAAAGCGTATGAGGTGACGAAAATTTTGTACTTGTCGGGTGATCGAACCTATATAGGACCAATGCCAATCTGGTGGGGTCGCTCTACGAATTGAGTATAGGCGTGTGTGATTAAGTATTTTTGAAAACGAATAGAATAATGGCAGAATAGAATATCGAATAATTTTCGAGGGTTGAACAGACGTTATTACATTACGGTAAATCGACTTTCGCATCCTCGTCCTCATAACATTAGCATTAAAAGCAGGAATGTATAACGCCTTGTAGAAATAACCAGACTCTCCGTGTCCGCATAAATGCTCAGAATAAAGGAGTAATGGCACTTGTATAACCGTTAAAAGTCACACTCCCCGAACTGAGTAGCTTGTTGCGCCACGTAAGTCAAGGCGGTAATGTGGGCTAGTTGGTTGCAGTATCTCGCAATCATTTTTTCTTAGCGCAGATGAACAAACACGGACACAGGAAAGACAGAAGAGGCCCGTCTGGTCTATTTGTGTCTTTCCTGTATCCGTGTTTGTTCATCTGCGGTAACAAAAAATGATTCCGAGCACCACATAAGGCCTCATGTTTTATTCTTCTGATATGACAGCGGGAATGAAATTTATAGTAATTTTACGCCAATTATACGTTTACTTCAGTGGGGTCAGCATTTCTAAATCCCGTAAACTATTCGAAAAGTATACAGGTTCACAATTAACGGCCATTCGATATTGCCTGGTTGCCCACAGGTTATGAAAGCCACTTCTTTATATAAAAATGTTTTTAATAGAAGCGTGTACTCCATAGAAAACACATAGAATATGTAGAATGGCCATAAACAAACTTTCTTAACACGATATATGTAGCAGTATCCCCTTTATTTTTTCTGTATTTGCATTCTATGCACTTCTGTTGTATTCGCCTGGCCACAATGTTTCATGTAACATGTGCCGTGAAAACAAAACAAAAAGAAAAGGCAACTCGTGGAAAAAAATAGTGATGCTACGTGCCGTTTCGTCACAAAGTAAACAATTTACGCAGCAATGCTTTTAATCGCTTATTGTACAAAACACTTCGAAAACATGCTAGCGCAAAGCGATTTAGAAACATATGTCGTAAAATAATGTTAGATTTGAAGAGAGAAAACACAGCACGTAAGGCAACGTCACAAGGCCGTAACTTTCTTGTCATATATGAGGCAATTTTCGTATACTGCACCTTTGCATCATGGTACACTGCTTTCTATCTCTAGTATAACGCTGTACAAAACTTAGATCCATTGGCTCCTTTGTTTCAGATGGTTAGGTATTGAGTTATACTCTGCGAATTTCCGAAAAGGCAAAGAAAACAACAACAAAAGCTTTGCGTAATCAACGTCACCAGCCCAATTATTATGCCTGATTTTCGATTGAGCAAAATATAAAGAGGTAATGGGAGATGCAGGACATTGTACGTGCTTCTTTGGTGTTATGGTAAATGCGCGGACGTATAGTTTGTATTGGTAGGACGCGCTCACGAAGATCGGTAACCAGCTGCACACACGTCGTCTCGAGAACGTGGCTCACCCTGAAGGCAGTTTGGGCGCGTCCCTTCACCGGCGAACATCTCGTGGAGGACGATGGAGATGTTGGCCACGCTGCAAGGCGAAAACTTGCGGTTGTTGGACGCGATGCCGGTCTGTGCGTTGGCGAACATGATGTAGTTGCCTTCGACGCCACCAGGAGTGCATTCAGCGGGAAAGTCGTGCTGGAAAGAGGATGTTCGAGTAATGTCTCAAAATGCCCGATAGCACGTGAAACCCGTTGCCTGCTGAAAATCTTGTGCGAGTGCGCGCCTTTTGAAAGGAGTATCCAGTCGGCACACGCTGTATATACTAGTGAGTTGATTGTCTACAACCATATAGCTCCTCCTGCTTACAGTGGAAATGTTAAAGACGCAGTCTTGCAGGCAGCATCACTGAGGGGGTGTCATGCTCTTCAGCACCGATTAACCTCAGTATTCTTAAACCGTCATCGACACTCTGCTTGAAGTCCCCGCTAAGCTGTGCGTAGCGTCATCCCTGAACTGAAAAGTTATTAATTACCCATACCGAAGACTGTTCGAGTATCAAAATAGCCCAGTGACTGCTTTTGTCAAGGGGCAGCACAGCGTCCAGCATTACTGAATCGGAAGAAAGTATTCAATACATGAACGTTCTACTATGAGGGGGTGAGGCTGGTTGTGTAATCTACTTCGGAAACCATACTTCTTGAGTATTCCACTTCTTGTTTGTGTGCAGATGGCTTTTGCGATATTGTAGTGAGCGTAGGTGGCAAAGCTTAGTGAGCACTTCTTTAAACGCTTTCTGCGAGTTTTCTCTGACGTAATCGACACAATTTTTACCATTGCTTGTGTCATTGCAGTGTGTTTCGGGTTTTTCAACACGTACAGAGGCGTCGTCGCTATTTCCGCCAAGATCACAGTGGTGTTCCATACTATACGCTCTATAATGCTACACGAGCATAAGGATTGGGAGCCTAAACGAAAGCCCGCGAGTTACATGGTGTTGAATTGAGCGCGCCACGGCAATAAAAAATATATAGGACCTTCCGGCAAGCCCGTATTAAAAGCTGCCGCATCATGTGTTACGTTAATCGATTCGTGCTTGAACACTTGCTCACTGCCACCTGACGGCTGCGTGGGATGCCAGCGAGTCTTTGATGCCGATTTAAGTGATGGCGTCAATGCTATCGCAGGTGGACTCGCCTAGCATAACAGACTTACGGAAAAGGGAGCAGGTTTCTTGCCTCATTATCGCTAAGTGCAGTAAGGGAACGTCTCAAAAACGTGCATACGCTATGGTAATATCTGCGGTCTTTGGTGCCGAAACCACTATTGATATAATGAAGCACGCCATAATGGAAGGCTCGGAAATTTTAAACACTTTAGCAATTTTGAGCATTTTTGAGTCTTTACATGCACCCCAATCTAAGTGCCTTTAGCGTTTCGCCCGCATCGAAATGCGACCGCCGCGTCCGGGATTGAACGCACTTCTTTTACATACGCTGCCACTTTGCCCGTGGTGTGGAGGACAGCCAACTCTCGCCCACGTCACGTGCCAATGCGAACTCACGCCATCTAAAATTAATACGCCTCATATTTCGGCGCAAAAATTTCGAACGGAGCAGTGGGAGGCCTGGCTTGCCAGCGAGGAAAAGGAGGCCCAAGTGGCACTCCTCGACCAGGCACGGCGGGCTGCTGAGGCCAGTGGAGCCCTGGACTAGGGGCCCTACCCACCTGCTTCGCCAACCTCCTTTCCTTTTCTTTTTTTTAACAATAAACGTCTGTCAACTCAACTCTTTGGGGTTTGCAGTCACACACTGTGTTCACTGCATCAACGCGTCGGCAACACGCATGTACTTGTAACAATCTCTAATACTGGTGTCACATGGGCACTTCGAAGGCCTTCGAACCGATGGTCCACCAACTCAAAAGTCGTGTTTAAGCTGCTACGCGGGCGGTTTTGATGGCCGTAGAGTCGACAGTCTATCGAGATCGATAGGCTATCGACTCTACCGCCGTCAAAACCGCCCTGTGTAGCAGCTTAAAAACGACATTTGAGTTGGTGGACCATCGGTTCGAAGGCCTTCGAAGTGCCCGTGTGACACCAGTATAAGTAAGCACGGTTGGAGCTCGCTGTGGGTTTTCTTATACGACAGGCACTCACAGGCGATCCGAAGTTGTGTCCCAGCTCGTGCGCGAATGTTATTTCACTGATGCGATGCGGAACGCGGCCATTGTGGTTTTGGAAGGTGACGACGCCCGTGTTGAGGCTAGCGAAGCCCGTGGGTCGCAGACTCCCTTCGTCCGCCCCGGTTGGCTGGTAGGGTTCGCAGATGCCGCCAGGATAGCCTGCGTGAATGCAGATAGGCGATTAAAGTGTCGCGCAAAAGCTTCTCGCTTGACATACCCGAAAGGTGATCCCTATATTAGGCGCAGCGGCTAAACTTGTAGCTTCCTGCAGTTGTAAGCACCCATTCTACGAAAGGGTTAAAAAGAACAAGTGAACAAAATGGAACGCCCACCATTCCGTTAAATATATTCATATCATCAAGCTTCAGGTGACCAGTTAACGAGAAGTTCTTGCTAGGCGACGTCACGGACGGTACGAACAGAGAGACAGGCAAGAGGAAGAAACAAGAGGAAGGCAAGAAATCAATGTTTTATTGTCAAGGAAGTCTCCGTTTTCATTTCGGTTCTTCTGGGTTATTATAACCGCTTGTATTTCTCTGCTCTTATTTTGATTAGAAGATTATGAAGCTCTCTGAACAAAAAAATGTGCCCGTGAGGAGTGTTTGCTACTTTAGTTAGTGCTTTTGTTCTTTGTCCTTGGTCACCGGTGCATGAACAGTTCAAACCCAGTCCACGTGAAGGTCATTCTGTACGGACTGCACTGTTTGGTCTCTCGCATTCGTGCAAGTTTGAACGCAGGTATTTGTGTATTGGGAGAGCTGTTGCTTCATGTCTATATGCGCGGTATGTGCACACGGCTCCCCTCTAACCGTCAGTCGGTCGCAACCGCACAAAAACCGGCAGATCCCGCGCACTGTGTGAATCAATGCCATCAGGAGCACTTGGCGAGAAAATCGCCTATGCCGAAGTGTTCGAGATTCAGCTAAGTGTCACGAACAGGATTGAGTGGTTGTGCGCGCATCGTGAGTTTAAAAGGCATGGCGACAGCACTGTTGCGACAGGAGAGCAACTCATCGTGCGATGTAACGTCGGAGCTCACGTTAGTGCACAGATGTGCATATTGTAGAAGAAAATGAACGGACCCAGGATCGATTCCTACCCATTTAAGGCGTGATAGGTTGCCTTCAGTCATACAGCACGCTTGCCTGTGGCTACCTGTTACGTGTACATTTTAATCGCAAGCTACAACAAACGGTGTGTCTACTTTTCCTTTTTAAACCCCGCAAAGTGTGTTCTGATAAAATTTTCAATGCCAGCTTTGGTTGGTCCTTGATTGACGTAAGACCAAATGTTGATATTCACTCACCAGTGGTGCGTGCCCTCTTACACCCGGCCGAGCATTATTTTATTTATTTATTTATTTATTTATTTATTTATTTATTTATTTATTTATTTATTTATTTATTTATTGTTACCCTCAGGGCCAAAGGCATTAAAGAGGGGAGATGGATATGAACGACGTGTGATTGTATTATCGTTAACCGTGACGTACACAAATCGTGTACAATTGTAGTAATATCTGAACCAATCATCCATTGTCCTTGTGCATCGAGACCCTACCACGCCAATTTTGGTGCATACCAAGTGAGAGAGACGACGAAGACAGCACTGAGACATATAGACGGCTAGATAGATAAATAGATACAGCTAGATAGATACGGTCAAAGTTGATTAAGTTCGACAAGAAATGCTTCGCATTTCAAAACGCGTTGTCGGCATCGTAGAGGTCACAACGATGAAGCAGGAATTCCGTCTTCTTGCACAGCTACCACTTTTGTTATCTTAGCAGTGTTGTCTTTGAACATGAGCGTGAAAATTATCGCGCTTACCGCCACCTTCAGCCATGTAGGCTACGCCGAGTAGCCCACCGGGAAAATTGCGGTGCGTCCAAAGGTACGAGGCACAGTAGGCGCTGTAGTCGGAGAGAGCCAGCTTCGCCAGCAGGTGAATGGCGTCCAGGTTTTCCCGGCAGAACGGATTCGTATGCTGCCGCTGGCCCTTGCAAGCCGAAGAGTCGTTGATCTGCGCCAGTTCATGTTGCGCAAAGAAGCACATTTGCTTAAAGAATCGAGAAAACGAGCTTTTGGTTTCACACAAAGCTTTGGTTAACTGCTTGCGGTAGCATTCAAGAAAATATGGGCAGTAGCCTCAGTTATTTCTCAGGCCAATGCTAAATACGGCTAACAGAGACCACCAAAATATCTCTAACGCATGCCTCATGAGGAATTAACCGTGTCTGCATTGCTTAAATGAAGAAAAGAGTTATGGGGAGTGTTCTGACAGTGACCACATGCTGTACTCGTTGCGGATCGTCACCTAATAATGTATAGCAGTAGGATCTTTTGTGCACTTCCAGCGCTTTTGGTGCATAAGAACGCCAGCGTCAATACAGCTAATTGGTATCCTTAAATGGAAGAGACGTAATCAGCTTGTCTACGACCCTGCAAGGGTGAAGGTCTTTCCCACAGATCTTCAGTTATCCCGGTCCTGCGTGGCAGCTAGCACAGGACCGGGATAAATGGAAGAAACATCTTGTAAACATGCTGTTTATGCGTCAACTAACAGCGGACAAGCGCTGCGGCACATGCATCTAACCCCTCGACAAGAATGCACAGCAGACATGTTTTTCAAAAGATGCTCCATTTCTTTCGTCGACAGTGTAATAGAGACTTAAGCAGTATTTGCAAAACCTGTTCCTTCCTTGCTGTAAAATTCAGTTGACGACCATAACTCTTACTTTTCCTTTCTCTTTCTTTAACCTTCCATCTCCTTCCCGTTTCTTTTAAGCGGCAGACGTGCACGAAACGTGTACATTCCTACTAGCACGGCTAGCAGTTTTCAACAGTAGGATGTTTCGCTTGTTTCCCGTAAAAACGCTGCATGCCGAATTGTTAACAGACCATTACACATTACGTTAACATTACGACTGAAAAGAAAACGCCGCGAGAACAGGTGGTGGAATTTGTAATACACGAGGTCCTGTGTACGACACTTCGCCGTCGGTATTATAGATTCGGTAAATGAGGCAGGACATAAGTGCATTCATTCCAGCCGTCTTCGTTCGTAAGAACCAATGTCATACGTGAATCGGGCTTCTCCATAAGCTCGCTCTCGCTGCAGCGGCGCCAGCATTAGCAAGATCGAGGATCAGCGTTTTGACGAACGCGGACACAACACTCTCCGATGAACTGATTGAGTGCAGTGCTTCCTAAGCTTCCGCTATTTAATGGTCCGCCGTTGTGGTGTAGTGGTTAAGGTACTCGGCTGCCTCCCAAAAAACGCTGGTTCGATCCCGGCCGCGGCGGTCGCATTTTCGATGGAGGCGAAAATGCCAGAGGCCCGTGTACTGTGCGTTGTCAGTACACGTTAAAGAACCCCAGGTGGTCAAAATTTCCGGAGCCCTCCACTACGGCCTTTCTCTCCTCTCTATCTCTTTCACTTCCTTTCCCCCAACCCCACGGACGCTTAGCCGTGCTCCCTACATGGGCTGCAGAAATTAGCGTCCTTTCCTAACCGAACCGCAATCATCATCATGATGATCATCATTTAATGCCAACTGCACGGCAAGGGCCGACAGCTGTGTACCTGGGCGCGCTGCACGGCAAACGAGATTCCCATAATGCCTCGGAAGTCCGTGGCGGCGAACATCTCGGAGGCTGCGGCCACGTGCGAAGCGATCATGGCCGTGACGGTGTCGTAAGCACGGACTGTATCGCCCCCGACGTCCTGTAGCACAGCCTCGAAGAGCAGATGGTCCACGTTGATCTGCAGGTGACACACGCGCTTCAGCGGCTCGTACGGCGTTGTTCGGCGGCGACGTCGTCCGGCGATGTCGGCGCTAAGAGCTGCCGGATTCTGTGGCAGCTTCAGATTGATTCCCCGAAGATCCGCTGCGGGCGACAGATCCGCGCTTCTTGTGGGACACGGCCCTGACCGGTACGCGCAGAAGTCCATAATGAGCGCTTTGGGCGACGACGTCCGAATGCCTGTCAGTGAGACAGGAACGACAGTTCAATTTCTCATTAGGCTACATGGATCATTTACTCGAGGCCACGGGAGGGAACCTGAAATCACCGACGCACAGTGGGGGAAAGGGGGAGGGGTCGTGCCTAAACCTATCCCGTAACTAACAAACTGCCTCCCTGTACGCAGCACGCAGCATGTTCTCATTTCATGTAGTAATAACTGGAACAGCACAGAAATTGATCAAAACGACAGGAAAACGCTCTGAGCGCTGTTCTCCTGCACTTCTCTGTCCTTAGCGGGATTTCCTTAGCTGGTCAAGTTACCAGAAAATGAATGTTGACCGACTAGCCCGGCTTTCAGTTGTGTTTTCAGTAATTCACTTGTTCTTAGGTACCTGTAGACGCAAACCGAGCCACGTTTCAGTCCAAACACAGGTCTGCGCGGGCTGTGTTGCTCGAGGCTTGGAGATTCCCCTAATTGTCGATTGTATCAGTTTAAGGTTGACCCCAGCCGTGACGAAACCCTACACACGGTCTGATCGGTGCCATTCAGCAATGCGAGCGAGATAATTTACGAGGCCGTTAGCTTGCAGGTACGCAAAGATCGACTTTTTCGTGATGAGCTCAAGTTGAAAGATGTTGATTTTAACTGTATGAAGGCTAAGAAGAGAGAGAGAGAGATGATGGGCGGAAGGCAGGGAGGAAGGCTAAGACCAGGCTAAGAAGGATAAGAAGAGAATGCCTTTTAAGTGATGGATTCGCGTTATCAGTGGTAGGCTGTGGTGGGAAACATTCTTTGGCATTACAGTGAGGGGATCGCTTATGTAATAACCTTCCGTTGAGGGGATTGCCGGAAAAAGAGAGACGTTTTCAACAGAGGTGATGAAGTGTAGATTGCTTACATTTAGTAAAACGAGTAATCCCGACATTTCCTCATGTGGGCGCCAGGCCTCTTGGCCTGCCTGCTACAAGTTTACCGAGTCAACAAAGTGCGAAACAAGCCTCCATGGCTTCATCCAGAGATATGCAGATAGAAATGAGAGAAATTTGATAGCAGAGCACACAATCGTTGGTATATTCAAAGCGTCCGAGAGCTCTTGCAACAGGGTCAAGTGCAAGAAAAAAGAAATCTTAAGTGGCGTAGCGAGTCTCGTGCAGCCTGCACGTACGCTTAGCTGATGCCTGCCAATGTATGCCACTCGACCACACAGTAATACATTTGTGTCATTATTCTATTGCTACTGCCAAACTAATAAAATAATGGAACACGAGAATATGGCGTGCCTTTGAAGAAGACACGGGATGCTGGTACGAGGTGGCACGCGCGTTGTTTTGCCCGAGGCCGCCCACACCGCAGAGGGTGCTGTCTCCTATGGTGACGTCACGGGCCGAGTAGATCACCGAGTGAAACGGTTGTGGTTCAGACGCCGCCAGGAAACGGGCGGCGTGCTCCACGTAGAATTCCTCATCGCTGGACAGCACAATGCGGCCGGTGAACACGCCGTCAATGACGGCTCCTACGACGCGGCTATGGTCTGCGCCTGCACGTGGAACACACAGACCTGTTCAGGCTTGTTCATCTACAGCCGTGCATTTAGCGAACTGGTTGCTCGGACTTGATGGCGAGGTAAGTTAGAACGCGAAAACGCAACCTGTATAACAGGGACCAAAGAGACGAGAAAAAAGAAACGCCGACTTCCAGAATAAAGCTATCATCAGTAACAGTGAAGTACATACAAAGGGGCGATACCGCCCTGATGCCCTTTCTTGACCCCAAGTGATCCTGTTTAATGATGTTGTACACTTATGGAAGTACAAAGAAGGTGCGCCTGATAATGGCCACTGATAATTTATAAGTATCACACGCGTAATGCTCATGCTGTGGGTTCGGCTCTTGCCTCCTTCAAGTTGTCTGATCGCCCATCTTGATTGTTGTTATTTCTCATGGTTTCGATGCAAAGGCTTTTTTTCTGTGCGTCTATTTCTCATCTAAGTCTGTAATGCTTACGTGACTACAACACAAAAAGAAAAACGAGCGCGCCGCACTTTCTTTGTTTCATTTATCGTAGTATTATCACGTGGTGGTGACGATGAAGCAGTATATATAAATAAGAAGTTTGTGTCGATGCATGTGCACGCACTGCAATGTATCGTACTACACTATTTGGTCACATCTATGTGCGTCTTCGTAC
Organism: Hyalomma asiaticum; assembly: GCA_013339685.2. Classification (NCBI taxonomy): domain Eukaryota; kingdom Metazoa; phylum Arthropoda; class Arachnida; order Ixodida; family Ixodidae; genus Hyalomma; species Hyalomma asiaticum. The sequence goes on from CM023485.1 coordinate 60,833,822, forward strand.
AGAGTGATTTCCCGCCTTTGTGCAATCTCTGAAATTTGCTATTGGTCCTGAACTTCGAACAAGTAGATATTATATTTGACATGCAACTCTGGAATCTTAATAATTCCACGACCCAAGGACAACACTGCTAAGCGTAGAAAGCCAACCCAACTCGAGAAAAACCAAATTCACAAAGCGCAACGTCGTCCAGGAACCTACATATGAGCTTGAGAGCTTATAACCAACGTGTAATCAATCTCCGGGTAATGTGAACGAATACGACGAAGCAGCAGCGTGTTATTAAACCACATAGTCAATGGCAGGTTGCTTTGGTAGATTCGTTATTGAGTATGTGCGTTTAAATAAATAAATAAATAAATAAATAAATAAATTTATGGACCAAGTAGCGTGACATGCCGACGACGTAATTTGTCGTTGACTTCCCACTCACCCACGACGAAGCCCGAATAGATGTGGTCGAGGTCGACGTCGACGGAACCGTGTCCCGTGACTAAGACGAAGTCATCCGAGAAAGAGGAGCGGTCACGTGCAAGGCGTAGTCTAAACTCCCTGCAACGAAACGAATAAGAGATTGGTTTGTGGATGCATGCTCATTGCAACGAGGACATATTTCAAAGCTTTCTGTTTTACTTTTGCCGAAGACACGGATATTTTCACCAACGGCTGTGCCTTGGGAGGGCGAACTCCGTATACTCAGATAGCCGCGGACCACAGCGATCTTCACTGCCCGTTCAATAGAGCTGCGCTGCATCTAAGAGCCCAGACGTGATAGTACGGCGTCCTACTGTTTCTTCGGCTGGCTGTCCTGCTATGCGATGAAACATGTAGAGTTTTCAACGTGTGATTTTAGCCGCAAGACAAAAGCAGCCAGCAGAATCGCTTTTATGAGCTTTCTTCGATGCGAGGGCCAAATGCCTGAGAGAGTCATTTTCTTAGATTAAGGTGCACTCTAGAAGTACTAAGGTGGTCACGAAACTCCGTCACGGGGTGTCTCATCATCTGTCGTGCTATTTGACTGTAAAACCCTACGTTAACGCATACAAAAATATCGGAATCGCTCTGCAGATGCGAAAGAGAGCCGAGAGCATCGCCTGGTGACTGAGGACTGTCGCTCCGCCAAGAGGAGGATTCCGCTACGGAGAAGTATTCCTGAGACCGTGGGAATGGCCATTGAGGTGGCCCGCTTAGATTACCGATAAATTTTTCCAAAACAAAAAAGAAGAATTTCCTGGGAATGTGTGACAAAGGATGAGAGCGCGAATGTTTGGCGACACGTCTCCCGAAGTGGTGATGGTGGTGAGCGAATGAGTGACGTGCAAGAAGTAACTACTTTTCTTCGGGATAACGGCTGTTGTTCCTTAAAGGTGCTGCGAGAAAACGATCCAAGCTGGCCACTTTACCTCTTGTGGGCTCTGAAGGTGACCTCGACGCTGTGGGTGTGACGGTGCTCCCTGGAAGCGGAGCGTTTCCAGCGGGCCTTGCCTGTGACGTTCACAGGCTGGTACGAGAGCGGCTCGTAGTAGCGCACGAACGAATTCAGCGGGCGTGCTGCGAGTGCCAAAAAAAGGAAGGAACGACAACAACAGAAAGACAGTACAAATCGATTGTCTTATATAAGAGTAGGAAATCCGAAGAGTCGGCTTATACATACGCAAATCTATAATGTGCACGGGGATAAGATGCATAACGTTTTGGCACGTCATATGCGTCTAGTGTGTGCGCGCGCGCGCGCGTGTGTGTGTTATGACGTTGTTCTTCTCAACGAGGACGCTGAAAACAAGAACATATCTGTACGGGATAGCGCAAGCCACGCTTGACAGTACTCGGCGATTCCCATCGGCCTCTGCGATGGGATTAATCTCAGTCACAGCAGCCGCACTGCGATGACGACGGAATGAAGAAAGCATGGACAAATACGCCAGGGGCCAGTACACTGGGCGAGTTGTTGTTTTGTGGGGTTTTACGTCCCAAAACCAGTTCTGATTATGAGAGACGCTGCAGTGAAGGGCTCCGGAAATTTCGACCGCCTGGGGTTCTTTAACGTGCACTGACATCGCACAGCACACGGGCCTCAGCATTTCGCCTCCATCGAAATCAGCCTCCGCGGCCGGGATTCTATCCCGCGACCCTCGGATCAGCAGCCGAGTACCTTAGCCACTAGACCACCGTTGTAGAGGGCGCTACGCGCAATGCTTTCTATATATGGTTGAGGGGAATAAAGCAAGGGGGCATTCGTTCGGTCATCATGGCTCGGAGTCACTTGTGTAGACGCGCCTAGCGCCTGTCAGCTACGGGCATCGTACATGGTGTCAGAAGTGGCCGCCGTTCGCTCTCTGTAATGGCGGACCAGCCCGACGCTGCGTTTGCCGGAGTACCTGGACTCCAACAGCCACCGAACTTCGACTTCAACGACCCAAGTGCTTGGTCCACCTGGATTGAGCAGTTCGAGGACTATGCCTATGCTACTGGAATGCACCGAGCTACCGACGAGGTTCAGGTACGAACGCTTCTTTACTGCATGGGTGTTCAAGCTCGACGCGTGCTAGCGTCTTTCAACTTGACGGCCGAAGAAGCTCTGTCGTACAGCGTTGTGAAAAGCAAGTTCTCCTCGTATTTGGTTCACCCGCTAAACGAAGTTCACGAGAGTTACCGTTTTCACAAGCGGACGCAGCAAGCAGACGAAAGCGTCGATGCTTTTTATTCTGCATTGCGAAACATGGTCAAAAGATGCAACTATGGCTCAGCGTCCGTCGAGGATAGGCTCGTTCGAGACCGATTTATCGTCGGCTTGTTCGACAGCAGGTTATCAGAACAACTCTGCCGCACCTCTGACTTGACGCTGGACAAAGCGCTCCTGCATGCACGGCTGCACGAAGATGCCGAAAGAGAAAAACGTGAACGCGCAAGCCAGCTATCTGTACCAGTCGCCGTTGATGCAGCGAAGCACAAGCCAATGAAAAGACAATCCCATTAGCGAACGTCAGCATCAAGAGAAACCCCTTTTTCCGACGCGACGCACGGATCGTGTCACTTCTGTGGACGTGAAAAGCATCAGCGGGAATTTTGTCCTGCCAAGAAAGCCGTTTGCAATTTTTGCAAAAGGAAAGGGCACTTTGAAGCAGTTTGCTTAGCCAAGCAGCGTTCGCACAGCCGACAGTCACATGCCATCGAGATGCATGCTGTCAAGACCAGTCGTGAAGCAAACGCCAAGTTCGTTTGGGTTCACGTGAACGGCGTCCCGCTCAAGTTCAAAGTCGACTCCGGAGCGGAAGTTACCGTTGTTCCAAGCACTTTTCCGGGAATACCGTCTCAACTCGAAAAACCGGAAGGTCATCTAACAGGTCCTGGAAATTATCCTTTAAATGTGTCGGGCCAATTCAGAGCTACGTTAGAGTGGAAGAGCCGCACCTGCGTACAGCCAGTGTACGTCATGCCTTCGCAGTCTACGCCTCTGCTAGGCTACCCTGCTATCCTCGCATTGGGAGTTGTGAAATTCGTCGACGCCACACAGCGACCTGAAAAGCCAGCCAGATCTTCAAGCGACGCTACCCTTAGCCAGGATATCTTCGATGGACTTGGTACCGTAGGGGAGGAGTACACTATTAGGCTCAAGCCAAATGCCAAGCCATTTGCGCTCAGTGTACCTCGCAGAATTCCCATTCCTCTGTACGACCTGGTGAAGCAAGAGCTGGACCAGATGGAAAAACAAGGCGTCATCAGGCGCATTACGAAGCCGACGCTGTGGTGTGCAGGTCTGGTCGCAGTACCGAAGGCATCAGGCGGCATCCGAATATGTGTGGACTTGACAAAGCTCAACAAGGAAGTTCTCCGTGAAAGGCACGTGCTTCCAACGGTTGAATGGGTTCTCGGGCAACTGGGCGACGCAAAGGTGTTCTCTAAACTCGACGCGACAGCAGGATTTCACCAAGTGCGATTGTCCCAAGAATGCCAAGAGTACACCACATTCATCACGCCATTCGGACGCTACTGCTACTGTCGTCTACCTTTCGGCCTGACCTCGGCGCCGGAGTATTTTCAGCGAGAAATGGCTCGCATTCTGGAAGGACAACCGAACGTCGTCAACATGATCGACGACATCCTGGTTTTTGGAGAAGACCGAGAAGAGCACGACAAGCGACTTGTGGAGGTTCTTGAACGTCTGAGGAGAGCCGGAATTAAACTCAACAAGTCGAAGTGCTGCTTCGGTCAAGACAAAGTAGAGTTTCTGGGTGTAATCATCGATGCCAACGGTATCTCACCGAGTCCCAGCAAACTCGAAGCCCTACGCAACTTGGAGCCACCCAAGGACGTTGCTGGTGTTAGACGCTTCCTCGGCATGGTCAATCATATTGGTCGCTTCCTGCCCAACCTTTCGCAGGCAACCGCCCCTATTCGTGCCTTGCTAGGCAAGCAAAATGCATGGCAGTGGGGACCGCTTCAGGAGAGCGCTTTTAATCGGGTCAAGGAGATGCTTACCTCGGACCTCTGCATCGCGAAGTATCACCCCGGTCGTAATACCATTGTCTCATGCGACGCGAGCTCATTTGGATTGGGAACTGTTCTTCTGCAAGAACAACCATCGGGGGAGCGACGCGCGGTAGCGTTTGCATCACGGTCGTTAACCGATGCGGAACAACGCTACAGCCAAACAGAAAAGGAAGCGTTGGCGGTAGCATGGGCAGTGCACCGTTTTGACCAGTACGTGCGGGGCCTCAACTTCACGGTGGAAACCGACCACCAGCCGCTGGTGACACTACTTGGAAACGCTGACTTGGACACGATGCCTCCACGTATTCAACGGTTCCGTATCAAACTTATGCGATACCAATTCAACGTGGTCTACGTTCCGGGCAAACAGCTAGCCACTGCGGATACTCTTTCAAGGGCTCCGGACGAGAAGCCGTCGATCAGTCTGGTGGATGTGGTAGAAGAGTTCGTGGAATTCCAAGTTGCAGCGATCACTGACACGAAGCTGGTTACTGCAGATGATGTCCGCAGGCACCAAGAACAGGATGGTGAATGCAACCAGCTCGTCAAGTACTGCACCCAGGGCTGGCCTCGTCGAGACAGGCTTCCGGAGCACATGAAGAAATACTGGAACCATCGAGGTGATCTCTCTTTGTGCAACGGCGTCCTGCTAAAAGGCAATCGCTTTGTCATCCCGACTTCGCTGCAAAAGGATACGCTCGAACTTATCCATGAAGGCCACCAGGGAATTAATCGATGCCGGCTGAGAGCACAGGATTCCGTGTGGTGGTACGGACTTTCACAGCAAATACGGGACAGAGTCAGTCGCTGCAGGCAGTGCGCAGCCACTCGAGCACAACGAAGTGAGCCATTGGTTGTGACGAAAACTCCAGCGCAACCATGGCAAGAAGTAGGAATGGACTTATTTAGTCACAGAGGACACAACTACCTACTAGTAGTTGATTATCGCTCTCGCTACCCTGAAGTCATCTACATGCGAAGCACGAACTCTGAGGCGGTCATCAATGCCGTCAAAAGCACTTTCGCTCGTTTCGGCATCCCCGAAATTGTACGAAGCGACAATGGACCGCAGTTCGCTTCACATGCATTTGCAGCTTTTGCGAAGCATTATGGCTTCCAACACATCACCTCAAGTCCCAACTACCCGCAGTCTAACGGGCAAGTTGAAAGGATGGTGCGCACGGTCAAAGAATTGTTCGAGAAAGCAGAGGATCCTTTTCTGGCACTTCTGTCTTACAGAGACACTGCAGGCGTCACAGGGTTTAGCCCAGCGCAGCTACTGATGGGCCGCAGCCTACGAATCAGGCTTCCCAAGCCAGCGGATTGCCTGGAACCGAAGTGGCCTGCGCCTGACGTTGTCAAGTGCCAAGACGAGGAGGTAAGAAGGCGACAGAAGAAAGACTTTGATCGCCGTCGCGCTGCGACCGTCCTTCCTCCGCTGGAGACAGGGGACACGGTGTGGGTTCGAGACATCAAGGAAACGGCGTGCGTTCTCAGCCCAGCCTCGAAGCCCCGCTCGTACGTCGTGGAAACACCAACCGCGGTGCTTGTGCGTAATAGGGTGCATCTAGTGCCCTATTCGGACCCAACCACGAGCCAACGTAACGAGCCAGCATCCAGGGAAAACAGCGAGGGGCACGAAGACCAAGCCACCGTTACAGACGCCACGGCAACAGCGACGCCACAAGTCCCCAATGAATGCGGAGTGCGAGTCACCAGAGTTGGTCGCCGAGTTAAGACTCCGAAAAGACTTGACTTGTGATGTGTCGTGTTTTGTTGTGTGCATATCTCGGGGGAGAGATGTAGAGGGCGCTACGCGCAATGCTTTCTATATATGGTTGAGGGGAATAAAGCAAGGGGGCATTCGTTCGGTCATCATGGCTCGGAGTCACTTGTGTAGACGCGCCTAGCGTCTGTCAGCTACGGGCATCGTACAACCGTGGCGGGGTGCACTGGGCGAGTGTTAAATAAACCCAGGCATTCAAACTAATTCCCAGTTCTCGACTGTGCTATATGTCAAATGAGTTCTCTGGAAACCCGCAAGGTGGAGCAACGTTTATGAAAGGGAAAATTTCCTTGTAGCCTTGTGCTACAAAACGGGTGGATGCTAATTTTCCCTTTCATTTCTTGACTGTGCTGTGTACGTTATGGCTCGTGACATTACAGCACTTTAAGCAAAATGAAAGAAACAGTGAAGGATGCCTAGACTTCGCCTTAAGGAGTGGAAAGTGATAGCGCCGCTGTGCTCCGTTTGCATACATTCACAGGAGACAATAGCTCGCGATTGTCACCTGGACCATTGCTTTGTGTCTACGAGACTCAGCCGTAGTGGACGGTGCCGGGTGCCAACCTGCCATCAGTCGCCGCTGGAGGTATCTGAGCGTCGCACGTTGTTATTATTAGCATTAATATGAATTTCACGCTCACAGACAACCTACAAGAGATTTTCTGTGACACGGGCTTGTTAACGCTGCCATGTTAAAACGGCTGAATATCCTTCCTTTCTCTTTAAGGTTTGCATGCGTCTTTACCACTCACCGACGCAGACGTGGAACGCCATCTCGACCAATGCGACCAGTACGATGTAGACGACGCACAGCTTGGTCATAAATCGCAGTAGCCACGATCTGTGGACGCACAGAAAACGCGTCTTCTTCTTCTTCTTATGCTTCCGTCCCCGTGTATCGTAGGTCCACACTGCTTCTGAAGACGAAGTTGCAAAATCATTGTAAATTTACTTTGGGGTAGAGTCACAGGGATGTTTGTTTAGCACTTATAAAATTTCTGCTTGAGACCAAAAGTATTTTACCTTAATTTTCATCATCTGCGCTTCGCCAAACCACACATATAAAACTACTGTTTAAGTCAAAACAGCATTGGCCAATCCCCTGCATTGGGTATGCGCCAAATTACAGATTAGAAGAAGAAGAAGAAGAAGAAGAAGAGAAGAAGAAGAAGAAGAAGAAGAAGAAGAAGAAGAAGAAGAAAGAAGAAGAAGAACTAGCTGAGTGGATGCGCTAACTGTATTTTTCTTACATTATTTACTTGCCGAACACCTAAGCGTTACGCTATGAAGCAAACGGGATAAAATTCAACAAGTGAGTTGAATTCAGACAACCTTATGTTTGTTCAACTCGGAAAGCACAGTAGCGAATACACTAACCAAATACAAAAAATAATGCAAGCAGTATCTGAGCCAACAGGTATACGTGTAGACTATGGCGTGTGTCATAAAATAGCGCCCACTTCGTCGGGGAACACGGCATCAATGTTTATTAGGCAACGCAATTGCGAAATCATTCACACCATAAATAAAGCGAAGCACAATGCGCTAAGGCAGCTATGGGCTTATTTCTGTCGCCTTCCTCCTTACCACTGCTGTTCCTCCTCAACTCGATCTGCTGAGGAGTGCGCGCTAGCGACGACAGCGCCTCCCGCGTCAGCCGCTCTGCCGAGCCTCCCGTAGTGACATAGCGCCCCGATATCCTCACTGAGGTCGCCCGCCTCGGCAGTGCTAGCCTCTGTAATAGAGCGCCGGCGACTCGTGTGACGCCGCCAGATGCCGCGATGATACCGTTGGCTGAAACGAAGGAGTACGTTGTAGAAGCACGTTGTTCGCAGCTAGGTTTGAAAATTACGCGCACGTCACTTGGGTCGGGGCCAATCAGCGACCTCCCATTCGATCGCTCGATGGCGGGGGCGTTTGAAAACGCTTTTTGGCGAGCCGCTGCGACCTTTTGCGATACGCGTGTTCAAAACCTTATTGTAAATTACACGACTCCGCACCGAATCAAACCCAGCGCGTGCAGCGAAAAACTCAGCGCGCCTAACATCGCGCAACGGCTGGCCGAAGCATACACGGCGCTATTCTAGTGTGTTCTGAAAACGACCTAGAGGTTGTGGTTGTGAAAAACTCTGAAATTTATGTGGCACTGAGTCGTCGAGTCACAGAGGATGAGCGCGCGAGACAGACGAGGAGAGAAGGAAAAAGCGGAGAGCAAGTGCCGACGCTAACCGCAACAAGCGAAGGAGAAGCAGGCACCTCCGACGCGAGGAAGCTACAAGTTTAATCCAGCGTTTTCTCTCAGGCCGCCGCGGTGGTGTAGTGGTTACGGTACCCGGCTGCTTAAAAAAAAAAAAAAAAAAAAAAAAAAGCAACCACGGAGGTTTGATCCCGGCCACGGCGGTCGCATTTTCGATGGATGCGAAAGTGCCAGAGGCCCGTGTACTGTCCGTTGTCAGTGCACGTTAAAGAACCCCAGGTGGCCAAAATTTCCGGAGCCCTCACTACGGCTTTTCTCTCCTTTCTACCTCTTTCATCCCTTTCCTCTACCCCAACGGACGCTTAGCCGTGCACCCTACATGACCTGCAGAAATTAGCTTCCCTTCCTTAACCGAACCGCAACCAATCAATCAATCAATCAATCAATCAATCAATCAATCAATCAATCAATCAATCAATCAATCAATAAACCAATATCTCAGTTTTGCACGTGCTGAGATCGCGTCACCCGCTCCGAAACGTCTGGGGAACCCGCTGAAGACAATTTAAAGAGTCGAGTACAGGCTGCCAGCAGCAGTCTCAGTTGTCATGTGTCACGGTGAACGAAGAAAGAAGTTGAACGACGCTGCTCCGCGGACTTACCGCCGAGATCGACCTGCAAGCTTCATGTTGACGAGTTGCTTCGAGCGGCCCTGGTGAACAGGACTCTGTTTTATTCTCTATTATGATGCATGAGCTTGTCCTTTGGTGTCAGCCGGTTCCGTGTTATGTTGTAGCCCATTATGTTTGCATTCTGAAAAGCCGTGTTTGTGCACGTTTTTGCAACTGCCTGTTCAATGAGAATATATTTATTTTGCTTTGATCGTCGCTCTGACTCGGTCTTTGAGCCACCGCTGCCGCTTTGCTAGTGCACCAAATGGACCTAAAACCTAATAGTCCGAGCTTTCGTGGGGTCATTTTCTGGGAACTGGTACGTCGGTTTTTGAGGTCTTTCCCGGTGATTGCCTCCCGTGTCTCATAGCTCGGTATCAGCGACAGCGTGGAAAACAAGAACACAAGATCGCGATCGCTAAAGTAATCCGGGAGGGTATCATGAAAGCGGTATACGGGTTGGCATTCGAATTAAGGAGTGAACGTTGACAACGAACCCATGTATTCGGCAGGAATACCCCAGATATGCTACATATACCAATCTATGCTATGCTATGAAGAGAGAGAGATTCTAGTTCAGGAAGTGAAGAAAATAGGGTGAAGAGTGCACGGTAACTGTCTCTCGTCGAGGACAGACACTTCAAACGATACACTCAGGGGGTGGGGGAATTGAAGGGACAGAGAGAAGAAAGAGGGGAGGCAGAGCTCATAACCACACCATGTCCGGCCGCGGAAAAGGGAGCACAAACACAAACAGGCAACACAAAACAGCCTGGCGAGCGGCTTTAAATCCGCCCAGTCATACCGGTGTCCTCGGTAAATGTGAGGAGTGCTGCAAGGGCAGAGCGGCGTCGTTCGTTGCAGCCGTCAGGGAACAGGAGCTGCTCCGTCGAGGAACAGGGCAGGCCGAGTTTCTGATAGTGCGCGCACGATTGTTTTTGCGCGTCCACGTGGGCCGGGCAGTCGTGGAGAAGGTGAGTGCCTCCACTTCCCCGCAGTCCAAGCAAACGCATCTGCCTTTATGTGTGGCAGCGGGTGAGGGCATGAGCGCAAGTGCGCGCGCGCGAGTGCCGTGAATTTAGTATAATAACTTCCCGCGCCGCACATATTTCATGATGGTGTTGATTTTTGTCCAGGCCGGACAGATTACGGTTGTCATAGCTTCGCTCTTGAAAGCGGAAGCGAGATGGCTGCGGACGACGTGCGGTTAGTGAACTTTGACTTTATGCAGGATGCGCTAGACGCGCGGCCACAGCCTGATGATATGACATTAGGCCAGTGGTAAAATACACATTCACGTCCTATATCTAATGACTGCCATCTCCATACGTATGGCACCTTTATGAAGGTTCTGTTGTAGTTCTTCTTTTGTGCTAATATACCCTTACACGGAACGATAGACTTGCGTGCTCGTAATTTCTTTTCTCTTGATGCAATCGCAGCAGCGCCACTTAAGTGGTTCGTCCGCTTTAAGTGGGTCCGCTGCGATTAGTACCAGCCTGTCACCTGCCTGTCAGAATCGTACTGTCCTCGTACCCGCCTGTCAGTGTCACACAATATGTCCGCTGGAAGCGCTCCGCAACCAGGGAACACGTGTTACCTCTTCAACGTCCAAGTCACTTTTAGAGCTTGCAACAGTTATGCAGTTAGCCTTGCTCATTTATCGTAATATCTTTAACGGGCTGATTACGCGCGAAATGTGAACTGCTCTTAGAGTATAGTTAAGCATTTTTTTAAATACCACTTTTGATTACCACCGCCACAACTGAAGGAGTGCCGTGTATGAGTCGCGCTGTCATGCTTGTCACAAATCTACGACATCCGCTTTTAAATTCGAAACTATGCTTATTGGTACTGCATAGGCGGGTCATCGCAATGGCACCGCTACGACATTAGGGAATTCTGTGCGGAACGGATTCTTTTCATCTGGCTGCTCCGGCAGCATGCCTCATTTCACGGCAAGGGATGCTTTGGGCTTCTCTTGCATGACCATTGAAGGTGGGTCAACGATAGCTAATTGATCTAGGGTGTAGAAAATATCTCCTACTTCTCCTACTATGTAACGCGCATGCTATGCCTGCCACCAGTGACGAAGTGTCCCAGAATGTGCGTGTTCTTGTTGTGCTTGAACAGAAGTATCAGTTCAAAACAATATTTATTTAATGCGGCTTCACGGGAAAAACAAGTAAAACACAAGTAAAACACAAGGTTTATCTACAAGCAAGTATCCTTTCGAAACGCTGTGTACAGGAATCAAGGCAATAAGTTAACTTTCAAACTGTACACGTGGGTAATGCTTTACGTTCAGTACAATAAAAATTTGGCGTGGAACACATTTCTCCAGTATCATCGCTCTGGTCTCTCCCTGATGCCCACGGTGATGTCCTTAGCAATCAGAAGTCCCATGCCAGTGAGGAACTTAAGCGGCACCTGCAAATATCAGAAAAAAAAATTGTGAAGAGACCAGAGACCATCAGCGATGATTGCAATGACGCTGAACAGTCGACTGTGTCAAGATGTAAATTCGCTTACTAAATTCCCAGTATTCTGGCAAAATGGCATATTCGTCTCAAAGAAACACAATACGCTGCTAGCCGTCGGCGACGGTTGTTCGCTGCAGCTGTAGGCAGCACGAGAACGCGCACCCAACTTACAATAAGCACATTTGGATTTGTGGCTGAATTACAACAAGCGACCACCGCAAAACAATAATAATTGCTGCTGTTTTACATGCCAAAACCGGAATATGATAACGAGGCGCGTCATTGTGGAGGCAGTCCTAAATTTTAACCGCCTGGGCTTCTTTAACGTGCAATGACATCGCACGAGCCTATAGCATTTTCGCGCGCCATCGAAAACGCGACCGCCACGGCCGGGATCGAACCCGCTTCTTTTGGGTCAGCAGCCAATTTTCCTAACCGCTAGACCACAGCGGCGGACGCAAGAACTCACGAAAGAAAACGTTTGACGTAGGGCAGCTTTTGGCGTGCGTGTATTTAGGCTACACAGAATATACCATTGTAAGGGTGAGCTTGGGTTTCACCTAAAGGTATTTGCGGGGAACTCATATAGCGTAACTTTATACACAACTGTTATGGTGTTCTCTTCATACAAAGCTTGATTAAAAACCCTGTAATTGCTATTAATGCGCTGTACTTGTCTTTAGTTCGGCCGAGATCTCAGCCAACACAATCGCGATTAATATTTAAAAAAAAGCATCTTTAAACTAAGTGCGAAATCTCTCCCGGGTGGTAACGCTGAACTCACCTCTGTTTTGTCCGTAGGCACGAACTGCACGCTTTGTATGGAATGCAGGAGCGATAATTTGACGGCCTGCAAGGCGAAGCGCATGCCTATGCAATTTCGGGGCCCGGCGCCGAAAGGCAGGTACGAGTAGGGCCGTATGGAACCGACGTTCTCTTCGCTGAACCTACGTGCAGGAAATAATGATGAACTATAGTGAGCAAGCTTGAAGAGGATTGGGAAGCGTACTGCACTGCGTTGGTTCAGTGACTGGCAGCTTTTACGGAGGCGCCGTGAGGATGTGATTGGTTACAAACAACGAAAGCTGCACTGTGTACTTGGTGTGGTATGAAAAAAAAAATACCGTGAACTAAGACGTGATGGAGGGTGTTATAAAAACCAAGACACTCAAAGTAAGTACACCGCTCACGCTATTCGAGGACCTACTGCAAGCCGCCGCAGCTTCGTTTCATAAAACGCAGCTATTCATGAGGATAAATGTAATTTGAAAAAGTGTGATAAACCTGCCTGATTGGCTCTTTCACCGCCAGCGACTCAAGCTGCGCGGAAATATGAAGCCACCTTGAAGTGATGGAGTGCATTTTGATAATGTTCGCTTGGCAACATAAACCTGTGAGACCAACGTGCGTATTCTGTACTTTGCAACGTTTCCAGTGGCGTCACAACACAGCCTGCATCGTTCACGTGGTACCACCATATGCCTTTTTGGTTTTCGTGACAGCATTTTAACAGAATTATTTATATGATCGCAGTAAATCTGGACAAAGTCTGCTAAGTCAGTCATCCTCACCTGTCGGGGTCGAACGTCTCTGGATTGGGAAAGAACTCGGGGTCATGATGCATGGCGTACACAGGTATTCCTATGACGCATCCCTTGGGCACCCGGATGCCAGAATCACCGAGGACGTAGTCTTCGTAGGCGGACCTCTCGAGGCTGGAAAAAATTAAGAATGTCGACATCGAGACAATGCCAGTATTGTACTCTACAGCTGTATTATTTACCGCGTCTTTAGCGTTGTTATCAAGGGGAATGCCTTATGTACTCTTAGAACGCGAAAAGGAGCCGGTAACGATGCCAAGACGCATATTCGGCGTCAACAACATCGTCTCAAAGTTGGCATTGCAGTGCAGCCATGTATGACTAACACGGCTAATAGATTACGACATCAATAACATGGCATGCTTGTAGTATATATCACGACTAAAGGTACGTGGCTCTTATATCCACATTTCCTTGCTATAGGAAAATCCGGATACCCGCAACATGCAGGATGTTTAGTGTTTACCTTTACAGCCTTTATTCGCCACACAAAATGGAATGTCAACCTTTGCGGCTTATGTCACACTGCATTCATGTGACGTCAAATAAATTCAGAGATAAATTAAAGCAGCCCACCAAAGAATCTTTATGACAACGAGGAATGGCTTCGCCGTCGAGTGGTGCTGGCACGCAATAGGAGACTGGAAAATTATATTCCTGCTCGTGCTGAAATGCTGTCTGGTCGCTGCAGCGATTCGACACCACGGCGCGACACAATGCGACACCTGTATTTTATTATTTTACGCCTTATCCACACAAGTTACTCAAGCTAACTTAGACGTTCTTCATATGACCATCCAACTATGTCCTGCATGGGTGGCCTCACTTAATGTTACCTTGTACTTTCGATATCATTAATTTTCGCTGCACTGTGGCGCGGGCTCGTATGACGCGATCAAAGTACAATATTTATGGTATGTTTTCTCGAAAGCATGCTTGAGGCCGAAATCTTTTATAACTGAGGTATGTGTTCGTTTAGAAATTCCGGGCATTCTCCAAACTCCAAGATTGCAACACAGTTCTGAACGATATGGCTTTTCTTTTTCTCGTTACTCATTTCGCGAGATCTATGAGTCGCGCAACCGCTTTAGGAACTGAAATAAGTGTAATTAAAAACATGTATTACATCGAACTCGTGCCGTGCTAACACTCTGAAATTAACATACATATACGTTGTCAGGCTCATAAGGCTAATCACCCGTAAGAATTCTTCAGTGCTCACGGACTTATGCATTCTTTCAGTAATTGCAGTGCACGGACGAGAACGTGTTTCAATTTTTAAACGGGCTCAGACACCAGAGATGACTGTCTGTGCATGCACACGGCTGCTGAGTTGGAACTTACCGTGGAACTGGCGGGTACATTCTCAGGGTCTCCGAGACAACGCAGTGCAAGTACGGCAGCTTAGAAACTGCGTCGAGGCTTGGCTCTTTTCCCTGCAAGCGTAGATAGAGAGGACGCTAGAGCATTCATCAAACCCCCGCCGCCGCACCCCCCCCCCCCCCTTTTTTTCTTTTTTTTTTACACAATGCTTCTCTATATGAAAAGAAAGACGTTAAAAAGCGGTGCCGATTGCGCGCGTAACAGCAAGTGAATTCGCGTAAAGAATACTTCGTAAGCTAGTCGTAGAAGAACGCAATTCGATATAGCGTTCTTAACTTTTTTTTTTATTTTACCATTTGCAGGTGAAAAATGCGACAGAAGCAAGGAAAACGGACATCCAGGGCACGAGTGCACTGTGAGTACCTACCGCATGCCCACTTTCACGTCTATGCAGACCTGTATTAATATGACTGGCATCGAACAACCTAGGTGAATTTCTAAAGCCTGTCGCCTTAATAAGCATTAAGCAAGGAGGCGTAAGCTGTATGCTAACTACCACCGCCTCAGAGGAAGTGCAGACCTTCCGCTCAGTTGATACGCCTAAGGTCTCGTCGAAAGTGCCGAGTTGCCTACTAACTTATGCTCTACATGCTCAACGTTTACGTGCGGTAGTAGGCTACATCTCATTTTGTGCTGTTCAGATTATTCGGCACGTGATACAGACGCTTTAGTTTGATTCTACTGTCGATCATGTCACGTCTAAATGCCAGTATGTGCAAAAAATTTGTGAGACGCAAGTACCGTGATAGGCCGAATTTAATCTCTGTTTTAGTACGCGTCCAGCGAAGCGGCACGCCCCGCCATGGTGGTGTAGTGGCTATGTGACTTGGCTGCTGATATGGAGGTCGCGAGGTCGAACCCCGGCCGTTGCGGCTGCATTTAGATGGAGGCGAAATGTTGAGGCCCGTGTACTGTGCAATGTCAATGCACGTTAAGGAACATCAGATAGTCGAAATTTGCGGAGCCTTCCGCCACGGCGTCTCTCACAATCGTATCGTGGTGGTTTTGGGACGTTATACCTTAGAAATCAATCATCAGCGAAACGGCACCGCGCCATGTTGAATCCGGGAAGATGTACAGGCAGCAAGTCTAGAGAGGAGGCAGCACATCCAAGTTGAACAAAGAAACGCTTTACCTCTATTGTTTAATTTTTTTATCTTAAATAAATGATGTCCACTGTATTTTACGGTACTTGTATGTGTTGGTATACTTACGTGTGTTGCAATGCACTCGTCTACTTCCTTGCGGAGCTTGGCCTGTACCTCGGGGTTGAGTGCCAACAGGTAGACGGCGTACGAGAGGACGGAAGACGTAGTGTCGTGGCCAGCGAGGAAGAACAACACGCACTGAGCCAAGGCTTCGTCCTCAGACAGTGCTAGAAATAGGAACAAAAGAAAAGGAAGTATGGACCTTTCCGTTTTGGGCCCTATGCTTGGTGGTGTTGCAGTTTGCTAAGATGATTAACTTTCCTCTGAATAGGCGTATCGCAAGCACAAGAACCTATGTTCGGGAAATAGAAGGACACGATGGTGATATGCTTAGAGCACAAAGAGGAACGATGCTCGAACAAAGTAAAAAGGAAGACCCATCTTAGCTCCTCCCCAAAAGTGCTGATATTTCTCTTATGTTGGCGCACGCTTCTCTACAGGGCAGATTCACCGGGCCTCTCTGTTGCTCTTATTGTTCCAACAAGACCTCAGATAATAATGAAGATGTACGAGCACGAATGCAATCGATTAATGGTGAATATTTAACCTATGGAAAAGCCAGTCGTAAAAAAGTTCTCCAACTTTGCCATTTCTCGGAGTCACCGAATTGCCTTTACGGAATGCCATCAACAAACCTACTCGGCCCATTTTTGAGTTGTCCAACATTTCCAACTGAACCATGCAGGGGCGTCTTATATAACTGCGAATTAGGCGAGTCGGCTACGCTTTATCCTGAACTAACACAGCACACACAACCAAAAATAATATAATTAACACTGAGAAAAGGGAAGAGCGACACACGCGCAACAAGCGAACAAGTATCAATCTTTCGCTCTTGCTGGTTCTCGCAACTACAGGGCATATCGATCCATACCGCCGTTTCTACATCGGCTAACGCTAAGAAAATGACATATTGTGGGCAGTGAGCACGTTCAGGAAGAGGTGGTCGAAACGCTTACGCAACAAACCCGCGACGTAAACAAACCGTGTCGTGGTCGAGGACATCAGATTACTTTGTGCACGCGCGCCTAGTGCTATTGCATTTCGGCTCCGACAAAACATGGCCGCTGCGGCCGTGTATCAAACGTCTACCCTCCGAACTATAAGGAGTAAGAAAGCGTAGTATGGCACTGAATATGTATCATTCCTCGCGTATCGGAGTAGAGTCGGAACACGTGCCCTGATGAAGCACTCACCCTTAGAAACGAAATTTATGTCGTTCTTGATCTCCGAGTCGAGATTGAAGATTTCCGAGGACTCTTTACCGGTGGTAGATTCCGGAGCTTCCTGAAGGGCACCTTCCTGAGCGTCCATCATGAGTTGCAGAAAGTCTTCCTGTCGCTAATAGAATAAACAAAAAAAGCTCATAAATGCGCAGCAAGTTGATGGCCATCAGCTGCTGATAAGAACTACGGCGCCTTTATCAGGTATACGAACACCTTCGAGTATTACATGAAAGCAACAAGCTGCCGCAATATTCTTCAAGCACATGCAATTAATCATTTGGCTCTGGCGTGCACGCACTATCACGTATCAAAGATGTCCTGTTGTGCGGTGTGAATTCGTATGTGCAAGTGAACATCCTAAACCACGTCACGAAGTAACGACAGCCAAGAAGTGAGCCCAACTCCCTTCTTAAATAAATTAGCAAACATAAACGAAGATTCAAGCTGGAGAGATTCGACGTTTCGAGGCTAGTTCGATTCCTTCCTTAGGGATGACTGGAGACCAATCATCTCTGAGGAAGGACCCGGACTTGCTTCGAAACGTCGGGTCTCCCCAGCTTCAGTCTTGGCTGGTGTTTGCTGATATATTTATGAGACGATGATTACATTCAACAGTGGAATGATTACATTCAACTCACCTCTTGTGTCCAATCTTCGTTCCCCCCCTCGCATCCTTTTTCTAGCCTGGTTTTGGTTAGTTTGGTCTTAAGTGACAATCTGACAGAGCTGCGATACCTAATAAGTTACTTGCAGAGGCGGTCACCCTTTTTTTGCAAGAGAGCTCTTGCGAAGCGTAGACCGTCATGAATTGTGCCTCAATTTCGCAGCGAGATGACATGGCAGTCTCGAACGTGCCCTTGCCTACGAAGACGTACTTACACAATGTTTTTCTTTTCTCTTTTGGATGATGTTCACAGAAACTTCCTTGAAGTATTGGAAAATTTCTGCGTTGAACGCTTTCACCTTCAGGGCTTTCATTAGGCCTGGGAATAGAACTGCATGACAAATACAGGCACGAATGAATATGCGTTACGTAACTCGTTTGACTCTTATACCCGCTATAGAACAAATCATATTATGAGGACAAAGATTAAGTACTTACACAGCA
Organism: Hyalomma asiaticum; assembly: GCA_013339685.2. NCBI lineage: Eukaryota > Metazoa > Arthropoda > Arachnida > Ixodida > Ixodidae > Hyalomma > Hyalomma asiaticum. The sequence continues at coordinate 60,851,973 of CM023485.1, forward strand.
TCAGCAGAGGTAGGGTGACTCCGCCGGAGAACGCTTTCCTCGCCTTTGTGACAAATTCGTTGGTCGCGTCGGTGTGGGAGTCCAGCTTCGTACCGAAAGCGCATCTTGCGATGACATCCAGCGCATAATGACCGTAAAACCTGCAGGACATAGCATTTGACTCGTGTAGCTACACGGAACATCAGGCCCGAATGTTCGTTCGGCAATTTTATGAAAGTAAGACAGGAATCACCACTATAACTTCTGTGCAACCACATTTTAACGCTTGAATAAGGAAACGTCGATTTTTACTGCTGAGAGGACTACTTTCCATAATGAGATGAGGAGACAGAGAAAGGAATGGAAGGGGTAGGAGGATTTCCAAAAGAGCGTGCTTGATTTTAAGTAAGTGAAAACATTACATTAAAGTGACTATAGATTTGCTGTCGCGACACTAGTGAACAGATGTAACACATGTTTAAGTGTTAGGTACTCCAATAAATAATAAACACATCGCTTGCGGAGGAGCGTCGTCAGTGCATCAGTTACTACAGACATGTGCACATGTATTTACACAGCGTTTGGTGCCAGAGTATATGCTGAGGAGTAGACATCTGCATTGGCAACATTAAGGTGAAGTGTTGAGCGTGGAGAATTCAGTACGCTGCAACGTTTGTTGCACATGGCGGTAAAACGTTGGGTTGTCCGCTCAGCATAACAGAAATCGCGGAAATGCAAGTGACGCCTTGCTCTAAAATACTATTCGAAGCCAACCAAACTCATTTTCTTCACTTACTGCTTGACATCGATGTCCTTTTTCTGCTGAGCAGCATTCTTGAGGTGTTCCGTCGTTATTTCGGCGCAGGCTTGAATCAGTTCATTCATCTGAAACATGTAATTTTTATTAGCTGCCAATGTATCAAGCAATGTCCTGCGCGCAATGTGCGAAGATAAAGGGAAGACACCAAAATCTCTTCTACGATTGGCCGGCACCTTTTCTCTTGTTTGATCACGTATACTGCCTTGTAATCACTCCACAGCGGCGAATCCTAATGGGAGATGCTGTGTTTACACAAACATATTACATACTCTATGTTGACTTTTTTCTGTATGTTTTCTGTGTGTTCTGTGCGTGCGTTTTGTTTAAATAGATATAGATAACTGTCAGCGATGCCTAGCTGATGAAAACATTACCACGTGTGAACTTTAGAAAATTCGATGCGCTGTTATTTCAAGAATCCGCACGTACCTGGCCAATTTAATTTCCCCCATTTCGCCTAACTAGCTCCCCACCCCGTTTGGTCTAACTACGTTTGGTCAAGATAGTCCCCTTTTCCTCCACTTTTGTTTTAAATATGGCTACAATTCAACATCCCTACGCGAAATCAGTATCATTATGTGCGTGAAGTGTGATGGAAAGCTTTTGTCCGCTACTTTAATTTACAGAGTACAGAATCGTCGCTCCAACTGCAACTGCGGCAACTAAATAAATAAATAAATAAATAAATAAATAAATAAATAAATAAATAAATAAATCCTTGTGCGTACCTGGTTCCCGTATTTTAATCGCTAAGCGGTTACCCTTCGCCAGTTAGGGCTGAACAACGCACCATTTCATTCACAAGATATGCAGGGGGATAGAATGGAAAATAGAAGAGGCAGGGAGTGAGATGTGTTTGCTTTGGCAGAATAAATACTCGTGCCACCCGAACCTTACTTACCCTGCGTAGCTTGCCAGTTGTGAACGCGGGACTCGCCGATGGTCTTATCTTTCGCCACCGTTCAACGGGAGCGATTGACATCATGTTGTCGAGAATTGGGTCGAAAAACTGCAGTTGCTGTTGTGAGCAACGAAAAAAAGAGCACATACATAAATTCAGAAAACACTAGCGTGCAGCAACTCTGCGCGCACGCACACACACACACACACACACACACACACACACACACACACACACACACACACACACACACACACACACACACACACACACACACACACACACACACACACGCACACACACACACGCACGCACGCACACACGACACACACGCACACACCATTATTATCATAACAAGCCTTTCTTGGTTGACAGTCTGTTGTTCACAAGATTCTTTTAACAGTAACTGACGTGAATTGGTGTTATTCCTGTACCGATATATCTGTAAACGATGAAATGCCATCAACGCTGTAACTTAGATCTGGAAGAAACTTACGTAGCCTTACTAAAATGCAAAGCGGTCAATATCAACTTTGGTATACCGCGCATTACTGCGCTTTTCTTGCGTATTACGTCCATCCTTTTAAATATGTCGAAATACAATACGTCAGCATCTTCAACCTTTACATATTTCAAGCGCACTTGATTTATTCCGAGGAAAACTTCGATAAACTGTTAATCACATATTTAGCTTTACCAAGCTCTTACGGCATGTTGACAGGTGACTGCCCCGTACTGTGGAACGCAAAAAAGCCCTGGCAATTTGGCTATTAAAAGCTTCTTTCCCCATTTAGGTCACGCACCCGTATTTGTGCTCTACTTACCCGTCTATTGCAAAGCAGCGGAAAGTCTTTCACAAGCACCTGCTTCACAAGTTCTGGTTCACCGACGAGCAGTGTCGGTTTGCCTCCTTCGTAGATCCTGCAGGTAACGACATGTAGGATGCAAAGCGCAAGCGAAATATCGTCAGTTGAACTTCGCGCAGTTCAAGATTCGAGTTTAAGTGAGAAGTGATGTGCGTACTATACTTACCCAAATACTCTGCCAAACTTCTGGTAACGCTCAGTATCGATCGTGTGAAAGGGCTGTGGAAAAACAAATCAAAACGAAACGTTTGAGCAGGAAGAATAGTTGCGGATATGAACAGGTCAATCTGGCAAGGCACATTGAACAAGCTCTTCTGGATTCTTTTAAACGTCCTTTCGACCTCTTCCTCTTAAACGTACCCCGTAATGTGATTATGGGACGCGCAGCGGAAATAATTGGTCATGATGAATTTCGCCCATCCACGGTTCTCTAGTTCACCTGTATCGCAGCACACGCGAGGACTTTCTGCGTTTGGCTCACATCCATGTGTCGTGGCTGGTATGAAACCCACTACCTAGAGATTAGCATCCAACCCCGGTTAACGTCCTCAACCTTCCCTTACGTTATCACAGTCCACAGAAACGAAAGTAGTGGACCCATGGTACTCTACATGCAAAGTCCATGCGACCATATAAGGTTATTACCGGCGCTGTTGGACATGGTATTATCATACGGCGCTGACATCCGTAGGGTGACTTGCGCTACCTTATGGCGTGATTTCACTTGCGTCACTCTTGAAATAAAGATACACGTGACATGCTGCTGCACGAATCAAGCCAACACGTTGTGCAGGTCACGCACATTGCAGGCTGCAACGATCAGTCAACTTTCAAAACTCGTGATCGATGACATTACTTTTGCGTTGAAGGCAGTGCTCAGTCATATTTAATTCGCATTAGCAGTAATCATGTGCGCACTGTTGCAAAAGCGCGCAGCCCTGAATATAGCGAAAGGTAAAGGAAAGGTTACGTGTCGTACGTTTCGGTAAGTGCTCGAGATCTTTATTCTTAGATTCGCAAATTCATAAACATAGATGCAGGAATATATCAGAGCGGCTAATATTTTCGTCCTGTCGATCACGCATAAAAACTCCGGAGACAGAATGGCATTTGGAGCCAACAAACTTTTAACGTTGCCCCGCCACGGCGGTTCAGGGCAGATAACACTCGGCTGCCGATCCCAAGTTCGCGGGGTTTACTACCTTAAAGCGCATCATTTTCCCTATGATACCAGGAGACATTAGTATCCCGCATAGGACGGGCAGTCGTTGAAATATACAAAAAAAAAAAGCGGGCGGGGGAGGGGGATTATATGCGCTGAAAGCAAGTAAAGTAGGGCCAAAAGAAAGGATGTGCTAATAGAAACTAATGACTTGACGACATGACATGGACTAAAACTTCTAAAGCATGTATAAAAATGAAGCAAAACGAAAAACGAGCTGGTTGGTAATAATTCGTTGTTAAAGATATAGTATTTTTGTTCAGGAGACCCCAGGAAAGTGTTTGACTGAGTTAAGCACTCTGCCCTTGGGTGTACTTTAGGCCAGTGAGAATCGCTGACCCAACAACCGCCAGCACGAGGCTATATGAAGACAGTGAAATAATGGTCTTTTTCTGAGCATAAATAAGTCTAAAGATGTAACAATTCAGAAAGAAAGACTGAGTACGTTAAAGAACGAAGAATGAGTTTTGTAGGACACTACGTGTGCAGGATCCTGAATAAAAAAAAAAAAAGAGGAGGTGATGGAACTAAAGAAATTCGCTGAAGAATGGTAGAAATGGCAAAACTGTACTTAGTGTACACTTTCAATCACTATTATGAAGAACGAACATGGTATTTAACTGTTAAAGCTACGGTGGCTGTGGCTAACTTCCAAATATTCCCGTGGCGTAACTTGGCTTCAATATAATGGAAAGCTATAGCGACTTATGGAGCCGCGGTGCCATTCGCTCCCCAAAGGTAGTACGTGCGCGGTATCATTGCACACAAAAGCTGCAGAAGTTCAGCTCACCTGGAAGAAAATTCTTGTAGTCGGACCAATAATCAAGGAAAAGTCTTCCTGAGGAATATTCTGTTTCTTCCAGTAGTTCCGGTGCCTCGATGCATACCTGTCAAGTCGAGAAGAAATTTCGCGTGAATGGGTTTGAGCAGCGTTTAAGACGTGACAGTAAAACGAGCATTCAGTCTGCTTTGCAACAGTATGTACACTTTCCTTTGCTAAAGTCAACATGAAGGCTCAAACGAAGACACATTATAAGTGTGAGTGAACGGAACACGGACTGACAGACAATGGCTTCCGTTTCAATCAATGTTGTCACCCGTTATGTATCAACTGTAACATGCATTGTGTGTCCGGCTCCTGCGCAATAGTGTAAATAGAGATAGCGACAGAAACAACAACAACAACAACACGCAGTCAAGATGGAGGCGGAGGCCACTTACAGATACAGCAGAATAACGGCGGTTGCCGCAAGCAGTAGCCAGTCTGGTAGACCAATCAGCTCCATCGCTTGGTGCCTCGGAGCGTCGAGAAGTTGGGCACCTGACTCCACTGCTTGACTCGGAAGCGAGAACAGCTCAGGCGACGTAAGGTCGCCGATTCTGCTTTCACTGTGCGCACGCTTACCGTACCACCTCGGACGGTACACGGTACACGGACTTCAAAACGGGTTTTCTTATATCTCCGGCGACATAGGGCTATCCCAGCGTAAAGAGGAAAGGGCAGAAACGAGAGAGGCAGAACGCGATGACGTCGACGACGATGTTTCCGCAACATTACGTCAGACTTCTTCTCCACGCCTTCGGATGGGCGAGCGTATGTTAACACAACCATTTCGCGGTGATCTCCAAAACAAGCGCCGAGTCCCCTCCGTCCTGTACCTTCGTCATATTATATACTTACTCAATGGTCTGCAAGCATCATCTGTGCGACAACCCTCCGGCTGCGCGAAGGTCGACCGAACGAAGAACGCCCTTGAGCGGAGTCTTTCAGTGGCGGAGAGCGTAGGCATCCTGTTTATCTGCGGGCATTGTGCCCTTGCACCATCTTAGCGACACGTGTCAAAGTGTGCACCTCAGCACGCAAGTACGCGAAATTCGATTGTTCGTTTTATGACTTGCTCGTTTATTTATCTGTTTGTTTATTTTCATTTATGAATAGCTCACATCCACTACGGGACATTGGCCGCGAATTGCCGGTGAGAAATTTCGGTTAGATCAGAAAAAAAAAATAACAAGCTAGATGTTAACAGTTCTAAATAAATCTCTATTGCAGACATAAGAATAACTAGACTAAAGCATTCGTACACCCTAAATGAATATCGCTTTTATACTAATTGCTTTAAATACTCTTTCTTCCCGCTAGCCATAAGACAGTGGAACAACTTGCCATCCACCATTACCAATACCTACTCAGTAACCACCTTTCAATCACTACTTGAAAGTACTTACATGATACACAAACATAAAACTACAAATATTCTTTTCCACCATTCCTTATTGATTTACCTTACCCTTAGTATTTCCAGCGCTACCCACATGCCACTAACTACCATTGCAGTATATGTCTTTTTGTACATTTTGCGATGTATGCTCTTTTTTTCTTTTTACCTTTCCATACTTATAGTCGTTCTTGCAATAATCCCTAATGGGATTGGCAGTATGTACTCAATAAAAATAAAAATAAATAAATGACTAAAATGTTTAACAATTTAAGAACGAGATCGTCCTGGTACAAACTGCTCAACTGCTGCGCTAACATACTAACGTGAATACCATTGAATTTTGGTGATGGCTTATATATTGTCATTTAATGCTGTGGATGACAAGCACAATAATTTCTGGAAAGATGTGTACCTAACCTTTATCGACATGGAGCTCTTATCTATCTTCGTGGCCTTTGCCATATGAGTCGCGGTTGTGCGAGATAATACGTTCCGATTGCATCCACGATACGCGTGCAACACTAAAACTTGTCTGACGCAATGCCGCCAAAAAAAAAAAAAAGGCGGGGGAGGGGGGGGAGCGGAGGGGTGAGAGGAGGAGGCTATGAAAAATGCGTTGCATGCTAAGTGAGAGACATAAAAGGAAGGTACTCCATGCGAAGGACAGCAATATGTGCGCAACTGAGTTTCGTGGCATGGATGCCACTGTGTGCAATAGCAGCATCATATTGCGTATGACTGAAGCAAGCAATTAAGCTGAAAAATAGATGAACTTGTGCACTGCATTAACGGTCAGCGAACTTGAGAGGCGATAGCAGAGGGCGCCCATGCGCATGTGCTCTGCTTGAGTGTCGCGGAAGCCACTCAAGCTCGGCTGCAGCAGGCTGCCACATGAGCTAATGACTGACTGAATTGATTGATTTGTGGGGTTTTACGTCCCAAAACCACGATCTGGTTATGACAGGCGCCGTAGCGGAGGGCTCTGGAAATTTCTACCACCTGGGTTACTTTAACGTGGACTGGCATCACGCATTATATATATATATATATATATATATATATATATATATATATATATATATATATATATATATATATATATATATATATATATATATATATATATATATATATATATAGTATCCTGCGCAGGATCCGGGAGCGGTGGCGCAAGTAGTGCAACGGGCTTGAGTTCGAGTGGTAGTGAGAGTGAGTGGCCAACCATCAGACACAAGGAGCGATGGCGTCATAGTGTGCCCATTTTTTAAACTGTTTGTAAAATAAAATGTGATTTGTAAATGCGAATTGTAAAATAAATGTAAAAATATTGCAGCGAAAGGGGGTGTTGTGCACATGTCGTTCTAGATTTTTTTTTAATCTATGTATATCCGCTCACTTTGAGTACCGAGATCATTAAAGAAAAAAAAAAGGGGGGGGGGGGGGTCTGCTTAGAATGAAGTAAATACAGTTTTTCCTTCGTGTGTTTGCATGTAGATGTTAAAGTAGAAGGGACATCAACGGTTGCCGCAAGACCACGAAGGAGAAGACGCACTTCTTAAACTGCGAGCGTTTTAAATAAATCAATGTTTGGTAACAGAACGGTACACAAAATACGTCACAGATGTCTCGGTACGTCGTCAAATATGTGACATTTGGCGTCAGGTGCAGTACGCAACTAAATGCATCGCAGCAAGCACCTCACATTTCACATGCATATCGATGCAAACTAGAGGTAATTGAGGGTAGACAAGTTAGAGTCATGGTGGATTAAGGTGGACCAAGGCAGTAGGCACTTATATCCACGCGAATAAGCATTATTTGGTGGTAGATAAATTACAATCACGGTGCATTGGGATAGATTGGTTTGGATTAAGGCGTATTAAGGTACATCGCTCACGGAGGCGTGAGCGATGTAGCATACGCTCACGCCTCCGTTCTCCATGGCATTAGCCAAGGTGTCCCTCTGTTTGTATGTACCGCCTATCTCAGGGGAGCGAGAAACGGACGACAGACAAAAAACAAACAAATAGTTATTCCAAGTTTTGTCGAAGATTTTCTTTTGGAAGGAAAGGGATAGAAGTTGGCCCTGTTATGGATGTAGCACATCCTTAACTATTCACTGATATTCACTGACGCCTGGCTACATGTTTCTGTCCACTTATTGCATGGTCCCGAACTAGCAAGTTGCTAGGGGGCCCAGATGCTTATGTCACCCATTTTGTTCGCATTTGTTTCAAAGGAAATAGATTGAATTGAACTGAAATACGTCACACTTCCTGCATACCACGTGCGAAGGACACTACGTGCTTGCTCAAGAGCGTTTGAAAAGTTATGTACGCTTGAGAAATTGAGCGATGGTGATCGCCGAACTTAACCCTATATTACACTCATGTTTCAACATGGTGCGAAACCTCGTACGCACCACTTTGCGGTAAAAAAAAAAATTGAGCACTATTCTGTGGAACACGCAGCGGAAGCCACAGTATAACGACCTCTCAAAGGGGGCCCTGCAACACTATATACTTTAACACAGAAAGCGGTGCCGATCATTCGGCTCCTGTGAACATTTGAGCCAAATATTATTGCGCCGCACACACCAGAGAAACCGCAGTTTGGTTTCGAACACAGGTAAAGGCGCCCGCACGTCTTTCAAAAAGTGACGTCACTGGGGGCACGGACCACGTCGTCTGAGGCAGGAATAGCATTGGCTGATTCATGATCGCTGAAAGACCATCCACAATGTTCTATTTGCCATAGTTTCAAATTCAACAAATAAAGTCAACCGATGTATAGGCGGTGCCTTCAGTGGCGTCGTTTGTTGAAAGAAGAGCAGACACTTTCCAGCTGTGTTTCGAAACAAAGTTGCGAATTTCCTGGTTCGTGCACTGAAATGACATTTTGGCTCGCATGTTCGCATCAACCTATACGGCTGATTGGCGTCGGTTTCTGGCTATGTGCAAAAACTCTTGCAAGGCCCGTTTAAGAATCTATTATGAGTTATCTTGGGACGCTTAGTGCAGGAGCTGCGTTTAGCGAGTAGTGGTTAAATGTGCTCGGATTCATTGAGCTGGTGTGCTTTATGATCCGAAAACTACTTTGCTGAAAACGCGCCGTCTCAGTCTGACACTACGTGCAAATTGTTGCTCTTAAATACTATGCGGAGAAAAAAAACCGTGACATGATCAGGACATATATGAAACAATCGTTTTTGCGCAAGCCACATAAACAATGCTGAGCGCCGGGAGCCTGGCTCAGTTGCACACGACACAGCGAGGATTGGCCTTTGCCCAAACAATCGCGTGCTAGATATAAGTTGTTGTTTGGTTCTTTCGCGGTCGCGAATCCCCGTATTTTCTAATCGATGGCCCTACGTGCCTACGCTGCGATAGGACATGTCTGTGCGGCATTCCACTGGAGCAATATTGCGAACAATATTTCAACGTGGCTGAGTGATGGGGCGTAGCGGACTAGCCGACGAAATCGCCCTTGTTCGGGCCGATGATATAATTGAGATATTTGTTTCTAATTTCTGGGGACAACAGCGGCAGATAGGGTTACTGTGGGTATTCATTAAGCACGTCTTCATCATCTGTATTTTACCATCATCACCATGCGTTCTGCGTGTCTTCTTCATCGCTGGTGTGTGATCATCATCATCGGGTTTGTGCCCATTGCGTTGGCATCATCGGGTGACCTGCCGAGCTACTGAGGAGAATAAACGTCGTGCAAACCGAGGCCTCATACTACCAAGAAGATCTATCGGAATGAGCCAAGGAGCTGGCGTGGAAAAAGCAGCGGCAATTGTTAGCAGCCGCCAGGTCGCCAAATGACGAGGAAAAAGTCGCCAAAATTCGCCATTTTTAATACAAATTTCGCCGGTGAGGCCGCCACGCTACTAATGCGCGCCATACCTAGTAATAAAAGCTTCCAATTTTGTAGTGCCTCGTAGAATACAGTACAATCAAAGCCCCGTTATTGTATTCACGTTTTTCAATGTCACTTATACTGTCCCGATGAACAAATCGCAAGGTACGATTTAAAACAGGGAATGTCGCGGGAGCCAACGTTTCGACAAGCGGACTTGTCTTCGTCAGGGCCGCCCTGACGAAGACAAGTCCGCTTGTCGAAACGTTGGCTCCCGCGACATTCCCTGTTTTAAATCGTACCTTGCGATTTGTTCATCGATTCAAGCATCCATCTTCCCCTGAGCTTCTCTTCTAGTTTGGATTTATACTGTCCCGGTCATATAATGGGAGTTTTCAGAACGCCTGGGCGGCTTGATTCGCCGGCTCGCCGCAGGATGCGTGAGCTTGGGGGCGGGTGACCACCGTGCACCACGGTCAGCACCCCAATATGAAGGGGTCGCTTATAACGTCGTTTCATCTATGTCCGCTTTCTTCAAATTCAAAGGAAACACTAGGATAATCATGGGTGAAAAGTGTCAATGCCTTGTATGCGAAGAGCTTTAAGTCTCTCGTACTTTCTTCCATATTTAGATTCGATTTGTGCGGTTTCTCTTACCATTAAAGGCGGCATTTTTTTAAAGAGTTTGCTAAAAGTTTCAGAACAGTAGTCTCACAGGAACCGATCATTAAGTCTTGTATCTCAACAGCGTGAACTAATGGGATACCAGGCGCCACTGTCCATTTCGTCACATCTATCTATCTGGTGCGTATGAGGCCTATGGTAAACGGACAGGTCGACCGCGTAAAATGTTATCAGCAATTCTTTTAGTTGCACACGCGCACCATGAACGGCGGAAAATGCCTTGAGTAGCAACCTTTATTGCACACACACACCGCTTATCAACCTCTATGGCGTGAATATCCTTACGTCACCCCATTGATTGATTTGTGGGGTTTAACGTCCCAAAACCAGCTCTGATTATGAGAGACGCCGTAGTGGAGGTCTCCGGAAATTTCGACCTCCTGGGGTTCTTTAACGTGCACTGACAACGCACGGTACACGGGCCTCAACATTTCGCCTCCATGGAAATGCAGCCGCCGCGGCCGGGATTCGATCTCGCGACCTTCGGATCAGCAGTTGAGTACCATAGCCACTAGACCACCGTGGCGGGACATTACGTCACCCCATGGAAAGAACACTGTTGGTGTACATATACTGCAAGCCCCACAACAGTTTACCTTCATTGCATGAACAACTTTCTCTGCAACGACCTACTTTGATGCAACCCGTTGTGCCGTCGTCTATCCGCAGATAAACTTAATAAAAACTTTAGAGAACTAGTCTAAGTTCCCCAGCTCGCGGAGCGCGGAACAATCCGCAAGCTTGCATTTTGCTGGGATATCACTTGGGGATGCGCCAGTACCTCGTACATCTCGAGAAATTTAGGTGATACACGTGTTACAAGACGAACAGCCGAAAGGCAGGTCATGGGCGCCTCCTAGTGTGGGTTTAAAACCAAGAAAAATAGAGAGAATGTTTCACTCTGTTCCACTAGTTCCGTGATGTAGGGCCAAGGTTACTAGGCCAGCGAGCGCAGAACCATTGCGAAGCGAGACGAAAAGCCATTGTTCGGACACGCAGATGCAAGCCGCTTTTGCCAATAGGGGACCCATATTCTCCTCCTTCCAAGGCTGCCGCTGCCAGATGCTACTGCGCGGAAGGACACGTTTAACACGTGTCCGCCCTCCTGATTGGGCGAAGATGCCTGTAGCTTCCACAGTGCTCCACGGAACTACTGAACAGAGTATAGTAGCACCTTGTTCGTTTCATCTCCGCTTTTGTAGTTTCGGGCCTTTAGAGATGTTTTATTTGTTTACGCTACCACAAGAAATGTTAAGCGGACACCAGCTCGCCCCGTGAAGGAGCCCTCTTGAAGTGACGACACAGCGCCGCTCCCGAAATCCGCATCAATTCATCGGCGCGTCATTTATTGACTAAGTTTGCCAAGGCGCCCCCAGGGTCCACTGCGTTGCCGCAGCCACAGCCGGCGATCTTCACGGCGAGGGCTGCTGCGCTGTACGGGGATGCTCTAAGGACCGTATAAACCGAGCAGGCACAACACCACAACTTTCAACGCCGTTCTACATGGTGGAGGAACGCCGCCCTGCTTCCCCCACCTCTGCAAGGTGGCGAACCATCCGCGGCGAGGGATGACTCCGCGATGAAGAGACTGAAGCCACGAAGCCACGGTACCGGGCGCCACTCCATCTCTTCGGAAGCCAAGGATGTCGAGGAGGGCAAATTTCGGCATGTCAATTTGTAATACAAGCGCCTGCCAGAGTACGTAAATATATACGCTACCTGCAAGACGAAAAGGCAAAGAGAGAGAGAGAGATAGAAAACAATGAACGAGAGAAAGTCAAGTTACTGCAAAATACTACCGCTGTAGAGTTGGTGACGGACACCAATACCTCCATCTTAAAAGCAGCCACGTTAAGCAGCACTCTAAGCTCGGCATATACCATCAGTCAGTCCCTTCGGTTCAAGCGGATATGTGACGCGGCGGATTTTGCTTCCAGCTGTGAACAACTAAGTAAGAGTTTCACTCGGCAACAATACCCGCCGCCTGTCATCAATGATGGCATTAAGAAATCTAGCCAACAGGACTGCCGTCACTTAATACGCAGACACAAATCTGAATACGTAAACACCACTCGCAATCCAATTCTAACGTATTCGCCTCTCCCCTAACATAAACAGTATTCTCGAAAGCGACAAGCTGAAAAGCGTCTTCCGTGAACAGCCACATGTTACCTACAGACAGGCGAGGGACATCAGAGACATTGTAACTTCATCTAAGATGAACACTCCTAAATTCACAGGCCCCTGCAACAAACCTAGGTGCAAACTATGCCCGATGATGTGTAGAACCTCCACAGTAAACAGCACTTCATCCTCATTCTTTTACCAAGTAAAAGGAAATTTCGACTTCGACAGCTCAAATATCGTCTGCCTTGAATGCACCGTATGCAACGCCCAATAATTTGGCCAAACTGCGACTCCACTCAGGATAAAAATAAACAACCACAGAGCACACACAAAGGCCCTGCCACGCCTTCCACTCTCTAAGCACGTAAATGATTTTAGTCATCCCTTCCATACATTCACAGCTGTGGTGCTCCAATCTGATTTCAAAACGCATTATGACCGGGAGGTTCGCGAATCTTACCTTATTTACAAATTCAGCACGGCGTCTGGTGGCATCAACGAAAATACAGAACGACTATCGTGCTTGCTCTGTCAGGCAGCTAAACCAAATAACGACGCAAGCGACTAAATGTCTTCAATATGTTATATTTTATTTGTGTTTCTTTATTATTATTATTATTATTATTATTATTATTATTATTATTATTATTATTATTATTATTATTATTATTATTATTATTATTATTATTATTATTATCTTCGTCGTTGTTGTTTCTTTAGGGCTCCACGTGCGAATGTATGTGCACTTTGAACACGCGGAACACTTATTTTCCCCCTTTTCTCTTTCTTTCTTTCTTTGTGGTGTATATTCATAGCGCTCCTGTTGTGACGCAGGAATGATTGTTGATCTCCCTTATTTCACTTCATACATATTGTTAATTTTTTTGTTCTGATTTTATTCTTATTCCATTTATCTTTGTTTAATATGTTACGATGTTTAATTTCCGATCATGTGTCTTGCTGTCTTTATTTTATTTTTATCTGATATGTTTTCCTCAGTTCACGCTACAGGCACACAAGGTGCAGATATGTCTTGCGTATCCTTGGCGCTCGCTTGGGCAGTTCGATTCGTTTAAGCTCAATGGCTCTCGTTTTTACGTGTTTTTTCTTTTCTTTTATACGTTATTATCTTTTCTCTTTCTTTCTTATATTCTTTTTCTTTTTGTGTGCGTGTATGCATATGCGCATCTGCTTTCATGGACCCAACCATTTAGGGTTTTTCGCGTATGTTCTGCGTTTCTTTTTACTATCCTCCCTTTCTCGTGAAACTCAGTGCGGTGATCATCCCCTGCATTGTACTGGAGGCCGACCGCGCGCAGAGCAACCTGTTTCCCCCTCCCTTTCACTTCGCATGCAGCAACGACATTTTGCTTCAGCCGTTCTGTGCGGCACTGGGGAGGCTGCAGTGGCACATACTAAAGTGATAGCAGCGCGAGCGTCTCCTAATTTTGGCGTGCAATCTACTTCCTTGTAGCCTTGGACCTGCTGCGCGGTGCTACTGGGGCGAGGTGCAGACGCAGAGGTTATTATTGCGATTGCAATTATATGGACAGTCTCGGCTGGTTTTTGCCGTCCCCGTCGCCGCCGTCATATATACGGTTCATGACGGCTCATATATATATATATATATATATATATATGTCTGTGTGTGTGTGTGTGTGTGTGTGTGTGTGTGTGTGTGTGTGTGTGTGTATATATATATAAAAGTCCCAAAGAAAAATAATTCGGATAAATGCTTCCGAAGCGCGGGATCGAACCAGGAACCTCTCGCTCCGCAGCACGTGGCGCTATTTTGCACTGGCCTTAGGCTCCCAGACACACCTCTGTGTCCTAATCCCCTTTTTGTGAGCTATCCTCTTTGCTAATACACCTTCTTCCCCCATCCCGCTGCGCATGTTCGTGAAGTATACTGCCTATGAAAAACTTTCACATTTGAAAAAGGCTGGCCTCCAGCCGAAAAGTCAGGATAAATACTAAATAATATTAATATGTGTGTCGCTGTGACTTTCTGATCTCATATATATCCAGATAGCCAGGAAGACTGTTTTTGAAACAATATATATATATATATATATATATATATATGCTGGGCATGCCGGCGGCGGCGTAAGTCTCGTTCATTTCTCTCTGTGAATGCTATCGCAATAAATAATGCGGCAGATCCCACGGATTGTGGGAATCCATGCCATGCGAAGCAGTCAGCGAATAAATTGAATTGTTTGGCATTCACCTGTGTTTAACGAGCAGAATCAACAGCATTTTGGAAACTTGTTATACCCGGCCAGTTCACGTTAAAGCACCCCAGGTGGTCGAAATTTCCGGAGACGTCCGCTACGGCGTCTCTCATGGTCAGAGCTGGTTCTGGGACGTTAAATCCCACAAATCAAATACCCGGCCAGCTCTACGTAACACGGGCTTATGTTGTAATGTTGTACTATATAACCTGGCTTTACCAGGTACGTCGACTAGCAGTACGGCGACAAAAGGCTAGGTCATTATACGACGCGCGGGCGTCCTCTTTTATCGAAGGGAATGCACGCTGCAGTGCGCTGATTGGCCCTTTGTAAACGTCGTCTGTGGGACTGTTTCATTGCGTCGAGCAAACCTGGACAGAAGGATACTGAGTGACTAGTAGTAGATATCTTTTTATCTCATTTATCGCTACATGGGCGGTTAACAAGCAGTTACAACCGCATCTGATGCTAGACAGGCATCGTCACTACAACGTCTGACGCGATCAGTATGTCCTACGTGGAAGAGCGGCCGGGGGTAATCGTTAGCATGCCTGCTTTGCGCTTCGGCAGCCTGAGTTCGATTTCTACCGCGTACTAGGTTTGTCTGTGTCTCTCTGCTTTTTATGTCTACATTACGATAACAATCTGTACAAATGGTGTCCGTTTCTCTTATTTAACCCGGCAAAGCGTGTTCTCATGAAATTTCGAATGTCCGTCTCGGTTGGTACTTCACTGACGTGGGCTGCAATGTTAAAAATTGTGGGACCCTTAGGCTTCGCCTTAAAGGGTCCCTGAAACGCATTTTACCCCTGCTTTGTGTGGGACTTGATGATGACCGAAACGCCAGTGAAAGCGGTGAAATCGAACCGTATTATGTTTCGAATTGTACCTGAAGTCAGTTTCCGCGCTTGCTGCAGCGCCATACATCAGCATTTTTTCCGAGCGGATATGACATCACTATGCTGGCTTTGCTGCAGGTTCTGATTGGCCGGGAACAGTAGGAATAAAAATATGCATCAAAAATATGCTTACAGTGCGTCGAATCTAAGAAATTTCAAATAGAGGACGTGTTTTTATGCTTTCTAAAGCTACTAAAACGGTACAAATTTGTGCATTGCAATTTCATTTTGCTTGCAACTGACGCAAGGAGTGCTGTGCGGCCCATGTGGTGGTTGTAGTAGGAAGGCCACAGAGGGCATATTGGTTCCGGTTCTCCAAGATGTAAGCCGCGTTTTGATTGGAAGCAGCATGCACGCTCTCGGGATGCCGATATCTGTCGTCTGCTTTTATTTTGAATTTGTAAGTTGAATAACTTGCGTTTGCCTGCATCGATTTAGAATTCTTTTTGCATTCACCTCAGAACAATACAAAGAACCCGTTTCGATGCAAAACTCAGCAAGTAAAATATGGTTCCCTTGAGAAGTTGAACGCCATAGCGATGCCTGGCACCATTCTCATCGCCCTCTCATCCGCTTGCCATGCTCTTCAGTCGCCTAGCCACGTAATTGCCATGACACCACTTGGTAGAAAACGCGAGCCACTTGCCTAACTGTGTGACCTACCTCGCCGTCTTGCGCCATCAGACATAGATGCGCCATCAAACCTCGCTGACGAAGATGGTACCATTGTAATTGAGACTTGAGCTATAGTTGGCAATGGTTCATTTTGAGGTCGGTGCAGCGCTACATGAAACACGGGCAAAGAAGAAGGCGCATCTGTCCTGTGCGTCTTCTTTGTCCGTGTTTCGTGTATCGCTGCACCCACCTCAAGATCAAGAAGGCAGGAGGATATATGCGGGGTGGCCGAGGATCTGCTTCTGGACGCTACCGAGTTTAAACGCAGGATGTCGTGCTCCTCTGGAGCGGTATCATTGTGCGTGTCTGGTCGCGTTAACACATATTTTGCTCAGGATATGTCGCCGGACAACGACGTAAGGAAAAACTCATGTCTTAATTAAAAAATTCGCGGCATATCCACGGAGTGAATGATGATGAGTGGGCGAAGCTCCGGAGGTTCATCGTAGATCGTGCCGAGTTCCGGATTAATTTAGTTAACGCGCACGCTACGAATCCTTATGGTTCAACTACGCACAAGTCCGTTTCCATAGTCAACGCGCGCCTTTCGCTCTCTCTGTCTCTCTCTCTCACACAAGACAGCAGATGGAAGAGTGAGAGAGCTTGCGCGCCGGGAGGCACGCGCCGAGGGCGCGCCTCCCACACGCGCCCTCCTAGTAGCGCGTTCCTAGTAGGTAACGCGCTACTACAACGGACGGACAGACCCAAACATTAAGGAGCTTCGCCCCTAAACTGTGAAAAGACAGCTTACAAGCGAGACCATAAAGTACGTGAGTTGAGAAAAAGAGAGTTCCGAAGGCTACATTTTATTAAAGGCTAATGCATGCGCACAATATGAGATGCGTATTGCTACAATGCGTTGAGGAAAAGCATCGCATAACATTTGAATTAGACCGCATGAATTCTAGTGGCGTCTGTCCATTGAATGCCGCATTCTATGCTAGGGGCACCTATGCAGCAATCGCTACCTTAAAATGTGCTGTTTCCTTGATAAGCAGTTTATTTTTTAACAGGAATTCACGAGCGCCAAGTTTTCAATTCTATCACGAAATATATCGCGATAGAATTGACTTGGACCACGTTTTGCTGTCTTCAATTCAAAACAAGAAGCCACGAACGTGGTTGCCTCTTTCTTTCTGTGCAGCTTTCAGCTTTCTCGGGAACATCTGAGTGTTGCATCTTTGTTTGAAGCCAGATTACTCAAATCTGTGACCAGAGTACTGTCACTTGGAGTAACGACAGCAAGTTACTTTGGCTGACGGCGAAAGGACGCCTACACCAATCCCGCGCCGGCGATCGCTGCGGTGATGGGCAAACAAAGGGAAGCTTTGTGCAGTCATGTGGTTGGGCTCAAGTTTTTTTTTTTTGCTTTCTTTTGCCGCTTAAATTAAATATTACACTTCTAAATCTTTCCGTGCGAATTACCCATAAAGAGTACTACACAGCCAGTTATAGGACGTTTTACTTGGACCGCTACCTTGGCAAAATGATGTCTCAATATGGGGCAAAATGCGATTTTGGCGAACTTTGTCGCTAGGTAGCCACAAAGTAGCGGCTTTACAAGATCTGACAGTATTTTTATCGCTCAGTTCACGATGCAGCAAAATCGGAACTGTCATTGTGTTTTTCACAATAGAGCCAGTGTTTTCGGCAAAAATTGCTAAATGTGCCACATTTTGCAATGAATGTTTCGTCATAACCAAAAAATAACGTAAATTGAAAAAAGATGGCCAGACTATGCTTGCAATGAAAAACCAACACATGAAGAATGAACAAGATCCTGTGCCGCAGGAATGGCTCAAAGGAATAAGATTCTTAGAAATTTATTTGCGCGGCACAGTTCCGCATTTCAGCGCTAAGTTCGAAGCGCCCTCACGGCGCGAGAAATTTTTTTCCCGAGAAATTGTCCTCTATAACTACTTTCCAGATGCAGGTGTAACAGCGCGATTTGTTTTTGTTTTTTCAGCGCGATCGGAGGTGGTTGATAAACAAGCTATTAACTATGGAATGACAGACAGACCACACACACACACACACACTATTCATACATACATAATAGGAAAAGTCTTGCGGGCCTAAACATTGTCTCACTGTATATATATATATATATATATATATATATATAGATATATATATATATATATATATATATATATATATATTGTTTCATTGACTTGTTTTTAACAAATAAAGCGAGCCCTTGACCCCCTTCCCCTTCTATATATATATATATATATATATATATATATATATATATATATATATATATATATATATATATATATATATATACAGTACAGCACAGTACATACACAGCCCGAAGGAAAAGGTGTGCAGCTTACAGCAGACAGAAACATGTCCCATGGTAAGGTGATGGCTGACCAGCAGGTCCCTGCTTGATGCTTTGATGCTGCGACTTTGTTGCTCAATTTAGGTCGACACGGCGGGCCGTTGTCGGACCGGAATCTCGGTGTACGCCGCTATGAAAAGATAAAGGAAATGAGTAAGTCGTACGGACGGCAAATGAATATCCTTCAGTCATCCTTCGTAAAGTGTTCTTTGTTGATAATAATGAAAGATTGGGCTTTGCCTGCCAAAACCATGATATGATTTCTTTGCACGCCCCGTAGTGGAGGACTCGGGAGGTAGTTCTGACCAAGTGGGGTTCTTTAAGGTGCACCTGAAGCTAAGTACGTAGGCTTTTCTTTTTTTTTTTTTAAACAGCGAAGCTTAGTCAAACCATAAGAACGCTGGTGTCGGAAAAAATCTCGCCTCGCCGTTGCCTACCAACCGCCGACGCCACAGCTGGCGCACTACCTCCTCCTTCTCCGCTCCTCTTCAAATCTCGTGACATCACTGGCGACTGCGCATGCGCTCTCCCTTTCCGTTCCGTAAAAGAGCCCGTGCGCTGGCAGTGGCGCGCGTGCTGCGTATGTGACCGTATCTGGTTTGACGGGAACCTCTCTATGCTGTGATCGATGCGAAACGTTGAGAAGCGTTCGCTGGGCGTCGGACTGCGTCGCGAGGCGTTTCCAGAAGCCTCAAACCACAACGAAATACGGGTGTGCCGGGCGTGCCAGGAATCTCTCCTGAGAGGCAAGGGGCCATAGTCACCACGACGAACGGTTTCCTGCAAGCAAGTACATAGAGAAAGCCGGGACCAGCAATAGGTGCCGATCAACTCCGCTGTGTCTACCTTTGCGCTGTTAGTGCAGGCTGCGAGCGTCTGCGAGCGCCGGAACGAACGATGCCGCTGCCACGGCTGCTCGTGATGGGGAAAGTTCTCGACGGCGCAGAGTTCACGCAACGCGTTAGCGCGGTGTGAAGCGCGTGCCAAAAGAAATCAAAACAAGATAACTTAGCTTGCAGATCTGCTGCACTGTTATGTATGCCGCTTGACTGCCAAATGGAACTTTAGGGCTGTTTCACGACCGCATCGCCAACAAACGAGAGAGAGAGGGCGAGATAAATTGGAAGCATCTCTGTCCCACTCCGTCTCGCCCTCTCTCTCGTCTGTTGGCGATGCGGTCACTGGCTCTGCGGAGCGGGGATGTGCTGTCAGCGTGAAACGGCCCTTACGCCATCATGCCACCGCGTCTTATCAGAACGCCTGCCCAAGAGCTCCAGAAGAATGCTAGTCGCGCTGGAGCAAGGTGGGCTTTACTTCTCACCCGTAATAATTGCAATCTGTCATTCAAAAAATCACAACATATCTACGGAATGAATGATGAGAGTGGGCGAAACTCCGGAGGGAATCATCGGTAAACCGTGAATCTTCCGTGTAATTCGCCCAGTCGATCATCATGTAAAGACGTGAGAAACACTGTATTCGAACACTGGGATCTCGCGTTTAAGGGGACGCTAGCACAAACGCGTTAGAAAGGTGCAGTACACTCTAGTAAGGGGGAGAGGCCACAGCCCCTTACACAGGCCGGAACGCGCACCGCGTTTGCCGACGCCATCACATGACTGCTGAGAGAGTATAAGGCGGAGAGGCCACAGCGTCTTACACCAGCTTCTTACACGGGCCGTAACGCGCTAGTACAAACGCGCAGTCTTTCGTTAATGTTGGGTATTTAGTGTCATCGTGGTGCAAGTGTCCATGTGCGCTTCGTGGCGTAGTGGCTATAGCGCCGCGCGTTCATAAGTGAGGGGTCCCTGGTTCGATTCCCCGCTTCGGACACAACTTCTGGAATTTTTTAGGGGCGAAGCTCCTTAAGGCGTGGGTCGTGCGTCCCTAGTAGTAGGTAGCCACCGGCGCGTGCCTGCCGGGAGGCACGCACGCGCCGAGGGCGAGCGCGTGGCTCCCGGCACGCGCTCGCCCGCGAGAGACAACGTTGGCGCAGGCAGCGTCTCCTAGCGAGTTTCTTGATTGAGAAATACCGTCTGGTCGCGTTAACACATATTTTGCTCAGGATATGTCGCCGGACAACGACGTAAGGAAAACTCATGTCTTAATTAAAAAATTCGCGGCATATCCACGGAGTGAATGATGATGAGTGGGCGAAGCTCCGGAGGTTCATCGTAGATCGTGCCGAGTTCCGGATTAATTTAGTTAACGCGCACGCTACGAATCCTTATGGTTCAACTACGCACAAGTCCGTTTCCATAGTCAACGCGCGCCTTTCGCTCTCTCTGTCTCTCTCTCTCACACAAGACAGCAGATGGAAGAGTGAGAGAGCTTGCGCGCCGGGAGGCACGCGCCGAGGGCGCGCCTCCCACACGCGCCCTCCTAGTAGCGCGTTCCTAGTAGGTAACGCGCTACTACAACGGACGGACAGACCCAAACATTAAGGAGCTTCGCCCCTAAACTGTGAAAAGACAGCTTACAAGCGAGACCATAAAGTACGTGAGTTGAGAAAAAGAGAGTTCCGAAGGCTACATTTTATTAAAGGCTAATGCATGCGCACAATATGAGATGCGTATTGCTACAATGCGTTGAGGAAAAGCATCGCATAACATTTGAATTAGACCGCATGAATTCTAGTGGCGTCTGTCCATTGAATGCCGCATTCTATGCTAGGGGCACCTATGCAGCAATCGCTACCTTAAAATGTGCTGTTTCCTTGATAAGCAGTTATTTTTTAACAGGAATTCACGAGCGCCAAGTTTTCAATTCTATCACGAAATATATCGCGATAGAATTGACTTGGACCACGTTTTGCTGTCTTCAATTCAAAACAAGAAGCCACGAACGTGGTTGCCTCTTTCTTTCTGTGCAGCTTTCAGCTTTCTCGGGAACATCTGAGTGTTGCATCTTTGTTTGAAGCCAGATTACTCAAATCTGTGACCAGAGTACTGTCACTGGAGTAACGACAGCAAGTTACTTTGGCTGACGGCGAAAGGACGCCTACACCAATCCCGCGCCGGCGATCGCTGCGGTGAAGGGCAAACAAAGGGAAGCTTTGTGCAGTCATGTGGTTGGGCTCAAGTTTTTTTTTTTTGCTTTCTTTTGCCGCTTAAATTAAATATTACACTTCTAAATCTTTCCGTGCGAATTACCCATAAAGAGTACTACACAACCAGTTATAGGACGTTTTACTTGGACCGCTACCTTGGCAAAATGATGTCTCAATATGGGGCAAAATGCGATTTTGGCGAACTTTGTCGCTAGGTAGCCACAAAGTAGCGGCTTTACAAGATCTGACAGTATTTTTATCGCTCAGTTCACGATGCAGCAAAATCGGAACTGTCATTGTGTTTTTCACAATAGAGCCAGTGTTTTCGGCAAAAATTGCTAAATGTGCCACATTTTGCAATGAATGTTTCGTCATAACCAAAAAATAACGTAAATTGAAAAAAGATGGCCAGACTATGCTTGCAATGAAAAACCAACACATGAAGAATGAACAAGATCCTGTGCCGCAGGAATGGCTCAAAGGAATAAGATTCTTAGAAATTTATTTGCGCGGCACAGTTCCGCATTTCAGCGCTAAGTTCGAAGCGCCCTCACGGCGCGAGAAATTTTTTTCCCGAGAAATTGTCCTCTATAACTACTTTCCAGATGCAGGTGTAACAGCGCGATTTGTTTTTGTTTTTTCAGCGCGATCGGAGGTGGTTGATAAACAAGCTATTAACTATGGAATGACAGACAGACACACACACACACACACACACTATTCATACATACATAATAGGAAAAGTCTTGCGGCCTAAACATTGTCTCACTGTATATATATATATATATATATATATATATATATATATATATATATATATATATATATATGTTTCATTGACTTGTTTTTAACAAATAAAGCGAGCCCTTGACCCCCTTCCCCTTCTATATATATATATATATATATATATATATATATATATATATATATATATATATATATATATATATATACAGTACAGCACAGTACATACACAGCCCGAAGGAAAAGGTGTGCAGCTTACAGCAGACAGAAAACATGTCCCATGGTAAGGTGATGGCTGACCAGCAGGTCCCTGCTTGATGCTTTGATGCTGCGACTTTGTTGCTCAATTTAGGTCGACACGGCGGGCCGTTGTCGGACCGGAATCTCGGTGTACGCCGCTATGAAAAGATAAAGGAAATGAGTAAGTCGTACGGACGGCAAATGAATATCCTTCAGTCATCCTTCGTAAAGTGTTCTTTGTTGATAATAATGAAGATTGGGCTTTGCCTGCCAAAACCATGATATGATTTCTTTGCACGCCCCGTAGTGGAGGACTCGGGAGGTAGTTCTGACCAAGTGGGGTTCTTTAAGGTGCACCTGAAGCTAAGTACGTAGGCGTTTTCTTTTTTTTTTTTTTAAACAGCGAAGCTTAGTCAAACCATAAGAACGCTGGTGTCGGAAAAAATCTCGCCTCGCCGTTGCCTACCAACCGCCGACGCCACAGCTGGCGCACTACCTCCTCCTTCTCCGCTCCTCTTCAAATCTCGTGACATCACTGGCGACTGCGCATGCGCTCTCCCTTTCCGTTCCGTAAAAGAGCCCGTGCGCTGGCAGTGGTGCGCGTGCTGCGTATGTGACCGTATCTGGTTTGACGGGAACCTCTCTATGCTGTGATCGATGCGAAACGTTGAGAAGCGTTCGCTGGGCGTCGGACTGCGTCGCGAGGCGTTTCCAGAAGCCTCAAACCACAACGAAATACGGGTGTGCCGGGCGTGCCAGGAATCTCTCCTGAGAGGCAAGGGGCCATAGTCACCACGACGAACGGTTTCCTGCAAGCAAGTACATAGAGAAAGCCGGGACCAGCAATAGGTGCCGATCAACTCCGCTGTGTCTACCTTTGCGCTGTTAGTGCAGGCTGCGAGCGTCTGCGAGCGCCGGAACGAACGATGCCGCTGCCACGGCTGCTCGTGATGGGGAAAGTTCTCGACGGCGCAGAGTTCACGCAACGCGTTAGCGCGGTGTGAAGCGCGTGCCAAAAGAAATCAAAACAAGATAACTTAGCTTGCAGATCTGCTGCACTGTTATGTATGCCGCTTGACTGCCAAATGGAACTTTAGGGCTGTTTCACGACCGCATCGCCAACAAACGAGAGAGAGAGGGCGAGATAAATTGGAAGCATCTCTGTCCCACTCCGTCTCGCCCTCTCTCTCGTCTGTTGGCGATGCGGTCACTGGCTCTGCGGAGCGGGGATGTGGCTGTCAGCGTGAAACGGCCCTTACGCCATCATGCCACCGCGTCTTATCAGAACGCCTGCCCAAGAGCTCCAGAAGAATGCTAGTCGCGCTGGAGCAAGGTGGGCTTTACTTCTCACCCGTAATAATTGCAATCTGTCATTCAAAAAATCACAACATATCTACGGAATGAATGATGAGAGTGGGCGAAACTCCGGAGGGAATCATCGGTAAACCGTGAATCTTCCGTGTAATTCGCCCAGTCGATCATCATGTAAAGACGTGAGAAACACTGTATTCGAACACTGGGATCTCGCGTTTAAGGGGACGCTAGCACAAACGCGTTAGAAAGGTGCAGTACACTCTAGTAAGGGGGAGAGGCCACAGCCCCTTACACAGGCCGGAACGCGCACCGCGTTTGCCGACGCCATCACATGACTGCTGAGAGAGTATAAGGCGGAGAGGCCACAGCGTCTTACACCAGCTTCTTACACGGGCCGTAACGCGCTAGTACAAACGCGCAGTCTTTCGTTAATGTTGGGTATTTAGTGTCATCGTGGTGCAAGTGTCCATGTGCGCTTCGTGGCGTAGTGGCTATAGCGCCGCGCGTTCATAAGTGAGGGGTCCCTGGTTCGATTCCCCGCTTCGGACACAACTTCTGGAATTTTTTAGGGGCGAAGCTCCTTAAGGCGTGGGTCGTGCGTCCCTAGTAGTAGGTAGCCACCGGCGCGTGCCTGCCGGGAGGCACGCACGCGCCGAGGGCGAGCGCGTGGCTCCCGGCACGCGCTCGCCCGCGAGAGACAACGTTGGCGCAGGCAGCGTCTCCTAGCGAGTTTCTTGATTGAGAAATACCGACTGCTCGCGTTGGAGAAGCGTTCACCGGCAACCCATATATATATATATATATATATATATATATATCTAGGCACTGCATCTTGACTTGCAATGAAGTGCCGGTGGGAGATTTCACTTGTGCATTGTGCATAGTTGAACCGTGAGGATTCGTAGCATGCGCGAGATGTTATAAAACTAGATGGCGGTACTTGTAGTTGATGATGAAAGATGCGAGATGTTATAATAGTTTGATGACATTTACTCAAGTGTTTCACATTTAATTGTGGGGCGAATTCCACGGAAGAGTTTCACGGTTTACCGATGATTCCTTCCGGAGCTTCGCCCCACTCATCATCATTCACCCCGTGAATCATCATTCACCTACTACTACTACGACGAAAGGGCGCCTTTCGCTCTCTCTCTCTCTCTCTCTCACAAGACAGCAGATGGAAGAGTGAGAGCTCGCGCGCCGGGAGGCACGCGCCGAGGGCGAGCGCGTGCCTCCCGGGAGATACTGCCGGTTACGCCTGACGCGGGACAAGGTTAGACTAAGAGGGCCTTCGCCCCTAAAAAACATTCGAGCCCGCAGCCGCAGCAACTTCTCGTAAATGTGCTTCTGCGCGTCCACAACTGCGTGCAATGTGATCAGCTGTGGCCCGCATCGCGGCCATGCGATCTCGACAGCGAGCCGAGGCCGCTGCTCGTGTCCTCCGTTTAGTACGCTATTTTCCCCCATGCGTAATGGTGAACGCTTTCTCCTCTGCTCAATTTCCACAGCGTGGCACTCACGCAATGCTGACCGTACAGCAGCAACATGGAACGAAAATAACCTTTGACGGCCTGCCCACGGGCGCGTTTTCTCATCAGCCCTACTCTTCTGCGAGCAGCATGTCGCGGTAATTCATTCCCATCGTGCGAGTCTGGTCACCCATAAGCACACCTGTATGCTTACTTAATAACCCCACGTTCACTACAATTGATACTGCCCCTAAAGCTGCTAGTTTTACTTCGTATATTATCTTGTATCATGCATTGCTATCGCATTCTTTGCTTAGCCATTCTGGCGAAACTAATTTTCTTTATTTGACCCCCGCCGAAATGCGGCTGCCGGGGCAGTGATTCGACCCCGTGATGTTCTTCGTTGTTCGAAACGAAGCTTCCTTTGCATATTAACGTATTACTGTCTTTAGCGAAAGGACTGGCCCCGCAGACGTGGGGCAGACATCCGTTTTATTTCAAATATTGTTGCGAACTGCCCGGTCCCTGCACAAATGACGTTCACAACTGATTTTGACTGGGGCTGTGGCATGGACAATGCCCCTTCACCGTGTCGCTTTCATTTCTGTGTATGTGTTATTTGGGTGTGTCACCTGTGGGTGCGTCACCTTCATCAGTCCCAGAATCCCTACACGTGCACGTGCCCTCGATCCTTTCAGTTTTCTCGGCATTTTATAGAGTCCCTCATGCTCTTAATGGTTGCTCCGTTCCGGGCTTTGTACACTTTGTTGAACAAAATATAACTACATAGCAGTAATTTCCTTCGTGAAACTTTGATAAACTTGGATTTGAATCACCAGGTTTTTGCCTGCTATGCGGGTTCCGTTCCCTCCAATGACAACATAAATGACCAGGGTCCCACAGTTAGGGTAATGCTTCCACTCCACAAGGGTCACAACGCCCCGCCACGGTGGTCTAGTGCTTAAGGTACTCGGCTTCTGATCCGAGGGTCGCGGGATCGAATCCCGGCCGCGGCGGCTGCATTTCGATGGAGGCGAAATGTTGAGGCCCGTGTACTGTGCGATGTCAGTGCACGTGAAGGAACCGCAGGTGGTCAAAATTTCCGGAGCCCTCCACTACGGCGTCTCTCATAATCACAGCTGGTTTTGGGATGCAAACCCCACAAATCAATCAATCAAGGATCACAACGAATGCCTGCGAATACTACTTTCTTAAATGGACGATCGCTTTCTTATTGAGTAAAGAGCATCTACACCTTGGCTAAACCTATGTTCGGTACCGTCAGCGAATAAAACCCGGCACTCGGAGCGCACGGACGCCGATGCTTTCTTCATCTTTGCTTTGCACTGGAAACGCCGACGTGATTTGTTAGGGTACTCATTGAAAGCTAGGGGCTTTTGATGCACTGTGATCAGTTTTGTCCCTCTTTCATCACCCAGCGCACTCCAGTAGCACAGAATGCGCCAGCGATGACGCGGTATGAGTATCGCGCTTTAATCGCTTCAATCTTTCCAACTCAGTAACACGCGCAGTCCATATTTCAATTGTCTTAACGATGTCCTTATTTTCATCATGCTATACAGCGGGCCATCAAACAACTTTTCACGAAATTCTTGTTTCTTCATAAAGGTAGAATGACAACGCAAAATTTGCGCAATGTTCAGCCGCCTAAATGTCCCGTATAAAACTATACCGAGGCACGCGGGCGCAGTCACAAAAGATTGATAGAGACGGGTGTGTTGGTTTCGCAAGAAAATTTATGTGGTAGAATAACCGTCAGCAGCAGCCGCGGTGTATAGGAAAATAGGTTTTGTACACAACGTGCAAAAGCAAATAAAAACATATAGCGCTGAAAGCTAAGAGTACTGAAAGCCATCGGCTAAGAATGACTTCGTAATAAAGGTCGCAAGAAAAATTGGAACCACTTGAGTGTTTTTTAAACGCAACAGTATACGACTTTTAGTCGTCAAGCAACCATTTGAAGTAAAGGTATCATGCGCTGTTTCAATACACAGACTCCCATTACCCGAATTGCCAAAGCTCAGTGGCGCGGGCTTGTGGTTTTGTTCCCGCATTAAGGTACTTGAACAAGCTGGGGACGTGGTACAACTTAGCAGTACAAAAATGTGGTCCTTCACAATACAACACATCTGCTGGAAAATTTTAGTGAATGTGGTCCCAATTTCGCACCCGTACAAAATTATCCCGTCCCTGTCCTCACCGAAAGGCTCAAGAACGCCCCGACCTGCTTTGCATAAATCTTATATGAAGAACACAAGCGCGTATTATTCTATAAAATACGGTTAAGTAAAAAGAAAAAAAAACGACTCACATTACGCAGGACACATTTTTGAACGTGTGCATTGCCATTGCCCACGTTCTTTCTCCAATGACAACTCACACATCACCATAGATTGAAATTCGTAACAATTGTAGTGTAAAAGCATCCTCAGCAATCGAACTCGGGATCTGAATCCCGAATTCCTTTTGATCGTACCGCAAAGTTTTTCCAATTCCCAGCTTCAGCCAGCACTGTGAGCGTTCCGAGTAGGCTGCATATTTCTTTCTTTTCGAGTTGACTTACCAAAGTACGTCTTGCGAATACAGCTCCCCTTGAATAGCTCAGACTTTTCTTGACCTGCAGCTGGCATGGTCTAACAGAGTCACACGGTACAAGCGGAAACAGCTGGCTGCTTAACCAGCAGCCGAGGGTGATACATTTGCTTAGCTGGCTGCATGAAAGGTTAATTTTTGTTTTGGTCTCAATGTAAGAGCCAGCTGATATGCTGCGGTCGCTATTGTGAGAGTGGAATTACTCGCTGCTAAGTAATTACAAAGTTAGGGGAACTGGATACTTACGTTCCAGCCGACACCGTCGACCGCCGTCTTCGTCTTCGCCTAAACTGCGCACGTGTTGGCTTTTCATTCTGTAAAGAACCTAGGTTAACTCTCCGACAGTTGCGCTCCTAAGCGGAAAACGTAGTGCAAACAAGTGACACTCGCAAAATGTCAGAATTCGGCGGAATCCACGCATTTTCGCAATCGATGTCATGGAAAGCAATCAGCGAGGAATTAAGCCTATGCCTAACTGCTTGACATTCAGCGGATTCTTACGAGCCGACATAATGTTACGCAACATTCTTACTCGTAACATTCTTTGCATAATGTTAGAAGTAACCTCAACGCCCGTGTGCAAACGGAGCATGAGCACCATCACCACAACTGCTGGTGCGATAGGTATGTTTACAACATCTGAAGCGTGGAAAATGCCGCCGTGCATGGTGAAGCTGTATCGTGCTTGGTATGGACGTACTTAAGTACTTAAATTTTTCGCTTTAGAAAAGGAGTCGTCTGACCTTCCTCACTTCGCTGTCTTACCTTCAGTGAAGTAAAAGAAGAAGAAGCTAACGTTTCCCGGCGAGAAAGCAGTGGAGGTCGGCCCTGAGCGTGTGACTGTAGCCTGTTATCTTTAACCGGGTTAAAGGCAAAAACATCGGTAAATACACGTGGCTATGCTATAGAACAGTGACTTACTGCGACACAGCATATCTGTAGTACAGAACATTTAGCTACAATCGCAGCATAATTTTATCATAACCCAAGTACACGGTGACGGTTGCGTATCGGGCAAACACAGGAAGGGAACGGCTGACGGCTCTTGCTAATCGAGATGTCATACTGGAAAAACATTGACAGTGACAAAAGGGGGATTAGCATTAGCGTCAAGCTTTTGCGCAGTATTATTTCGGTTTTATGCACTATATAATCGAGACCATGCACTTAATTACTGATTGGTCTTTATTTTGGGAAATACAGACTAATCCACGAAAATCAGTAGGCCTCAATAAAGGTGCACCTTTGTTATGCAAAGTTTTGAACAAATAAAGGAGATCAGAATGCCCCAAAAGTGATAGAGAAGAAACGCAGAAATAAGAACTAATCAAGGACGAAGATCCTACAAGGAGCAAATACAATAGCTGGAAAATGTTAAGGTTATAATGTGCCTACCTTATGTTAAAATGCATGTGATAGCAAATGCGTGTGATGCGTGTGTCATGCAAGAATTACGAAAATCGAGGCGAAGCAAGCGATAAATTACAGCCGGAACTAGACGCCGACATGAGCAATAGGTTGCATCACCAGACGCAAGATGAACGTATCACGATCGATATTTCCGCATTATTTCTAAATGTCTGTTAAAAAGATGCACCGCAATTTGATTTAATTAAGTAAACCCTCTCTCCAACTAATCCGCCTCCTCTGTCTCTTTTTGACTGAAGGCATCCGTCATTTCATGCACCCCTAAGCATCTCCGCGTTGACACTAGCGCATCACGTCACATTCCATCACTCGCCTCATCACTAAATGCGACGCGTTCACCAGAGAGGGCTACCCAGGCATTTCAACCAATCAGTCTCTTCTACAGTGTCCCCGCAATGACAACACCCTGCTGTTCACGAGACCTGGGTTACTTTATCGATGTCTACAAGTTACGCTACAGAAATTAGCACAGGAACATCCTCTGTCCGCTGCGTTGCCACAGCCATTGCCGGCGATCTGCGCTTCATGGCCAGCGCAGCGGCGTCGACGACGGGGCTGCTTTAAGGACCGCAGAAACCGAGCAGGCACAGCGCAACGATTTTCGACGCGTGACGGACCGCTGGTGGGAAGCCGCTTTTCTTGCCCCATCGCTGAAGAATGGCGAACCGTCCGCTCCTGGGGACCGCTCCCCTGTAGCGAGACTGGAGCCAGGAAGCCAGAGAACCAGGCACCACTCCCGCTGATGTAAATCCCAGAAGTTGCAGCAAGGCGATCTCCGGAATGTGAATGACTCCCATCTTCGTGTATATGCACCAGAAGGCGTAAAAGTACACGGCTTCTGCAAGACGAAAACGATAGAAAGAAGCCCAAGGGCTCAGCGAAATAGTACCGCTGCATACTTCGCAGAGGCTTTGAACGAAACGTACGATAAACGGAAATGTGAACTATAAAATGTTATGCCACGCTATACAGAGTGTAGAGCCCACATACATTACATATATCAGCGTGTCTTAGCAAAATTATATCTGATAGGATACGGTAGCAGCGGCTATGGTGTAGCAAAAGCGGTCTCTCGACAATGTGCGGGATAAAACTGTACACTACGTGCTATGGTTACGTTAACATTAAAGCACGTGTAATGGCGCAAAAAGCTTGCAGGTCATAAAAGAGCGCCGTATAATGGAGGGCTCCAGAAGAACTGAACACGCCTGGGAATGGGTATTAAACAATCGTACATGATTGTTTTAAACGCAACAGTATACGACTTTTAGTCGTCAAGCAACCATTTGAAGTAAAGGTATCATGCGCTGTTTCAATACACAGACTCCCATTACCCGAATGCCAAAGCTCAGTGGCGCGGGCTTGTGGTTTTGTTCCCGCATTAAGGTACTTGAACAAGCTGGGGACGTGGTACAACTTAGCAGTACAAAAATGTGGTCCTTCACAATACAACACATCTGCTGGAAAATTTTAGTGAATGTGGTCCCAATTTCGCACCCGTACAAAATTATCCCGTCCCTGTCCTCACCGAAAGGCTCAAGAACGCCCCGACCTGCTTTGCATAAATCTTATATGAAGAACACAAGCGCGTATTATTCTATAAAATACGGTTAAGTAAAAGAAAAAAAACGACTCACATTACGCCAGGACACATTTTTGAACGTGTGCATTGCCATTGCCCACGTTCTTTCTCCAATGACAACTCACACATCACCATAGATTGAAATTCGTAACAATTGGAGTGTAAAAGCATCCTCAGAATCGAACTCGGGATCTGAATCCCGAATTCCTTTTGATCGTACCGCAAAGTTTTTTCCAATTCCCAGCTTCAGCCAGCACTGTGAGCGTTCCGAGTAGGCTGCATATTTCTTTCTTTTCGAGTTGACTTACCAAAGTACGTCTTGCGAATACAGCTCCCCTTGAATAGCTCAGACTTTTCTTGACCTGCAGCTGGCATGGTCTAACAGAGTCACACGGTACAAGCGGAAACAGCTGGCTGCTTAACCAGCAGCCGAGGGTGATACATTTGCTTAGCTGGCTGCATGAAAGGTTAATTTTTGTTTGGTCTCAATGTAAGAGCCAGCTGATATGCTGCGGTCGCTATTGTGAGAGTGGAATTACTCGCTGCTAAGTAATTACAAAGTTAGGGGAACTGGATACTTACGTTCCAGCCGACACCGTCGACCGCCGTCTTCGTCTTCGCCTAAACTGCGCACGTGTTGGCTTTTCATTCTGTAAAGAACCTAGGTTAACTCTCCGACAGTTGCGCTCCTAAGCGGAAAACGTAGTGCAAACAAGTGACACTCGCAAAATGTCAGAATTCGGCGGAATCCACGCATTTTCGCAATCGATGTCATGGAAAGCAATCAGCGAGGAATTAAGCCTATGCCTAACTGCTTGACATTCAGCGGATTCTTACGAGCCGACATAATGTTACGCAACATTCTTACTCGTAACATTCTTTGCATAATGTTAGAAGTAACCTCAACGCCCGTGTGCAAACGGAGCATGAGCACCATCACCACAACTGCTGGTGCGATAGGTATGTTTACAACATCTGAAGCGTGGAAAATGCCGCCGTGCATGGTGAAGCTGTATCGTGCTTGGTATGGACGTACTTAAGTACTTAAATTTTCGCTTTAGAAAAGGAGTCGTCTGACCTTCCTCACTTCGCTGTCTTACCTTCAGTGAAGTAAAAGAAGAAGAAGCTAACGTTTCCCGGCGAGAAAGCAGTGGAGGTCGGCCCTGAGCGTGTGACTGTAGCCTGTTATCTTTAACCGGGTTAAAGGCAAAAACATCGGTAAATACACGTGGCTATGCTATAGAACAGTGACTTACTGCGACACAGCATAGCTGTAGTACAGAACATTTAGCTACAATCGCAGCATAATTTTATCATAACCCAAGTACGGTGACGGTTGCGTATCGGACAAACACAGGAAGGGAACGGCTGACGGCTCTTGCTAATCGAGATGTCATACTGGAAAACATTGACAGTGACAAAAGGGGGATTAGCATTAGCGTCAAGCTTTTGCGCAGTATTATTTCGGTTTTATGCACTATATAATCGAGACCATGCACTTAATTACTGATTGGTCTTTATTTTGGGAAATACAGACTAATCCACGAAAATCACTAGGCCTCAATAAAGGTGCACCTTTGTTATGCAAAGTTCTGAACAAATAAAGGAGATCAGAATGCCCCAAAAGTGATAGAGAAGAAACGCAGAAAAAAGAACTAATCAAGGACGAAGATCCTACAAGGAGCAAATACAATAGCTGGAAAATGTTAAGGTTATAATGTGCCTACCTTATGTTAAAATGCATGTGATAGCAAATGCGTGTGATGCGTGTGTCATGCAAGAATTACGAAAATCGAGGCGAAGCAAGCGATAAATTACAGCCGGAACTAGACGCCGACATGAGCAATAGGTTGCATCACCAGACGCAAGATGAACGTATCACGATCGATATTTCCGCATTATTTCTAAATGTCTGTTAAAAAGATGCACCGCAATTTGATTTAATTAAGTAAACCCTCTCTCCAACTAATCCGCCTCCTCTGTCTCTTTTTGACTGAAGGCATCCGTCATTTCATGCACCCCTAAGCATCTCCGCGTTGACACTAGCGCACCACGTCACATTCCATCACTCGCCTCATCACTAAATGCGACGCGTTCACCAGAGAGGGCTACCCAGGCATTCAACCAATCAGTCTCTTCTACAGTGTCCCCGCAATGACAACACCCTGCTGTTCACGAGACCTGGGTTACTTTATCGATGTCTACAAGTTACGCTACAGAAATTAGCACAGGAACATCCTCTGTCCGCTGCGTTGCCACAGCCATTGCCGGCGATCTGCGCTTCATGGCCAGCGCAGCGGCGTCGACGACGGGGCTGCTTTAAGGACCGCAGAAACCGAGCAGGCACAGCGCAACGATTTTCGACGCGTGACGGACCGCTGGTGGGAAGCCGCTTTTCTTGCCCCATCGCTGAAGAATGGCGAACCGTCCGCTCCTGGGGACCGCTCCCCTGTAGCGAGACTGGAGCCAGGAAGCCAGAGAACCAGGCACCACTCCCGCTGATGTAAATCCCAGAAGTTGCAGCAAGGCGATCTCCGGAATGTGAATGACTCCCATCTTCGTGTATATGCACCAGAAGGCGTAAAAGTACACGGCTTCTGCAAGACGAAAACGATAGAAAGAAGCCCAAGGGCTCAGCGAAATAGTACCGCTGCATACTTCGCAGAGGCTTTGAACGAAACGTACGATAAACGGAAATGTGAACTATAAAATGTTATGCCACGCTATACAGAGTGTAGAGCCCACATACATTACATATATCAGCGTGTCTTAGCAAAAATTATATCTGATAGGATACGGTAGCAGCGGCTATGGTGTAGCAAAAGCGGTCTCTCGACAATGTGCGGGATAAAACTGTACACTACGTGCTATGGTTACGTTAACATTAAAGCACGTGTAATGGCGCAAAAAGCTTGCAGGTCATAAAAGAGCGCCGTATAATGGAGGGCTCCAGAAGAACTGAACACGCCTGGGAATGGGTATTAAACAATCGTACATGATTGTTTGAGTAATCAAGTAAGTTTCGAAGGAACTATACTGTACACCACTTCACGAAGCTACATTTTACCTTACCAGCATTGCATTTTCTTCATTTAGTGCATGCCTGGGATTTTGTTATTGCATTTAAGCACTTGAACAAGCCGGCGACATAGTGTGGCTTAACAGCATATTTAATCGATTTAGTCCGAATAACACTTACGTAGTAAGTCTCTGTGGATTTGCTCCACAACTCGGCACCCGTGCGGAAGGATCTCTATTTCGTCCTCACCGAAAGAGTCTAGCTCTGCACCAAGGCTGAACGTTGTATGAAGGCTACCAGCGTGCATTATTTCTTCAACTGCTGTTAAAGATAGATCCAATCAAATCCCCATGGGCAGTTGTACATCGTCAATGCCCAAGTGCATTCGCAAAAGATGCGCCAAACGTCTTGGCGGGTTGCAATTTCCTCCTTGCCGAAAAATTCGAGTGAAAAACACTGCGAATTCGTGTGCGGAGCCCCGAGACCACATAACATTTTGATCGGTATCAGAAAGCTTTCGGATAGCCAGCTGCGCTCAGTATAACGCATTGGCTCTCAATGCTGGCTGTACTTTTCTTCTTTCGAAGTTAGCGAACTCAAAAAAGTTTTGTGTGTAGCTCAGACTCTTCTTGACATGTGGCTCGCTCCGATTGAGACACACTATCCCGGTACAAGAGAAAGCAGCTGGTTGCTTCAAGTGCAGCCGATGGCGATGCATTTTTCTGTGTGGTTGTGTAAGCACTGAATTTTTTGTCCTAATCTTAAAGCCAGTTTACTTGCTAGCGTCGCCATTGTGGAATTATAAGGGTAGCCTTTAAATAAGTATAAAATTAAGGAAACTGCAGGCTTACGTTTGAGCGGACACCGACGATCGCCGTCTTCGTCTTCGCCTTGGCCGCGCACGTGTTTGTTTGGTATTCGGTGGCTGGCACCCATCGGGCTACTTTAGCAATATTTACGCGCTGAAATCAAGCATAATCCTCATGAATGTAACTGATAATGATTTATTTTGTTCTTTACTCACTTCACAGTGTCTCTCATGTAAAGGCAACTGCTTGTAAATTTCCGAAAAACTGTTGCTGAAACCTGATGTACCCCTCTTTCTTTTTCTTTAAGAGATTATAGGGATTTTCTTCCTTGTGGCTTTGGTCACAATAGTTCAGTAAAAAAGCTTTTCTGTTTCTTTTCACTCACTTATTCTTTCTCCCTACGTATTGCACTTAAGAATAAGTAGGTACTCTGTAAATAAATATAGTTTAAAGAACGATGCATTATTTACAGCAGCGATAACAAAGAACCACTATGCGAATCGTTAAAGTACACCCCGTGGTGAAAAGCGACGCCAATAATTGAATCGGGGAAGTGCTGGATGGGAAGGTACAGAATATTTAGGAAGAAAAACACAGAAAACTTGTTCACTTGTTTTTACAATGTTATCGATAATTTTCCTTTTTTTTTTCTTGCGGCTGTATTATTATATGTGTGATGCATCTGATAAAACCTCCAACTTCCAAACTTCGCGCGTTTATACGCAGTCGATGGTCAATATAGCGCGCTCCAGTTAACTTAGGCCCAGCTTTAAAGAAAGAAACCACGTCTGCGTGACGAAATAACAAGCGACTTAGTATTAATGTATTAATGTCGTCTTGAACACCAGTGTTCCATCGCTGTAGCACGCAGACCGTAGATTTGAGCAAGCTGAAAGTGGCAACCCTCGATCCGTTTCTTTTGTGGCCGAAGAAATAACATAAGGTGTATTAACGACGCATTAGACAGTGCTATACAGAACGCCAGAAAGGCAGCCGTATAGCGTCCTACAACAAGGGCCGCCGAAAGCGGAAATTTCTCGGTGCGACATTATCAGTGACTAAAGAAGGTTGATCCGTTGGTTTCGGAGCGGACTTCATCAGCACCGCGCGTTTCTTATTTGACAAAGGAGGCATGTTCGCCTGCCTTTTATTCCCTCCAAACAATCAGCTGAAGTTGCTTGGTCACTGATGATGACACACGGTGTAATTTCGCTTTCAAAATAAACCTAGCTGCAGGATGTTTACTTGTGTCGCTCGCTCCCTTGCTCTCCGGTAATGTCTTTTCACTCAGTTTGCTATTTCATTATAATTGATTGACACGTAGACTCGGCAACAATGGAGTTTAAGAGCTTCAACGCTGAGTCGTTGAGCGAGAGAGTGTTGGTTCAAATCCCTTTGGAGGCGTTCTCATTTTAATTTGTTACTAAATAAAAGGACACATCTGTCCGGGAACGGTTTTCAGGGTACCAGATAAAAATCTTAAATTACGCATTATTCTTTCGAGACCTCCGGGTAAGAAAAAACTTTGGAATATCTTCTCTTGGCAGAAGTGCAATATGATTAAAGTGAATGCCGCCCAGTAGAACACTACGAAATAATTTTGACTAACTGGAGTTATGCAGAGCGCATTTAAATCTAGATACACGAGTGTTCCTGCATCTCGTCTCTTTGAGTTGCGTCTGTCGGTGCAGGAAATCGACCATACGTCCGCTGTCCAGCTATCTCGCCTAGCACTCTCGACTAAGGGTCTCACATAATCTCAGGCGTATTTCACCGGTAAAATTAATATGTACTTTATTAGCGTTTAAGTTGCAAAGTGCATCAGGATATCTATACGATACAAACAATTCCTCATCGAAATGCTTATTGCCGTGTTTTCGTAATATTCACGTTTTGTTATGCCCGGCGCTTCTGTTTAAGATGCGTAGCCTCTGCTGACGAATACCTTGATACGTTTATAATGCAGAATGCAGAGACTGTGTGTCCTACAAAGCAATGCCCACAAATGATTTGGAGACCGTTTCTCAAAGAAAAATTAAACAAATTTTGTTATCTTATATGTCGAAATACATGAACTGAAGTTCCCTTGGAAATTCTTTTGAAAGTGTCACATGCTTGGAGATAAAAGCCGTCATAATCGTCATGAATAGTCGTGTTCTTGCGCTATTTTGAATAATATAGATGCCAAACTGTCGCCTTAACAGACATAACAGAGAAGAATTGATGACACTGCGCCCTGTTCTTCCTTGTGTTTGTGTTTGCTTCGCGCACCATTGTTTTACTATGAATTACCAACTCGCCCAACAGTCGATCCTTCTGACGTTAATGTGGAGGTGTCTGTTTTAACGAAGATAAATGCGGGATATACAGTGCGCTGGTCTGCACATCACGGGCGTATAAAGTTTGTCGAAGTGATCCTAAAGGGTCCAGAAAATCTGGAGAGGAGCGTGCTGCGTGATAGTAGTTTATATGTATCCTTTATTAGTTGCTCAAG
Organism: Hyalomma asiaticum; assembly: GCA_013339685.2. Taxonomy (NCBI): domain Eukaryota; kingdom Metazoa; phylum Arthropoda; class Arachnida; order Ixodida; family Ixodidae; genus Hyalomma; species Hyalomma asiaticum. The sequence goes on from CM023485.1 coordinate 60,889,577, forward strand.
AGTTCGTAACACCATACTTGTACGTGACGCATTGCAAGTAATTGATTGCTTGTCATCGATTACATTTGGTGTAATTTTTAACGCCTCATATGCTTCTTCTATGTAATAACGACCCTTGCAATTGAATTACTTTTTCTCTGTAATCGACCACAAAATTACAATTAACTCGGAGGCATGCATCGAAGCTCTGCTCAATGGTGCATTGTTGCGCAAAGTAGTCATATGGCACGAACAGCACTTCCATCTATGCGCATCCGTGGGAGGGTCTTCAGCGTTGCAGCGGACGTCTTCACGAGGAAACGCAGGGAAACAACTGAATCACACTACGAGAGACAACTGCTGCTGAAGCTGAACAAGGTGCAGAGGGCAAAAGGCGCGAAAGGTATAAAGGCGGCACACCTATTTAGAATCCTATAGCGCGGCATAGGTACCTGGACGTACGCACCTCAGATGTTTGGGTCAAAATCCAAAGCTGGGCTTTCGAATTTGGCACGGTAGTGTGCACCACTAAACTGACATGTAGGCGACCCCAAAGCTCGACTTAGGGTGTCTGTAAGTAGCACTCGCACTTCGGCGGCGATATAAAAATTGTGTCACTTTATGCGCACATACGTAATGGAGGTATGAGATACACGTCATTGTTCTTTCTTTCTTTCTTTTGTGTTCCTCATATACCCGCATAATTGTGGCTCATACCCATATATCTCATTTCGGTATGAGGCACACGTTACTTTAGTTTCATTAATTATTCTTGTGGTTAAGTGCCACTTTAGTATAGAAGACTGATGCTCTCATATCATATATATTAAAGAAACCGTTTTGTAACCATTCGTCCTTGGTAAGTTTCCTTTTTTTTTTTTCCCACATTGGATTATTACAATTGGTGCAAACCGGCGCTAGAGGTGAACCGAAGGAGCTGTGCGAGAAACAAGGTCATCACTCTGTAGTAATATTTGACGAAGATTTCAGATTTCTCCAGCTGGATTTAGTGGCGGCCTCGCTTTCATGCCATGCTATATGTGTGTATGTGCTACTGTAACAAAATGTTGGCTGAAAATTAATTGAGGGGAATATTACCGGAGCATAATTTTTCGATTGTTGTTTTGTTCAGGCCATGATCGTAATTTCAGTCGGCTGCTTTTTTTCGGTAACGAGTGCAAGTCTGCTTAAACACACACCAATACCGCGGTTGAAGTTATACAGGCACCAATACCACAACTCTTGATGCAATACGTTTTTCTGCTGTATGTACCGCGTGGTAACACCCGCCTTGGACGAGTGGCAGCGGGCTTTTTTTGGGTGCACCGGTGGACCGGGTTCTTTTCCCACCTTTCCTACCCCGCCTACCTCACCTCCCCCCGCCCCCTCCACTCTTCCTCGTGGATGACTACCTTCAATCGTTACAACACGTTTGTTTCTGCTTGATATGCGCGTATTTCATTCGCAAGCGGTGTGACCACCTCTGGTTTAATGCACTTAGCGTGTTTTCATCAAATCTTCAACGTCTATTCAATGTCTATACGACCTAGACATACGTTGTAAAGGTCAACATTCAATCGCTCGTGGATCATACCAGCATACCCTGGACCGAGGGCTGTGGGCATGAGCCACGCGCGATCGTATAATCGTGAATCGTGACGTACACGATACAGCTATATCACGTTATTGATGTCGAGAATACTGTCTATGTGCGAGGTGCATGCGCACCCTACCACGCCGATTTCTGGGTTATACCACGTGAACAAGACGACCAGGAGAGAAGCGAGACATGCGTGGATAGATAGATAGATAGATAGATAGATAGATAGATAGATAGATAGATAGATAGATAGATAGATAGATAGATAGATAGATAGATAGATAGATAGATACGGTCAAAGTGGCTCCTTTTTCCTTCTGGCGACTTCGCCATCGGTCATGTGACGCTTTGCCAATGTAACACAACTAAGCTATCCTATGTGACGTATCTATTAAACGCTGTCGTACTCAAGTCCGCGCTCAATGCCACACCGTTTTGACTTTTATACCCAGCTACAGCTCAAGCAAAAAGCGGCGTCTGCACGTCAAGGAAGGAAGGAAGGAAGAGGAAAGGAGGAAAGACAGGGATGTTAGCCAGTGCTGAGACCGGCTGGCTACCCTGTGCAGGGTACGTCAAGGATCCCGCTGCAGTCAACTGTGCCGACCTGCAAGCGTGATGTCGCGGTAAACCACCTCCTCTCCGCGCCCAAGAGAGAAATCAGAGCGCGGTGCGGAGGCGGTCCGCCGCGACATCACGTTGGCAGAGCGTGCCATTGGCTGGAGTGGGCCCCTTTGATTGGCCGACGCTGCTTTTTTCTTGACCTGTATCCGAGTATAGCAATGAAGCTGCTTGAATTAGCCGTAATTTGTCAGGCATTATGCAATACCACGTGACATTGCATTACGTTATGTTGACGGGAACATGTCACGTGACATCGTGTTCGCGCCAAAATATCACATGGCTCTCAGTTAAGTGACCTGTTTCAGTAACCTATCGGCCAGCTTCGCTGTGATGTGGCCTGGCGCCACCTAGCGAAAGCAGCGTACCTTTATTTTTTCCTCATTTCTAGCTGTTAAGTCAGAGAGAATACCTTTCCAAAAGATCGGTATAATTTTATTCGGCAGAGTATGACTGGCATGACGAAACGTGTTCAGGGCACATTGCCGCGACCTTGCAGTCGCAGAGCTGTTCTTCCGGGCCGCTACGTCGCTCACGTGGCCTGTCTAGTGGTCGGGCAGGTAAAGCAACCAGCACAATACCACCACCTTGAAAGCGTGACGAATCTGAGGCGGAACTCCACCCATCTTGCCCCACCTCTGCAAAGTGGCGAACCAGCCCCGCCTCGGTATCACGCCGCGATGCAGGGAGTGGAGCCACGAGGCCACCGTCCCGGATCTCACTCCATTTCTGCCGAAACCAAGGTAGTGCAGCACGCTGGCTTGTGGCCGCAAGTAGGCGGGCAACATGATTAGCATAGGGCTCAGTGTGTAGTAGTACAACAGGGTAACTGCAAAGCAAGTGGCGTCTTCTATTTAAGGGGCCGTGCAATGCGTTTTTTTTTTGCGCACACACACACACACACACACACACACACACATATATATATATATATATATATATATATATATATATATATATATATATATATATATATATATATATATATATATATATATATATATATATATATATATATATTATCAGAAAGACACAGTGACAAACATAGGATTTATTCTGACGTTTCGGCTGGAGGCCAGCCTTTTTCAAAGATGCAAGTTTCTCATGGGCGCATGGTCTTTAAGTACACTTCACGAACATGCATAATGGGGGGCGGAAAGGGGAGAGCTCACAAGAAAAATAATAAGACAAGGGGGGGGGGGGGGTTGGGATACAGATGTGTGTCCAGGAAGCAAAGGCCAGTCCAAGATGACGTCTGCGTCCGCGCGGCGCCTCCATAATAAAGAACGGGTGGGCCGAGCTCATCTGGTCGCAGATTGTGCGCCCTCGTTTGAAGCCACTCGGCCTGCCATCACCTGAGTCCATGGTGCTGCGACTCCCGCAGTGCAGCGCGCGCGGAACCGCTGAAGGCAAATGTCGTTGTTGTGTGGGGAGTACAAAGAGGAGGGGGGGGGGGGGAACGGGGGAAAGACAGGTTGTTCGGTGATATATATATATATATATATATATATATATATATATATATATATATATATATATATATATATATATGGGAGCGTATAAGCACATAATGCATTGCTGCATTAAAATTCCTTTATCTGCTTTATCACGACAGCATTAACATAAAAATTGGCCGCGTGTCTGCGTGCTTCGCTGCAAATGTCGTCGAAAGATGGTAGTCCTCTGCCGGCAGTACTACGCTGCGAGAGATACGGATGCCATCTGGCAGCGCTGTCGCGAAACATGAGCTTGTGCAGAATCCCTGGGTAACTGCCAGGTGGCAGCACCTTATCGTCGGCAGAGGCATTTTTCGTGCATAGCGTCGCATTTTTAGCGCAGCCCAACAAACACCAGGGTCTTTATAATTACGTATCTATGTAATTTCTAATAAAGGAACACACCACCTAATAAAAACATATTGATGTTGCGCCTCAGATATGCGTAATATTTGCTTTTTGATCGACAATGTTCAGAAGTATGCAGCAGGTCGAGATGGCTGGGCATTAGGCAAGTGCTTAAACTTTGGCCGGGTGGCTGAATCGTGTGATAGACAGACAAACAGACAGACCGAAATTTCTGCGTTAAAGTATCCCAAGAAAGACTTGAGGCCCGGGTGCTGTGCGATGTCAGTGCACGTTAAAGAAACCCAGGTGGTCGAAATTTCCGGAGCCCTCCACTACGGCGTCTCTCATAATCAGAGCTGGTTTTGGGACGTTAAACCCCACAAATCAATCAATCAACCCAAGAAAGACTATCGTCTTTAAAAACACGAGTACGTAAAACCACCATACCAGCGCTCCGCCAGAACAAATCACGGTAAGAGTATCAGCCCTTTCATCTCCCGTTGCAATGTACTTAAGTATTCCTACTTTCCGTCAGCCATAGGATTATGAAATAACCTGCCACGTGGCATAGTGTCCTCAGAATCTGTCAGCTCATTCGTCGCCGATCTTGAAACATTTTTTGATCAGTAAGTTGCACCGTTCTAGAAAACGGCGTAGCTATTCACGGAATGCACGTTTTTGATGCTATGCCACTCGCGGTTTTTTATCTCAGATCTCTGTCTAACGTGTGCTCTTCCCGTTAGTCTGTACTGCTTTTCTTTTTTTTGGTTCTTCGATAAGATGAAAGTTGCAGTCTTTATCTGGTAGTCTGTACTGTTAGCTTTTATTTTTTTCATTTGATTGATTGATTGATTTGTGGGGTTTAACGTCCCAAAACCAGCTCTGATTATGAGAGACGCCATAGTGGAGGTCTTCGGAAATTTCGACCACCTGGGGTTCTTTAACGTGCACTGACATCGCACAGCACACGGGCCTCAACATTTCGCCTCCATCGAAATGCAGCCACCGCGGCCGGGATTCGATCCCGCGACCTTCGGATCTGCAGCCGAGTGCCATAACCACTAGACCACCGTGGCAGGGCTTTGTTTCATTTCCTTTTGTTATTATTCTTATTATTATCATTTGTTCTTCAGTCAGATGTGTAGTTACCAGCCTGTATCCTTTTTGTTCCCACTCCTGATGAGCCAGCTGGCTTACAGTATAAATAAATAAATAAATAAATAAATAAATAAATAAATAAATAAATAAATAAATAAATAAATAAATAATACTAACGCACGCTTCAACATACCATTCCCGGTGTAATATTCAAGAATAAACCCTCCGAGCACCTCAGTTCCGTTTTATAATTAGCATATCGTGCAGAGTATTCTGCCGATTCGGCGTTACGAACTATCTCCCTAATTGAGAGCGAAGTATTTTTCTGCTCACCAAACGCGCGTTCCAGGCCCATGATGGCGGACCAATGGCGCTGCAAAAAAAAAAAAATGAAAGCACTTATAATAAGAATGTAAAACTCGTGCTTACGCCTACACTGCAAGCCTTTGTGCCCAAAGTAATTTCAAATGGTGAGCGCAGGAGTTAATTTTCTTTCCCTATTCTCCACTAGCTTCAACACTAGCTAAGGAGGGAAGGTGTTTGAGGTTCGAATGGGTGCCCCTCGATGGCTCGAGTACACGATGGCAGCGCGAAGGAAGAGCCGTTGCCCGGTAAAGAGAAGCTTTATTCCACACTTGTCAGGGAGCGCTACTCAGCGTGTGGCCTTACTTTGCGCAGTAACTGATCAGTTAACTACCAGTGCGTCCGTACTACTTACTCCGAAATATTATGAATGCCTTCGTCACTGCCGTCAAGAGCTAATGAGTGATCTGAATGAGTGTGAGAAAGGGATGAGCTGCATTGCACAGGAGATGATACCGGAGCAGTATTTACCATTGAGAGAGCAAGAGCAGGTGTCTCTATGCTCTAACCCTAGCGCTAACGCCGTGCAGCGCACATTAGAGGAACCGACACGCAGTGAGCGTCAGGTGCCTAACACCGAGGGTGAGGCAAACACCTCGTTAGAAGATGAAGGAGAGGGGGAGCAGGACGCACAGGCGCTGGAGCCGCTAGCGACTAATTCCATGTCAGGTTTAGAGCGGAGGTTCGGGCTCGGACCCGGGCAGACGCCTGAGTGTGGAATAAAGCTTCTCTTTACGCGGGCAACAGCTCTTCCTTCGCGCTGCCATCGTGTACTCGAGCCATCGAGGGGCACCGATTCGAACCTCAAACCCCTTCCCTCCTTAGCTAGTGTTGAAGCTAGTGGAGAATAGGGAAAGGAAATTAACTGCAGGTGACGGAAAGTTATTATTCTGGCGCCCAACACGGCGACCTTCATTATCTCTCTATAGATACGTCCTTGCGAGAGCGATATGCTCCTCAAACATTTCACGGGAACGCCAAATAATTACTGTCATCCGTTTTCCTTGCACGTGGGGAATACTCACAAGAACATGAGAAACGACGGTGCTATGGGATGGCTGTGAATGCAGTGGCGTGTGCCGCAATATAGGTGATATTTCAAACATGCATATTTGAGCCTAAGCATGAAGTGACAAAACAGCTCTTACGCGATGCCTGTATTGCGCCGTGGGTCAGTTCACCTTCCACGGGCTCCCGTTGGCCTCCGTCTGCCTATGGCGAAAACGCCTCGTCCAGTTTTCACCGAGGTGACACGACGTCATAGAGGCGGTACCCTTTTCCACGCTGCATCAAGTACACCAGAAAAAAAAAAAAGATACACGTCATCCACGATACCTGGATATATATGTTCCTGCGTACATAGTGTGGGAGACGGCAATGTCATGGCCCACGCCCGCCACATCGAGCAGCGCCCTGTCATGATGATGATGACGATGATGATCCACTTTATATGGCACGCACCCACTGTGGGCTCAGAAAGTGTTCAGGCCGGTCTGCCGAAACATGCTCCTCGCGCCACACACATGCGCATGTCGTCTGCTCTTGTTTTCTTCGGCGTCATTCCCGGCCAGTCCTGCGTTCGTATACCTACATGCACACACACATAAAGTATGTGGCCCTGTAATAATAATAATAATAATAATAATAATAATAATAATATATAATAATTTCTTGAGCTTTACCGCCAGAAACCACGATATTATTGTGAGGGACGCCGCGGTGGAGGCCTCCGGAAATTTCGACCACCTAGATTTATTTAGCGGGCATAGAGATCAGATAGTACACGAGTATCAGTCTTTCGCCTCCATCGATATGCAGCCGCCGCGGCCGGGATTCGATCCCGCGAACAGCAGCCGTGCGTAGTAGCCACTAGACCACCGCGGCGGGGCGCACCTGTTTACAGCGTAAGCTGTTATGGGCTCGTTACAATGGCCGAAATTGGTTGCAGTGGTGTTCTCCGCAGCCGCCACCGCCGCTGCCCGTAATCGATATCAGCTTCAATGAGGGAAAAAAAAATTGGGGGAACTAAACTTAAGCTTGGCGCTTAAGAGTGGAAGGCGATAGCGATATCGCGCATTGGTCGCGTCACCTGCTCATTCGCTTGCCATGTTTTTGAGTCACATAACTGAGTAGGTGTCACTGGCAAAACACTCCTTTATTCACACTCTGCCTGCTTCTTGTGTGGCCTCCCTCGAAGTCGGGTGCAAGTTGACGCATGGAGCCGAAATGTTGGGGCCCGTGTGCTGTGCAATGTCAGTGCACGTTAAAGAACCCCAAGTGGTCGAAATTTCCGGAGCCCTCCACTACGGCGTCTCTCATAATCAGAACTGGTTTTGGGACGTTAATCCCCACAAAACAACAAGTTGACGCAGACGCCCATCAGTGCTCGCCGACGAGCAAGGCTCTGCAGTGCGCCCTGAATCATAGCGCACTACCGAATCCATCACACGAGTGTGAAAAGTGAGCGCGCACTGCGGCGCATTTAGCTCTAGCGCTGACGTCATAGCTCCTTCTGTTGGCAGCAGCGAGCAATGGAACCTTTGCACGCCTGTGCAAATGTCACACGCACAGGCGCCTTCCCTATAAAGAGCTGGAATTGTTTGAGTGTCGTTGTACCATAATTAAGCTTCCCTCTGCAAAACTTGACAGTTTTTTCGTAACAGAATTACAGTCCAAGTTATCATGTGTGTTAAGTGCTAGTGCTTTGGCGGGTGTTAGGTCGAGAAATTGGACTTTGTTTACTGATGTATCTGCGCCATGGTGGAGGGCTTGCATGGTGTGTTCCGGTTTGCTACGGCTGTAGCGTAACTCGAGATGGTTATGTTTCCAGATGTTTCCCGATGATTCTTTCGTCTCCTGCGAAATCTTTCTAGTGTACTGTCTAGCCATCATACCTCCTATTTCAGTTGTACACTCCGTGATAATCCATGCAAGGTCATCGCTCACTCTCTGAACACTAAGGCCTGCTACCTCGACTAGGGCTGCCTACCTGTTCTGCAAAGCGATCCTGAATTCCTCTATTTTTCGTCCTTCTGCTAACTCATCGTTCGTCTTCTTTCGTACTACCTAAATGCGGTTCTTCGTCAAGTTTAGCCAAACGGGGGATATTACCATCTTGTAATACCAGGCCACTGCTTCTACATACTGTTACGACCGGGCTTTCTTCCGAGAACGGCGCACGCGACCAGCATTGTGGTGTCCCCACCCAAGAGTAATCAATTCGGCAATTAATTCGGCCTCGACAATGCAGGTGCCTGTGAGCGAAGGTTCCAGGGAGACGTGCCCGACTCGTTTGAACCAGGTGCGTCCGCGATAGGGTGGCGCCGCCAAATGACGGTGCTCATCTGCGGTGTTCGTGTTTGTGCGTGTATGCGTGTGCGAACGCTGCGACTTTGCATGCAGAAGCTAAGTTGAATGCTTTCGCCCTCTTTCGCTCACTTTCGCTCGAGGCGGACATAGAGAGGGGGTGAAGTGGACGCCCCCGTGGAGGCGGTCACCGTGGGCGTCGGAAGGACGACCCCTTCGAACGGACCCTCGTAGGGTCATTGGACCCCTCTATGGCAAGTTCCTTAACAAGGGACTTGAAACTGTATAAGACGAGCCGCCGAGCTCCCTCTCGGCGCATGTTTCCTTCGGCATTCCTTCCTACTGTAAATATGTAAAATAAAACTCTCTTAAGTTCTCTCTGCCCCCTCTCCCGTCGCCCTGTGTCCCGGTAACTGCGGGACGTCGTCGCCGCTCACCACCACGCTACCTGCTGGCCGGCCCTCGTAGCAGGCCAGTCGCAACAATACTGCCGACGCTGGGGCCGAATAAAACTAGGCCTGCCGAAATGTCGCTAATCCCCTATAGGAAGACGAGACCAGTCCTCCACGGTGGCCATCACCAAGTGGCCGTTCTAGGTTGCGGCAAAGATTATGATAGTGAGGATGATAATAATGCAGAAACAGTGGCACATATACCGACAACGGGGCGAAGTTGTGGACGGTACATTAAATATTCGAATAGTGTAAGCTTAATAAACTTAAACCATTTCACGAAACGAAACAGAAGATATTTACTTTCTTGTCTCTACTGAAACAATTCACATCTCTTACTCAAAAGTATGGCTTAAATCAAACTCGCAATCAAACCCTAAGGATTCGCCGCAGTACTGTACTTCCCGACGTCTTTTACTATATAAGCAGTTTATTTGGCACTCCATATCCTGTTTTACCATTTAACGACTTACTTGCTAAATTCTTCATCCTTTTCGCCGCTAGAGCGCCCTTTGCCTACGCCACGCGCATCCAAGCCTGCGCCTCGCACGAGACGCGTGCCTAGTTCGTGGCACATAGCTCTCGATCTGAGATCAGCTTCAAGGGTCGGAGGTAATGAGCTTTTTCAAGCTCCTGCGGGGGCCATCCAGCTGGATTCCCGCAGATTCGTCGCCGTTTTTGCCACTGCCGACGAGGCATCCACGCCACTTGGCGATTGGCACGCCAGCGCTCTTTCAATCGACTGCTCCCCCGCCGGAACAGGATCCTGAGGGCAGTGGCTCGCCCACGGTGTTCGAAGCCCTACAGGAGCACATAGCCATCCTTCGCCAGCATTTGGTGGATGCTGGGGAGAGCCTGGACAGCTGCGACTCCGAAGAGTGCCAAGACTTAGAAGCCGTGCTTCAGGTGAGCAGAACGGTCGTGCAAATGGAGGGAACGGCCGATGTTTTCGCAAAGGAGAAGCTAAACCTGAGGAACAAGCTGATTAGGCAACCAGTTCAGCCGTTGGAGGAACAGTTCGACAGAGACGACAAAGACGAGATCGCCGACTTCCACGGCGCCTTGGGCGACGTGGCTGGCACTAGCTTGCAGTCCAAAGTTCCACCTTGTTCGGGACCCTCGGCAGCTATAAAAAGGAGCCATGAAGAATCGCCCGCTCGCCAGGCCTTCATGGACTCCGTCATGTGTCGCGCCACGGTGAAGGAAGGCCGGCTGTCCTGGAATGCAACGGCTATGTCGGTGCCTCCTGAACGCATCAAGAAGAACAGCGCGAGCGCGAGTCCCGCACTGACAGCTCCAGCTGTGGCTTCAGGACTCGAATCGTCACGTCCACGTGCGAACCGCGTGCCAGCAATACAGCCCATTCATCCGTTGGACGAGTAGTTCTACCCAAGCGACATCGAACATATCTCCAACGTCCATGGCGTGCGAAACGACGCTTTCGCCTGCAAATATTTGCTGAACATGGAGGATCTGCGTCACTTTTTCTTATGACTCGGGAAGCGGCAAGTTCATGACGAAGCATGCAGCTTCCCTGAGCGCTGCGTGCGACTTCAGATAAATCTTCAACTTTCTTAGGGCTTCGTTTAATTGTTTGCAACCATCGCGAGTCCTCCAGAGTGCAGGATAGCTGTAGGGCTGTCGAGTATCTTTATGACATGCAGGGCCCGCATTTCCAAAAGAAAAGTGGCTCTAAAATTGGTCGTTAAAGCAGATGCCAGCCAACCGCGACGCTGTCGCAAGTGCTGCGTATAGCCTATTGGAACTCTGTTATCAGTCATGAAAATGAAAAAAAAAATGTGCAGTACAAATAACCCATCAAGCACTTGAACATAATACATGTGGTTATGCAAGCGCGAAGACATTGTGTTAATCCGGAGGCCACACCACGGCGTGCCTGGTGATCATATTGTTCTTTTGACGCGTGAATGTACAATGTCTTCACATTAGATAAAGGTGATATTTGAAGGACAGTGAACTACCGCAGAGGGGGATTGGTTAAGGTCATGTAGGAATTTTTTGGTACATCAGAACCACTAAAAGGCAATCGAATGTCGTAAAACTCCATACAATAAATCGTGTAGCGCATTAGAATATTATAAACCGACTTTTCCTAGCGCTTACTGAAGCCTAGAAGTGAAGACAAAGCTGGCGCAACAATGCTTATATTCCCCGCCACGGCGTGCCCCGTGATTATACGTTAAACTCAATTTCTCAAAATTAGATGGTTTTTCAAGGCTAAGTGACAAAGCCACAGAGGGAGAATAGTTAGGATGTTATGTTAAGGCAACGTCCACATAAGTCTTAAATAGTTCAGCGAGCTGTAACGCTCTCGTTTTGGCAAGTTGGTACATTCTCGAAACAAATAACACGGTACACAAGAGAGGCACACAGAAGGGGCACAAACTTCCAGTTTGCGCCTGTGCTGTGTACCTTTCTTCGTCCGTGTCTTTTCGCACTACCGTGTTATTTGTTTCAAAGAGCTAAAGTGGTGCGTTTAAGAAGGCTTTGTTGGGCCAGTGTATCGAGAACATGAAAGGGTGGAATAGGGTTCGTGACGTCATGTGCTGAAGTTTTGGCAAGTACTATTTCTTGTTTACTTGACACCGCTTTTGGCGCACACCCACTGCGGGGGACTGGCCAAGAAGCTAGAAAATTGCCTAAAGCTTAGCAATGCGGTAATTTACAGAGGGCAAAGGCGAATTTTATAAAGGAGGTGTTTAAGATCGTGACGCAATGTAGAGAAAAAAGAAGGTTTAGTAATAAAAATATAAATAAAGAAAATAAATATGATTGAAATTTCGTAATAAACGTTATCTGGGCGTATCAATAAATAAAACAGTATTTATGACCTATTTAGCTAGGTAAACGATCACTTTCACTACGTAATCTTGCACTGCCAAGCAAACATTGATCTTTCAGAATCCCAAAATGGAGGCACCGAAAGACAAAACCGCAGTCGTTGACAAGTATATTCGGAGAGCTCGCAAAAGATTTTTCTAAAAAGGTTCTTCTTGCAGCTGTAACGCCTAATTAAAAGCAAATTGACCTTCCACCTTCATTTTCTTTTCTGATATCAAACTTAAGATGGCAAAATTACCGGCAGTAAATAATTTGATGAATAAGTTATCAGTTAGAACCGCTTAATGTTTCGCTTTTGTGTCCCTTAAGTAGCGCAGAGGCTCGTCTGACGACCATCCTCCTGACTGCGCCAGTGCATGTAAGCCTAAATGTACGCAGGTATGGTCTAATTCTACTGCGGTTATACCAATTTCACCCGGAGACATATTCTGTGCGTCACCTCATATTGGTTTCTCAATAGTGTAAGGTGCATGGAATAGGCTTCTCTTTGCTGAGTGATGATGGTGATGGTGTTCCTTCGTATGTGGTGCATACCCACATCCCCAAGACCTCAGAATGTTACCTTTTGGTTGGTAGTTTGCGTATACCGCAGCATGATGTAAAAGCACGGAATCGAAGAAAAAAAAAAAGAAGAAAACTGCATAGCTTGGTTGTGGACTTGTACTGCCAAACAGACAGAGCTTTTTTTTTTTTTTTTAGACATAGAAACGCTAGAACGTCACCTTCTTTCGGTATCGTTTTGGCAGTGCGTGTTCCCCACTGTAAATCGTTTCGTGAAGCAATGAAATGAAGGCCTTCATAATTTATGCCATCAAAATATTGGTCATGGCTTGGTTAAGTGTGCGAAACAGTATGTTATCCTTGTAAAATTATTTAAAATGAACTTTTCTGAGTTATCCAGTGCATGTCTCACGGCAGTTTTCATATTTCACCTCTATTTTTTTATCAGCTGTGAATTAAACTGTTCGATACTTGGCCAAATCCCCCTCTATAGTGGGTGTCGGCCATTGGCAAAGGACAAGAACAAGAACCATCCCACGTACGCGTGCGTGCCACGTCTTCAAGCAGCATAGCTATCCTCCATTATACGAGCAGCCATTGGAATCGAACTCCAGAGAAAGAAATGAAGGTAGGAGGAACTGCTGAGGTGAGATATAGAGATATTTGTTTTTCTGTGAGAAGCGACGGGCATTTCTCTTAAATGGTTCTGATGGTTGTTGAGGCGTGTGCAAAGGATGGTGGGAATTGAGCGGCCAGATGAATTTTCCCAGATTTTCACTTAAGAATCATGTAAATCTTAAGGAGTCTGCAGCACGGCGGCGTGAGAGCCAGATGCCCTAATTCATGAAAGCAAGAACCAAACTTAGACTGAGTCAAGCAAACGTGGTACTTATATGCTGGTTTTACGATAGATATGGTCGAGGCCCAAGGCCTTGTCGAAGCCTAAAGGGTAACTACTGCGGTTTTTTTTTTTTTTTCACCATGTTCTGATATCGCTGTTTGCAATCATACTCATAGCCTAGTAGCAAGCATAGTGGTTCAATTTCCTCAGAAACTCATCAGTAATTTTAAATAACCAAACTAACGATGTGTTTACACTGAAACGGAAACGGGAATAGCCGCTTTCTGCAGCGTATGCGTTGACGTCACAGCCTGCCCATTGTCATACGTAAGGTGCTGGTGCCAAGGAAATGGAAGTGACGATGTCATCCGATGAGGCATCGACCTGTTCCAGCTTTTCTGAACTTGGCAGCGACAATACGAGCGCTGAAATATCAGCGTTTCCCTGTTGACCACCTCGCTGCTTGCTTGGGCGGCGATGAAAATGACGACTTCGAGCACACCGGATGGCTCGCATTCGAATTATTCGTGATAAAAAAATACAGCCATATTTACAAAGAGCGCATGGGCTAACAATATGAGCGTGACTCCGCCAACATACCAAGCACGAAAACCACGAAGAGGCATTAGCGTTATAGCAAGAACCATCAGTGTGCAAAACGTTGGCCCTGCTGCTGGCAGGGCCAACCATTTTCTCGGTATTTTCTTGCACACACTTTGGAAAGCGCACTTGTCTGTTCTAGGATTTGGCCTCTAGTCTTCTACATCAGCGGGACGATGACCGCGCTGCCATTGTCCTCTTCTGGCTGACTGCAATTGCCGCCGGAAGCGTGCTCGGGATGGTGTGCGTCATGCTGGCCTACCCTGGCGCTAGCGGCAGAGCGGCCCCACACCTTCAACCTGTGATGCCTCCAGTGCCATGGCCTGAAGCGCCACGCATTCCCCATGGGCCAGAGCCTACACTGCGGAATCCAGACAGCGGCGCACCTGCAGTCTCTGCCGTATCATTCGCGCCGCCAAGCACAAAGGTGCGCTCAAGTACCCGAGCCACAGATTTAGATAGGCCTCCCTTACTATACGCTTCATTCAAATTTCGCTTTTGGCGAGGCTGATAGGGCAGCTTTTTTGTTTAACGTGATTAAAGCGATAGCTACACGTGCTCTTTTTTTCTTCGAGCGCACATACTGCGACGGCGCCCCAGAGATCTGCGAGGCCCTTATTCGGCAATCCCAGCCTATTGCAGAAGATGTCATAGGAGTCCTGAACTAGGGTTTATAGCCGTCTTCCTCGCAATACAATGAAGAAATGTTTTCATGGTCATTATAACCTTGGTTTTCATGTGAACCAACAGCCTCTGTAAATAAAATAAATAAAAGGGCTCTCTCTCTTGTGCCAGTAGTATACCAGTGGGACTTTGTATAACCTAATAAAGCTTATTTTGGGCCAATGTATGCGTGCACATGCCAATTGGCACGTGAAAGACGAGCAACAAACGCAGAAATAAGACACGCCCCTTCCTTTCTGATCTCATTTTTTGCGCTGTCGACAGTCTCATCACACCAGTGAGACATTACACACCGAGTGCCTCAGACGCTATAAAAAATTAACATAAATTACCTCCGAAGAAAAAAATAGTTTCTTCAATGGTAAACTGTGTCACGCGGGGCGGACGCGTATAAATGTTAACACTGCGTTAAGGGGAAAAAAAATCCACGCATCTCCACGAAGCGAATCATGACGGGTGGGCGAAGCACCTGGGGATCGTTTGGTGTTACCGCAAATCACCCCTGATATTGCGCACTTGCGCATGTAAATGAGTGACAACGCCTGCGTATATACAATGTTTTATTGGCCATAACTCACATATCGTGTTGAATGCTGGATTCAGTTTTCCCTTCATTATTGCTGCTTCTGTAAATGTGGCTGTATTTTTTATCACGAATAATTTGGAAGACCTACGCGAAATGTTAATATCATTTTCATCTTTGGGATCACTGGATCATACTGCGACATTGAAAGGGTGAAGTGTGCTTTTCTTCACCTGCTGCGCACCTCAGGTTTCAAATTCACGGACGCCGCAAATTCCCGGATTCCCTGAGCAGCATCGCGCTGCCGCAGTGATGGCTAAACAGCAGGGGGGATTCGAAGGCTTCAATCACCCGGTCTGCTACACGGTGTCGTGCGTGTGGCTGGCGAGACGGCTGCGCGACATCCTCAACCCACTGGTCCACCCGTGCGACAATTTCAACGAGCACGTGTGCGGACGCTTCGACAGCTCCAAAGATAGCATCATGGACGTATACCAGGGCTTCGTGCACGAGGTTAGTGGATTATGTCCCAATATGGACACCTTCAAGCGGGCTCTTTAAGCGGTATCGGTATTTATTTTATTGAGTTAGGGGTACTGAGACCCTCACTGAGGTTTTTGATTGATTGATTGATTGATTGATTGATTGATTGATTGATTGATCGATTGATTGATTCCCGAGGTTTTACGTCCCAAAAGCACGATATGATTCTATACAGAAATCAATCAATTCCTTATGCTTCTTGTTCTGTACTTTCGCTTCAATACGCGTTGGTCTCAGTGGGGTGTAGGCGTATCATTTCATGCATAGGCGTATTATACACTCTTAGCACGGTAACCTTTAGTTTATTTTATAGGTACACAAAAACGTGAAAATATGCTCCTGCACTAAAGGTTAAAGTACTTTGAAGTGCTTTAACCTTTAGTAAAGGAGTATATTTTCACATTTTTGTGTACCTATAAAATAAACTAAAGGTTACCGTGCTAAGAGTGCACGGAAGGCACTCGGGCAAACTTAAGCGCAAGCGAGTGCGCTTACGGATACAGTGTGTCACTTTGGCGGCACGCTGCTACTAGAGAAGTGCACTTCGGAAGCGTAATGGTGACGGGTTAATCATTAGCACTAATTTGTCATGTTAGGCACGTACCTGCTAAGCAATAACGTACTTTTGGCATGAACACATGGCGGGGATAGCAGCGTCTATCCTGCACAAGTGCAATGAAGTAAAGTAAAGCGCTGAACATCTGGTACGATGTTGCGTCCGATCCCACGTGCGGCCACACACGGGGCGACGAGCGATCAGCTCCGCCCACATCCAGTGCCTCGGCAAGCCCACGCGCAAGGCTTAGTATCCTCGTCATTCAGCGTAAAACAAGCAAGTCTGCGCCGCTCTTATTCGCCTCATAAGATGATTAAAGAACATTTGCCGGTACAGCTATGACTTCGCGAGCGACAAGCGCATCATATACAGCCCAACGTAGGAGACGATTCCGAGAGTAGGCCTATAGCTAGGCCGACGCCGTTGCCGTTCGCAATTAACCGCGCGATCTTGACACAGAACACTCGTTTTTGGCAACACGACTGACATTTGTACTCATATACACATACGATTAGTTTTCTCGAAGCCTTGATTGGCTATGGTACCAGGCCGCTGATACCGAAGGTCGAGGGGTGTCTCGGTACACTCTTAGCACGGTAACCTTTAGTTTATTTTATAGGTACACAAAAATGTGAAAATATGCTCCTTTATAAAGGTTAAAGTGCTTTAACCTTTAGTGAAGGAGCATATTTTCACATTTTCGTGCACCTCTAAATTAAACTAAAGGTTACCGTGATAAGAATGTATCCTTGGCCCTGGCGATCGGGGCCCCTTGGCGAACCAATGGAGGGCCATCAGGGAGACGTGAGACGTCTATGTGCTGCCATTGGCTGTGGTCCTCCGTTTACCGAAGCAGCGCACTTGGCGAAGCGAAGTGAGTTCTACGAATGCACGCCACTCGCCCGCGATTCCGCGTTTCGCACGCAGCTTCACCACGTCTTTCCGTGTGCCAGCGTGCGAATGACATCGCGCCGCTAGAGTACTCGCTCCAAGTGCACTTAACTTTGCCTGTGTACCAGGGGTATTAGAATGAGGTGTCCCTCAATGGGTTGAAACAGAGAGCAAAAATTCCATCATCGCAGTAATGCACCTAAAAGAAAAAGGAGAAAGATGTGCCGTGAGCCCGAGGATGGACTCTTCATCGGTTAGTCGGTATCTCGACTCTGGCATGCGAATAAAAAGAGCCAGGCCTGCTCGGAACCTCCGACAGTGCGCGTAAGCTGAGGAGCGACCTTCTTAGAGGCCATTTAAACGCTTGAGGAAACTAGTGCAAGTAGAGTT